>BTHU01000003.1:151984231-153184231 GCA_036184795.1 Tokudaia tokunoshimensis | reverse complement strand
AGCCTAATGTAATTTGGGTTTGGACCTGCAAAATTCTACCACCAAAACCAGGGTGTTCAAAGCAGACAATCAGCTGTGCAGAATCTTTAACACAGGCGAGGTTCCCCCCCCCGCCCCGGGATCTTGTCCTTCCTTTTGGGCAAGGAGCACATTCTGTGCACAGGAGATACATTCTTTTCCAGATGCAGTTGAGTAGGCTGGAGGGAAGTCTTATAGACTCTTCCATCCAGGCTGAAGGAATTCTCTCTCTCCCTCTCCCTGTCCTTCTCCTTCTTCCTCTCCCTCTCCCCCCTCTGTCTTTTTGTGTGTGTGTTTGTGTGCCTGTATATGTCTATGTCTGTGTTTGTATGTCTGCATCTGTGTGTGTCCATGTGTCTTTGTGTGTGTCTGCCTGTGTGTCTCTGTTTCTCTGTGCCTGTCTCTCTCTGTGTGTCTACATCTTTGTGTGTGTCTGATTGTCTATGTCTTCATGTGTGTATCTGAGTGTCTATGTATGTGTCTGAGTGTGTGCATGTGACTATGTGTATGTCTGTCTGTATCTATGTTTGTGTCTCTCTGTGTGTCTGTGTATTTCTCTGTCACTGTCGGTGTCTCTGTCTCTCTGTCTCTGTCTCTGTCTCTGTCTCTGCCTCTCTCTCTCTCTCTCTCTCTCTGTGTGTGTGTGTTTGTGAGGATGCCTTCCTCAGTCACTTGTCAACTCATTTTTAAAACAGTCTCTAACAGCAAGCTCTGCAGCTCTGCTTCTCTGCCCCTCGTTCTCCTAACACTGGTTTCAGACCCAGCTATTTGACTTTGATGTGGGTCCTGGTGCTCTGAGCTCAGGTCCTCATACTTACATAGCAGACAACTTACCCCCTGAGACATGCCATCAGCTCCTGATGTGTCTTTTCAATTGTTGGAATCACCTGGTTTTAATTCTTATTGATTGACTTCATCTCCTGGGAACTCACTCAAAGGGAATAAGAGACAGTGTGTTCTTGAGCCAAATATGAGTGACTATAGCCTGGGAACAGATTCAAATTACCCCAAATATCACGTTCCAACCAATACATCCCTGCTATAAGCCTGGAGTGCTGCCTGGATATAGGAGTAGGAATCATTGTGGTGGTGGGATAGGGGGTTACTACAGATATGTGGATCAAAGAGTGTGAAGGTCTGGTTTTTACCCTGCTTGCAGTCTGACATATTAGCCTGTTTTTATGTCATATCTGCTGACAGAGATGTCAGACTCTTGGGTTAGGGACAAATGGCATTTATTACTCATGGGACAATAAAACTGTGAGCCTTAGCTCATTTGTGTTGGTTTCCTTACCCAACATCCAATGGGGGTGATTGCATGGGCTGAGATAACACAAACACATGCAGTGGATTCTTCTCCAGAAGGAGAAGCTAAGGCCAAGATGCCAGTGTTTTCTGAGCAAGCAGAAGACACTGTGCAAACAACAAGCAGACTAGCCTCCTTCCTCCAGAGAGGAAAGCCCTTAGACAGTGGCGTAGTGGGCTGGGGTGAAAGCGAGGTGATGGCTGATGCTGGGTGTAGAATACAGAATAAAGAGATATTCAAGTGTAGGTTTGTGGAAATACAGCTTTGGTGTGTGAGGTGAGTCTCTGAGCAAGTCAAGGCTTTGTGGAATCTTGATGATATAGTTGACTCTAACTAGCTACAGACTCTGCTCACTATCAGAAGTCATGGTGTCCTAGCAGTATTCATTGAGCACCTAGCAGAACAACCCCCACCAACTGTTCTAATTCATTGGTCAGATTCAGCACCATCTCATGGTGTTGACATTGTAAATAAAATGATATGCTACAGATATCATATGTAACCCACAAAGATTTAAATTGTTACTATGTGGAACCTTACAGAAAAAGTTTGCTGATCTCTGTAATAACTAAAAAGCATTTAATTTGGATATCATTTTCTTAAAAACTGGAAGGAAAAGGTGTATGTACCTCTAATACTGGTGAAGACAGTATTTAAGGAAATAGAAGAGGAATTATTTACATGTATTTCTCTCAAGAGGTATGTATGTTTATTAACACTGTTACATGCATGATAGGACATTAGGCTTCTTTCATGCAACTTTCTAGTCAGGAAGAATGTAATGCTCTGCGTAGGTCCTGCGGAACCTGCCCAGGACTTCTGATTCAGGGATGAAGTCTTTGAGGAAACAAGGAGTCGATTTGCTAGATACAGGTATGGTAAACCCTCACCTCTTACTCAGGGTCTAGAAACATGGCTCAGGTAAAGAGGCACCTGATCTTATTTACTTACTTACTTACTTACTTATGTGTGCCTGGTTCCTGTGAAAGTGAGAAGAGCATATTAGATCCCTCAGAACTAGAGATACCAACAGTTGTGAGCTGCCGTGTGGGTGCCAAGTACCAAACCCAGGGCTCTTAACCATTGCTCTAAGCTATCTCTAGCCCAAGTTTCCTTTTTAACAAGAATTTCTCCCAAATATCAATGAAGCAGGAAAGGACCCTAGAAACCACTGGAATCTTTGTGTCTGCCACAGATGTCCTTTAGTTGGGACTTTTAAAGCACCTTTTGATTTCTATAGCCCAGAGTTGTCATCTGTGTAACTTCCCCACATCTGGTCCCTGCTGCTTGTTCTGCTGGGTGTCTCAGTCTCTATCCTCATTTCTGAAGCTGGGTTACATTACTTGTGCTGTGCTTTGCTTGACTATGCCTCGCAGGGCTTGTTCTCTTGTCTGACCTCAGGAGAGCTGCAGCTTGGATCAGATACTCATCCTGTCTCTGTTACTGACCTAGTGCTATGGCAGACAATACCTTCCAGGTTCCAGAGTCTGTCCTTTAAGTGCAGTGATGTCTTTGGCTACTTTGTGGGTTCTTCTCTCTTCTAACAATCTCCTCAAAAAGTGGTTGATATTATCTTTAGACTACTTTTTGGTTTTTTAGAGGCATCCAGTTCTTTGGAGCACGTTTGAACTTTGCATCAGGATATCTAATTTCTTCTGATTGCTTCTTCGTTGTGCATATCTAATTAACAAGCTGTAACCAACAACCACTATAAAGCAATCAACCACAACCTAAATATAGGATTTAGGATCCAGCATTTACATACCCACTGAAAAATCCCCCAAATTCCCAAACATTACACATTGCAGAAACTTATCTGCAGCTGGCAAAATTATGCCCCTGCCAGAGCACAAGGCAGATCACAGTCAGCTTCTGTGGACAATCTAAAGCAGCCCCATCTCCCATACCTGTGATTGAAACAAAACATACTTATAGTATTTCTGTGGTTTTTAAGGAAGCCAAAATTCAAAATTGTCACTACAATGACCTTTTTTGCTAGTTAATTTTTTTGTGTAGCTTATTAATGATTCTCATAAAACAAGGGAAATGTGGCAGACTCACAGTTCACAGAGAGGTCTAGTGAAAGTGTCCAGTCCCTATATAGGTAACTATATTTGAGACATTAGGTGATATTGAGCCTAGAGCCCTAAAAGTCTTGCTTGGTTAATTTATTTCATTTGTTTTTCCTTTTTGTCTAGCAACCATCCATGGTGGGTCAAATATTACATCAGAAATATTTTCCAAGTGTCTAGTTTCCCTGCATATATTTTAGACCCAAAATATACTCTGTGAAACATCCTGTGTGCAAAAATTTCAGAGCTGAAAGGATTGGGAGTCATTCATGTCTATTTTGATAATTTAAAAAATACCCTTCGGATTCCTGCTTTTGAGGCAGCTCTTTGTCAGATACCTCTAACCATTAGATTTTCTTACTGAGCTGATATCTGTTTCTCATACCAATGTGGGCACTTCTCTCTGAAACAGGAAGAATGGGTGTTCTTTTTACCACTTGACTCCCACTCACTGTCACCTTAAAATTTTAGTTACATTCCTAAAAGCATGCTTGGGAAGGAAATGCCAATTGGATACAATATTGCAGCAATATTTACAGATTTTCTGCAATAAGTTAGTTTGCTTTCCTTGTTTCTTTAGAGTTCTGAAATGGCTAGTATTTTTGAACATCACAAATTAAAGAACTTAATCTTAACCTAAAACTTTTCATTTTCAGTAGTATTTTGTGGTTTTGTGAGATATTAATAAGAATAATTATTTTTATTTTAATAATTGTTATTAAAATATAATTACATCATATCTCCTTTCCTTTTTTCTCTCTCTAATTCCTCCCATGCCTCCTGTTACTTCCTTTCAAATTCATGGACTTCTTCATTATTATCTCTCTCTCTCTCTCTCTCTCTCTCTCTCTCTCTCACACACACACACACACACACACACACACACACACACATAAATGCATAAATATATAAGCACAATCTGCTGACTTCATTTAGTGTTGCTTGTATGTACATGATTTCAGTGGTTGGGGAGTCATCTCCGGAGAAGACTAATTATCCCTCTCTCAGCAGTCTTTAGTTACCTGTAGCCCTTTGTCTGGGTGTGGAACCCCTTGAGACTTGCCTTTCATGTTAGTATGTCTACTGGTGTTGGCATTGTTCAGTTCTGTTTAGGTAGCCATATTATTGAGGTTTCATGACTTTATCTTCCTTGTCTGTTGTAGAGAATACAATCTCATAGAAGATGCTCCAGTCCTCTGTCTTTTACAATCTTTCCACCCCTGCTTCCACAATGAGCCTCAGGTGCAGGAGTTGTGTTGCAGATATGTTGGATGGGCACCACCTCACAGTTATTTTCCCCCTGGATTTTCATCAGTGTGTGTGTGTGTGTGTGTGTGTGTGTGTGTGTACGCATACTTGTCTCTCTTGCAAAGAAAAGCTTCTTTGCTGAGGGGCTAAAGTTATACTTATTTATGGGTGCATAGATAAGTGACTAGATTCTCTCCTAAGATCCATGACCTCACTATCCCTGGGTGGTTGTCTGTGTTTCCAGTACCTGGCATAATTGCTTTCCATTGACCAGAAGTCCAACTAGAAAGTTGTCAGTTGCTGCTGACGTGGGCCAAGATCCCTGCTGTGTATAATTTTAAAATGCACACTTGCTTCTTCTTTGGAGCTCTGCCCAAACTCTCTCAACCTCCCGTGGCTAGATCCACCAAGTCCCCAGGGACCACCTGGTCCTACTCAGCTCCACACTATTCAGCCGCCTGCCAGCTAGTTAACGATTATCAGAGATCGAGGCTCTGAGAAGAGCCAACCCCGTGTTGGCTGGCCCCAATTCCATTCCCCCCCCACACACCCCCTTCATCTGGTTGGCTTTGCTAAGCTGCCAACATCATCCATCCCTCCTGAGAATGCCTGGAGCTACTGCCACTTTTCACCAACCATCCACTCCGGGAGGCTGAGGCCGCCCCACCACTCTGCCCCCTCTCTTGCCCACCTGAATCATTGCGAGTGGAAAACACCAGACCATCTTAATATTTAAAGTCAGTCTGTGGTTGGTATATGCTTGGCCAAAGAAGTGACACTATTTGGAGCTCTGGCCTTGTTGGAGTATGTGTGCCACTGTGGGTCTGGGCTTTAAGACCCTCATCCTACCTGCCTGGAAGCCAGTATTCTGCTAGTAGCCTTGAGATGAAGATGTTGAACTCTCAGCTCCTCCTGCACCATGACTGCTTGGAAACTGCCATGCTCCCACCTTGATGATGATGGACTGAACCTCTGAACCTGTAAGTCAGCCCCAATTAAACGTTGTCCTTATAAGAGCTGTCTTGGTCATGGTATCTGTTCACAGCACTAAAACCCTAAGACAGAAGTTGGTACCAGGGATTGGGGTATTGCTGTGATAGGCCTGACCATGCTTTTGTTTGGAAGACTGTGGATTTTGGGACTTTGGATTTGGAAAGCAGTGGAATGCTTTAAGTGGGGCTTAATGGGCTATCCTACTGGGAATATAAAAGACTTTGTTACTGAGAGTGATTTGAACTGTGTCGACCTGGCCCAAGATGTTTAAGTGGAGAATTTCAGTATGTGGCCTGGGGACTGTTTTTGTGGGATTTTGGTGAAGAGTGTGACTGCTTTTTGTCTTTGTCTGAAGAGTCTAGCTGAAGCTAAGGTAAAGAGATTTATATTAATTACATTGAAAAAGGAAATCTCAAAAAAGCCCGGAAGAAACTTTATTCTCTGGTTAAGTTTCATGAAGAGCATTTTGAACATGCATAGGAAGCTTAGAAAGGAAAAATAAAAAATATATGGTTTGAGTATTAAAGGGGCACCAGGAAGTGAAATGGGCCTGAACCCTGCGTTCAAGTATAGTAAATTGAGTTAAGGGTGTAGTGACCTCGGGGCAAGATCCCACCCAGCTAAGTTTAGGTCCAGGCAAGGTAGCACAAGCCTTTAATACCAGAAAGCAAAAACTATCAGATCTCTGAGTTCAAGACCAGCCTAGAACACAGCAAATTCAAGGTGTAGAAAGGCTTAAATCCAGTTTGGTGGACCACACCTTTAATCCTAGTGCCTAGGAGATAGGCATGCAGATCTCAACATCTACAGAACAAGTTCCATGACAGCCAAGCTTAGGCAGTGAAGGAGTTGGAAAACAGAAAGCTGGTGATAATGTAATAGAATAGGGGACCATGTTCCAGTCCCAGTAAGCAGCAGAACTCAGCAGCGTTGGCCACATGGCTCTGGCTTTAGAGTCCAGAATAGAAGGGACTACTGGGACAATTGATGCTGGTTAGCTGGAGCTAAGAAATTAAGTGATTAAGAAGAAACCAGCATCACTGAGGTGAAATCTCCTGGGAAGTGTTTTCTGAGAGCACAAAGAAGCTGTGTTCCACAGACATCCAATGATGCTGCAGCTGGACTTACTAGTGTGTAATAATCACCCAGGTGGTGCTGGTTTTGAAGGCATGAAGGAGTTATGCAAAGGAGTTGAGGCTTGACACTATGAAGAGAGCTTATGACAGGCTATTTGTGAAGCCTAGTTGCAGCAGAAGACTCCAGTGCTTTGGAGATGCCAGTACCATGGGATGATTACCAAGAACAGCAGCTGCAGTGGAGTGGATCAACCTGAGCTTAGAGTGCTGCAGAGGGCAGAACTGAGGAAGTGATGCCAGCCCTTTGGAGGAGCCTAGAAGATCATGTGTGGATGTCAGATATTGAAATAAGAAGCTGTAACATGGAAGTTGCCTTGGAGACCCCAAGATATTTGAGATGCCAGAGCCATGGGATATCTGCTGAGGAAAGTTGCTAACAGAGAGTGGAACCAGCCCAGGAGAAAGAAGTTTGTTGTAGTCAACAAAGATGAAAAGGGAGTTAGAGATCTGAAGACTGCCTTGAAATCCGACATGGAGATGGAGTTTGCCTAGCGTGTTTCCTGTCTTGCTTTGGGGATTACAGTTAAGTGATCAGATGAATCTCAGAAGAGACTTTGAACTTTGGACTTTTAACATTGTTGAGACTGCTATATATAGACTATGGGGATTTTTGAAGTTGAATGAAGTATGTTTTTTTATTATGGTATGTGTAGGTATGGCTCCCATAGACTCATGTTTAACAAGCCTATGGGGGCCATAGAGTGGAATGTAATGGTTTGTCTATGCTTGGCCCAGGAAGTGGCACTATTAGAAGGTGTGGCCTTTTTGGAGTAGGTGTGTCACTGTGGGTGTGGGCTTTAAGACCCTCATCCTAGCTGCCTGGAAGCCAGTATTCTGCTAGTAGCCTTCAGATGAAGATGTAGAACTCTCAGCTCCTCCTGTGCCATGCCTGCCTGGATGCTGCCATGTTCTTCCTTGATGATAATGAACTCAACCTCTGAACCTGTATGCCAGCACCAATTAAATGTTGTCCTTATAAGAGTTGTCTAGGTCATGGTATCTGTTCACAGCAGTAAAACCCTAACTGAGACAGAGTCAGATGACACAACCACTGTGCTTGGAATCTATTGTCTTAAACTCATCAGCTATTTTATGTTGGACTTCTGGCAGTGGAGGCCACCACCGGTTTATCCTAAACTACATGGTGCCTGTCTCTTCTCTCCTCCTACCTGGCCAAAAGTCTGTGCTTTTCTCATGTTCTCCTTTTCCTCTCTGGGATCTGGAAAACCCACCTTCACCCATAGATTAGCCTCTGCCATCTTTATTTAGCCAATCAAACAATTAGGGAAACTCCCCCTACAGATAGATTCCTTTAGGAGTATCTTGCCTTAATGGTCTTATGTAGCTTATAGGCTTTACAGCTTGATTGACACTCTTTGGTATTCTGGAAGCTAGTACTCTGGGATGAGTTTTTCAGACCAGATCCAGCTTGAATTTTCTGAGTCCTGTGTCCATGGCAACTTCAGCCATGGGAAGTCAACCAATGGCACTGGAAATAGCTTGTATTGTGTTGGGAGGTCATTAGACTTCCCTGACCAGCAAAACTAGGTTCCTCATTCTTGGTGCTGGGATTATTGTTAGATGGTCTGTGTCTCTTGTGGAGAGCATTGTCAGCTCAAGTATCTTAATTTCATTTAAACACTACATAGAAATCATTATATTGAAAAGGAATGGAGATAGTAGACAGAGTAGCTCTGAGTTCGTGGTTAGTAAGAGAATTCTTAACTTTTGAAATGAATCCTTGGAAGGGCTGCACTGTGCCAGAAAACAAAACAAAACAAAAAAACAAAACAAAAAAATCCCCAGACAAATTTACTGTTTAAAAGATGGTTTGTTTAAATGATTACAATTGTGCCCAACATGTGAATGATGACAGGCAACGGTTCAGTTATGCCACAGTAAGACCATATTAGTAAGCTTTCATTTTAAATTAATACCAAAATAACTTTATTATTACTATTTTTTTTTAGTTTTGAACTTTTTTTTCTTTTTTTTAAATTTTCTCTCTCTATATATTTTTAATTTACATTCCCAATGATTTCCCCTTTCCCATTTCCTCCCTCCCTGAAAATCCCATAAGCCCTCTTCCCTCCCCCTGTTCCCCATTCAACCCCCTCTCACTTCTCTGTCCTGGCATTCCCTTACATCCAGTCATTCCAGGACCAGGGGTCTCTCCTTCCATCTTCTTGGAAATCAATTGATATGTGAATTGTGTCTTGGTTATTCCGAGCTTCTGGGTTAATATCCCCTTATCAATGACTGCATACCATGTGTGTTCTTTTGTGATTGAGTTACCTCACTAAGGATGACATTTTCCAGTTCTGACCATTTGCCTAAGAATTTCGTGAATTCATTGTGCTGGTTCAACTGGAGGTCAACATGCAGAAGAATGCAAATCGATCCATTCTTATCTCCTTGTACTAAGCTCAATTCCAAGTGGATCAAGGACCTCCACATAAAACCAGACACACTGAAACTAATAGAAAACAAACTAGGGAAGAACCTTGAACATATGGGCACAGGGGAAAAATTCCTGAACAGAACACCAATAGCTTATGCTCTAAGATCAAGATTTGACAAATGGGACCTCATAAAATTGCAAAGTTTCTGTAAGGCAAAGGACACTGTCAAAAGGACAAAGCAGCAACCAACAAACTGGGAAAAGATTTTTACCAACCCTACATCCGACAGAGGGCTAATATTCAATATATACAAAGAACTCAAGAAGTTAGACTCCAGAGAGCCAAATAACCCTATTAAAAAATGGGGTACAGAGCTAAACAAAGAGTTCTCACCTGAAGAATATCGAATGGCTGAGAAGCACCTAAAGAAATGTTCAACATCCTTAGTCATTAGAGAAATGCAAATCAAAACAACCCTGAGATTCCACCTCACACCAGTCAGAATGGCTAAGATCAAAAACTCAGGAGATAGCAGTTGTTGGCAAGGATGTGGAGAAAGAGGAACACTCCTCCACTGCTGGTGGGATTGCAAACTGGTACAACCGCTCTGGAAATCAGTCTGGCAGTTCCTCAGAAAACTGGGCATGACACTCCCGGAGGATCCTGTTATACCACTCCTGGGCATATACCCAGAGGCTTCCCCTGCATGCAATAAGGACACATGCTCCACTATGTTCATAGCAGCCTTATTTATAATAGCCAGAATCTGGAAAGAACCCAGACGTCCCTCAATGGAGGAATGGATACAGAAGATGTGGTATATTTACACAACTTATTATTTTTAATTATGTTTATGTGAATGCCAATGCCCAAGGAGGTCAGACGTATCAGATACCCTTTCCTCTGAGTTGAAGTCACAGCACTTATGAGACGCCTATGAACTGAATTTATGTCTACTGCAAAGGCATTACATACTTTTAGCTGCTTCCAGCCCTAACATTAATATGTTTTTATTATATTTATTAATACGTTTTTATTATGTTTTGTTTTTGGGAGAGGGTCTTGAATCTGTGATCTAAGTGATTAATTCTCAACCACTAATTATTTTGATTATAAGCCATGTTAAAAGTGTCTCTGTGTGTGTGTGTGTGTGTGTGTGTGTGTGTACATGAGTGCATGAACGTGAATGTGATGGAGCACACACAGGCTAAAGCCAGAATTCATGTTTGGGTGTTGTCTTCATTAGTGCTTCTATTGCTGCAGTGAAACACCATGATCAAAAAGCAAGTGGAGGAGGATAGGGTTTATCCACTTTACACTTCCCCATTGCTGTTCATTACTAAAGGAACTCAGAATAGGAACTCAAGCAAGGCAAGAACCTAGAGGCAGGAGCTGGCGCAGAGGCCATGGGGGCATGCTGTTGACTAGATGTTTCCCAGGGCTTGCTCATCCTGCTTTCTTAAAGACACCAGGACCACTTGCCCAGGGATGGCATCACAAGGCTCCTTCCCACCCCACCACCAATCACTAATTGACAAAATGCCTTGCAACTGCATCTCATGGAGGCATTTTCTCAATTGAGGCTCCCTCCTTCCAGATAACTCTAGCTTGTGTTAAGTTGACATAAGACTAACCAACACAGGTGTCTTCCTCTACCATTATCTACCTTGTATTTTTTTAAATTTAAAATTTTATTTTATGTTTAAGAATGTTTTGTTTGCAAAACAAATATCTGCACCATGTGCATGTCTGATACCCATAGAGGCCAGAAGACTGGATCCCTAGAAACAGAATTATGGATAGTTGTGACCTGCTGGGATTTGAACCCGAGTCCTCTGGAGGAGCAGATGGTCTTCTTCACTACTGAGATATTTCTGCAGTCACCATCTGTGCCTCGTCTTTTGAGACAGAGTCTCTCACGAACGCAGAGCTGGTAGGCTGACTGGCCAGTGAACTCCAGAGATCCACCTATTTCTGCTTTTCCAGCACTAAGGCTACAGTCACCTGTCTTTTTATGTGGGTGTTGGGGACCCAAATTCAGGTCCTCTTGGTTATTCAACAAACACTTTCTCCATTGAGCCATTCCGTCTTCCCCATATTAACAGTGTTTTGAAGTTCAGAATTTTGTTTGGGAGTTATGATCAGTATATACAATATAAAGAGGCACGCTTGCATTCTGAAGAAAAACTATATTTAAAATTATTATCAAAATCATACATACACAAAATCATGTACAGTTAAAGATAATTGATGTCATATGGTTTTAACTAGGAAATAAAAGCATTCTTCTCTATCCTTAGTACCACTCTCCAAAATTACATCACCACTTCACTGTTCTATTTTTAGTTGTAAATGTGGCCACCACCCACTAAAGAATATTTTTGCCTCCCTACTTCTGAAGGAATCTGTTTTAGATTATTCCGGTGCGTTTCCTGTATGAAAGATGGCTTCCTCTTTCTTTCATGCTTCCTTCATATTCCTTACACTGCTATGTCCCATGGGCGTAGAGGAAGCCCTGAGTGTACAAAGTCCTGAGTGACTGTGTGTGATTGACAGCCTTATTCAAGGCTGAAGCCTCATGGAAAATTTTGACATAGTCTCCTTGTCAGGTGAAGCTCAGAGAGATGGCAAAGCTCTCCTCTGATCCACATTCCAGTGCTGACAGTTTGTGAATATGATGTCCACTGTAGCTTTTTCTCCCCAGGTGTGTGAGACTGCTCCCCTAAGAGACTGTGATTAGCTAAACCTTCCTCCTTGACTTAGCTGTAATACCATAAAACTCACCTCTTTGCATCTGCACTTAACAAACATGCTAGGCTTCCAAGGAGCTGGGTTTCTTCATTCCAGAGCCCAGGTCATCTACCCCCAAATTATCTCTCTGTGTTTCTGTCATTTCTTCTATGTCTCCATTTAATTCAGTGTCCAACCTTTCTTTCCCTCACTATCTCTAGTCAAGTTTTCAGGATTCAAGCCATGCAAAGAAACAGCAATATCCTATTTTATTGGAAGTTGAGTTTCAGAACTTCAAATGGTGTACTTTAACATCTAATCTTTCCTATTGACTTTAGTCAAGAAGTAGTTATCAATCAAATCAGTTTAAAAATCAGTTTCCTCCTGGGACCAGCCTCCTCTCATTCCCGCCCTACCTCACTCCACCCCACTGCTCATCCTTTGCTCAGCACTGCCCTGAATAACCAGCAAGATGTAAAATTCTCTGATTCCTACAGTTAGGTGAGAAAAGATGTGTGTTTCTGTCTAGCTGTCTAGACAGCTGCCTGTCATGAGTACACTTGAACAGGCTTGAGGGGAGGTCTGTGTGGCAAACATCTAAAACTTCCTGCCAGTACCTAGCAACAAAGTTGTCAGTTATGTGAGTGCTAGTGAGGCTAGAAGCTGATTTCTTGACAGCAAGCTCACCTGAAACCCTGAAAGCCTGAGTCAGAGCAACTCAGCTAATTTGTGTTTAAATTCTTGACTGACAGGAATTCTATGAGATAAGAAATGTTTAGATGATATGGTACTGATAAACATATCAACTCATAGAGACTGACAGCATGCACAAGACCTATACAAGTTCAAATCAGGCAAAATTTCATCTCAGAGAAGGGGAAGTGGACTCAAAATCTCATACCTTACCAAGAAGCTATTTGCAATTGATATCTGCTGGAAGAGAGAAAAATCAGTTTTCTTCAATTAAGAATAACTAAGTATACCAATCACACTCCAGGATAAGCCCCATGTCCAGGAATAGTCAGCCAACACAAAAAGAACATTTGTGTGTGTGTGTATTTTTTTTAAAGATTTACTTATTTATATGAGTAAACTGTAGGTGTCTTCAGACACCAGAAGAGGACATCAGATCCCATTTCAGATGGTTATGCGCCACCATGTGATTGCTGGGAATTGAACTCAAGATCTTTGGAAGAGCAGTCAGTGCTCTTAACCATTGAGCCATCTCTCCAGCCCTGTATGATTTTTGTTATTGTTATTTTTTATCTTTTTGGAGGGAAGGAGGGAAGGAGGGAGGGAGGGAGAGAGAGACAGAGAGAAAGAGAGAGAGAGAGAGAGAGAGAGAGAGAGAGAGAGAAGAAAACAAGTGGGGAGGAGTCAAGAAGAGTTGGGAGAGAAGAAGTATATGATCAAAATGTATTATATGAAAAAAATTTAAAAGTCAATGAAAAAGGAAACGTTTCAATGGACTGTGTGGGTGTGTATATATTTGTATGTATGTATGTATATGTGTGTGTGTTATAGTGTATTTTATGTAGCAGTAGGTAATATACCTACTAGATATAACACCATTTTTTTTCTTAAAAGCAATTTTTATTTCTTTTATTAATCCTTTTATGTCTTTTCTAATTTCTGCCATCATCACTGTTTTTTTTATCATTATTTTATCACATGACTTATGGTGTTTTTATTTTATTTCTTAGCTATAATTGCAAAATGTAACAATATATACGTTTTTGCCTTTTAAAAAAGTTGATTCTAAACTAGCATTAATCATTATCGTCTACCTGTCTATATGTCTGTCCATCCATCCATCCATCCATCCATCCATCCATCCATCCATCATTTCTGATCAGGGTCTTTTAAAAATTCTCTCTCAACTACAGTTTTTCCTCTTCCCACTCCTCTTAGTTGCCCCAGGTCCACTCCTCCTCCATTTCCCTTAAAAAAAAAAAGCAGTACCCTCTCCCTGCCATATCAATTGAACACTGTACAACTAGTTGCAATGAGACAAAGCACAATCTTTCATATCAAGGCTGGACGTGGAAACACAGTTCTCTCTCTCTCTCTCTCTCTCTCTCTCTCTCTCTCTCTCTCCCTCTCTCTCTCTCTCTCCTTCTTTCCCTCCCTCCCTCCCTTCCTCCCTTCTCAAAAAAAATCAAACAAAAATCCAAAAAGACAAGAAAAATAACAATAGCAAAAATCATACACACACACACACACACACACACACACACACACACACACACTCACAAAAACAGGCTAAAGAGTCAGAGACAGCCTCTGCTCCCACTGTCAGGTTTCCTAAAAGCACACTAAGCAACACTACCATAGTATATGCAGAGTAGCTAGTTCAGATCCATACAAGTTCCCTGATTGTTGCTTCAGTTTGAGACAGGGTCTTACTGTGCAGTTCAGACTGGCCTGGAATTTGCTGTGAGGCCCAGTCTGGCCTCAAAGTCACTTTCTTTTTGCCTTATTTTACCAAGGGCTGAGGTTGCTGGTGACCTCCAGCATACTCTGTTTACATATGGAAACAGCTAACATTATTGAACAAAGCCAAGAGGAATAGAGCACTGGAGAAGGAAATGTGCTATTACTTTATTAATCCTATGTGTCTTGAATGCTTTCTATTTGGCCTGTGATGTTTCTGTAAGTTTCTAAAACTTTTCTCAGTTAAATATGCCTATTGAGAAAAGAACCCAAGCAAACTAAGTAAGATATGTTTCTTATGCCTTGGTAGGTTCTTCCAGATTCTTGGTCTTGTGATTGATGGATCACAGTTTCAACTTTTCCTCTCCACTCTTCTTCTCTTACTCTATTGCAAATGTCCAGCAAGTGGCCATTCTGCATGATACAACACTTCATCCTGGAAACCTTGATGCCATTGCAGCTAGTAATCAGAAGCCTTTTGAGATGCCTCCACTGTGACTTCCGTTCGTTTCCAGGGCAACCAAGAAAGTGTTTCAGGATCCTCCCTTCTTCCTTGGGGTTCTGCAGTTTCACAGGTCCACATGATGGCCTATGATCTCGGGACATTCATCTTCCCTTTCATCCTGAATGTGTCCTTTTCATCTCTGAGAACTTCCTCCTGCTTTCCTCCTGTAGTTGTCCTCTCACCTACTAGAACTTTTACTTAATGATACTGTCTGCTCCAGCTGATCTTTGTCCAGCTTTCCCTCTCATTCTTCATGGTGTCATCCTTATGGTGTATTTTCTGAGACAGTTCCCATTTTTAAAAGAAAAAAGTATCTTATTTTTATTTTATGTGTGCGATTGCTTTGCCTGTGTGTATATTTGTGTACTATGTGCATGCCTGGTGCCCTCAGAGGCTTGAAGAAGTGAAGTCCTCTGGACCTGAGTTATAGGCAATTGTAAGCGACCACGTGGGTACTGGGGAATGAACTTGGGTCCTTTGCAAAAGAAGCCCGAGTTCTCACACTGAGCTCTCTGGATGGCCAGCCCTCAATTTTCCTTTTATGTCTCTTGAGATTGTGAAAAGCATACTTTTCATCTTTAGGGGTATTCTACACTCTGTTCCCTTTAAGATAATGTCTTACCAATTGTTTAAGCCATTTCAAAGTATACTTATTATATCAAGTGTATTTGATTACAAGTGATGGAAAATTGTTTTTAAACTGAATAAGGAAAGAAGGCCTTTTTTTTTGCTCTAAAATAAGCAGTGTTGTAGACCTTACTTCAGACACACTTAAGTCTGAGCCTTGACACTGTCACTAGCATCTGTTTTCTTCTCTATCTTAGCTGCGTTTACCTTAGCTCCATTAATAAATAGCAGCAGACTGAGCCTGAACAGGCTGAGGTTCTAGCATGGGTGAGGCCTCTCCCTGGATCCCAACAGGAGTTTCAGTATCGTACTGACTTAGCCTCACTCCTAAGGGAAACCCTCAGAGGTGTAAAACTGGAAAACTCTCCACTCAGCTTTCGCTGTAGTTTCTCTATAGGAAAAAGTTTGTCTGAGAAGAGCTCTAGGCTTGTGCTGTCAGTGAAGACAACTGCAGCTGAATGAGGAGGGTTGAGGGTAGCAGGTCCTCAAATATCTACAGGGCAGGAGTCCCAGGTATAAACTGAATATATATATATATAGTATTAGTAGAATTTAGGAAATTTCAAATATGTAGAGACAAAAGATAGACGAATATTGGCCATATAAAAACATTTTAGAACACACTTTTTATTTTAAGAACATTTTATTTGAAGAAATGGCTTAGTGGTTTAGAGCACTTGTTCTTGCAGAGGATCCGGGTTCAGTTCCACATACCCACATGGCAGCCCACAATTCTCTGTAACTCCAGTTTCTGGGTATCCTTTGCTTTTTCCTTTTTTTTCTCTTTATTTTCTTATATTGGACATTTTTTTAATTTACAGTTCCAATGTTATCCTTTTTCCTGGTTTCCCCTCTGGAAACCCCCTGTCCCATCCCCTCTTCCCCTGCTTCTATGAGAGTGCAACCCCATCCATCAACCTCCTGCCTCCCTGCCTTCACATTCCCCTACACTGGGGCATCAAGCCTTCACAGGACCAAGGGCCTCTCCTCCCATTGATGCCTGACAAGGCCATCCTCTGCTACATATGTGGCTGGAGCCATGGGTCGATCCTTGTATACTCTTTGGTTGATGGTTTAGTCCCTGGGAGCTCTGGGGGGAGGTGGGGTCTGGTTGGTTGATATTGTTGCTCTTCATATGGGGTTGCAACCCCTTCAGCTCTTTCAGTCCTTTCTCTAACTCCTTTGTGGACCCCATGCTTTGTCCAATGGTTAACTGTGAGCGTCCGCCTCTGTATTTGTCAGGCTCTGGCAAAGCCTCTCAGGAGACAGTTATAACAGGCACCTGTTAACAAGCACTTCTTGGCATCCACAATAGTGTCTGGGTTTGGTGACTGTATATCGGATGGATCCCAGGTGGGGCAGTCTCTGGATGGTATTTCCTTCTGTCTGTGCTCCACACTTTGTATTTCCTCCCATGAGTATTTTGTTCGCCTTTCTAAGAAGGACCGAAGCATCCACACTTTGGTCTTCCTTCTTGAGCTTCACGTAGTCTGTGAATTGGATCTTGGGTATTTTGAGATTTTGGGCTAATATCTAGTTATCAGTGAGAGGATACTGACTGTGTTTTTTTGTGTGATTGGGTTACCTCACTCAGGATGATATTTTCTAGTTCCATCTATTTGCCTAAGAATTTCATAAATTCATTGTTTTTAATAGCTGAGTAGTACTCCATTCTGTAAATATACCACATTTTCCATTCCTCTGTTGAAGAACATCTGGGTTCTTTCCAGCTTTTGGCTATTATAAATAAGGCTGCTATGAACATAGTGAAGCATATGTCCTTGTTATAGGTTGGGGCATCTTTTAGGTATATGCCCAGGAGTGGTATAGCTTGGTCCTCAAGTAGTATTATGTCCGATTTTCTGAAGAACTGCCAGACAGATTTCAACAGTGGTTATAACATCTTGCAATCCCACCAACAATGGAGGAGTGTTTCTCTTTCTCCACATCCTCACCAGCATCTGCTGTTACATCAGCTTTTGATCTTAGCCATTCTGACTGGTGTGAGGTGGAATCTCAAGTTGTTTTGATTTGCATTTCCATGATGAGTAAGGATGTTGAACATTTTTTAAGTGCTTCTTGGCCATTCAATATTCCTCAGTTGAGAATTCTTTAACTCTGTACCCCATTTGTTAATAGTGTTATTTGGCTCTCTGGAGTCTAACTTCTTGAGTTCTTTGCATATATTGGATATTAGTCCTCTATCAGATGTAGGATTGGTAAGGGTCTTTTCCCAATATGGTGGTTGCCGTTTTGTTCTATCGATGGTGTCCTTTGCCTTACAGAAACTTTGTAATTTTATGAGGTCCTATTTGGCTATTCTTGATCTTAGAGCATAAGCTATTGGTGTTCTGTTCAGGAAATTTTCTCCTGTGCCCATGTGCTCAAGGCTCTTCCCACTTTCTTTTCTGTTAGTTTCAGTGTGTCTGGTTTTATGTGAAGGTCGTTGATCCACTTGGACTTGAGCTCAGTGCAAGGAGATAAGAATGGATCAATTTGCATTCTTCTGCATGCTAGCCACCAGTTGACACAGCACCATTTGTTGAAAATCCTGTCTTTTTTCCACTAGATGGTTTTAGCTCCTTTATCAAAGATCAAGTGCCCATAGTTGTATGCATTCATTTCTGGGTCTTCAATTCTATTCCATTGATATACCTGCTGTCTCTGTACCAATACCATGGAGGTTTTTTTTCTATATTTTTTTATTTACATTACAAATGATTTTCCCTTTCCTGTTTCCTCCCTCCCCGAAAGTCCCATAAGCCCCCTTCCCTCCCTTTCCCCTTTCAACCCCCTCTCAATTCTCTGTCCTGGTATTCCCCTACATCCAGTCTTTCCAGGACCAGGGGTCTCTCCTTCCATCTTCTTGGAAATCTATTGATATGCGAATTATGTCTAGGGTATTCTGAGATTCTGGGTTAATATCCCCTTATCAGTGACTTCATACCATGTGTGTTCTTTTGTGATTGGGTTACCTCACTAAGGATGATATTTTCCAGTTCTGACCATTTGCCTAAGAATTTCATGAATTTATTGTTTTTAATTGCAGAGTAGTATTCCATTGTGTAAATATACCACATCTTCTGAATCCATTCCTCCGTTGAGGGACATCTGGGTTCTTTCCAGCTTCTGGCTATTATAAATAAGGCTGCTATGAACATAGTGGAGCATGTGTCCTTATTGCATGCAGGGGAAGCCTCTGGGTATATGCCTAGGAGTGGTATAACAGGATCCTCCGGGAGTGTCATGCCCAGTTTTCTGTGGAACCACCAGACTGCTTTCTAGAGAGGTTGTACCAGCTTGCAATCCCACCAGCAGTGGAGGAGTGTTACTCTTTCTCCACATCCTTGTCAACAACTGCTATCTCCTGAGTTTTTGATCTTAGCCATTCTGACTGGTGTGAGGTGGAATCTCAGGGTTGTTTTGATTTACATTTCCCTAATGACTAAGGATGTTGAACATTTCTTTAGGTGCTTCTCAGCCATTCGATATTCTTCAGGTGAGAACTCTTTGTTTAGCTCTGTACCCCATTTTTAATAGGGTTATTTAGCTCTCAGTAATCTAACTTCTTGAGTTCTTTGTATATATTGGATATTAGCCCTCTGTCGGATGTAGGGTTGGTAAAGATCTTTTCCCAGTTTGTTGGATGCCGCTTTGTCCTTTTGACAGTGTCCTTTGCCTTACAGAAACTTTGTAATTTTATGAGGTCCCATTTGTCAATTCTTGATCTTAGAGCATAAGCTATTGTGTTCTGTTCAGGAATTTTTCCCCTGTGCCCATATGTTCAAGGTTCTTCCCTAGTTTGTTTTCTATTAGTTTCAGTGTGTCTGGTTTTATGTGGAGGTCCTTGATCCACTTGGAATTGAGCTTAGTACAAGGAGATAAGAATGGGTCAATTTGCATTCTTCTGCATGTTGACCTCCAGTTGAACCAGCACCATTTGTTGAAAAGGCTATCTTTTTTCCACTGGATGGTTTTAGCTCCTTTGTCAAAGATCAAGTGACCATAGGAGTGTGGATTCATTTCTGGATCTTCAATTCTATTCCATTGATCTACATGCCTGTCACTGTACCAATACCATGCAGTTTTTACCACTATGGCTCTGTAGTACAGCTTGAGGTTCGGGATACTGATTCCCCCAGAAGTTCTTTTACTCTTGAGAATAGATTTAGCTATACTGGGTTTTCTGTTATTCCAGATGAATTTTTGAATTGCTCTTTTTAACTCTTTGAAGAATTGAGTTGGGATTTTGATGGGGATTGCATTGATTCTGTATATTGCTTTTGGCAAGATGGTCATTTTTACTATATTAATCCTGCCAATCCATGAGCATGGAAGATTTTTCCATCTTCTGACGTCTTCTTCAATTTCTTTCTTCAGAGACTTGAAGTTCCTGTCATACAGATCTTTCACTTGTTTGTTTAGAGTCACACCAAGATACTTTATATTGTTTGTGGCTATCGTGAAGGGTATCATTTCTCTTATTTCTTTCTCAGCCTGCTTATCCTTTGAGTACAGGAAGGCTACTGACTTGCTTGAGTTGATTTTATATCCGGCCACTTTGCTGAAGTTGTTTATCAACTATAGAGTTCTCTGGTGGAGTTCTTTGGATTGCTTAAGTATACTATCATATCGTCTGCAAATAGTGATAGTTTGACTTCTTCCTTTCCAATTTGTATCCCTTTGACCTCCTTTTGTTGTCTAATTGCTCTAGCTAGAACTTCAAGTATTATATTGAAAAGATATTGAGAGAGAGAGAGAGAGAGGGCAGCCTTGTCTAGTCCCTGATTTTAGTGGGATTGCTTCAAGTTTTTCTCCATTTAGATTGATGTTGGCTGTCCGTTTGCAATAAATTGCTTTTGTTATGTTTAGATATGGGCCTCGAATTCCTGATCTTTCCAAGACCTTTAACATGAAAGGATGCTGAATTTTGTCAAATGCTTTTTCAGCATCTAATGAAATGACCATGTGTTTTTTTTTCTTTGAGATTGTTTATGTAGTGGATTACATTGATGGACTTCCTTATATTGAACCATTCCTGCATCCCTGGGATGAAGCCTACTTGATTAGGTGAATGATCATTTTGATGTGTTCTTGGCAAGGATTTTATTGATTATTTGTGCATCGATATTCAATAGAAATTGGTCTGATATTCTCTTTCTTTGTGGGATCATTGTGTGATTTTGGTATTAGCGTAATTGTGGCTTTATAGAATGAGTTGGGTAGTGTTCCTTCTGTTTCTATTTTGTGGAATAATTTGAAGAGTATTAGTGTTATGTCTTCTTTGAAGGTCTGATATAATTCTGCACTAAAACCATCTGGACTTGTGCTTTTTTTTGGTTGGAAAACTTCCAATGACTACTTCTATTTCTTCAGGGGTTATAGGACGGTTTAGATGGCCTATTTGATCCTGATTTAATTTTGGCATTTGGTATCTGTCTAGGAAATTGTCCATTTCCTCGAGATTTCCTAGTTGTGCTGAATACAGGCTTTTGTAGTAGGATCTGATGATTTTTTGAATTTCCTCAGTTTCCGTTGTTATATCTCCCTTTTTGTTTCTGATTTTCTTATTTTGGGTACTGTCTCTGCCCTCTGGCTAGTCTGGCTAATGTCTTATCTAGCTGATTTTCTCAAAGAACCAACTCTTAGTTTTGTTGATTCTTTTTATGGTTTTAATTGTTTCTACTTGATTGATTTCAGCCCTGAGTTTGATGATTTCCTGCCTTCTACTCCTCTTGGGTGTATTTGCTTCTTTTTGTTCCAGGACTTTCAGGTGTACCATTAAGCTGCTAGTGTATGCTCTCTCCTGTTTCTTTTTGGAGGCACTCAGGGCTATGAATTTTCCTCTTAGCACTGCTTTCATTGTGTCCCATAAATTAGGGTATGTTGTGCCTTCATTTTCATTAAATTTTAAAAAGTCTTTGATTTCTTTCTTTATTTCCTCCTTGATCAAGGTATCATTGAGTAGAGAATTGTTCAGCTTCCATGTGTATGTGGGTTTTCTGTTGTTTTTGTTGCTATTGAAGACCACCCTTATTCCATAGTGATCTGATAGGAAGCACGGGATTAGTTCGATCTTCTTATATCTGTTGAGGTCTGTTTTGTGACCAATTATATGGTCAATTTTGGAGAAGGTACCATGAGGTACTGAGAAGAAGGTATATTCTTTTGCTTTAGGATGAAATGTTCTATATACATCTGTTAGTTCCATTTGGTCCAAGGCTTCAATTAGTTTCACTGTGTCCCTGTTTAGTTTCTGTTTTCCTGAACGATCCATTTCAGAGAGCAGGGTGTTGAAGTCACCCACTATTATTGTGTGAGGTGTGATGTGTGCTTTGAGCTTTCGTAAAGTTTCTTTTACGAATGAGGGTGCCCTTGCATTTGGAGCATAGATATTCAGAATTGAGAGTTCTTCTTGGTGGATTTTTCCGTTGACCAGTATATAGTGTCCTTCTGTGTCTTTTTTGATGACTTTAGGTTGAAAGTCAATTTTATCTGATATTAGGATGGCTACTCAGGCTTGTTTCTTGGGACCATTTTCGTGTAAGATTGTTTTCCAGCCTTTTACTCTGAGGTAGTGTTTGTCTTTGACACTGAGGTGCATTTCCTGCACGCAGCCTAATGCTCGGTCCTGTTTAAGTATCCAGTCTGTTAGTCTATGTCTTTTTATTGGGGAGTTGAGACCATTGATATTAAGAGAGATTAAGGATTAGTGATTATTGCCACCTGCTATTCTTGATGCTATCTTATGTTTGAGCGGTTCTCTACTTTTGGGTTTGATGCAAGAAGGTTACTATCTCATTTTTTCCATGGTGTAGTTTCTTTCCTTGTATTGTTGATTTCCACCTATTATCCTTTGCAGGGCTGGATTTGTGGAAATATATTGTATAAATTTCGTTTTCTCATGGAATGTCTTGGTCTCTCCATCTATGGTGATTGAGAGTTTCACTGGGTATAGTAGTCTAGGCTGGCATTTGTGTTGTCTTAGAGTCTGTATGAGATCTGCCCAGGATCTTCTGGCTTTCATAGTCTCTGGTGAGAAGTCTGATGTTATTCGGATAGGTCTTCCTTTATATGTTACTTGGCCTTTCTCTCTTACTGCTTTTAATATTCTTTCTTTGTTTAGTACATTTGGTGTTTTGATTAGTATGTGACGGGAAGTATTTCTGTTCTGGTCCAGTCTGTTTGGAGTTCTATAGGCTTCTTGTATGTTCATCGGCATCTCTCTCTTTAGGTTAGAGAAGTTTTCCTCCATAATTTTGTTGAAGATATTTACTGGCCCTTTAAGTTGCAAATCTTCACTCTCATCTATACCTATAATCCTTAGCTTTGGTCTTCTCATTGTGTCCTGGATTTTCTGGATGTTTTGTATTACACGTTTTTTTGCATTTTGTATTTTCTTTGACTGTTGAGTTGATGCTTTCTATGGTATCTTGAGCACCTGAGATTCTGTCTTCCATCTCTTGTTTTTCCATTGTTGATGTTTGCATTTATGACTCCTGATTTCTTCCCCAGATTTTCTATCTCCAAAGTTGTCTCCCTTTGTGATTTCTTAATTGTTTCTACTTCCTTTTTTAGATCCTGGGTGGATTTTTTCAGATCCTTCACTTGTTTGTTTGTGTTTTCCTGTAATTCTTTAAGAGTTTTTTGCATTTCCTCTTACAGGATTTCTGCCTGTTAACCCAAGTTCTCCTGTATTTCTTTAAGCGATTTTTGTGTTTCCTCCTTACGGGCTCCCATCTGTTGATCCATATTCTCCTGCATTTCTTTAAGCGATTTTTGTGGTTCCTTTGTAAGGGCATCAACCCTTTGATTCTTTTCTTTAAGCGATTTTTGTGTTTCCTCCTTACGGGCTCCCATCTGTTGATCCATATTCTCCTGCATTTCTTTAAACGATTTTTGTGTTTCCTTTGCAAGGGCTTCTACCCATTGATTCATGTTCTCCTGTATTTTTTTTTTTTTCCTGAGGCAGGGTTTCTCTGTGTAGCCCTGGCTGTCCTGGAACTCACTTTGTTGACCAGACTGGCCTCAAACTCAGAAATCCTCCTACCTCTGCCTTCCAAGTGCTGGGATTAAAGGCGTGTGCCACCATCGCCTGGCCTCTCCTGTATTTCTTTATGAGATTTATTTGCTTCCTTCTTGAAATCCTCTAATAGCATCATGACAAGTGATTTTAAATCCAGATCTTGCCTTTCGGGTGTGATGGGGTATCCAGGACTTGCTGCTGTCTGAGAGTTGGGTTTGGATGGTGCCATATTGCCCTGATTTCTGTTAGTAACGTTCCTACATTTGCCTTTTGCCATCTGGTTACCTCTGGTGTTAGTTGGTCCTGCTATCACTGGCTGTTGGTTGGACCTCCTGTGAGCCTGCAAGGCTTATTCTGCCCCCCCACCCCCGGATGACCAGGATTTCCCTAGCACTGACTGCTGAGGGGCTGCCCTGCTCCTGAGTGACTTTGGAGCCCTTGTATGCCTTGCCCCAAATGAAGTTATATTGGGGAATCCCTGCACATCCGAAGGCTCAGTGTAGTCAATTCCCTGAGCAGAGGTCGCCAAGGGGAGGCTCGTGTGCTCCCTCCCTATGCGGGTGCACCCTCTCCCAGTGTGGGTCCCTCTGTAGGGCAGATGTCCCACAGCAGAATTGGCATGAAGGTGACCACAGAACTGCCCAACTCTTGGGAGCAGGGAGCACACAAAACTGGCTGAGTCCCAAGCGATATTATGCTTGATTATCCCTGCGCTTGGAGGTCCCAAGTGCTCTGTTGCTAGAACAAAGATGGCGGAGTCTATCATTAAGTTTTTAACACTACTGCTTGTAATACAGCTTGAGGTCAAGGATGGTGATTCCCACTAAAGTTCTTTTATTGTTGAGAATAGTTTTTGGTATCCTGGGATTTTTTGTTATTCCAAATGAATTTGCCAATTGATCTTTCTAGCTCTATGAAGAATTGAGTTGGAATTTTGATAGGGATTGCGTTAAATCTCTATATTGCTTTCGGCAAGATGGCCATTTTTACTGTCTTAATCCTGCCAATCCATGTGTATGGGAGATCTTTCCATCTTCTGAGACCTTCAATTTCTTTCTTCAGAAACTTGAAGTTCTTGTATAGATCTTTCACTTGCTTGGTTATAGTCAAGGTATTTTAGATTATTTGTGACTATTGTGAAGGGTGTTTTTTCCCTAATTTCTTTCTCAGTCTGTTTATCCTTTGAATAGAGGAAGGGTACTCATTTGTTTTAGTTAATTTTATGTCCGGCCACTTTGCTGAAGTTGTTTGTTAGGTTTATGAGATCTTTGGTGGAAGTTTTGGGTCACTTAAGTATACAATCATATCGCCTGCAAATAGTGCTATTTTGACTTCTTCCTTTCCAATTTGTATCCCTTTGACCTCCTTTTGTTGTCTAATTGCTCTGGTTAGCAATTTGAGTACTATATTGAATAGGTAGGGAGAGAGTGGGCAGTCTTGTCTACTTCCTGATTTTAGTGGGATTGCTTCAAGTTTCTCTCCATTTAGTTTGATGTTGGCTACTGGTTTGCTGTATATTGTCTTTACTATATTTAGGTATGGACTTGAATTCCTGATCTCTCCAAGACTTTTAGCATGAAGGGGTGTCAAATTTTGTCAAATGCTTTCTCAGCATCTAATGAGATGATCATGTGGTTTTCTTTCTTTGAGTTTGTTTATATAGTTGATCACATTGATGAATTTACCTATATTGAACTCTTCTTGCATGTCTGGGATGAAGCCCACTTGATCATGGTGAATGATTGCTTTGATGTACTCCTGGATTTGGTTTGTTAAAATTTTATTAAGTATATTTGTATCAATATTTATAAGGGAAATTGGTCTGAAATTCTCTTTCTTTGTTGGGTTTTTGTGTGGTTTAAGTATAAGTGTAATTGTGGCTTCATAGAAGGAATTGTGTAGTGTTCCATCTGTTTCTATTTTGTGGAATAGTTTGAAGAGTATTGGTATTAGGTCTTTGAAGGTCTGATAGAATTCTGCACTAAACCTTGGCATTTTATGGTTGGGAGACTTTTAATGACTGCTTCTATTTCTTTAGGAGTTATGGGATTGTTTAGATGGTTTATATGATCATGAGTTAACTTTGGTACCTAGTTTCTGTCTAGAAAATTGTCCTGAGTGTAGGCTTTTGTAGTAGGATCTGATGATTTTTTTTTTAATTTCCTCAGTTTCTGTTGTTATATCTCCCTTTTCATTTCTGGTTTTGTTAATTTGGATACTGTCTTTGTGCACTCTAGTTAGTCTGGCTAAAGGTTTATCTATCTTGTTGATTTTCTCAAAGAGCCAACTCATGGTTTTGTTGATTTTTTGTATAGTTCTTTTTGTTTTTACTTGGTTGATTTCAGCCCTGGTATGACTTCTCCTATCCTCTGTGGGTATCAAGCTCACTTGTGGTACACATACAAACTTGCAAAATACTCATACACATAAAATAAATAAATCTGAAAAAATAATTAAAAAGATCTTTAAAAAGAATAATTTATTTTTGATATTATGTGTAGTGACAACTTTCTCCCTCTCTTTTCTTTTGTCTAAACCCTCTTATCTATCCCTTCCTACTCTCCTTCACATTCATGGCCTCTTATGTCACTAATTGTTATTGCATGTGTATGCAAATATGTTCCTAAATATAACCTGTCCAGTTCATATCATGTTATTTATATGCATGTTTTCAGGGCTGACTGACTGGCACTGGCTGATCAATTGATGTGCCCTCCCTGGGGAAGGCCACCTCCCCTTTCCCATCTTTTCTCAGTTCCCTTTCGTTCCTTGGATCCACTTGAGTCCTGTGGGCTTTTTCCCCTTCCTCTTTGGCATGTCTACTGGTGTCATCTTTGTTCAGGTTATGATTGGAGTAGTCGTGTTGGTGAGAATTTATGGGTGTAACTTCTGAAATTACTAGGAGACACAATCTCACAGCAAACTTTCTAATCCCCATTCTGTTTTGTATAACCATGTTTCAATGTCAGCCCCAATGAGGAAAGTTTGTTAAAACTATATATTTATATTTATACACAGAATTATATATATTGTAGTTTTTTCCCTTGTCAGATAAATAGTTAATAGCATGATTCTTTTTGGGATTTTTCAGACACCCTTATTGTTATTTTACCTACTTCTCTCCTTCCATATTTACGTATCTCCCCTTCTTAAGAAGCCCTCACCCTTCCCATTTTTCCTGTCAACTCACTGTTTTTGTGTTATTCCCTGTACTTCCCTCCTCCTACCTTCCCTATTTATCTCTCATCCTCCCTAAAGAGAATAGTAGGAATCAAGAGATCTGATAGGAGAAATGGGAAATGGAAAAAGAACATTTTTATTAGTACATAATTTTACATATTTATGGAGTATAGTATGATCATTTAAATCATGAATATAATGTATAATGTTTAGGTAAAAACCATGACTAAGTTAAGTTTATAGGTGTTTTTATCTTTTGTATTAGGTTTATTTGAACTCTTTCAGCTGGTGTGTGTGTGTGTGTGTGTGTGTGTGTGTGTGTGTGTGTAGAAACCTCAGTGGGTACAACAAAATGCATAAATGTCAAATTAAAGAATGAAAACAGAAATTTCTTCCAAAGTGTAATTTGACCAAGAGTGAACCCAAATTTGAATTCTCCACTTCTCTTCCCTTATCTTCTGTTTGCCCATAGTTCATGGTTACTGGCCTGACTGTATCTGTAGTGTGTATCTAATATTGTACTTATCTGATCTGTTGGTTGTGACATTGTTTCTGTTTCCTTGTGCTTGTCTGACCTGTATCTGTCCTTAACAAAAACTTTTGTTTTGTATTTACTGAACAGTACAGAAAAACATGGCATGAAAAAGGATGAAGAATATTTTTTGCAAAACTCTTTTAACAAAATTTCACAAGGAAACAAGTTACTTCACTGACCTCAACTGACCCAGAATAGCACTCAAAACCACAAATGTATTATCAACCTATATCCACATGTTGCTTCCAATATTTATGCCATATTTGTTTTGTTTAAGGTTATTTTCAACCTGGTGGCTGCATTAAGTGAATAAGCACCTCAGTGTGCCTGGGACGGCAGGAGAAGGAAGACTCCCACAACTTGTCCTTGCACACACAAGGCATAGTAAGATTGGTTATGTTGTTTCCTCAGCAGTAGGCTAAAATTAAATAGACCAAGTGCACAGTAGGGTAGCAGGGTGAGTACATGGTCTTAAATGAACTCAAGGTATATTATTAACTTGGCTGCAAAGTCTGGCAAAAGTTCATTCTCTTCAAAGGTGAGACATTTTCAGAAAAATTTGTCACTATACAACTCCTGCTTTCTGGGTGCTGGGATTACAGAGGTCTCCCGTGAAAACCAGCAACTTCTTTAGTTTTTGATAAAATAAATAAAGAAATATAGTTACTATGTGAAGAATGTGAGAACATACCTTTCTTTATGCTTGCATTTTGGTGCCCATTTGTTGGACGTTCTACTGAAATAGAAGGTAGTAAGCTGGGCCTTAGCAAGTAGGTACCATATAAATGGCCTTTTTATGGGTCTGTTTATCCTCTATGGGAGGTGGGGCAGGGGCAGAGAGGTGGATGACACATAGAGAAGCAATGATGGAGGAGTATTCTCTGTAATCCTGGGATGACTGAGAAAGTCAGAGACTAGTACTCATCCACATTTCACAGAAAATGTCCTGCTGGCTTTCCTGTTTGGAGAGGCCAGCTTACTCCTGCATAACAGCATGGGCTGTTACTAGGACCTGTGAGCCAAGACTTTCCCAACATGACATTAATAACTTCTGAGAGTCTAGGGCAAGGAGGGACCAGAGCAAATGCAGACTTGGGTGCATTCTTCTGCTTCCATCGTATTAACCTTTTATCTGACAGGCTAGGCTTCATCTTGGGTTTTCTTTCTTTGTTACACTCTTGCCCCACTTTGTTCTTTACAGGTAGAGGAAAGAAAGGCCTTGGAATGTGTGAGTAGCATCAGAGTTTATCAGTTTCCTTGCTTTTTGCTTCTGTGAACCACTTGTCAAAGCAGTGTGATCCTTCTCAATCAGTTTGTTACTAAGTTCAGAGACTAACTAGCCTTCAAACCAGTTACACGAGGTCAAAGAGTGGAATGAGTAGGTTTGCTGACAAGCTAGAAACATCAACTGCTGTTAATAATTTTCACCGTGTTTGCCTAACCACATGTGTACTTTGATCTGTGTTACAGTTGAGGCATCAGCCTCTCTTCTTAAAAATTTTCACTGCTTTATCAGCATAGGTTCATGGACATAGGAATTTATTCCTCATGTATAAACTAGGTTATAAATTAGTCCATTTTCATGGTCAGACCTCACCTAAGGAGGCAGCACCCAGAAAAACCTCTAGATGGAGTGTAGACCAGGACTGGCTATTGGCTCTGGGGAGGTGGCTTCTATTTCATAAATCAAGAACTCTTGGACAAGTTTCCTCCGGTTGCTTTCAGTTTGACGTATTGTTTTGCAGGTAACAAATAGAGGTTTGGATGTTTGCCAAGAACCAGTACATGAGCTGGGGTGGAGCTCAGTGGTAAATTGTGTGCTTAGCACATGTAAGGTCCTGGGTTTGATTCCCAGAAGTACTACTACTAACATAACAAGCTCTCTGAAAGGTTACATGTTAAAATAGAGGATCCCAGGGGTGGAATGGTAGTGGATGCCCAGCCATGGGGAGGGGCTATGGGAAAGAACTCTCTTCTAATCCTTTCTTCCATTGCTTCCCAGCTGGTGGCATAAAGAGTTTGTTTTACCAAGTACTCCCAAAGTGATGTATTGCCCTTGTTTTTGGTTGGGAATATCACTTTATTGGTGAATTGCCTCAGGTGTTTTATTGTAGCTAGTGCTTTCAGACTGTCTGAAGGCTGAGAAACGGAAGCTGCCTGACACTCCCTTTCTCTAGTGTTGCTTATACCACGGGCTTCAGCTTTGCTCTGCTTCTTTATTCTCTTTGGAGCAGGACTCCATCTTGTTCTTCTGCTCAAGTTTAGTGTGGTGCTGTCTGTGGAGACACTGCATGGCTGAACTGACCTTCAGTTATATCATCATATCATTCCTTACTCTTCTCATAATGTGTGGTAGGTATTCTTATTCCTTATGTTATGTTAAAAGGAATAACCAATTTGTCTATTTTCTTGTGGACGAGATAATTTTTTTCAACTGGCAGTAGGTAAGGAAAGGCTAGGGTTTCAGATAAAGTGTATGACATTCATTAGAAATTTAAATTTTCAGTAAATAACACAAGGATTATTTTTCATATAAACATATTCAATTGTTGTTTGTCTGAAATTTTAATTTAACTAGGTGTCTTCCCCACCTCCATGTGTGTGATGCAGTCCTCTCTTGGGGTCTATAGTCTATATATCTATTATATGGGGGCTAACAGAGTAGAGTTTCAGAGCAGCAGAAGGCATGATCCCTCTTCCATTGAGCTATCTGAATGACAAACATAGGCGTATGTTTATCCACTCTTCCACCTTTCTAGATGCTGTGCCTGGGAAATGAAAAGTATGGGTAGGTGGCACTGTGTGAATGAGGAATGAGCCTTAGGTCCCATCCATGGGATTCTGAAAAACACACAACACTTCCCTTGAAGATTCTGCTGCATTCCTCCCAAATGGGAACCTGCGTGCTTTCCAGATTTGCTGTGAAGGAGAAGCAAGGAGATACGTAGAAGCACAGTGCCTCTAGCATCTTCTTTAGTTCTCCAGTTGATGCATTCTGTTTTTAGTGTGTGTGTATGTGCACTCACATGTATGTCCGTGTGTCCATGTCCCTGTGTGTGCGTATGCATATTTGTGTGTGTATGCCACAGTTTGCATTGGGAGGTCAAAGAACTACTTGTGTGAGTCCATCTCCTACCATCTCAGGCCTTAGAAGCAATGTTTGTTGTCCTGCCATCTCTATGGCAGGAGGTTTATGTGTTATAAATGGTTTGCTACATAGATTAGCTTATGCTTTGTTCTATCAAATAAATGATCAAATGAGTAATTAAAAAGATCTTTTCTTTCTTGTTTTGTTTTATTGGCAAGGTTGCCGGCAACCGGGCTTTGGTTGCTTTTTCTAGATAATCCACAAGATGGCAGCAGAGAAATGCTCATTTAAATTTATCCTTTACAGCTTTGCTACAAGTGCAGTAGAACAACAACAACAACAACAACCACAACAAATAGACGAACCCTAGTGATTTAGTTCTTTCTCAGCAGAGTGGCTAGTTAGAGCTCTCAAGTAGTTTCTGTCAGAGACAAAAGAGTGTTTTATTTTCTTTATTAAAGTTATTTTTCTTGTAGGCTGTGTTTAGAACAATCAGATGTGGAGGTATAGTAGTGTGCAGCTCTCCACGGGGTCGTCTCAGTGAGCATTTCACAGGTGATCAGCAGAGGATCAATACACCTTGGCATGGTATAGCTTCCATCCTGGTTCCTTCCCTTCCAGCAGATCTCATAATTTACAACCAGCTGCCCCATCACAAAGGATAAGAAAGAAAGGAGAAAGAATGATTTGTAGGTATCAAGGACAGCCTTGAGGAGAGAGTGGGTAGAGGGCCAGAGGAGAGGCTGGGCTGGGGAGGACTCTTCACTCTGCAGTTCTCACCAGGACTTACTTCGCATCCCATGCTGTAGGGTCTGCTCTCATTGCTTTTCTAGCGTGAATTTAACAATAGACTGTGGCAGGATTTTTTTTTTCTTCTCCAAAGCAAAGAGACCGCTCTTCTGTTAATGACCTGGATTTTCTAATTTTAAGGTCATGATCTTCTTATGAAGTGACAATAGTCTGTTTGTTCTAGAGATTCTATAGTAACAAACAATATATTGTTATTTATTACTTGTTACTTTAGAGTTCTTTGTGCCCCAAGCTTAGGGAACTTACACACACACACACACACACACACACACACACACCCAATACACCACTGAACATGGATTTTTGTTTGTATAAATATAGGCTGCTTGCTACAAGATTTTATTTTACGCAGTAGTGAACAAAACAGGAAATAAACGTTCCCACAATCTCCCCTGGGAAGCCTGCAGTTATCCTTCTAGAGATTATTCCAAAACCAAGATACGTGTGCATCTCTTTAAACAAAAGGAGACCTCACTGATATTGCTCTGCAGTTCCCGGTGTTTTCCCTGGCCATAGGCATCTTCCACACAATTCCCTGCTGGTTCTCAAGGGGCACTGCTGATAGGTGGTGGTTTTTTTTGTTTTTGTTTTTGTTTTTGTTAGTGCTGTGATAAAAATGCGGAAGAAAACGATTTTGTGTGTTCAGTTATGTACTTAAAATCTAAACTTCTTTTTCTTTTTTTTTTTTCCTTTTTCAAAATCTGGAACCACCAGTGAAATAACTAATGGAATCATGAGATTACATTGTAGACAGAGAATATCAAACAGAAGAACATGCTGATGGAACTCTCCTTTATTTTTTACATTGTCAGGTAAAGTTGGTACTTGACCCCGCCGCCAGCTTGCTGTGAAGAGGTTCAGTTTCTCCATAGCAGGGATAATTTGAGAGCTCCCTCCATCCTTGGAAGGGCTGTCCATCCTTGGAAGGGCTGTCCATCCTTGCACAGCCCAACAGTAGGGAAGGCTGTGGGAACTTGGGCGGGCTAGCTGGTTCAGATATTCATCTGCTGGCTTTTATCTGCGCAGCCAGCGGGAATGAAATGTGGGCTCTGCGGGGACCCTCGCTTTCCTTAGATTTCTCCATGGTGTGGGAGTTCAAGGAGCTGAAGGTTTGAAGTAGGGGAAGCAGCGCTTTGTGCAGGGGAGGTGGGCCTCTGAGAGACTGCACGTTTGCAGCCTGTCTGTTTGCCTTGGGGCATTCAAGCCTCTCGCATCTGGTTAGTCCGGCAGGTGCCTTTAGCCTCGCTCTGGGCCGTTCAACGCTGGTGCAAACCTTTCAGAGAACCATTCAGTAAACTTCGGGAATTCAGATCCAAGACGTCAAAGCTCAGAACTTAAGGAGATTGTTTTCAACTCTTTGAATTCCTGTATTCAGTGCTGTGGCCCAGTGCTTCTGTACGCTGAGTGGCCTTTTGTTGCGATTTATCACACCAACTTAGAAAAAGCCCCCTTTATACTCCAATGTTCACTCAAAAGCGTCTGTTTGTGTTCTAACTTTAATTGCTAGAAGTGTAGTAGAGTAGACTGTACTCCTCTTGTGTGTTTGGTATCTAAGGCAACACTAAGGTTCCAAGCGCCTTGTGACTTTACATGCAGCAATGTCCTGGGCTTGTGAATAGCACCCACATAAAGCAGATCTATACAGTTTCTGTCAGCTGTAGCTGTGGGGTTTTAGGTACTATGTCTTGGTAAAGTTTTAGTACTGAAGGCAGAAGGAAGAACTCTGCAGTCAGTAACACTGACAAGTGAGGCAGGTGAGTGAACTGCTCTTGTGACTGAGCAAAAAAGACAATGACTTCCATCAGGATAATGATTTTCAGCATGTAGAGAAGGCCAATAGGCAAAGAAATGAACCTGGGCTCCAAAGAAGAATGGGAAGTAGAGGCCATGGGGAGTTTTGTGTTCTAGTAAGATTCCAAGTAAGGCCTGCTCATGAGATGGGTAGATGGTGTCTGAACAAGGTCGGGCTGGAGCAGACGGAGAAAGCACACAGCAGCATACATTCTGTATGCATATTGAAAGCTACCTTGGCAGTGTTTCCTGATAGTACGTCTCCCTCGTATGGCTCCACGGAATGAAGACATTTTTGTTTTAGAGAAGAGACCTCGTTATCTGCCAAAACCAGCCTTAAACTCCTGGGCTCAACTGATCCTTCTACAGCAGCCTCCAGAGCAACTGAGGCTGCAGACGACATTCACTGGCTCTGAGGGACCTCCTAGAATGTCTGAGTAGAGAAGCAGAAGAAGCTTAAAGGATGCGGTATGGGAAGAACAGCAAAGAGAAAGACCTGGGAGAGACTGTGCCCACAGCACCTCTGCCTCGGAACTGCACTGTGCTTTCAAGGACTGCAGCCCCTGCTGATGGCCCTCCTGCCTGTCCACCATCTCTTCTCACCCAGCAACTCCCAGGAGCCTCTGAAAAGCCAAACCTCTCTACTGCTCTACTGAAGTGGCTTTCCATGTCATTTCTGGCTTGCAAGGTCCCATAGGACCAGCCCTCCTCCCTCTCTGGATGGTCTATGTGTTCTCTCCATCTGGTGCAGCCTGAGTTCCTTGTGAAAATGCCATCTAGTCATGCCATAAGCAGGCCCTCTCTTGGTTCTGAAGACTCCTAACCTGTCCTCAAGGCCTGTAGGATTCCATTATGGTTTAAAGAATAAAATTATCTGTTTAAAGCAGAACATTGCCTTTGTCAGCAAAAAGAGCTGGTTTATAGGGAACAAAAAGGGAAAATGCAAGAGAGATAGTTGTGGAAAATAGTTATGGCAAACATCAGAAAAATGTGGCAACCAATTCAGTGTTCTGTCTGGGATGGAGGGAGAATTCCATGTGCCCAAAAGGCTTTGGGTTGGTGGTTTTGAAGAGATACCGGTCATATTTCCAACACTTAGAAACTAAAATCAGGGGCAGAAACACTAGGTAGCTGATCTCATGAGGTACATTTAATGTAACAAAACTGGGAGAGAAGGTATTATTCAAGGTATGTGAAGTTGGAGGGTAAACAGAAAAGAAAAAGGAGACAGGGCTTTAGGTTAGGCAAGACAGCAGCCTTACAGCAATGGTCTGCTCTTAGCTCAACGGGCACAAAGAGTGCTTGAAGAATGAGGAGAGGAGATGGTGCAGCTCTAATCCTGGTAAACCAATGAGCTCCCAGAAAACTCCTAGGCACCCGTGGACTTGGGCTGATGTCCTGCTATATCACGGTTATGTGGGCATTTTATGTGAGATTTCTGGACCATGATGATGAAAATATAGTTGGCAAGGATTTCTAGACTATTACCTTGTCCTCCAAGTATCCCAACAGGATTGGAGGTAATTTTTATCAACCTGCTTGGGAGCAAATTTGTGGCAGAGCAGAAATAGGGAGAGATATAAATCAGGCATTTAGATGACAAAAGGACATGATGAAATTCCCTCTGCTTTTATCGTTGTAAGTGACTAGGTGACAAATAAACTTCATGACCATTTTCTGAACAAGTCGTGTGACAGATGCCCCATCCATAGTGGACAGCTTTGCCTTCACAAAGGAAACCTTCTTGCCTCCAGAAGCTGCTGCACCTGATCTCTTTCTTATTCAACGGAACCTGCTTAGGCCCAGCTCTGTGACAATTGCTAGTGACATTTTAAGAATGTGAAATCGAGCAAGGCAGGACGGAACCTTGAGCTGGTGTAATTAGGGAGACATTCAAAGAAGCTGCTGACATACACAACGGTGAGTTCACAGGAGATAGCTTAGACTTTTCAGTTACAGAGTTGACTCTACTTCTTTCCCATGAACCTTCGGGAAGTGTACCTTTGGTTCTCAGTGACATTTTCTGAAGACTTCTGTCCTGCCTCTCAGGAGGAACAACATATGAGAAAAAGTAGCCTTGAAGGAACATGAGCAGTAAGAGGTTTAAAAAGGCCACACAAGGACTTAACAACATCATCGTGAGGTAAGATTGACCCTTGGCATTCATTTAACACCCACACTGGAAATGCCAAAGTGTGCTAAGTGCCTCACCTCCATGGCTCTGGCTCTGTAGAGCAAATGGCAAGCAGGAGTGAGTTGTTTCAGACCACAGGAGCACAGTGGTTCAGACAGCCCTGGCTTTAGAAGGCAAGTGGCAGGAGCTGTTTCAGACAGCTGCATCCTTCCTCCTTGTAACTTTCATTTTGGCCAAACAATCGTTTCCCTGCTCATCTCTCTCTCATCAGACTCTGAACTTTTGTTAGAGTGTTGCCAACGAACTGTGTATTTATGAATAGCCTAAGCCTGCCTCAAATGATTTTGATACAGGAAACATTTTGTTTCCCCTAAAAGTCTAAACATTCTCCCTGAAGCCTCTACTAATATTTTCCTGCTCAGGAGATTTTTCCCTTCCATCATTTGCTTGCGTGCTTTCAGTGCAGACGGAAAGGATGGAGAACCCCTTCGCAGCAGAAATGATGCCTTATCCTTCTTTTTGACCATCACCCCCACACCAGAACTTAGATCAGTGTCTTACCCATTTCAAACAAGTAGATGCTACCCAAACCTAAAAACTTTTGAATTTTGTAAGTTAAATTATCTTTGGCTCCAGAGTTTGTGAAGGGTTTTGTATCATTGAATGAGAGATATTCTTTCAGCAGACCATAATTTTTGCAAAGCCATGTTGAGTGTATACTTTTGATGAGCAGGTTTTGCTGTGTTGCTGAGTTCACGTTGCCATGACAACCTTAACTTTTGGCACTTTTTGAAGTTAGTGTCCTACTTAATTTCCTGTGCTTGGCTCTGAGAACCATATTGTTCTCTTGCTTTTGCTTGCCTATGAATTTTCAAACTGAAATTCTTACTAAATTGTCTTATAACCTATTAGAAAATGCACTTATTATGCAGAGGGATGTTGAGATCTTAGTATTGTTATTGATGACACTTAAAATATGCCTGCTATATTTCAGAGAGTAAGAATATAAATATTTGTTTTAGATGAATTAGGAAGCCATTGGTTTTAGTATGCTGAACAAAAGACTCCGGAGTCACTCATGTCCCAGTCCTCAAAGCCCTGGCATATTTGTCCTTTGTAGACTTTGTAGATATGATCGAGAATTCTTGCTTGTGATGATTACCTTGGATCATATAGGTGGGCAACGGTGATAATGGGGAACTTCACCAGAGAAGGGCAGGAGCAAGAGTCAGTAGAGGAGACATGATGTGGGAATGCAGGATGGGGAGGATGTAAAAAGGGGTAAGGGTGGAGGTATTTTTAGAACTAATACAGTCAAAGAGGTAAATTGTCCCCTGAAGCCTCCAGAAGGAGTATAGACCTTTTAATACTCTGATTTCTGGAGTGAAAATAAATCTGTACTGTTTAAAGCCTTGTAGTCTATGGTAAATTACTATAACATTAATAAGACACTAGTGCAGTTGGGTAATTCATCTTAGTAAATTTCAGGGATTACTGAGTGGAGCTATGAAACACTGGACCAATCATGCCTACAGCTTTGACTGAACCATACACACTGTACTTAGAGTACAACTAGCATTCTGTAGGAAGTGGAGAGGTCATTTTGTTGATTACAATTTAGTCTGTGTTAGAGTTAGGTCAACAGAGTTCTCTGTAACTAATTTACCATATTGAAAGTGTATATATTTACAGAATAAAAACTAAAAGGCTTTTAAGACTAATAAAGGTACAGATAAATTGTTTAAGATACATAGAGGATGGTAGAGGCATACAAAGTATATAAAGGATAAAACTTAATATATACAATACTAAAGTCTCTAAGGTCTAAGATCAACAATTACAAAAATAACTGTTTTATATATATATATATATATATATATATATATATATATATATATATGTATATATGTAGTCAAGTTTTTTTAAAATCTATCTGGCTATTATAATATTACATAAGAGTTAAAAGTATCAGATTGGTGTTACTAATCCTCTGGGTATTTCTCATGTGGTACCCTGCACTGCTCTCTTAAACTATAGTGGGCTATCATCCACCATTCCTATTTGTTTGTCACTGGTAGGTCAATATGGATGTATCCCTATCATCTGAGTAAGCCATAGGCTTATTGGGGTCCAGTAGGGATCAATGATACCATTTATCAAACATCATCAATTCATACATCTCTTGGGTTCCTAACCACCTATAGGTTGCCCTTGTTGGATGGATGTTTCCCAGTGTGTAGTGAGAATTTGTCACTCTGGTATCAGAATGGAACTCTTTCTTGGGCAGCATGCTCCATGGTCCTAAAGAACTCTGTGTCTCCGAATGGATGACCTGAGATGCTGGTCAACTTGTCCTGGGGTGACCACCTGGTCTGAATAAAGACAGCTACCTAGAATCCTTTCATTAGCCATATCTTCTTTTAATGTCTCCAGGAAAACAAAAACCCTGCTATCTGGAGCCGTGGACAGTGGGATCATTTATGGGACTTTTAGAGAAGATCAACTACTATACAATGGACATCCCTCTATGTTTGGACTCACTGCCTCTGTTAACTCTCCATATATGTTACTGAGAAAACTTCAAAATTACCCATATCATTTTCCCCCTTTTTCGTTGTATAGATTTCCCCTCCAAACTGGCCAAACATTTATTGTACAAGTTACAGAGATTTAACCTGTTTCATATCCTTCAATATGAATCCAGTATTATGATTGGGATACTTATGTCAATGATCCCTTTGCTATTCCTAGAATGCATTTTTTGGTTTCAGGGATATAGAAACCTCTTGGGCACTCCAACATAAGTAAACTCATTTGGCCTTAAAAATAAAAAGGGGAACTGTTGAGGCTGGATTAATCAATGGGAGCTGACCTTGAGACCCTGAAGTGTGGAGAAGGAATTCAGCTCCTTCTCACAAACCAGTAATATACTTGACAGAGCTGGTAACAGCCTGGGGGCAGGGCCTTTGGGGAGCTGTGGTTCCAGATCTGAGAACCATATTCTTTTAACCATATGGAACCTTGGTTGTCAGTCCCGAGGCTGCTGTCTGTTTAGTCTGTAATGTCCATAAGATACCCTTTGCTCCCTTTGTGTAACATTGCTTGATTAGCCTCCTCCTGACGGTCACACTGTGTGGTAGACTCAGCTGTTTCTTTCCCACTTCTCCCTGGAAATGTTGCGTAAGGTGCTGTACTTGATACACTTTTGCTTGGCATAAGATGTACCTGTATACGATTTCTCAATCCCAAACTTTCTTCTCTTTATCTATTCCTCTTTATCTCCTGATCTCTTGGTCCTCACTCTTAGGACTGACGCTGACTCTGATGGTCTGTTTAAGAGATTACTAAGTGTGTAAGAGCCTCAAAGAGGAGTGGATGCGATGCAGTTTACTGTGAAGTGAAATTTTTATGTCAAATCATAGAATGAACGGCATCTTCGGAGCACAACAGTTGTTCTCAACACTGGCTGGACATCAGGCCTTTGCTGTAACCTCATCAAGTCCCCATTGTTCCGGGCTCTACTCCTGGCCATTCTGCCATTGGGAATGAATGTTTCAAGAATCTCGTGGCTGTGCTATGCCAAAAGCACTGGAAGAACATTTTGGGGGCTCTGTTCCTTTCTAAAATTTATTTTTATATATTATTTTTGTGTATGGGCGTTGTACGTGCAAATATGTCTGGATACCACTTGTGTAATGCCCACAGAGACCAGAAGATGGTCTCAGATCCTCTGGAACTAGGATTACAGATAGTTGTGAGTGGATATGTGGGTGCTGGAATTTAAACCCAGTTCCTCTGGATGCCAGTGAATGCTTTTAACTGCTAGCCATCTCTACACCCCCTCCTCTTTTATTATTTATTTATTTTAAAATTCATACATGAGTATTATATCTTTTGCCTCCTAGGGAACTCTTAAGAAAGTACTTATAAAATACAAAGGGAGGTATAGTGGTACATGGTGTAATCCCTACATGCATGAGGCTGAGGCAGGAGGATCACTGTGAGTCTGAGGATAACAGTGAGTTTAAGATAAACCTGGGATTCATAGAAAACCTCTCCCCCTCCCCCTCTTTCCTCTCTCTCTCTCTCTCTCTCTCTCTCTCTCTCTCTCTCTCACACACACACACACACACTCTCTCTCTCTCTCTCACACACACACACACACACATACACACACACGAAGTTCTCAATGACGTTTGCCTTTATTTCAAAGGTCCCCGGGATGAGGAGCCCTGCAGCTGTTGCATACTCCTTTGGGACATGATTGTCACATGAAAAGCAAAGGTCACAGTATTTTCTAATCTAGGGAGCCCATCGTAAATGTGAGCTTTGAAACATTCAGAGCTCTGGGCTTTGTTTCTGACGCTGCTCTCCATAACGATTGTAGGTGAGGAAGCAGACATTGACTGAACCCCCACTGTGTATCCATACCCGTGAAACTTTGCAACTGACGCTTGAGTTATTGTGTCAGCTTGCTTTTAAATTTAACTTTTTTGAAGAATTAGAAGCTACGTAAGAACAGTAGGTGAATGAAGGTGTATTCCTCTAATCCAGGCTCAGAATTGAGAATATGAAAAGCCAGAAAGTAAACATTAGCGATTACTTTTCTGTGGTACAAAACTTGATGCTCTTCATTCCTAATAAGGAGTGGGTGGGTTTTTTCCCCACTCCTTGTGATCAACTCAAGGTTCCTTCTCAGTTTGTTTTATGGAAGATCATCATCATCATTATTTTTATTTGTCAATGTTTATTTATATGTATGTGTGTGTGTGTCTGGGTATTAGTGTATGTCATGTGTACAGGCAGAGCAGGAAGACAGCATGGGATTCGCTGGAACTTGAATTTATACGTGGTGGTTCTGACCTGTAAGATATGGGTGCCTGGATCTGAACTTGGGACCTCTGAAAAAATGACAAGCTCTTTTAACAGTTGAGCTATCTGTGTCACTCCATATAATGATTATCATCATCACCATCATCACCGTCATCATCATCATCACCACATTAATAATATTATCACTATTCCTATTTGTTATATTAATGGTACTTCTATTTTGTGTGTGTGTGTGTGTGTGTGTGTGTGTAGGTGTTCTCACAGGTCAGAAGAGGTCTCCTAGAGCTGTGTTTGTGAGCTGCCTGATATGAATGCTGCCTCTGAACTCTGTTTTTCTGAAGAAGCAGTATGCACTCTTAACTCCAGAGCTATCTCTCCTGCTCCAAGAAAGATTATTCTTTGAAAATTAGACTCCTTGGACATTTCATCAGTGCAAGACCAAAGAACTCCAGTGAGCTGTCCGTGGATTGCTTTCCAAACGACAGTGGAAGCAGCTGACATTCACACGATAGGCACTCAGCGGAGGACAGTAGCTGTCTGGGCAGATGTGAACCCTCACTCTGCTGTGGCTGAGCAAGACAGCTTTTCCTCCTTTATATCATTTCAGGTTTTCATCTGTAAACGAGGCCGCCATACTAATTTAGCTCGCAGAGCAGTTCTGAGGGGGAATGAATAGAAACAACACTATTGCTTAGTCTTTATGTAAAATGGCCACATCATAGATCCTAGGGAGATTTATTATTATTGTTAGAAACAATTGTACATTAACATATTGGCAGACAGCTTCCAATAAAAGTTGGTAGGGGAATGAAAAAAAAATTGTGTTTCAGTGGTGATGCCAGAGTCACTGGACACCACATACAAAAATAAATCCAGACACTTAATTTATATCCACCCTGAAAATTAACTCAAAATGGCTCATAGGCCTAGATGTAAAACACAAAATTACAGACCTTCTAGAAAATGAGAGATGAGATAACCCTTGCCGAACTTGAGTTTGGTGATGGCTTTCTGGATAAGTCATAAAGGCACGTGCCCATGGGACAGAACAGTGATGAGTCAGGCTCCATTAAATACAAAACTTCATACATAGGCTGGAGCTAGGCCCCCTGCACATATGTAGCATATGTGAAGCTTGGTCTTCATGTGGGTCCTGAAAAACTGGAGTGGGAGCTGTCTCTGAAGCTGCTGCCTGTCTGTGGGTCCAGTTCCCCTAACTGGGCTGTCTTGTCTGGCCTTACTGCTAAATGATGTGCCTAGACCTGCAAAGACTTGATATGCCAGGGTGGGGGGGGAAACGGGGGGGGTGTCCACCCCAAAGGAGAAGGAGAGGAAGGATATGGGGGAAGGACTGTGGGGGGGGGACAGGAGTAGGGGAACAGTGATTGGGATGTAAAGTGAATAAATACATAAATATATTAATGGAAAAAATGTGAAGATTCTCTCCATAAAAGGTGACCTCAGGGAATTGAGAAGACAAGCTGTAGACAACGGGAAAATATTTGCAACAGACAGATATAGCAAAGGACAGTTATCTAAACTATGTGAAGATCTAATAAAATCCCAAGAAGACATGGAGGAGCATTAACGGCTTATTAAGAACCCAAGAAATTAGTAGGCAATTGATTTGAATGTAAGCTCAATAGTTCCCACACATGGACCATAAGTATATGAGCCACTCTGACATATACCTATGAGACATGAGTATATGTCTCACTGTGTCTCTCTCATGGTGGAAGTAAGAGTAACCACAGGATACTACAGACTCCTGATACAATGACCCAACCAACAATACCAGATGCTGGTGTCAGGAATGTTTATTCATGCTGGAGGGAGCAAAAACTCTCACAACCAGTTTTGCTTTTATTTTGAGACAGGGCCTCACTGTGTATTCCTGGCTGTCCTGGAACTCATTCTGTAGACCAGGTTGACTTGAACTCAGAGATCAGCCTTCCTCTGCCCTCTGAGTTCTGGAATTAAAGATGTATGCCTCAAATACTGGTGTTAGAGTCTTCAAAGCGATTTGTCCCCTTTCTTCTTTTAAACAAGCCAACTATTTCCTTCTATTACTTTAATTTGCAATATTTCTAAACTCTTGTAAATCCATGTGTTTGAACAGAGGATGAGCTGGAAAGCCAACAATACCAGAAACAACAAACGAAAATGCTATGGGCAGCCATTGTAGTAATGTGCATACATTAAGCTATTGTGTTAGTAAGTATTCCTTGTATTCTTTTGATGTTAAATAGTAGGATGGTTATTCTTGGTTGTCTACTTGACTACATCTAGAATTAACTAAAACCTAAAAATGGAGGGGCACACCTGTGAGGGATTTTTGCTTAATTTTAAGTAGGAAGATCTACTTCTAATCCAGATCTCTGAGGTGAGAAGACAAATCTTTAATCTGTGCCATGCCTTCTACTGGAAATGGAAGAAGGAAACTTTTTCTCTTTGTCTCCTTGCTCACAACTCACTAGCAAGTCCATTCCTTCACTGGCATTAGGACCCAGTTCTTCAGGATTCCATTGTATAATGAAGAACAGCTGAGACATTTACCTTTATGGACTGAACAACTACTGGATTCTTAGACCTTCTATACAAAGGTGAGTGGCCATTGTTGGATTAACTGGATCACAGCATGTAAGTCACTCTAAAAAATTCCCTTTCTGAATGAATATATAGAAAGAAAATATACATGCTTCTACTGCTCAGCTATGAAGCAATATTACTCTTAAGTGCCCAGTCTTGAAAGCAATGAATTTTTTGAAAGTACAACTAGATGATAAATCCTTGTTCATCTTTCAAAAAAATATGTTATCAACCCCAAGAAGATGTGGAGGAGCATGAACTTCTCATTACTAAGATAAATATCATTTTGAAAAGGCCAGATACTGTGTGGTCTCAAGGAGAGGACATATTGGAAAAGACAAAACTATGAAGATACTTAAAAACAAAACAAAACAAACAAACAGCAACACCCAGTAGTGTCTAGGGACAGATGAGTAGATAGAGCACAGCTCATGTTTAGGTCAGTGCTGCTATTCTGGACGAATCTACAATGACAGATTCATGACGTTTGTGCAAAACCATATCACATACCGTGTCAGTCTGACCCTTACTTTAAACTGTAGACTTCAGGCCATGATGATGTGCTAACATACCGTGCTGAAGACTCGGATGTGGCTATACAGGTGGGGCAGTGTTTAGGGCACATCTGTGCATTTGTCATTCAGTTTTGGTATTAATATAAAACTGCTATAAAAATAACATATTGCCAGGTGTGGTGAGGCATGCCTGTTATCCGAGCAGATTTGACAGACATATGCATTGTGTATTACTGGATAATTGATTACTATAAAGTTTGAGGCTTGCAAGAGTAGCAGTTGATTGTCATGGTTCTTTAGATGTTCCTAGTCTAGCAGATCATAAGTAGGCCAGAAGTCTAGTGAGGCTACATCCTCTGCTCACGTGGACTCACAGTGAAATCAAGATGTAGCCATCCGAGTTCTTGTCTGGAGACCTGTGTGAAAATCAGCATCCTAAACTCATTTTGCTTGTTAGTAGATTTGAGGGTTTATAGTTACAAGCCCCAAGACTTCATGTCCTTGTTTGACAATCAGAGCATTTTTTATCCACACTCCCTGGACTGTGGTTCCCTCCATACTCAGGCCTGCAGGGGTGAACTGAGTTGTCTTTTGTTCCACGGTTTGGATTTCTTCTTCTGTTACCAGACAGGGGAACTTCCAGATTTAAAGCTTGTATCTTTCTTTCTTTCAGTCACTTGAACTATCTAACATGATTGAATTATGGGAGAAAAACATATTCAGTTGATAATACTGAGGATTATCCTGGGTGTACGTAGAGGTGGAGGGAAGAGGAAACCATCTTAGAATGTCACTCACTGCTATGCCCCTCCCCTTCCGTCAAGCTCTGTGATGAATTAATTGAAAAGTCCTACTGAGAGCACATCTGATAGCCCTAAGCTGCCTTTGTCACATGCCATCCCTTTTCTCTTGTCTCACCTCCATCAAGGCAGCATCTCATGGCACAATTCCCAAGTGCTCCCTGGTGCTCCCTGAGCCCCTCACACCAGTCCCCAGGAGTTATAGCTGCTTCAAGTGGGGCCCTTGGAGATTCTTGGCCTGGAGCCAAACCTATGTTGTAAAAGCCTAGGAGCACCTGTAGACTTCCTTTGAGGACAGCCTATGAACATAAAAACATCTTACAGTTATTGAAACAAAACAAAAATAAGGGCATCACAATTCCCAAGCCTACAGGGCCTGCAGTCACTTGACTGAAAATGCTTACAATCTTGAGAGCTGACAGCCCTCAACTATTTGTCAAGAGACTAGAAATTAAGTCCTTGCAGTCTGTTGTCTAGGCTCTGAGTTAAAGAGAAAATTACACCTAGTTCTCTGTTCTGCTTTGTTCAGAGACAGAAAATAACATTAAATAATCAAGAGGTCCTATGGGCAGTCTGGGGGATGGTGTAGTGTCTTGTCGACTTGCTGATTTGTCATAGAACCTGGTGGCCTAGTGACAAATACTATATACAACTATAGCCACACCCACAAATGCTTCTATTTGATCACTGACAATACATTTAAATTTTTATTTTACTCTTTGGGAAATCTTTTTTACCTATTCTTTGACAACTTCATCCATATACACAACGTACTTTGGTCATTAAATACCCCCAGCTCCCCACTGTCCCTCTTTCCCAAGCTTCCTCCCATAAGTCCTCCTCTCTCTTCAAGTTTTTCCCCTGACTTTTTCTATAACCCACCGAGATTTACTGCTGCCACCTGCTGGAGTATTGCTCACTCTTGGTCACTAGGTCTTGTGTGGGTAACCACGGCTGCTCTGAGTTCATATGCTACACAGCCATACTATGACAAAAGCATGGATTTCCCAGTATTCCTCTCCATCCTCCCATCCTTACATCCCTTTTGACTCCTCTGCCAGCTTACAAACCAGTGGGCTTCTGCCGAGCTGCTTCATTAACCCTTAGTGTTGGTTGCCCTGTTCCTGACAGTGTGTTTCTTGACTTGTATTTTCATAACTATAATCAGTTGTTTTTTCTTTTCTGCGTCTGTGTGGCTGATAGTTCATTTTGTTGTTGTAGACAGCTGAAAGCCTGCCTTGTCTTAGCTAATGTCCTATCCAATGGTTGATCATTTTATGTTACTGAGAAACAGATGTGAGTCTGGGGTAAGGTACTTTACTCTTTTAATCTGGACATTGGAGAGGCACAAGCAGGAGGATCACAGTGGATTCTAGACCCAGCCCTGGGTACATCATGACTTCCAGGACAGCTATTGTGAAACACTGTCTCAAAATAAACCCAGAACAATAATGTTGGTGATGGTTGGTGATGACAGGGATGTTGGCAAAGATGAGGGTATTATTAAGACCAGGTTTCTTTTGACATTTTTTTTTTGCTTCTCATTAAGAAGACTAATATCCAGTATATACAAAGAACTCAAGAAGTTAAACTCCAGAGAGGCAAGTAACCCTATTAAAAATGGGGTACAGAGCTAAACAAAGAGTTCTCACCTGAAGAATATCTAATGGCTGAGAAGCACCTAAAGAGATGTTCATCATCCTTAGTCATTAGGGAAATGCAAATCAAAACAACCCTGAGATTCCATCTCACACCAGTCAGGATGGCTAAGATCAAAAACACAGGAGACAGCAGTTGTTGGTGAGGATGTGGAGAAAGAGGAACACTCCTCCACTGCTGGTGGGATGGCAAGCTGGTACAACCACTCTGGAAAGCAGTCTGGCGGTTCCGCAGAAAACTGGGCATGACACTCCCAGAGGATCCGGCTATACCACTCCTGGGCATATACCCAGAGGCTTTACCTGCATGCAATAAGGACACATGCTCCACTATGTTCATAGCAGTCTTATTTATAATAGCCAGAAGCTGGAAAGAACCCAGATGTCCCTCAACGGAGGAATGGATTCAGAAGATGTGGTATATTTACACAATGGAATACTACTCTGCAATTAGAAACAATGAATTCACGAAATTCCTAGGCAAATGGTCAGAACTTGAAAATATCATCCTTAGTGAGGTAACCCAATCACAAAAGAACACACATGGTATGCAGTCACTGATAAGGGGATATTAACCCAGAATCTTGGAATACCCTAGACACAATTCGCATATCAATAGATTTCTAAGAAGATGGAAGGAGAGACCCCTGGTCCTGGAAAGACTGGATGTAGGAGAATGCCAGGACAGAGAATCGAGAGGGGGTTGAATGGAGAAAAGAGGGAGGGAAGGGGGCTTATGGGACTTTCGGGGAGGGAGGAAACGGGAAAGAGGAAATGATTTGGAATGTAAATTAAAAAAAAAAAGAAGACATTCATTTTTATTTCTCATGAGTGTGATTTGCTTGCATGTATGTCTGTGTATCACATGCATGTATGATAGTGGAGACAAGAAGAGATTGTCAGACACCCCTGGAACTGAACTTACAGGTGGTTGTGAACTGGTGCTACATGTGCTTGGTGCTAGGCATGAAACCTGGGCCACCGGTTCACCTGGACAGTGACACAGGCAGGGAAACAGAGTATGACTTGTTTAAAGTCAACATAGAAAGCCTACCTGGAGAGTTAGAGACCTGAGAAAACACAGGGTCTTATATACAAGATACTGAATATGATGCAATTTCTATGCTTTAGAAACATCTGTAAAATGCTTTATATTTTTAAATTTTATTTACCTGTATACATTCATGTGGAGGCCAAACAACTACCTTTAGGAGACTTCTCTTTCCAGCATATGAGTTCTGAAGACTGAACTCAGGGTATTATATTTTGTGGCTAGCACTCGCTCTATGAGCTATTTCTTAGCCGCTTTTATAATTCTGAAAAGGATTTTGGCATGCTACAATGTCAGCAGTCAACATGTAAAGTACTTTGGTATTTGTGTCCTTTTTAGCTTACAGTTAGTTTGTACCTAGATTAAAGTTTAACATGATCTGTGACCAGTCTACACTTTTCACTACTTTCCCAAATGCTGGGAGGTACCAACATGTTTCCTGAAACCATTTCTCATCCCCTTAGTAAATAACAGAGATTGTGATGGTTAGTGTTAATTGTCATTTTGACAAAATCTAGACTTCTCTGGGAGATGGACTCTGGGAGTGTCTGTAATGAATAATTATATCAATTCTTCTGGGAAGACCAGCCCATGGTGCTTCACATACCTGTTACTTGATTGTGGTTCTGTAAAAATGCAGAACTGAGGAGTCAAAGTTCTTTCTTCCTTTTCTGCTTCCTGAGAGTGGGTGTGATGTGAGCAGGTGCTTTAGACTCCTGCTATGTTGATTGCCCTGCTATCATGAACCATACCTTGAACTGTGAACTAAAATAAATCCTTTCCTTCCTTAAGGTGCCATTTTTCCAGGTTGTTTCATCATCGCAACGGAAAATAAACTAAGAGATGTTGTCCACAAAACAGCCTGGCTTGTTCTGCTGCTGGCATGTCATTGCTTTAGTCACTGGAGACAAAGAGAAGACAACAGAGCATAGGAGAGCAGTCACTATAATAGATAGCAGTGTTTTCAAAACATCTCCATAGGGTAATTCTTTTTTTTAAATGTTTATTTATTTATTGAAAAAGGAAGTAAAAACATTTTATGATAAAATTGAAGATTTGCATGGAAAATATTTCTGACAAAATTGAAGAAATATATAGAAAAACACATTAAGATTGACAATTTTCATGGAAAATTAAAGAGTAAAATGGTAGACATAAAAAACATTGCTAAATTAACTGAAAAAGGAAGTAGAAACATTTTATGGTAGAATTGAAGATTTACATGGAAAATATTTATGATAAAATTGTAGAAAAATATAAAATAACATGTTAAAATTGAAGATCATCATGGAAAATTACAGATAAAATGATAGGCATAAACTATTTCTAAGTTGATTAAAAGTGGATTATAAACATTTCCTGATAAAATTGAAGATCTACAAGGAAAATATTTCTCATAAGATTCAAGAAATATATAGAAAAACGTTAAAATTGAAGGTTATCATGGAAAATTATACAGATAAAATGGTAGACATAAAAAACTAAATTGATTGAAAGAGGAATTACAAACATTTTCTGATAAAATTGAAGATTTACATGAAAATTATTTCTGTTAGTCTATGTTTTTTATTGGGGAATTGAGTCCATTGATGTTAAAAGTTATTAAGGAATACTGATTGTTGCTTCCTGTTATTTTTGATGTTCTTTTTATGTTTGTGTGGTTATTTTCTTTTGGGTTTGTTGGAAGAAGATTACTTTCTTGCTTTTTCTAGGGTCTACTTTCCTTCCTTGTGTTGGCCTTTTCCATCTATTATCCTTTGTAGGGCTGGATTTGTGGAAAGATATTGTATAAATTTGGTTTTATCATGGAATACCTTGGTTTCTCCATCTATGGTGATTGAAAGTTTTGCTGGGTATAGTAGTTTGGGCTGGCATTTGTGTTCCCTTAGGGTCTGTATGAGATCTGCCCAGGATCTTTTAGCTTTCATTGTCTCAGGTGAGAAGTCTGGTGTAATTCTGATAGGCCTGCATTTATAGGTTACTTGACCTTTTTCCCCTTACTGCTTTTAATATTCTTTCTTTGTTTAGTGCATTTGATTATTATGTGCCGGGAGGACTTTCTGGTCCGGTCCAGTCTATTTGGAGTTCTGTAGGCTTTTTGTATGTTCATGGGCATCTCTTTCTTTAGGTGAGGGAAGTTTTCTTCTATAATTTTGTCGAAGATATTTACTGGCACTTTAAGTTGTAAATCTTTGCTCTCCTCTATACCTATAATCCTTAGGTTTGGTCTTCTCATTGTGTCCTGGATTTCCTGGATGTTTTGAACTACAAGCTTTTTGCATTTTGCATTTTCTTTGACTGTTGAGTCAATGTTTTCTATGGTATCTTCAACACCTGAGATTCTTTCTATCTCTTGTATTCTGCTGCTGATGCTTGCATCCATGACTCCTGAATTCTTTCCAAGATTTTCTTTTTTTTTTTTTTTTTGGTCTCACAAATTTTTATAAGAAATTGATATACATTAATGAAGTATCTTTCCCTCATTTTAATAGCATTACAGGGTTGAGGTTGGAACAGCATGGGGTAAATTGCCATTTTATTTACTATATATTAATAGTAAATATTTTCAACGTGGCTTATAACACTTCATAGTGCCAGAAATCTCCCTGCTACAATAATGTCCACATTTCTTTTACATCATGGTATACTTCTTCCTCTGTTTAATTCTATACTTATACTATACTCTATACTTACCAGTGAAGTCATATAGCAGGCCACAGTTAAGGGATGGCACATTGTCTTGCACATCAGATTCCTAATCCCAGGATTTCAAGATTAAATAGCCTTTTCCCTTTCCTAGTGAAATCTTAAGTCTTTCTGATTCTCCCAGATGAGAGGCCTAATTGTAACTTTGTGATTTGTTCATTTCCCTCTCAACATTTCCATTTTTGGAGGTTCATCTCACATTGGTTTTAGATGTGTACATCGCAATGTATAGACATTAGATCTGAAGAGTCTCACCACAAAATGATGAACAGCTCTTAGGATTGCAGCATGGGCCATACACCGGTGCTGCTGATGCCTTGTTTGTGAGCCATGTTGTCTTTCTATCTCCAGAGATGTCTTACTTTGTGATTTCTTTATTGTTTCTACTTCCACTTTTAAATCCTGGATAGTTTTGTTCGGTTCCTTCACTTGTTTGTTTGTGTTTTCTTGTAATTCTTTAAGGGATTTTTGTGTTTTTCTCTCTAAGGGCCTTTACCTGTTGACCCGTGTTCTCCTGTATATCTTTAAGGGATTTTTGTGTTTCCTCTTTAAGGGCTTTTACCTTTTGACTCATATTCTCCTGTGTTTCTTTAAGGGAGTTATTTATGTCCTTCTTGAAGTCCTCTATCAGCATCATGAGATGAGACTTTAAATCCAACTCTTGCCTTTCCGGTGTGATGGGGTATGCAAGACTTGCTGTGGTGGGAGAACTGGACTCTGATGTTGCCAAGTAGCCTTGGTTTCTGTTGGTAGGGTTCTTGTGCTTGCCTTTTGCCACGTGGTTATCTCTGGTGCTAGTTGGTCTTGCTGTCTCTGGCTGGAGCTTGTACCTCCTATGGGCCTGTAAGTCTGTGTCTGTACTCCTGGGAGACCAACTCTCTTCTGACAGGGTCTGTGCACAGAAGGCTGTGGAACTGCCTGGTTCCCTGCTGCAAATGGTGGCCAGAAGGGAAGACTCCTGTCCCAGCTGCTCCACTGATCGTATGCCCTGTGAGCTCCTAGCTGTTTCTTTCCAGAGATAAGGTGGAAATCTCATCTCCGCACATGGAAGTGAAAGCGAGGCTGGTAGATCATTCTCTCCCGGCAGGCTGTGCACAGAGGGCTATGGAGCTGCCTGGTTCCCTGCTGCAAATGGCGGCCGAAAGACTCCTGTCCATAGGGTAATTCTAATATCAAAGAATCCCTTCTAATAAGCAAAAGGAACAGCAATGTGTCTTACATAAGCTAATTCCTAAAATGGCAGCATATACCTTCCATGCTCTGGAAACAGGAGATATAATCCATCTCTTCTCCAGGGTTCTCATAAGCCAGAGCTGGAAATACTACAGCTGCTTAGAGTGGGTAATAACATAAAGAAACATAGGCCAGAGCCTGAGATGTAGTAGGAACATCTGTGACAGTAGCCACCCTCTCTCTTCCTCCCTCCTCCCCTCTCTCCCTCTTTCTTCCTTTCTCAATCTTCTCTACCTATGATCAGCACACATCCAGAAACCTTTAACTGCTATTCAGAGCAGAAGGTCCCTTTATCCTTTAAAACATGTCTGTCAGTTATAATATAAAAAAAAATAGTTTCATCTATATTTTTTGGAAAGCTGCAAATGCCAGAGCATGTTCTCACCAAATATTTGTTATGGTTATATTTATCAAAAAATGGCATTAATTATTTCATTCTTCTTCACTATACCTATTGCCCTCATTAGCCTATAGGGAATCCTATGCAGTTTGTCAGTTTCTGCAGACACATGGTGGCCAAGAAAAGACCATACTTAGGTCACAAGGTCAAGGACACACATTAGATGGGAGGAGACAGTTTCTCAACATGTTGTCATCAGTTCTTTAGGCTTCCTATTCAATATTTTTTGAAAGTCTTATCAAAACATTTTGTATCTTTTTCCTCTGGTAGGATGGTTCAGCAGGGTTACTATTGCAATGATTTTGCTTTGTGCGATGAAATTATCAGAGATTCCAATTGCTGAGGTCACATGTAGACAGCAGTGCTCTCTGCCTTATTGCCAAATGATTACAGAATGTCCTTCAGTAATTCTTTAAACTCTCAAATGCCTTGGAAATAATATGCTGGAATATTACTGAGCTGTGACCGAGGCACCATTTGTGCTCAATATGACAGTGCACAAATGATATTCCTCTATAAAAGTTCAAACTACATTAATCTTTTAGGGAGGCTCATTGACTGGGAAGATGGCTTAGATATAAAATAAAGACACTGAGGGCTCATTGAGGAGAGCTTTTCTGGACAGAATTTCTAAGAACAAGCACAAGATAAGGTCCACAAGTTAACCCTTTATGATGAGGATATGAGCAAGTGAACGCAGTCCCAGAGGAGAGGTGGGAAGGATGAGACATGCTATTAATAGAGAGAAAGGTGGACTTTGAGGCCTGAGACATTGAAAGCACAAGTATCCAATACCTGATACAAATAAGCAATGTCAGGGTAGTTGAGAGTCTTAATAAGAAATGGGAGCATTCCCAAGCTTATGGCTCTAGCTCCTTACTACTTTGCAGTTTGGAAGCATGGCAGAGTTGCTAGATAGCCTTTCCTAATTTCATCCCTTATGTCGGGGACAAATGGCAAGCAGTTGCATGGTGGCTGCTTTCTTCTTTCCCTGGGTCCTGTAGATGCAGCAGGAAGCAGGGATATAATGCATATCAAGAGCTGAGAGTCCTGGCTGTTGATTTGTACCAACCGGTAAAGGTAGTTGCTGCTAAACCTGATGACCTCTGCTCCTGTTCTCTCTCAAATAAATAGATGAATAGAGAAATTCAGCAAAAAGAGGTAAAAATGTATAAATTTAATGAGGTGGAGAAGTCTAGCTGCAATCTAAATAGTTGATATTATTTAGCTTGTTTTGACTAGTGTTTAATAAATATGTGAAATATGAACAGCATTGCTTATTTCTAAACAAATTCTAGAAGTAAGTATTGAATGTATGAAATATGTAACAACACAGAAAAACACAAGGAGTGAGGGAGGAGGCTTAGTAGTAGAGTGCTTGCTGTGCAAGCCTGAGGCCTGGAGTTCTGACCCCAAGCATCCTGTAGATATCTATATTTCCATGTGCACCTATGACCCCAGTACAGGTGGATCCCAGGGCTTGTAGCTTAGCAATCAATGAGCTACAGGTACAGTGAGAAACTTGTTTCAGAGAATAAGGTGGTGATAGAATGAAGGAGATATCGGATATCCCGATGCTCACTTCTGGCCACCATGCATACAATCACAGATGTGTGTATCTTTGTATATATGTGTGTATGCATGAGAATAACCACACCCCACCCCACCCCTTCACCCACCACATCTCCCCATACCCCACACACATACCACATACAGACACACACTCACACATACATACACACCACACATACCACACACACAGAACACATACACACACATACCCACATACACATGTGCATGCACACACATACACTTTCACACACAGCACATGCAGCACCCACCACACACATACACACATATACCACACACATCACACACACACACATAAACACACTCTCACCCCCACCCTCACATGTACACATATACATGCACTGACACACACACCACACACCTCACACATACACCACTCCACCCATACCACCCACACCCACACCACAAACCCCCAAGTATGCACACATACCCACACTCATGCATACCACACACACACACATACACACACAAACACACACATGCGCTCTGGCACACACAAATGCCCCATACACACATATTCACACCTACACACACCCTTACACACATACCATGAATAAGTTACTTGTCATCAAATTGCTCAGAGAAAATCATCACTAACATGATGATGTGTATCTTAGGATTTTTTCTCTCTAAAGAAAAACAGTATCATTTTATAGATGACCATTTTTTTCTCTCAGTAATGTAGTGTATGACCCTGTCGTAGTCACTGCTGTATTGCTGTGAAGAGTCACCATGACCAAGGCAACTTATATAAGAAAATATTTAACTGGGGGCTTGCTCACAGCTTCACAGGGTTAGTTCATCATCATTATGGTGGGTAGCATGATGGCAGGCAGGCAGAGAAGTAGCTGAGAGCTCTATATGCTGATCTGCAGGGGAGGGAGGGGGAGAGAGAGGAGAGAGAGAGAGAGAGAGAGAGAGAGAGAGAGAGAGAGAGAGAGAGAGAGTTCTGATTTGGTGTGGGCTTTTGAACTTTGAAGGATTCAAAAGCCTATGGAGGCCATTCTCTTTCAAATCATCATAATCCCCATGTCAGCAAATAGGTGCTCAAGATCCCTGTGAAAGAGATCATTACTAACAATTAAATTATAGACACTGATTTTGTTCACTACAAATATAATGTTTTGTTAAAATAAGTAATATAAAATGTATTTAATAAATGAAAAAAACCCACCTGAAATCCTATAACCTGGAAATGATACCCATCAATAATTTGGGGACAGTCTTTGATATATCTTTAGCATTGGGGTGATTAGTGTTTCCTCCAATCCTATAATGTGAGCAGCTCTTGAGTCTCTGCTGAAACAGTTCTGGAATCACAGAGTACCATTTGGAAGCCAGTGGAATGGAGGATAGATTAGACCTACCACAGCAATTTCTACCAAAATTAAGTCAGAAAGGGTTAGGGAACCTGGTGAGGAAACTTTAGACAGATGATGTGGAGGTGGGGAAGGTCTGACCTACCTGCATTTATGACTGGAGTCCTGCTGTGAGAAACAGAAGCTGGCCTTCAGTCTCCTCTCCCCTGAAACTCACTCTAAGTTGGTCTCTGGGTAACTGATGAGAGTAGAAGCCCTGAGATCCATTGAGAAGGATGAATAAGCTTCTCACAGGTGTTATTTACCAAGGCAGCTGTTTGCTGGTCACAAGGCCACCCCTGTGTTTTGTCTTCTCCACCAATGACACAACCCAAGGCAACTGCCAAAAACTTTGTATACACTCTTGTCCTTCCCACTCCTAGAACCTAGACTCCAAATGTCAGTTTTTATAAACCACCCAACCAAAGATGGTTTGTTATAGTAACAGCAATGACCACAGTAGATCAAAGCCCATGCATACTCCTGGCTCTGGGCTTTTTCCTTCTGCTTGTACCTTCCTCCTTGAATGTTTTCCCTCAAGGGCAACTACTTGATCAACTTCTTTCCCATTTTTTTTTTTTTACCTCTGCTCATATTTGGTCTTTCTGAAGATGTCCTAGTTGTATTATCTTTAAAAAGAATGTTTTTTTTTTATCTTTTGAGTTTATAATTATTTTTTAAAGATTTTTTTAATTATTTATTTTATTTTATTTTTTTTTAATTTACATTCCAAATCATTTCCCCTTTCCCGTTTCCTCCCTCCCCGAAAGTCCCATAAGCCCCCTTCCCTCCCTCTTTTCCCCATTCAACCCTCTCTTGCTTCTCTGTCCTGGTATTCCCCTACATCCAGTCTTTCCAGGACCAGGGGTCTCTCCTTCCCTCTTCTTAGAAATCTATTGATATGCGGATTGTGTCTAGGGTATTCCGAGATTCTGGGTCAATATCCCCTTATCAGTGACTGCATACCATGTGTGTTCTTTTGTGATTGGGTTACCTCACTAAGGATGATATTTTAAAGATTTTTTTCAAAGTATATGTGTGTGTGTGTGTGTGTGTGTGTGTGTGTGTGTGTCTTAAAAGGTCAGAAGAGGGTACTGGATCTTCTGAAGCTGGGAACTGACCTCTGATCCTATGCAAGTGCAGTAGATGCTTTAAACCACTACAACATCTTTAGTCAGTCCCAGTGATCTAACATTGCAACGTTTTAACTTTCTCACGCTATAGTATCCATCTTCTTGATCTTATTTACTTTTATTTTTCCATAGCATTTACCACTTAAGTCACTGTCTGATGCATTGACTATTGTTTCTTGCCTGTTGTGTTTCCCTCAGGAGAATGTAAACTCTTGAGGGCAGGAACTTTTTTGTCTGGTTCCTGAGTACTTACAATAGCTTCTGCTGCACAAATTGCCACCCAACTAACATATGTTTAATTAATTATTTGAATAGTTTTGGAGAATTTGTAGAGTATGCTAGCATGTGAGATAATGAAAGGTACACTGGACAAAGAAGAGAGAAAAGGTTCAAGAGCTACAGCAGAATCTGAGAGAACTAGAAACAAACAGTCCAGAAATATCTGTATGATGCTGCGCGGGGATGATCCTGTCTTCCATTATTGAATTGGCCTGTCTATTATTTTTAGATTTTTTTTTTGTCTTCATTAACACATAGACGTAGCTTACTTATTTGGAAAGTATCATACAACTAGGCCAAAACAGTCTATTATTTTTAAGGCTAATATATATTGAACACTTGGAGTCAGAACCAATTGACCTATTGATTTAGAGGACAAGACAGAAAATCCATTTATTTGCCAAGTTCTTATTTTCTATGTTAGAAGAATTCCTACAGTATCGATTAGCTGTTTCCACCTACCACCGCTGTGCTTTAGGATGCGATGTTTTTAAGTAAAGATTAACGTCAAGATGTGACTTTTAGGTTCTAATTAATGCAATGATCACTGAAACCAATATCGTAAATAAAGATTTTCTATCACACAGCCTTATGGGGAAAGATGTTGACTTTGCCAGTTAGCCTCACGTCTCAAGATGAAGCCATTTCGTGCCTCCCCAGTCAGGTCTGTTTGCTGTGGCAATGAGACAGGAAAAGAGCATCGCTGTCTAGAAGCTTCATTTTCAGTGACAATAGGCAGCATCATGATGGGTAAATATTTGGTAGCTTATTTCAGGTTTGCATTTGAAAAAGAATCTCTCTGCTTCCATCTGCATACTCTATCCCTATCCCTTTGAGGAAACCCTACATCTTGCAGTTGAAGGTACCCGAAACCCACATATCCAGCTCTCCTAGGGGGTTGACACCTATATAATCTATATAACCCAGGTGGCTCAGCAGCCACTGACCCTTGACATACTTTTCCTATTTTGTTTTAAATTTTTACATAGATTTATTTATTTTGAACCTTACTTTTACCAGAAAAATATGCATTCAGTCAATTGGTTAAAACAGTGTCTTTTTGGATTGAACTGAGATTTACTAAAGAGAGGTGAGAAGGAACTCCCCAGGAAGGAGTAGCTTTTCCACCTCTTCTCTTTCTTTGAGACTGAGTCTCAAGCCTAGACTGGCCTCAGACCTGTAGTTGTTGAAGCTGACCTTGAACTACTAATCCTCCAGTCTATTTGCCAAGTTATGGGATTCTAGTCATCCACTGCTATGCCTTTTATTTATTTATTTTTTTTGTGGAGGAGATAGGACTCAGACTTGAGACTGTGTTTGCTGGCGACTCTGTCAAACTGGGCTACATTCCTTAGCCCCTGCCTGAAATGTTTCCATAGTCTTAGCTGATCCTTCTGAATCACAAACTATGTTGTGAGTTTTATTTTTTTTTTGAGATAGGGTCCTGTCACATACTCCAGGCTGGCCTTAAATTCATGGTTCTTCTGCCTCAGCTTTCCTCATTTTTTCCCCCAGCACATATTAAAGTATTTTTAACGCTAAGTGCAATCCTGCATAGCAGCAGATCTTCAGAGCTTTTCCATCTTGCTTGGCTGCAGCATTTTCCCATTTTTATTAACCTGTATTAATCATATGAAATAGAGGGATTCATTATGGTAGTTTCACACATGGGAATAATATACTGTAATGCACTCACCCTACATTCTCTCTCTTTTTCCCACTTACCCTTCCTCTTGTCCCCTTTCTCCCCCCAGTGCATGACTAAGTGAAACTTATTTCCTACTTCCCTAACCCCCTTATTTTGGTCTCCATCACTTTGATTACTTAAAAACATACTTCTAAATGTTATGTGTGTGGGTGTTCTGCATGTACAGCACATATGTTCACTGAAAGGCAGAACAGAATTGGATTCCCAGTTACATTCAGTTGCTAGCTACTGTGTGGTTCTGGGAACCCTAATCTGGGTCCTCTGGAAGAGCAGCGGGTGCTCCCAAACACTGAAGGATCTCTCCAGGCCTTAGTCTGACTACTGTAGATACCACATATAAACAGAATCACATAGTATTTGTTCTTTAAGTGAATTATTCCAAAAGTATGATATCGTCTATGCTTACCCATGATGTGTTAGGTTTCTCTCCTCCATTTGAATTTGGTATATCTTGTATGTATATACTGTACACATATACTATATACATATACTATACATATATACAATATGTATATCCTGTATGTATATACTGTACATATGTACTATATATATATATATCAAAGTAATCAATGAAATTTAAGTATGATCTATCATTATTATTCCTGAGTTCTTACCCTACATATTTCAAATCAGAACATGGCCATAATAGTCAATATATGAAGATGCCTACCTGTCCATTGAGAAATAATTTGAGATATGTTCTTTTTGCTTGTCTTTCTTTCAAAATTTATTTTATGTGCATTGGTGTTTTGCCTGCATGTGTTAGAGTGTTGTATCCCTTGAAACTGGAGTTATAGACAGTTGTAAGCTGCCATGTGGGTGATGGGACTTGAACCTGGGTCTTCTGGAAGTGTTCTTAATTGCTGAGCCATCTCTCCATCTCTCTCTCTTCTCTCTCTCTCTCTCTCTCTCTCTCTCTCTCTCTCTCTCTCTCTCTCTCTCTCAGCATATTCCTTGCTTAGGGATTCAGGGCTTGTTTTGATGATAGTGGTTGTTCAGTGCCTCTCTGATGAGTTTTGAAGTCCTACTGATGGGTGGCAGTATCTTCTGAATTAGGCTCATTTTCCTTGTTTCTGGAACTATAGATCTCATTCTGTTCTTCCTCACTTGGGGTTTAAATTATTGGACAATACTTGTAGCTTAAAAATTATTTATTTATTTTATTTTTTTTTCATGTGCATGTGTGGTCAGAGGATAACTTGTGGGAATGGGATCTTTTTTTCACTATGTGGGCTCTAGGAATTGAACTCAGGTGGCCAGGCTTGGCAGCAAGTGCCTCTACCCAATGACCTTGGATCCTTCCTGCAGTTTTCAGTAGGAGGATTAATGTACTTTTTATTTTTATTTTTTTTAAAGATTTATTTATTTATTTAATGTATATGAGTACACTGTAGCTGTACAGATGGTTGTGGGCCATCATGTGATTGCTGGGAATTGAACTTAGGTCACTCTGGCCCCACTCACTCCTGCTCCAAGATTTATTTATTATATATAAGTACACTGTAGCTGTCTTTAGACACACCAGAAGAGGGCATTAGATATCATTACAGATGGTTGTGAGCCACAATGTGGATGCTGGGATTTGAACTCAGGACCTTTGGAAGAGCAGCCAGTGCTTTTAACCGCTGTGCCATCTCTCCAGCCTCTCTCTCTCTCTTTAAATTTTTTTTTATTGGATATATTCTTTATTTACATTTCAAATGTTATCCCCTTTCCTGGTTTCCCCCCTCCCAGAAACTCCCTATCCTATCCTCCCTCCCCCTGCTTCTACAAGGGTGTTCCTCCACCCACCCCATTCCTACCTCCCTGCCCTTGATTCCCCATACACTGGGGCATCTATGGAGCCTTCATAGGACCAAAGGACCTCTCCTCCCATTGATGCCTGACAAGGCAATTCTCTGCTACTTATGAAGCTGGAGCCATGTGTATTCCTTGACTTAGTCCCTGGGAGCTCTGAGGGGTCTGGTTGGTTGATATTATTGTCCTATGAGGTTGCAAAGCAAATCCCTTATTTTTTATTTTGTTATTTCTGCACTTAAGAATTTACCTACCGCCGGGCGGTGGTGGCGCACGCCTTTAATCTCAGCACTTGGGAGGCAGAGGCAGGTGGATTTCTGAGTTCGAGGCCAGCCTGGTCTACAGAGTGAGCTCCAGGACAGCCAGGGCTACACAGAGAAACCCTGCCTCAAAAAAAAAAAAAAAAACCAAAAAAAAAAAAAAAAGAATTTACCTACCTGTTATTCCAGATGAATTTTTGAATTGCTCTTTCTAACTCTATGAAGAATTGAGTTGGGATTTTGATGGGGATTGCATTGAATCTGTGTATTACTTTTGGTAAGATGCTCATTTTTACTATATTAATCCTGCCAATCCATGAGCATGGCAGATTTTTCCATCTTCTGAGGTCTTCTTCAATTTCTCTCTTCAGAGACTTGAAGTTCTTGTCATACAGATCTTTCACTTGTTTGGTTAGAGTCACGCCAAGATACTTAATATGGTTTGTGGCTATTGTGAAGGGTATTATTTCTCTTACTTCTTTCTCAGCCTGCTTATCCTTTGAGTATAGGAAGGCTTCTGACTTGCTTGAGTTGATTTTATATCCGGCCACTTTGCTGAAGTCGTTTATCAGCTGTAGGAGTTCTCTGGTGGAGTTCTTTGGGTCGCTTAAGTATACTATCATATCGTCTGCAAATAGTGATAGTTTGACTTCTTCCTTTCCAATTTGTATCCCTTAAAAACCGCATGGTATTGGTACAGTGACAGACATGTAGATCAATGGAACAGAATTGAAGACCCAGAAATGAATCCACACTCCTATGGTCACTTGATCTTTGACAAAGGAGCTAAAACCATCCAGTGGAATAAAGATAGCCTTTTCAACAAATGGTGCTGGCTCAGCTGGAGGTCAACATGCAGAAGAATGCAAATTGACCCATTCTTATCTCCTTGCACTAAGCTCAATTCTAAGTGGATCAAAGATCTCCACATAAAACCAGACACACTGAAACTAATAGAAGGGAAACTAGGGAAGAACCTTGAACATATGGGCACAGGGGAGAATTTCCTGAACAGAACTCCAATAGCTTATGCTCTAAGATCAAGAATAGACAAATGGGAGCTCATTAAATTACAAAGTTTTTGCAAGGCAAAAGACACTGTCAAAAAGACAAAGCGGCAACCAACTAACTGGGAAATGATCTTTACCAATCTTACATCCAACAGAGGGCTAATATCCAAGATATACAAAGAACTCAAGAAGTTACACTCCAGAGAGGCAAGTAACCCTATTAAAAATGGGGTACAGAGCTAAACAAAGTGTTCTCACCTGAAGAATATCTAATGGCTGAGAAGCACCTAAAGAGATGTTCATCATCCTTAGTCATTAGGGAAATGCAAATCAAAACAACCCTGAGATTCCATCTCACACCAGTCAGGATGGCTAAGATCAAAAACACAGGAGACAGCAGTTGTTGGCGAGGATGTGGAGAAAGAGGAACACTCCTCCACTGCTGGTGGAATTGGAAGCTGGTACAACCACTCTGGAAAGCAGTCTGGCGGTTCCTCAGAAAACTGGGCATGACACTCCCGGAGGATCCGGCTATACCACTCCTGGGCATATACCCAGAGGCTTTACCTGCATGCAATAAGGACACATGCTCCACTATGTTCATAGCAGCCTTATTTATAATAGCCAGAAGCTGGAAAGAACCCAGATGTCCCTCAACGGAGGAATGGATTCAGAAGATGTGGTATATCTACACAATGGAATACTACTCTGCAATTAAAAACAATGAATTCACGAAATTCCTAGGCAAATGGGCAGATCTTGAAAATATCATCCTTAGTGAGGTAACCCAATCACAAAAGAACACACATGGTATGCAGTCACTGATAAGGGGATATTGACCCAGGATCTCGGAATACCCTAGACACAATCCGCATATCAATAGATTTCTAAGAAGATGGAAGGAGAGACCCCTGGTCCTGGAAAGACTGGATGTAGGGGAACGCCAGGACAGAGTAACGAGAGGGGGTTGAATGGAGAAAAGAGGGAGGGAAGGGGGCTTATGGGACTTTCGGGGAGGGAGGAAACGGGAAAGGGGAAATGATTTGGAATGTAAATTTAAAAAAAAAAATAAATAATTAAAAAAAAAAAGAATTTACCTACCTGAATCACCACCTTCTCCTTACCGTACTCCAGATTTTTACCTCCCTCATCAATTTGAATTTCTTTGCTTAAAATTATGGGACATAACCTGTTGTCTGCTCCCATAGCTCACTCATAGCCTGTCCATTCTAAGCAAACCAGACAATAAAATCTTTGTGTAGAGGCCAGTTTCTTAGACTACAGGTTGCTATTACATACGAAGTCACATAACTGTATGTGGGGATTGAAAAAATTGGCAACAGCAAATATTTGCTAAACATATAACAACCAAATACTAGTTCAAGATCGAATGTGTATGAATCACAGGCATTTCTGGTGGTGCTTCCTTTTACTGTATCATGCAACTTCACTGCAGCCTTGACTCTGGACATATGATGTGGGTGTGTTTGACTGAGCATGCACCTTGGCAGCCAAAGCCTGAGACACTGTATGAAACACCTCAGCTCAGATCCAATACTGCTGTATGAAAAGATGCAGTGTTTTTACTGAACACACAAAGTTTCCTGTGCTTATGTAGACATAAGAGCTTAATTATAGAAAACATACATTTGTAATATTCTACTATCAGTCCTTAGCACTATGTATCAAATTAGAATATCTTTGGATTATTTTGTGTTAGAAAGTTTGATTTTAATAATTGTTTTTCGAGTCACTTTCATTAAAGAAAAACATTCAATGAGTTTTGGCTTGGGATTGGGACAGAATTTTCAACACTTTCTGAAATTGCCTGTCCTAGTTAGTTTTTTGTCAACTTAACACAAACTCCAAGGAACCTCAGCTGAAAGATACCTCCATCAGATTGGCCTATGGAGACATTGTATTGATTAATGATTGACTTGGCAGGGCCCAGCTCATTGTGGGTGGGGTCCTCTCTTGGCTGATGGTCCAGGTGGTATAAGCAGGCTGAGCAAACCAAGTTGAGCAAGCCAGTGAATAGCACCACTCCATGGCTTCTATTTCAGTCCTTGCCCCAAATTCCCTCAATGATAGATTGTGACTTGAGAGCTATAAGAAGAAATAAATTTCCCAAGTTGCTCCCCAAGTTGCTCTTGTTACGATATTTATTGCAGCAACAGATGGCAAACTCATACAAACCTTAACCATGCATGTGCCACTGCATATTGCATATTTATGAGATGGTCAGGTGTGCTGTCTGAAATTAGGTTTTGATTGATTATGGGGCAATCCATCGGCCATATTCTTTCAAATAAGGGACAAATGTCACAAATGTTTCAAGTGTATAATCACCTCTTACAGTACCTGCTAACGATGGGGCAGGGAATGGGACTTGGCTGCTGTTGGAGAGGTGATATGCTCACCCAGTTGCTGATAGTTCTCCTTTGGAATGGGTTCTGGGGTTTTAGCTTTCTTTTTGTGACCATGAACAGTGCTTCTTATTACCAACTAGAGCACATGGAAATGTACTGCCACTCCCTCAGGGGATGCACAGGAGTGATTCCAGACCTTACTGATTCTCACTTTTCCCTCCAGAGACCCTAAGAAACTCCTCTCTGTCCTGTCACTTGAGAAATGACTCTGTAAGTGTTTGTATGTAAGAACATTGGGAGACTGAACATTTTCACATGACAGTGTGAGAAGCAACTTGCTGATTTCAGGCTTGTTGAAGAGTCAAGCTGAGGTCAGTATGAAGCTGACATTTGGATATTAGTGTCTTAGAAGTGAAGGGAAGGTGGTTCTGGGTCATATACCACATACATCTTACAAAGGAATTGACTTCATGTTTCAAGGAGTAAATCTCTTGGGGTAATAGGAAATTCTTTCATTGTGAAGATTATCCTTCAAGACAAGACCTAAAATGCCCTTTAGATCTGGGCTGAGGTGATATCTCAGTGGTTAAAGCACTTGGAAGCATGAAGGGTGAAGCTGGGACCCTCAAAATTCACATAAATGTCAGGTAGGAGTGGCAGCCTACCTGTAATTCTGGCCTCAGATCGCTGAGAAGAACCCTAGAGCAAGCTGGGTCATGGAGGTAGCCATGACAGCAACTTTTATGGTTGATTGAGAGTTTCTACCTCATTGAATAAGGTGGAGGACTGATTTGAGGTGGGTCCTGATTTTAACCTTTGGCCTCCACAAGCATTCAGGTTTGGTGATGCTGGTGGTGGGCTCTGCCTATATGTGTCTATGTACACAAAACATGGAAAAAGTTTAAAAAAAAAAGAAATGAAATCATGCATGTGAATCCTCCTGGGATATTGTCTGTTTGGTCACTAGAGCTTATCACATAATTTGTGTAGTGGGATCACTTAGTTTTAAACAAATGTTGACTTTTGAATAATACACTTCTAAGAGACACTTAGAAACTCACTCTCATACCATGTGTGATCTTTTGCTCTCATTGAAACTGATGCTACATCTTTAAATATGAGAAAACAGTCAGTGTTCTTTCTCTGTGTCTCTCTGTCTCTCTGTATCTGTCTGTCTGACACACACTCTCTCTCTCTCTCTCTTTCTCTCTCTCTCTCTCTCTCTCTCACACACACACACACACACACACACACACACACACACACACACACACCCCAAAGAGTACACATGGAGGGACCCATGGCTCCAGCACATAAATGGCAGGGGATGACTTTGTTGGACATCAGTGGGAGGAGTGGCCCTTGGGCCTGAGGGGTTCAATGCCCCAGTGTAGGTGAATGCCAGGACAGGAAGGCGGGAGTGGGTGGGTGGCTGGGTAGGAGAGCACTCTCATAGAGGCAGGGGGAGGAGTATAGGCTAGGAGGTTTCCTGAGGGGAAACCTGGAAAGGGGAAAACATTTGAAATGTAAATAAAGAAAATATCCAATGAAAGGGAAAAAAATTTGAAAAAAGGCAAATACAAAAGGAGGAAAACTTCTGTTTCGATTTGTTACTTGTTAAATCTAAAGTGTCCTAGCAGCTATAGCAGGTTCTTTACAAAGTGTACCTGAAATTGCCGGGCAAAGAAGTGCTTATGTATTGGCCTCTAACTCAGAAAAGATAAAATTCTCTCTAAAACTCATTGTTTAGGAAAATAAATAAATGTATCCTACCAAATGTAAAAAAAAAAAAATCAAAGTAGGCTTTGACAAGGCTGTGATCTAAGCAGCAATGTACTGCTTTGAGTGGCAAGTTGAAATTCTAATTTGTCTCTTAAAACTTCAAAATAATCTTCTATTTTATGACTACACAAATTTCTAAACTTCAGCATTTCACAGAAATGTAACACAAAATGTGAACATCTCAGCATATTAAGGTAGATCTGCCCATTGACAGGACAAAGCAATCACTTTCTTTAATCTTAAAGAGGCTGTTCCTAGAGATTAATTGCCCCGTCAGTTACCGTCCTCAGAACAGTTTCACTGGACAAAGACACACATTTTAATTTGTTTGTTGTGTCTGGTCCTATTATGCTTGATAGCCAGCCATTGTCTTCAGGAGAGTCTCAGCAGCAGTGGTTGGCTGGCACTGTGCAAAACGTGATGACTTCAAACGGGACATTTTGAGGATTATTGCATTCATGCAAAGCTATTTTGAGATAGAAGGCCTTTTCTGTAGAAATCATCAGCGTTACAATGAGAACACAGAACTTTGCACCCACTTTCATTCCTTGGCATGGACATATTTGCTTCTGAAGTCATGTTATAATGGAGAGCTTTGTATCATTAGCTGACTGGCCTTTGTGATCCACCAACAGTTTTTAAGAAATAACTGGTAACATATATAATGCCCAGTCAGCACATTGCTCTTCCATTTTTCTTCATTACAGTTTTAAAAGGCATACAAAAAAGCAAAGATGTTATTTCTCAAGATACTGTTGTTCCAATTCTTATATTCTTATTGTTGTACAGGTTTTATATAAAAATGTGTAACAGGGATAAACTTATATCTACTTGAACTCTATGAAAATTCTACACAATTTAGTAACTGCTAAATCAATGCATGTTTCATACTTGTTGTTTATATAATTGTAGAATGGCTATCCTTTTCCAGTCTGTGGACTAGACTCTAGGAGCATAAAATAAGCAAAGCCTTTTCCTGCCCTGCGATTTCAAAAGCTGGGAAGGGAGATACTTTTGTGATGATGAGTTGCAATGTAGATGCAGCCAGTTAGTAATATGTAGAATGTTGCCTAAACCAACTTGGAAAATATGAGGATTGCCTTAGTGACAATTGCACTCACTCAGCACTCAAACTTAGTAAATGCCCTGTCTCCTTTGGGACACATCACTGGAAGTCCAGGGACTTAGCCTGAGAAGTACATATTTGTTATCTCCATTTCCTGTTCCCTTCAGTAATTTTAGCAAAAGTAGCTGCTTCTTATCTTAGAGTGCATTGGCTAGTGAGCCTCTGATTGCTTTTAATTAGTACTTCAACTTTTACTGACAGAGCTGAGAGTAGAAGGACTTCCGTAGCTAAGCTGCCAGTCCTCACTCCAGCGCTGTCCTACACTGTCACTCTAGTAACTCCAGACAGAAATATGACTGTGTATCTTAGAGATTAGCTTTCTCTTCCTTTTTCTTTTGTGTTTTTCTACCAATCTCACTGAATTCATGGTTTAGCCATGGATTTAGATGTCACTTATGATAGGCATTCTTTTAAAGAAATATTTATTTTATTTGTATATTTGTGTGTCTGGGTGTGTGGCTATGCACCATGTGTGTGCATGAGCCCTCAGAAGTCAGAAAAGGCACTGGATTCCCTGAAACTGGAGTTAGCATGTAGCAACTGAACCCCAGTCCTGTAGATAGCAGGCAGTGTTCTTAACCACTTAGCCATCTCTCCATCCACAGGAGATGTAGATAAATTAACTTCTGCTGCTTCTGGTTTTAGTTTCAGTTCTCACTTCTCATTTTACAAAGCTCCAAGACTTCTCAAATACATTTAAAATTAATTTGTCCCCTGTCCTGCCCCCTCACCTTCCAGCCCTTTTGTCTTAGTGCACCTTCCCAATTTCTTCTTCCAGCTAAACACTTCACCACTCATCCATGGATTCACACCATAATATAGAACCTTCTCTCTCCCCCATTCCAACTGTTTGCCTCGTCTGGTTAGTTTCACATGTTTCCTATTTCTGATAGGCAAATGGAACTTGGATATTAGCAAACACTGAGACTTCCTATGGCATTTCTGCATAAGTCAATGAAAGCTCTTGTTGCATCCTCCCTTGAAATGTACCACATGGTCTCCCTTCAGTGCTCATGAGTTTTTATGTCTGATAAGATAAACATAAAAGAAAAACAAACCCTTTGGATTTTTCAAGGGAGATAGGATACTGGTTGGATGCTCTGCCTCCTGGGACCTCAGGGAATCATTTGGTAGAGGTACTCTCTGCAAAGAACATTTTTAGAAGGAGGCTTTAATGTGCTCAAGAGAAATATTTGGGATAAATAGAGGGGTAGAGAATTGACCTGAATGTGCCAGCAAAGTTTAACAGAAGCACACCTCTGATACAATTCATCTCCAAAGTTAGTGGAGTGTTAACTGAGGGGAAAGTGTGTATGTGTGTTTGTGTGTGTGCGTGCACATGGGTGTATGTTGTGTTTGTTATTGATCATGGCTTCTGGAAACCAAGTCATCAAAAAAAAACAGAGAGTAGAAGAGTGAGAGTCCTTGACATGGACCCTGCAGAAAAGCTCAGAGTGAGGACACTCTGGCCGAGAGGTTGATCTTAACAGAATAAGAATTTCTCTACTCTGCTTAAGTTAATATGACTTTATGTAGGTTGGTAAGAAGTAACTGTTACTGACAGAATTGATGTTCTAGAAGCTGTTGCAGTCCTGTCCAGAGATGACAGGGAGCTTTTGTGATGGAGCTAACAAGTGACTGTAGCTGACGGATGGGACAGGGTTTGGATATAAAAGACATCTTTAAGAAACCTAAAGTGTCTAAAAATAGACTCTGAGTAATGTGCTTGCAATTTCCCTTTGTGCAGGTCATGTTAACTGATTCTTAGCCCAGCAGTGAAATTAATACAAAATTTCTTGTTTGTTTGAAAAATAATGTTTGAACTTTTCAAAAACATTTTAGCATAGATTAATCATGTGTGATATAAATGTTAGGCTTCAGGATGACATTTTCATGAATATGTATAATGTCTTTTGGTCATATCCACCTCCATTACTGTCTCTTGTCCCTTTCCATTTCTACTGCTCCTTCCTCTTCTCTTTTCATGTCCTTTTGGGGGCTGACCCAATGAGTTTAATTGGAACTATTTACAGAAGCAAGGTGAGGGATTATCTATAGGAGTATGGGCAACTTAATCGGTGAAGAGAATGTCTCTTCCTACTCCTAGCACCCATGGGTGTGTATAAATTAAGCTACAGTTGACCATGAATACCAAGGGGAAGGCCTCTGGAACCACTCCCATCTCTTGTGGATAACCATAGCTCCTGTGGATTCAAGAATTCCATGATCAAGTCAGACCTGGAAGAAGAGATTCCCCAGTCTACATGTTCCTCCAGCTCATGTTCTTTCTGATTTGTCTTCCATAATATTTTCTGAGCTTTGAGAAAAGTTATATAGGGTCCCATATGGCTGAGTATTCAACAGACACTGATTCTCAGCACTTTGACAATGGCAGAACTTTAAATACTATATAGAATTCTGTTTTAAACCAGGGTATCAAGGTGCATCAACTTTATACACACCCATGGGTGCTGGGGTAATCAGTAACAGTTACCAGATTAGCCCCTTAACCACAATTGATCTTATGCCCTAAGCTAAGTCCTAAGATCTTAGCTGAGCAGGTTCTTGTTTTGTATATAAGATCCAGAATGGAGAGATTTAATTCATATAAAGTCACTTAGGCATTGCTTTTCGATTATTAATAGACAATGACATCCTAAGGCCTTACTTTCTTTTTTAATTTTTATTTATTTTTGTTTTTCATTAATTAATTAACTTTATATCCTGATCGGAGCTTCCCCTCACTCCTCTCCTCTAAGTTCCTCCCTCTTACCTCTCCTCCCTGCATCCTCCCTCCTTTTCTCCCCAGATGGATATAAACCCTCCTAGGCATATCAAGTTGCAGTAAGACTAGGCACATCTCCTGTTGAGCCTAGACTTGGCAGCCCTGCTAGAGAAGAGGGATTCAAAGGTAGGCAACATAGTCAGAGACAGCCCTTGCTTCTGTTGTTGGGATTTCCACGTGAAGACCAGGCTGCACATCTGTTACAATATGTAGGGGGCCTAGGTCTGTCCCATGTATGCTCTCTGGTTGGTGGTTCAGTCTCTGTGAGCCCTATGAGACCAGCTTAGTTGAGTCTGTAGGTTTTCTTGTGGTGTCCTTGACCCTTCTGGCTCCAACAATCCTTTCTCCTCTTTTTCCACAAAATTCCCCAAACTGGGCCTAATGTTTGGCTGTTGTGGGTTTCTGCATCTGTTTCCATCAGCTGCTGGATGAAGTCTCACAGATGGTACTTATGCTAGGCTCCTGTCTGCAAGTATAGCAGAATATCATTAATACTTTCAGGAACAGCCTCTCTCTCATGGCATGGGTCTCAAGATGAGACAGTCATTGGTTGGCCATTCCCTCAATTTTTGCTCCCTCTTTATCCCTACACATGTTTTAGGTAGAAAAAACTATGGGCTGAAAGTTTTGTGGCCAGGTTGGTATACCCATCCCTCCATTGGGAGTCTTGACTGGTTACTGGAGATGGCCATTTCAGGTTCCATAACCCCCTATTGCTAGGAGTCTTATCTAGGGTCACCCTCATTGATTCTTGGGAGTTTCCACTGTCCTAGGTTTCTAGTTTATCCTGAGATGCTGTCCCCCATTTCATTTCTCTTTCTTAGTTCTCTCTCCCTCCTTCCTTTCCACACTTGATCCTTCTTGTTCCCCTCCTCACCCCCCTCTCCCATTCAGTTCCCCCTTCCATCTATCCCCAATATCTATTTTATTTCCCCTTCTCAGTGAGATTCAAGCATTCTCCCTTGGGTCCTCATACAGTTTATATCTAGACTGGCTTCCAAAATCCCATGTGGAAAAGGTACCTTGGTGCTATTAAGAATAGCCAGAAACATTAAGAGGCTGACTGTAGTGGAACCCCCATCTGTTGATTCTCTGTTGATTGTATCCTGGCCATGAGGTAAACAAGTTTGCTTTCCTTCATGCTACTACTATAATGTGCTGCCTTCCCACAGGCCCAATGCAACAGGGTCAACTTGAAATGCTGTAAACCAGAATAGACCTTTTCTCTTTTTAACTCATCTCCAGTATAAGACACTATTGGAAAGCTGTTGACCCAGGAACCTAACAGTCAGTGTTGTTAGAATCTCTTCAGCTTCCCAAATACTGGCCACAGAGTCTCAAGGTTGGGTTCTGCATGGGGATACTTCATTGCTGCTCCAGCTACTCTTTCATTAGACACCTGGAGGGGAGAAGCAGCAAATGGTCCACATGCACTTACAAATTTCATTTGTGAGCCTAATGCAATTGTAACTGAAGAAGCATAAAAATGTAAGTTAGTAATGTATAAGCAAATGTATAATTATTGTATTTACAAATCCTACCCACAAGGATCTCACTAAGTAGCCCTGGCTCTCCTGGAACTCATGAGGTATAAATCAGGCTACCCTGGAACTCACAGAAATCTCCCTGCCTCTCTGCCTACTGAGTGCTCAAATTGCATAACTATGTCTGGCATAATAACTGTCTTTTCACTGAACAGCTGGGATTTTTGATAAATCTCAAGTTGCATTTAGGGAACAGATGTAGAAATCTGAGGGCAGGTTTGGAAGGTTGAGTGCACACTCTTGGACATGAATATGTAATTGTAACAGTTTGTACACATTTATCTCAATAAACTTGGAATGCAAATTTCTCAATGTTGAAAATTTTCTTGGGACCAGTGAATAGCTCAACAAGTAAAGTTGCTTCCTGCACCATTCTGTCTCCTTAAATTTGATCCTCTGAACCTACCTAAGGGTAGAAAGAGAGAACCAACTTCACAGAGTTGTTGTCTGACCTCTTGTAGAATGGGTATCTACCCACCCACATGATTCACACACGTTTAAATAAATAAATAAATAAATAAATAAATAAATAAATAAGATCTATTTACAAATACAGCTAAAATAAACAATTCAGTGTGAATCTTTTTGAAGACAGAGGATTGCTGTGACTTTGATCATTATCTATACTTTATTGGCAATACTCACTTTCTCAGAAAATGATCCTCCTGCATGTGCTCATGAAGGTTAAAGATCAACCTTGTGCTTGTTTTATTTCTCCTCCATAAGTTCCTAATGACAGATCAAAGTTTGAGATCACTAAAGCTAAAGAGTATATTGGGCTTACTTATAGAGCATGGTTGAAGGGTTATAGGCAGGAGCACGGGTTACCCTAAAGTGTCAGCACTGGGAAGTCTGTACCCAGCACAGATGATGACTTCACTATAGCTACATAGATGGAGCCCCTCTTAGTCTTCTTTAGCCTGTATGCTCTAGCACCTCCCTGAGATTCCCATGGCCATATTGTTTAGGACAGAATTGTTTACAGAAGGCTTAAGGGACTGTCTAGATACTTAGCTGAGTGTCCAATGCCACCTCCAAAAACCTTTCTTTTGTGAGGAAGTTCTATCATGATTGGTGCTTTCCAACAGATACTCTGATAGGTAAAGATTGTGGCTCTTTGCTTTGAGAGCCAAATTCATTAAGGTCACCTAAAAAAGAAACACTTTAGGCATGATGTTTTAAGGTAGACCCACCAGAGACTACCATACACACACTCTTAGAGTTGGAAGGAAAATCTTAATGCCAGTTGGTGGCTGTGTGGGGAACTTGGCCAAATCATGCAGCCCTTGAGCCTTAGAGTCTTTTGGTTTTCTTATGTACAAACCCTGCATCCTGGTTGTCACACTTCAGTTAGCAAGAATAGTTAGCCAGATTCAGAACAACAGAAGCCAAATATTAAGGTCAGTTCATTTAGAGACCTTCCTGGAACTACGGACTAGGTCCTTGATGGATTAGGTCTTAGTTTCTCTTTTGGCAGGTATTGGAACCTATGTGCTGGATTTTAAGGTCATAATGCTTTTGTTCAAAAATGGAGGGAATGGAAGGAAATAAAAGTAGCCACTGGTCCCAAGTAATTACAAGTTTAAGCAGCAAACTCCATGAGGACCCTTGCAGGGTTCAGGAATTATTCCCTCTAACCCTCAGCCATAGCTCTGGGTTCAGGGCTTCCTGAGTTCACCATTCATTTACAGTGCAGTAGTTTTCTTGACCCATTTACTCATGGACAATTTGAGGTCTGCAACAAACTTCTTACATTTTTTCCCCTTTTCCCTTTTGGGTCTAAGATAGCAGTTTAAAGAAGTTTAAGGACATGATGAGCTTTTTTATGTATCACATACATCAAGAAGTTTCTCTTTCGGAGGTTATCCTCCAAATTTGTTCCTGGTTTGTTTCCTCTTTCATTTTGTTTTTTGCCAAGAAAGCAGAGGGGGTTGTAGTTAGTCACTTGGCCTCTTTGTAGAGTCTTTTCTGTAAGGTGTGACTAGGGACTCTGACCTCCTGCTGTTCTGAGTCTTTAGTGAATGTTTGCACATCCAGATATGCAGGCTTTTCTCCCTCAACAGTGAATAAATTACATTTTAGCATATTTTGCAATCTGGAAAGGCTGAATTTTCCCTCAAACCATCAAATCCTAGTTTCTTTTTTGTTTAATGGTATTCTCCCTCAATCTGGCAGCAACCTACTAATGATGATGTCGGCTTTCTCCAAGGTGACTTGTTATCTCTATTATGCTGCCCCATCTCTTCTGAGGCTTCACCAGCAGAACATTGAGATTCACACTTTTGAAATTATTTATTGTTAGTTTTTGCATGTGTGTGTGACGTGCATGTGTTTCTGAACATTTGGATGCATATGGGCACATGTGTATATATGAGTGTGTGTGTGTGTGTGTGTGTGTGTGTGTGTGTAGGCCTGAGGTTGGCCTTAGGTGACTTTCACTGTCCTTCCCCACTATCCCTTTAGATATTGGAGCAGAGTTTCTGGCTGAACTTGGAACTCTCTGTTAATGGTTAGCCTAGCTGGACAGCATACTTCCAATCTAGTCTTAGCGTCCTGCTAGCTGGAATTACAGGTGATACTTTATATCTACCCAGCCGTTATATGACTGTTTATGTGATGGCCACTTTCTGTGCTAAGCCATGCCCATAGTTCCATATCCATTTTTATTAATAGTCTGTACAAGATAGTACAGGACTTCTTAGTGTGTTCTTCAAATATTCCCTAGCTTCTGCTCATTGCCCAGTTCAGGAGTGACCTCTGCTCATTTAGGTGGGGTTATTTCAGTACCTCATCCTTTTGGCCTGATGCTGTGTGTATTAATTTTCTCTTTTAGCAGCACTAACGAATGAATATAACTTAGGTTTTTACATTGCCAATATATTCTTTTGTGGTTCTGAAGGTTAATAGTCTGACATAGGTCTCACTGAACTAACATCAAGCACTAGCATGCTGACAACATGTATGGAGAAATGTTACCTTGCCCTCTCAAGGTTTCAGGGGCAGCTTCCCTTCCTTAGGTCCCAGGCTCCTGCTCCTCAGAGTTAAATCCAGGCCCCATTCCTCAGTACATCACTCTCACCACCTGATCACCCTTCTGACCACCTGATCACTTCTCTGACCACATGATCACTACTCTGATTGTCCCTCAGACCACTTGATCACTTCTTTGGTCAACCCTCTGATCACCTCTTTGACCATATGATCATGCCTCTGACACCCAATCATTCTTCTGACCCCTAATGACCTCTCTGACCATGTGATCACTGCTCTTAATACCTGACCACTTCTTCACCTGGTCACCCTTCTGATTACTTCTTTGACCACTCCTCTAATGCCTGATTATTCCTCTGACCCTCAATCACTCCTGTGAACATGTGGTCATTCTTCTAACAACCTGGATATCCTTAGAAAATTTCATTTTTTTAATTGGATATTTTCTTTATTTACATTTCAGATGGTATCCCCCTTCCTGGTTTCCCACCCCTGCCGGGAACCCCCTTATCCCATCCTCCCTTCCCCTGCTTCTCTGAGGGTGTTTCTCCACCTACCCCACTCCCACCTCCCTGCCCTCTACATTGGGGCCTCTATCAAACCTTCATAGGACCAAGGACCTCTCCTCCCACTGATGTCTGACAAGGCAGTCCTCTGCTACATATGCAGCTGGAGCCATGTGTACTCCTTGGTTGATGGCTTAGTCCCTGGGAGCTCTGGGGGTGGGGTGGGGTGGGGTTGATATTGTTCTTCCTATGCGGTTGCAAACTTCTTTAGCTCCTTCAGTCCTTTCTCTAACTCCTCCATTGGGGACCCCATGCTCAGTCCAATGGTCAGCTGCGAGCATCCTCTTCTGTATGTATAAGGCTCTGGCAGGGCTTGTCAGGAGACAGCCATATCAGGCTCCTTTCAGCAAGCATTTCTTGGCATCCATAATAGTGTTGGGGTTTGGTGACTATATATAGGATGAATCCCCAGGTGGGACAGTCTCTGGATAGCCTTTCCTTCAGTCTCTGCTCTACATTTTTTCTCCGTATTTGTTCCTGTGAGTACTTTGTTCTCCTTCTCAGAAGAACTGAAGCACTCACACTTTGATCTTCCTTCTTCTTGAGCTTCATGTGGTCTGTGAATTGTATCTTGGGTATTCAGAGCTTTTGGGCTAATATCCACTTATCGGTGAGTGCACACCATGTGTGTTCTTTTGTCATTGGGTTACCTCACTCAGGATGATATTTTCTAGTTTCATCCATTTGCCTAAGAATTTCATGTATTCATCATTTTTAATAGCTGAGTAGTACTCCTTTGTGTAAATATATAACATCTTCTATAGCCATTCCTCTGTTGAAGGACATCTGAGTTCTTTCCAGTTTCTGGCTATTATAAATAAGGCTGCTATGATCATAGTGTGGCTTATGTCCTTATTACATGTTGGAGCATCTTTTGAGTATACGCCCAGGAGTAGTATAATTGGGTCCTCTGGTATAATTGATATAATTGGGTCCTCCAATTTTCTGAGGAGCTGCCAAATTGAGAGTGGTTGTACCAGCTTGCAATCCAAGGCTAGTTTACCATAAATGTTAATTCCATGTACAATCTTAGTTCTCCTTTGCTTTGTCAGCCAATGCATTTCTAGGTTCATGGTAACCAGGCCACAGCTATTTCTGGATTTCATTACTTTGGGGACCTCACTAACGTCTTCCTGTTGTAGATTTGCTCAGAGTTTCCAGGTCCTTTGGAGTCAGTTTTGGAACTTTGATTCTTGCTGGGAGCTTGCCATTTTTCTATTTGCTCCACTGAGTTGTAGCTCAGTCACCATTGGATCCTTTCTTGTATCAGTTAGGGGTTTACAGTCTTTCTTTCCTTTTCTATTTTTGAGTTAGGGTCTCTTATAGCACTGGCTCACTTTCAAAGGTGCAATGTATTCAAGATTTACCTTGATCCTCCTGCTGGAAATTCCTAAATGGTAAGATTACATATGTGTGCTACAATGTCTAGTTTCCTAGTTCTCCTTAAAACAATCTCTGTGTATATGGTTCTCCTCACCTTTCCATCTCTCTCTTCAGCACAGCTCAGTTAGCCTGGCTGGCTAGTCTCTAGGAGAAGGTCGGTTCTATGCATCCTGCTCCATGCATGTGCTCTGGGATGCCATTGTGCTTGGCATTTCACCTTGGATCAGGGGAGCTGAGCCAAGGGGGTGAGGTTTGAAGAGTAGGTAATTTAACCTGTGATCCATTTCCCCCATTTCTACAATTGTTTTTTTTTTTTAGTATGCAAAATTAGGTGGTTAATTTGAGACCATTTCAAACACTGTAGGAATTTATAGCAGTAAGCTGTCCTTAGAGCATTGACTCCAAGGAAGCTCTATGCTTTGCTATGCTGGGATTTTATTCTCAGAAACTTTAGAGAATTTTCTGTAATTTCTGTTGTGAATTAGTCTTTGCTTATTTATAAGTGTGTTGTATAACTTTCATGTCTTTGTAAACATCTTAAAGTTGTTTTTCTGTTAGCGATTTCAAATTTTGCTTCTTTGTAAGCAAGGAGCATGCTTTGTGTGACTTCATCTTATGTAATATATTGAGACGTGTTTTATCGTCTGACACATGGACTCTCCTTCAGAGTGTGCATTCTGCTCTTGCCAGTGGAATGCTCTGCGTCTGACAGGCTGTGACACTGCCACAGCCTGAAATCTTTCTGTTGATCTCTTATTTGGGTCTCTATTATTAATTTTCTGTTTTTCTCCTTAATTATGTTTTTATTTTCTACATCCTAAGGTTCTGATAGGTACATGCACATAGGTGTGTATGCATGTGTGTGTGGTCATAAGTAGCTTGTTTGATGGCTTGATATTTTTTGCTTTTTCACTATATGCTTTTGAGCTATTTTATTATTAGTTATCTTGAGGAAAATATTAACATCTTAAAATAGTCTAGTTCATGTTAGTATAAACTAATTTTAATAGTAAACAAAAAGTTACTCTGAAAAACTTGTTATCACTCTCTGTCTTGTATAATTATTGTTATAAACAAAACTCTATGCATGGCGACCTTTGCTCCTGTGACTGAGCAGACAGGAACACAGGGAACACCTGAGTGTCAGATCAGCTGGGACATGGTCTGCCAGGGCCCCACCTGCACCCAGGAGCTGGGCAGTGCCACAGAACTCTGTGTCAGGGGAGAGCCGGTCACCCAGGGGCGCTGAGACAGGCGTGCAGGCCCACAGGAGGGACAAGCACCCGCCAGAGACAGCAGGACCAACTAACACCAGAGATAACCAGATGACAGAAGGCTAACATAGGAATGTTACTAATAGAAATCAAGGCAACACGGCACCATCTTAACCCAATTATCCCACAACAGCAAGTCCTGGATACCCCAACACACTGGAAAAGCAAGATTTGGATTTAAAAATCACAGCTCATGATGCAGATAGAGGGCTTCAAGAAGCACATAAATAACTCCCTTAAAGAAATACAGGAGAACACAAGTAAACAGGTAGAAACCCTTAAAAAATTACAGTTAAGCACAACCAAACAGGTGAAGGAATTGAACAAAACCATCGAGAATCTAAAAATAAAGGTAGAAACAATAAAGAAATCACGAAGGGAAACAACTCTGGACATAGAAAACCTAGGGAAGAAGTCAGGAGTCATGGATGCAAGCATCAACAACAGAATTCAAGAGATAGAAGAGAGAATCTCAGATGCAGAAGCATCTGAATAGAAAGCATTGACACATCAGTCAAAGAAAATGCAAAATGCAAAAAGCTCCTGACACAAAACATCAAGGCAATCCAGGACAAAATGAGAAGACCAACCTAAGGATAATAGGTATAGAAGAGAGCGAGGATTTCTAACTTAGAGGGTCAGTAAATGTCTTCAACAAAATTATAGAAGAAAACTTCCCTAACCTAAAGACAGAGATGCCCATGAACATACAAGAAGCCTACAGAACTCCAAATAGATTTGACCAGTAAAGAAATTCCTCCCATCACATAATAATTAAAATGCCAAATGCACTAAACAAAGAAATAATATTAAAAGCAGTTAGGGAAAAAGGTCAAGTAACATTCAAAGGTAGATCTATCAGAGCCTAGGCAGATATCATATGGAATGTAAGGGAACACAAAGGCCAACCCAGGCTGCTATACCCAGCAAATCTCTCAGCTACCATAATAAATAATGAATTTCTGAAATTCTTAGGCAAATGGGTAGAACTGGTAAATATCATCCTACGTGAGGTAACCCAATCACAAAAGAACACACATGGTATGCAGTCACTGATAAGGGGATATTAACCCCAAATCTTGGAATACCTAAGACACAATTCACGTATCAAATGATGCCCAAGAAGAAGGAAGAACAAATTATTGATACTCTGGTCCTTCTTAGGAGGGTGAACAAAATACCCACAGAAGGAGATACAGAGACAAAGTGTGGAGCAGATTCTGAGGGAAAGACCATCCAGAGACTACCCCACCTAGTGATCCATTCCATATATAGTTATAAAACTTAGACACTATTATCAATGCCCACGAGAACTTGCTGACTGGAGCGGCTTATAGCTGTCACCTGGGAGGCTCTGCTAGTGCATGACAAATACAGAGGGGAATATTCTCAGCCAGCCATTGAACTGAGCACAGGGTCTTAATTGGAGGAACTAGAGAAAGGACCCAAGGAGCTTAAGGGGTTGGCAGTGCCATAGGAGGAACAACAATATGAGCCACCCAGTACTCCCAGAGCTCCCAGGGACAAAATCATCAACCAGATAGTACACATGGTGTTACCCATGGCTCCAGATGCATAGGCAGCAGAGGACGGCCTTGTTGGACATCAAAAGGTGGAGAGACCCTTGGTCCTTGAAAGGCTCCATGCAGCAGTGTAAGGGAATACCACGACAGGGAATTGTGAGGGGATTGATTGGGGAACAGGGGAAGGGGAGATGGCTTATGGGATTTTTTTTGGGGGGGGACCAGGAAAGGGGAAATCATTTGGGGAATATAAATAAAGAATATACCTAATTAAAAAAAACTCTATGCATTATGTTTTGGCTGGTTTTGTGTGTCAACTTGACACAGACTGGAGTTATCACAGAGAAAGGAGCTTCAGTTGGGGAAGAACCTCCATGAAATCCACCTGTGGGGCATATTTTTCAATTAGTGATCAAGGGGGGAGGGCCCCTTTTGCGTGGTACCAGCCCTGGGCTGGTATTCTTGGGTTCTATAAGAGAGCAGGCTGAGCAAACCAGTAAGAAACACCCCTCCATGACTTCTGCATCAGTTCCTGCTTCCTGACCCGCTTGAGTTCCAGTCCTGACTTCCTTTAGTGATGAACAGCAATGTGGAAATGTAAGCTAAATAAACCCTTTCCTCCCCAACTTGATTCTTGGCAATGATGTTTGTGCAGGAATAGAAACCCTGAATAAGACAAATTGGTACCAGCATAGTGGAGTATTCCTGTGACAACCTGACTGTTTTGGGGAAGACAGTGGGAGAACTTTGGAACTTTGGGCTAGTAGATCTATTTGGTATTATGAGCTCAGTGAGATGTTGTGTTGGAGCTTGGAAGATAATGTTGAGAATAGTGCAGAAGATTGAGGCCAGGCTTGTAAAATTTCAGAGGGAAGATTAAAGTCTCTTATCAGTGTTGTTAATATTTTGATTGCAAAGATTCTGTTGTTTTGGTTAACTGGGGATGGAGAATCAGTTGTGATTAACAAGATACCAGAACTACTAAAGCGAAACTTTGCATTACTGGGACTATTGATGCTGGTTAGCTGGAGCTAAGAAATTAGTGGTGATTAAGAAGAGACCAGCATCACTGAGGTAAAATCTTCTGGGAAGTGTCTTCTGAGGGCACAGAGGCTGTGTTCCAGAAATAGCCATGGTTGTACTTTGTGCTGTGGCTGGACTTGATACTGTGTAAGAGTCACCCAGGTGGTACTGATTTTGAAGGCATGAAGGAGTCAGGAAGAGCTGCTGAGGCTCGGCACTGTGAGACGCTGCAGAAGGCCACTGGTGAAGGTGCAACTTCAGTTGCAATTGATGGCCCAGGGGTCATGCATAGGAGTTGAGGCTTGGCACCATGGAGAGAGGCTATGAGTGGCTATTGGTGAAGCCTAGTTATAGCAGAAGACAACAGTGTTTTGGAGATGCCAGTGCCATGAGATGACTACCAAGAACAGCAGTAGCAGTGGAGTACAGACAGCTGGAGCCTAGAAGACAAGCTGTGTGCTACAAAGGGCAGAGCTGGAGAAGTGACCCAAGCCCTTGGAGGAGCCCAGAAGATTGTGAATTGGATCCCAGACATTGAACCATTGGAGTTTGAGTTTTGCTTTTGATTGTGGCTGTGCCCTGATATTTTTCCCTCTTGAAGGAAGAAGGTATTTTAGTAGAGCCCACAGTTAAGAGACTTTGAATTTTTAAAAGACTTTGAATTTTAAAATATATTGGACATTTTAAAGTGATTGAAATTTTAATATGTAAAGACTGAGGGACTTTTAAAGTTATTTAGATCTTGGGGATTAATAAGAAAGTAAGGGTTGAGGCTTAACAGTGATGTGTTTGTGGGTCAAGTTGACAAAGGTTCAATTGAACTGGCTGGTTTTGTGTGTCAACTTGACACAGTCTGGAGTTATCACAGAGAAAGGAGCTTCAGTTGGGGAAACGCCTCCATGAAATCCACCTGTGGGGCATTTTTTTAATAAGTGATCAAGGTGGGAGGGCCCCTTGTGGGTGGTACCATCTCTGGGCAGTATTCTTGGGTTCTATAAGAGAGCAGGCTGAGCAAGCCAGCAAGGAACACCCCTCTATGGCATTTGGATCAGCTCCTGCTTCCTGACCTGCTTGAGTTCCAGTCCTGATTTCCTTTAGTGATGAACAGCATAGTGTTAATATAAGCTCAATTAACTCTTTCCTCACCAACTTGCTTCTTGGTCATGATATTTGTGCAGGAATAGAAACTCTGACTAAAACACATTACAATTACAATTTTAATTACTACTTTGTTTAGTTGTCTCCTAAATTAGAAAAAAATAATTATCAATAAAAATCCATGCATACCATTTTTCTGTAATTTTCTATGTGTTTACCTTTAATGATGTCCTTTGTTCTCCGTGTAGAAAGAAATTACTAATTCCTTTTTGCATTAATTAATTAACTTTACATCCAGATCACTTCCCCCTTCCTCCGGGTCCCTCTTTACACAGTTGTTTTCCCCATTTCCCTCCCCTCCTTCTCTAAGAGGATAGAGGTTCCTCCTGGGTATCCGCCAACCCTGGCACACCAAGTTTCTGCAGGACTAGATGTATCCTCTCTCCCTGGGCCAGACAAGGCAGCCCAGTTAGGGAGATCTAGTTTCTTTTTATTTCAGCACAAAAATGTTGCTAGTGACAAATTGTCTGCTTTTATTTGTGTGATGTGAAACAAAAGAAATTCTGGCACTTGTTAAAATAAAAAAGAAGTCTTTATTCATGATTATTCCAATATTGGAATAATTGAGGTCGACATTACTGCAATGGGGACTCAACCTCCGATTTATTTAGTTTTATAAAACTGATTCAGTGTTCATGTACAAGACAAAATGTACATAATTGTGACTTTGAAATATGTTTGTATATGTTGATAAGTAGTAAAAGAACACATGCCTGAATGTACAAATAATAGTCATTCAATTGCATCCATTTATTTTTATTTAAAAATTCCTCAATAATTTTATACATGTATATATTTTTGTCTTAGGTTTCTACTGTCATGATGAAAGCCCATGACCAACAGCAACTTGAAGAAGAAAGCAATTTGACTTACAGGTTTTAGTTCATCATTATGTGAAGCTAAGGCAGGAACTCCAGGCAGAAAGGTAGAGGCAGGAACTGAAGCAGAGGCCATGGAGGGTGCTATTTACTGACTTGCTCTCCATGACTTCACTTCCTGCTTTCTTATCCAACCCAGGTTTCCCTCTTAGGGGTGGCACCATCCACAGTGGGGTTGGCATCCCATTTTAATTACTAATCATGAGACTTTCCCACAGATTTGTTTAAGTTGATGGAGGCATTTTCTCAGTTGAGGTTTCTATTTCCAGATAACTCTGAATTGTGTCGATTTGACAAAACAAAGGAAAACAAAACAGAAACAAAACAACACAAAACAAAACAAAAACAAAAACAAAATAACCTGGCACAATTGTGTTTTGGGCAGTTTCAAGTTTCATCTTCTCTTATCTTCCTATCAGTCTCTCCAACTTTGATACCTGTTGTTTTCCCTAAACTGAGTTAATTGTATTTGTTTGCACAGCATGGACTAGAAGGCTATTTACTGAAACACAGGAAACTTTTCAGTGACTACACCACGGAAGAAAACTACTCTTCTTCCCTCAGAACCCATTACCTGCCCACAGTCTATCAGAGGGAGGCCCTCATGAGTCCTTCTCTGTACACAATGAAATGCTGACACATTTGGTCTTTGGCCAGTAACCACAGCTGCCATGAATCTGAGTGTAGTGGCCGTGTCATGTCCAGAAGACACTGTTTTATGACATGTATCCCTAACTTCTGGCTCTACAATTCTATTTCCTCTTCTATTACGTTCCGTGAACCATGGGAATGGTGACAGAGATCCCCCACTTAAGACTGAGAATTTCTCCATCATTTATGATGCACTTAGACCAGCTGTGAGTCGTAAGAAGCGTCTCTGATGGTTGCTGAGGGCAGCACTTATCTATGAATATAAGAATAAATATTTAGAAGGTAGATTGACATCATGTTTACTTAGCAAAACAACAGTATGAGGTTCTTCCTTATGGCCTATGACCTCCTCATATATGGGATTTTTCTAGGTTCACAGTCCCAGGCATGTATCTTCCCTATCTGCATTGGAATTTTGACAGGCTTGATCTTGTGCAAGGCTTGTTCAGTAACCATAGAAGCTGACTGACGTGTATGCTGTCTAGTTGTCAGTAGTTTGTGGCCCTCCCTTTGTCCTAGCCACCAGCTTTCACACTCTTCCTTCCCCCTCTTTTACGAAGTTCCCTAAGCCTTGGCTGGTGGGAGATGGATACAGATAACCCATGCACAGCTGAGCACTCACTGTTACTTACACTCACAGTTTGACCAGTTTGTTTTTTGACCAGAGTTTCTGAAGGAGCTACTGCCCAGCGCAAAAAGGAGTGTCTCTGACCAAAGCTGAGACTATCACCCATCTCTTGGTATAAGCATAAATATTTATGATGCAGTTTGACAGTATGATCACTCAGTAGAACAACTCTAGGTCCCCCTGCACCCCACCCCACCAGGGGCCTGGGATCTTGTCAGTCGTGGGCTTTTGATCAGGTTTATAGTACCTGTCAAGTAAGCCTTATATCCAATGAGAAAACAGTGGGTTACTTCAAGAACCATCATGTTATGATTGTACCAGTATAGTATAGTATGTAGTATGTGGGGTCTAGTGCTAGGTAAGACTACTGATGTTTCTTTTTCCAAGAAGCCTACATAGGCAAGCTAGCCAGCAGGGAGAGAGTTTCCTGGTCAATTTGAGTTTAATTTAGTTATGTGTTGCACACAGTGTGACTGGCCTGCTACTTGTGGTGTGCAAGCTATAGCAATGGCAATTCTTTCTATTTTTGTAATTTCTGTGTCTTATCAATAATCTTGCTTTGGTAAGTCACTGCTGTCATATTTTCCTTTGATGTACAAGTTCTTTGAGAATATTTATGATAGTTATTTATCATGTATTAATTCCAACATCTGGTCTTCCTTAGGGACTTAGATTTCTATTATGAATGAATTGGGTTTTTTTTGTTATGTTTTGATTTCATTTTCTCTTTCTTTGTATATCTCTGTTTTTTATTGAAATATGGAGTGCTCAATACTATGTTAACTGTAGACACTGCATTCCTCCCTAACATTCCACTTTTCCTTGAAATTTTTGTTCATGCTATTTATTTGCTTAATGACTTTTCTGGACCAATTCTGCAAAGTCTTTATAAAAACTGTAAAATTTATGTAGCCAATGATGTCTCTATTTGGGTAGTTTATCGATCAGCTAATGATTGGATGCAAACATCTATAAATGCCTTAACCAATACAGTTTCATGCTTTTACCAAGTCGGTCTTTCACAATTCCTCCACCTGTGTGTGTGTGTGTGTGTGTGGTGTGTGGATGTGCATATATGTGTGGTGTGTATATGTGTATGTATGTATGAATGTGTGTAGTGTGTATGTTTGTGGTGTGTGTGTTATATATGTGTATGTGTGTGTGGTGTGAGAATGGTATGTGTAGTATATGTGTGCATGTGTATATGTATGTGTATGCATATGTATAGTGTGTGGTGTGCTGTGTATGTGTGTGTGTTTGTTTATGATATGTATATGTGTGTGAGTGTGTGGTGTGTGTGTACATGTATGTAATGTTTGGTGTATGGTATGTGCTTGTGTGTGTGTGTGTCTGTATGTATGTGTGTTGGGGCATACATTGACTTATATGGCAGAAAATTTACAAGTTTGATTTAATCTTTCTTCATTTTCTACTCTTGTGACCCTCAACCTTATCCAAGGTAAAGATTGTGGTCTGATGCTCTTTGGGTGTGTGACACAGCGTTGTGTGTAGACGCACTCTGCTCATCATTCTCATGGTTGCAAGGACATTTATGACAATGTCAAAGCTTACATAGTTGCCTCTCTGCCCACTGTTTCCTTTCAAGCTTTAGGTCAGCTGCTTGTCAGCCCCACTCAATTCTGCCTCAGGCAGCAGGAATATTAAGTTGTCACTTGCCCCCCATTCCTCTTTCCTTTTGAGTTAGGGTCTCTTCATGAAGTCAAAGTGACCTCTAATCCTCCTGATCAACCTCTGGAGTTCTGAGATTACAGATACATAACACATGTTTGGTACACCAGATTTTGCCAAATGCCTCATAGAACATACTGGTTGTTCAGGAGGAATGTGCCAAGGTATATTAAATAAACCCAGAGAACGGAGCTTTTAGGGAATTCTGGGACCAGCCAAATTGTGGTAATTCTCCTGGGAGAGCTTCAGGTTCACCCCCTCTCCGTAGCTGTCAGACTTCAGATTTTCACTGCTATTGTGAAGTCTTCAGTCTCATGGCTTCCATTTTGAAGTTTTCTTTACAGTATGTGGAAAGAGGAAAAAGAAAGTGAAATTTTTATTTGTAATTGTGAAAGAAAAACAGTGAAAATAACAAGTTGGGGTTTATTTGAAATACTGTCTTCCTTTGTTCACAAAGCATTTTATAAAAAAAAGAAAAGTGGGCCAGTGACATGGATCGGAAGGTGAAGGTGATTGCAGCCAAGCATGAAGTCTTGGGTTCGAATGCCAGTATCCACATGGTGGAAGGAGGGAATCAACTCCTGCAAGCTGTCTTCTGACCTCTGCACTCATGTAGACACACATGCACACATACAAGGCACATGCATACATGCATGCACACACACATTGTTTTAAAAAGTGTCATTTGTAATTTCTAAACACCACTGTAAATAATAGTAATTTTTCCACAGTGCTGGGTGAGTCACTCTCAATGAATTTCAGAGGATCATAGCGTGTCAACATCCCATTTCCTTCATGTTGATTCAGCCCAGCAAGTCTAGACACACACATAATATTTCATAGGCACAATTAGGCTCAACATTGGAAGAATTGAATATTTTCATCAGAAATCCAACTTCTTATTCCCGAATTGCAAATGACTGCAACAATTGCCTGCCTGTGGAAGGTTTAGAATAAACTCATTTGTTAGGCCCACTGCGATGTTTTGAGTTAGGGTGGCATTTATAGCCAGCACCATCCTTGTGTTTTCCTAAGCTTACCAAACAGTGATATAGCTCATGGAATAGAAGATGAGCAAATATATAAATGGAAATGCAACAAACATAGAAATCTGAACATTATTAAGAAGATAGGATTACTGATAATATTTTATATTCTTGTGCAAATTTCAAGGGGGTTTGAGAATTAATTCAAAGCCGTATGATTTGTATCTTTGTATTGGCTTTTTCTCTGTAGCTGTGACTGTTCCCCTCAATTGGATTGAAGATGATATTGCTGATATATAAAGTTAAATCTGACATCTCCACATTTTAGTTAGTCAAATGAAAAGTTTTTGAAAATTTCAACATAATTTTTTTATCCTTTGGAGGTGAAAACATTTTTTCCTTCTTATTTCTTTGATACTAATTTAAATTTTCTAAGACAAAGTCTGAGTATTCATTAAAAATGCTTAATAAACAAATAGTTAAATGATCAAAACTTGGCATTTCAGAAGGAAGAGGCCGCAGGCAACATTTTGACTTTTCTGATCCTAGGTTGCCATGATACCTACTTACATGAACCTTAGCTCACAGAAGACCAAAGTGTTTTTTTCTCAAAATTATTGCCATACAGGAATTCTTTCTCCTTTGGGGTTTCTTATTTTTGAAACTTTCTACTAAACTCATTACCAGGTAAGACAAATATTTGTCTAAATGTCCATGTAACAAATATTTTAGAAAGGTACTAGTTTCTCTGATCTCATGGTGAATAATGGTTTTGGTGATGTGGAAAGCCATACACATGTTTCCTCCCCAGCCTTGCCGTAGAAACACGTGAATGTAGCTGCTGGTTTATGGAGTGGGGAATATCCATTAGTCTCTGGTGGCTTGAGCCTACATAAATGATTCCTTAGGGCAGTGAGATGGAAAACTAGAAATCTAACTAGCTGTATGCCAGACAAGGACTAGAGTTCCTTGCATAATTAACGTGCGAAGTGGGAGCATTGCTCTCCATGGCCTCTCTGCCTCAGTGGCTCGAACAATGGTGAATGATGGCCGTTTGTTTATCAGGGAGTCTGAGAGTGGCCTTTGTCTTATTTTTACACCTCATTGCTTCTCCATCTCTTTTCTCAAATCTCATTTAAAAGGTATTTAGATATTTCCCTCCTGCCCATCTTTCTTAATTTTACTCTGCCTCTATTGATGGCTATGTGATTCTACAGCCTCGACAGTATGCTTCCCAAGGTTTTGCCAATCTTCTTTCACTCAAACTTTGCTATAAAATGCCTACAAATTGAGTTTGTGAGACATGAGAATATAGGTTTCTAGATTAGTCTGGGACAGAAGACACTTTTTAGAATATAAACTGGTGACTTACAAAATTCTCTTAAGTTAGCTCCTAATATGCTTATAAACTATATATTCTTTTAAAAATATTTATTTTAATATTATGTATATGGGTGTTTTGCCTGCATGTGCATGTGCATACAATATACTTGGAGGCCAATGATATGGTAGAATCCTTTGGAAATGGAGTTACAGATATTTGTTAGCCACCATGTGGGTGCTGGGAACTGAATCAGGGTCCTCTATAAGAGTAACAGCTTCTCTTAAATGCTGAACCATCTCACCAGAATGCTAAGCACCATTTCTAGTTTAGTGTATATAAAGACTACTTAAGAAATATTTTTACATTCAAATGTGAATATGTTCTGAAACAAAATTATCCTTGGAAGAAACTTTTTTGTATATTTGTTTGTTTGAGACAGGGTTTTATTGTGTAGTCTCAATTTGCTTGCAATATATGTTGGTCTCAAATTCACAGAAATCCTCCTGCCTCTTGTCTCCTGAGCTCTGGGATTAAAGGTGTGTGCCGCCATGCTTGCTTACCTTGTTTTACTCTTAAGAGCTGTTGGCTCTAATGATATCCTTAGGGTGTTTGTTGGGTTGGTAGCTACAGAACAGTATAGAAGGTGATTAGAATGTTCTAACCAGGATCTCCTGTCATTAAATTGTAGAGAATCTAAGGTAGCAGCACCTGTCAACATATGAGTTTCTCATGTCTTCAGACTGTTTTTTACTTGTAGAACAAAGGAAAGGGATGATAGCAGTCATCTCTGGTCACATCTTACTTTCCTATCTCTCCCAGGGGCACTAAAAGTTTGGGGAGGTAAAGTTCTAATAAGCTTAGTCAAAGGTATGAATTTTATTGTATTTACTTATTTATTTACACAGTACTGGAGATTAAACCTGGGACCTCACACATGCCAGATTTAGACAGAAGTTAATTATTCTTGGTTAGTTAAGGATATATACTAGTCAACTCTCTATTACCAATGACAGATACCTGAAGCAATCAGCTTCTAAAGAAGAAAGACTCATGGCTCATAGCTTTGGAGGGTCCAGTCCATTGTAGCTTAGCTTTGTTGCTTTGGGTCCAGTACTGAGAGTAAACATGGCAAGGATTGAGTAGTTAAATAAAGTTTTCACCTCAACATGGCCAGGGAGTGGGGAGGGGAAGGCAGGAGAGAGGAAGGGAGAGGGAGTGGGAGATGGGGGGGGGAAGGGCTGAAGGGGGAGGGGGAAGGGAGAGGGAGAGGGAGATAGGGGATAGGGCTGAAGGGGAAGGGGGAAAGAGAGAAGGAGAGGCAGAGGGACGGAGGGAGGGAGGGAGGGAGAGAGAGAGAGAGAGAGAGAGAGAGAGAGAGAGAGAGAGAGAGAGAGAGAGAGAGAGAGAAATACAAGAAAATACTGGAACCCTAACATTCCCTGTAAGGATGTCCTCACATCCCAGTAGTACCACAGGTTATGGACCAAACCTTGTAACACACGGGCCTTTAGGGACATTTGGGATCCAGATTTTAGAGGATTCTTTTCTGTAGTGTCTGACTTCAGTCACAAAATCAAATAGAGACAAGAGACACTGGCAGAATCTAGGCCCATGTTAGGAGCAGCTACTCTAAATAGAATCAGATTTTGTCAAGCAGGATCAGCTCTTTGAAAAGAACCTTCTATTTGGTGAGTAAACCTTGAATTACCAGTGGTGGCTAGATATACCTCTCAGGTAGCTTATAATTTGGACAAAGAAGTGGAGTCCACTTCTTTTTCTACTGTGAGTGCTCTGAGCATGTCTGTTTCTGGGCTACCTTCAAAGTTTGTGAATGCCAACATGTTTGTCTGTATTATTCTTGGCAATGTTGGCCCTGGAGAGAGTATTTCTTGGATGGATGCTATACTGCAGGAAATGAAGGTTTCTGGCCAATGTGGTGCTGTTCCAAGGAGCTGTGCCTTCCAGAGTGAGGCTTTCTGTAAAGTGCACCATGCCATTGCTCAGATAAACATCTATTAGCATCTTAAGGAGATCCGTTATGATCAAGTGCTTGGAAGGAGAGCTTGAAGACACACGAGAGACTGCAAGGTTTTTCTTTTCCTATGTACTACTCACTCAAACATTTCAGAAGTCTGGTTCTGGGAGTTCGTGTATCTTTTCCCTAGGGAAGGAAGGCACACCATTTAGCCCATACTTACTTTGCATTCTTGTCTTTCATATGTAGGTTGATCTGAGCTGAATTGAGCCCTTAAATGTGAGTTGCTTCTGTGTGGTGAGATTTAGGAGAAGGTATTTGGGAGAAGGCAGTGATCCCCAATTATTATATTCCTGTCGAAGAATGTAACACCTGGTCCACTGAAACAGAGAAGATTGATACGCATTGTGGTATGCTGCCATGGTTTCCAAAGTCAATCCTCCCAAGATCCTCAAGGCCTTCCTTAGTGCTTCTTGAAAGAGGATTGGCAGGAACTAGTCTTAACTTTCATAATCTGCTGTTTCTCCCTCTCATCCTTGTCACTGGTTTTTGAGGCAGGGATCTCAGGCATAGCCCCATTCTTTCAAGATATCATAGTGAATTGAAGCAGACATGTCCTTGCCCTTACTCTTCTGGCCAACATTTACTGTTGCCCATCGTGTGGAGATATATAAGCAGTGCATATGAGTTTTCTTCTGTCTCTGTGATAAAGTGTTTTGTACTTCTAAGAAGTCAGTCACACTTTGGTGCCTGGTTCTGCTACAGAGTAGAAGGTCACTTTCCTCCCAGCAGTGATATGAGGGCTCATCTTTTAAGACAGCCTGGTTGCTGACCCCTAAACGCTTCCTCATGCTGCTTCATCTGGGACATTTTTTTTTCTTGTTTAGGATTAAAATCTATGTCCCAGTGGTCTGTCTTATTTCCTCACAGTATCTTTCAGTTCAGTGCCCTCCAATTATGATGGGTTTGCCTGGATATGAATGCTTTTGGATGAGGCTGAATAAGCTTCCTGAAGACAGATGTTCACTCTGTAGAAATGCAATAGAAAATCCACTGGGTGTCCAATCTGCCCTGGGTTGATGCAGTGAGTCAGCTTCAGGTGCTTTGTCTTCATTGTAAAGTTTTCATCCACTGCTTTGAAAATAGAATGATGACTTTGGATCAGTTAAGACGCTAATGGCAACTGGTACTTCCATTGCTGCTACTCCTGTAGCCTGAACACTTGCTATCCTTGTCAGCCAGTCATTTCTGCCTCCTCTTCTTCCGCCTCCTCAAGGTCCACAGTGATAAGTTCTTTAGTTGCTTTGGTAGTTATGGCCCTCTCTGAACTCATTTCTTCTTTGTCCTTCTATCTCCCTTTTAGCGTTTTCAGGGAAGAGCTCAGCTACATCTGATAAACACTTCTGTTTTCAACATGAGGTACTAATCACTTTTTAAATGTTTCTCCGAGTTTAGTCTCTGTGATATGGATTTTCACATAGGTAAAAATAATGTCTTCAGGCAGCTACTATGTACAGACATGTCAGAACCAGTTGCTAACATAACAGAGTATAAACAGCCTGCTTAACAAATGGCCCTTCTCTTGGGAGTCTGGGTAACCCTGATGTTTTGCCTATTTGGTCCCTCCTCTGAGATTTAGCTCTTGGAACTCCCCATATCAAGGCTTTTGTCACCCTGCCCCAGTGCAGTGTTTTCAACATTGATGGGTGGTACTTATGCCAGCCAGGTGTTGGCTTCGGGTGCTGGATCTGGTTATTAGAGGTCTTAGAGAAAGAGCTTCCCTCCTTAATTTTTAAATTAATTTTTAAAAATTTGTTTTCAATGATGTGTATATATCTGTGTGGGAATTAGTACATGTGTGTAGTTGCCTGTTGGGTCCCTCTCTCTCAGCTGGAGTTACATGTCATGGTGAATTACCCACTGTAGGTGCTGGGATGCTGAAAATCAAACCCTGTTCCTCTGGAAGAGCAGTATGTGCTCTTAACTACTGAGTTATCTCTTCTGCCTTCTCTAATGTTTGTAAATTTCCTGAGGACCAAATACTCTGTTCAAGTACCTGACTTCCAGGATTAGGAATCTGTAGCCTTCTGGGAATGAAAACAAGTGTCATATTAGAAAATGAGCAGCAAATTCACACCAGCCTCATGACAACTTTTGAACAGTTCCCCAGACCAGGGGTGAAGTCTGTCATTTTCTTAAGATTGATCTGACTCTTGAAGTTTGAGACGGGAGTAATTGCCTATTTAGGAATATTCACCTTCATGTCACTATGAAAAAGTCCTGATCCTGGGTAAGTCTTCAAAATCACTTCTTTGTTTATTGGTTAGGTAGTGTGAAATAGAGGCAACTGGCTTCCAGAAATTAAGATTTGTCTTTTCCATTTAAAGTTTTTGTCTTCTGCAGAGGAATTAATTTATATTGTACACATAGGCTCTGGAGTGAAATTTCACTTCTATGTGTCAGTGTGTGGCTTTATGGATGGAATGAATGGGCATGTGCCCACTGCAGCCCATCTCTTCCTCTCCTGTCTGAACACTCCCTCTGCCTTTAATGGAAGATGCTCGTGTAATCTAGAGGTGATTGTTCACTGTACCAGCACTGATGTGCAGCGTTTTGACCAAATGACTAAGTTTGCAAATAGACTATTTATGTCGAGTACGAGCAGTGCTTCTCCACCAAAGTGCATTGTTAATGATCTACTTTAAGAGAAAGTGGGTTTAGAAGTAGCTGCCCAGGCATTTGATTGGCTGGCACCCGTGCCTCATCCTATAATTACCCAATAAACCATAAGGGCTTTGTTGGCACATTTGTTCAAGCCTGTCATGTCAGACCAGCTGCCACCCAGCATTCTACGTCCACTTCTAATATCCTCTTTAAATTCTTCGTGGACAAATTTAGTGACTATACACCTTTGAAAAATCTGTGTGAAGAAATTTGTTATTCATGCATTTAAAATTTCATGATAAAATGTCAACTTAAAAAATTGATAGCTTTTTCCCTAAATAGCTAAATTATAAAAAATATGATCTGGACTAAGCTGTTATGTTAGTTTCTAAAACATGTTTCATTTCTTAGTACATTTAGGACTTACACTAAAAAAAAAAAAGCAGATGTAATGTAATCTAAAAGTTGCAAATTGTGAATCTCTTCTTGAAACCAACACTTGAAACTAGTGGGAACAATGTACTTAAGAATATTAAGAAAATGCAGGCAAAAGTAATTTGATTGTTGGTGTTAGGAATTAATCTGTCCATTTTCTATGGTAAATAAATTAATCATGTCAGATGAGAAAGAAGTATACATTAGATATGGTCTTTTTCAATTATTTTATGATTCTGAAACTATGTTCTGTGGAGGAACAGGAAAGTTTTGAAGTTGGTTTTAATGAATATATGACCATCCCTTGGAATCCATTGATCTTGGAACCACCATGGATACACGTCTGCAGATCCTTAACCACCCTTTGCAAAATGGTGTAGGATCTGCATCCATCATCCATCCTTGTGCTTAATGTCACCTCTGAATGACTTATGACACCCACTCCACTCTGAGTGCCATGTAGAAAGCTGTTCTGTTGTATTATGTAGGAGCTAATGATGAGAAAAGACATTTTCACATTCTGACCCATGCTAGGTTGGATCTCTGCATGTGCAAGTCCCAAATATGGAGTTCTGACTTTGGGACAGTCAAGGGAAAGGTTCTCAGCACTACAGGCATTTCAGGCCTTTTATGTATGCTTCAGCTCTCCTGCTAAGATCTCAGTTACATTTTTTTATTATTATTATTAGCTAGAGGGTGAATAGATGGCATTCTACTGTGAGTTGTTTGACATCCAGAATGACTGCCCTGCTTTGTTGGAGTGTGTGGGCACTATTTTGGCACTGTCCAAGCTGTCATGTGATTAAGTATATGTGGAGACATGGGCATACTGAATAAAAGATGAGGACAAACACTGGCTAAAAGAAGTTAGCTCTTTTAGTGCCTGGCTGGATCTTCCATAAAAGAAAAGACATGGCTATAGCACGAGTCTCTGCATCAGTATGAAGTGAAAATCTGGTGTGTCTCTGGCAGAACTTTGACTCTATGGGGAAGAGAATGTTGGCAAAGGGCTAACATGGAATAGAAGAAATTAAATGCACTTGACAGTAATTGGCTGAAGAAAATTCAGGAGATGAGATTGCAACAGAGCACAACAAAATAACACAATTAAGGACACATTAGCCATATGTCTCCATCACATGGGGAGCACAGCAACAGGAGTGACCAAGTGATGGCCTTAACCCCAACTGAAAAGTGGATGACAGGACTGTGGGGGATTGCAAACTAAAGGTGAAAAATGTGTTAAAAAATGAAGGTCAATGGATAGTAGTAGCTGCATCCAGAAACTGCTGAGGACTTGATAAGTAAGGGTGGCTAGCAATACCAGTCCTGCAATACCAGATCCATTTGGGCAGATCCTACAAATTGAGCAAAATTCAAAAGTTATCAGATCTTAACATGACTCTTCGTCATGTGTATTTTGTGTTTGCAAATATTTGTGTGGGGAGCAGTCAAATGCACTGCCCTTCCTTGGAAGGGTGAGAACATTTCCATGACCACTGAACCTGCCTGGCACATGTTCCAACTCCAGTCTGGGTCACTGCTTTGCAGAGTGTGGTTTGTACATTTCCCTCTGGTGCAACCTTAGATCTTTTAGGCAGGCACCGTGTCCTCAGAATCTAACCTAGAGCCTAGTTTGCAGTGACCACTCAATAGACAGGGAAGAAGTAGTTGGCTTCTGAGATTATGTGTCTTCGACTGGACCTCCTGTTGAGCAGAGTCTTTACGTGGCTTATGTTCATGCCCATTAGATTCATATTTGTTCTGCAGTTGTTTCCAAAGTGCCCATATAAGTAAAGTACATGAGTGATAAACAGACATAGAAAGGCTGAACAAAGCAGTTACATTTTAAGATATAACCCCTCCAGCAGATATTCTATTAGTAGTGAAGGGCAAAGACTATAGTTATGAATGCGTTTCTAAAATATGCATAGAGGCATAGATGAATCTTATGGAAAACTCATGTATATGTATATGTATATGTATATGTATACATCTCACTCTCTTTGCCTCCCCCTTGTCTCTTCTACCCTTCTCTCTTCTTCTTCTCCTGTCCCTCCCCCTTTCCTTCCCTTCATCTTCTCTTCTTTTGTGGGCCTTGCACATTTTAGGTTATTGCTCTGATATTGAGCTGGACACCTACTGAGCTTTGCCATGTTCTTATTTTCTCAAATGCATTTTTCTTAAGCCTATTAGGAGTATTGGGAGACTTCTGAGACGAGCTCACTGTTTTCCTAGCTATCACATGCTATTTAGACTAACTGCTGCCACAAAAGTTGGCTAATTTACATCCCTAAGTACCCCTTGGATGTTGCTCTGGGGGACTGAGGAAAAGTATGGGGGTCCTGACTTTTCTTTGACTGTACTATCTTTGAGGCCCATGCTTCAGACATTCCTCCTTTAGCTTTTCTGACTCCCTCTGTTCTCTGTATTGTTGTCTTGGAATTCTTTATTTGTCACTATTGTCCTCTGTAGCATAGTCCAGTCTTCTACAGTTTTTCTCCAGGACCCCAGCCCTGTCCTGTCTGGCTTTTACCACCCAAGTATGATTTTGTGTCTTTCTAAACAACTATTTCATTAGTCTCCCATTTGTCAGCTGAAAAAGTTCTTTCTTGGTTCATGTCAGAACAATCAATGGTTCTATATTTAACTTTTAAGCCAAGGCCCTGGGCCTGGTGTAATAAGATGATGATGATGATGATGATTCCAAGTTCTCCTTTCCTCTTAAGTTAAAGGCACTCCTTAAATTCTATTGAAGATAAAAAACTATGGAAGTTCCCTGCTAGTCTCTCTCTCTAGGAGAGTTCATCAGAGGAGGATGTAAGAAGTATGTCTGTGGCCTTCACATCAGGGAAAGAAACTTGGCTGCTCTCTTGGTTCTTGGGCTGATAGGGAAGGATATTCTTATGGTTCTCAGTCCTGTCTAGTAAGCACTTGCCAAAGCACAGGTCAGCTTCTGCTTTGTGGACTAGATCTAAGGCTCTCTAGGTAGGCACATTCTTTCATGTTTTAATCCTTAAAATTAGGTCAGGTTAATATGAGTATTGGAGAATTAAAAATTTAAGGTTTATTTATCTTATGTGTATGAGTGTTTCCCCCGTCATGTATGTATATGCATCATATGTGTGCCCAAGGCTTGTAGAGGTCAAAAGAGGATACTAAATCCTCTGGAATTGGAGTTATGGATAGTTAAATGTTATGCAGGTGTTAGCCACTAAACCTAGGTCCTCTGTAAGAAAAACAACTGCTCTTAAACACTAAGCCAACTCCAACTCTCCAGCACCAATAGACATTTTTTTATTGATAACAAATCATACATTTATTTTAACATGTTAATTTATGTAGCCTAATTATTTATTCCAGATGAAAGCAAATTTTGCATGCTAATGAGATGGGTGGCTTGTTTAATTTTACATAAAGAATTAAATCTTGGTTGAGTATTGTGTAATATACGATTCTACTGGCTGGTTTTGTGTGTCAACTTGACATAGGCTGGAGTTATCACAGAGAAAGGAGCTTCAGTTGGGGAAGAACCTCCATGAGATCCAGCCGTGGGGCATTTTCTCAATTAGTGATCAAGTTGGGGGAGGGTCCCTTTTGAGTGGTACCATCTCTGGGCTGGTATTCTTGGGTTCTATAAGAGAGCAGGCTGAGCAAGCCAATAAGTAACATCCCTCCATGGCCTCTGCATCAGTTCCTGCTTCCTGACCTGCTTGAGTTCCAGTCCTGACCTCCTTTGTTGATAAACAGCAATTTGGAACTATAAGCTGAATAAACCCTTTCCTCCCCAACTTGTTTCTTGGTCATGATGTTTGTGCAGGAATAGAAACCCTGACTAAGACAACCATATAGTAGCACATCATTAACTATTTTTGGAGTTTACCAATAATTTGACTTTATAAATGCTGAGAATGCTATTTTATATAAATATGTAGAAGTATGTTTAGGGACATTTCAGAAATTAGAAATTCTATCCTAATCTTAAGGTAAAATTCATTGAACAATTTTTCATGAAACAAGTCAGCAACTCAAAGAGCAGCTTTCAAAATCAAACATTCTAACATAAAACTTTTTTCTTTTTTAACAGATCTATCCTCAAGTTTATTTGTAAAAACAGCATAGGACACTGGTCATCTGCAAAGAGTGTGTGGGTAGGTGTGTCTCAGCAGTCCATCTGTCTTCACACTGGCAGGAGCCTTTTCTATGGGCCTTCACAGGGGCCTTTGGGAGCCTGAGCTGGAGTTGAGGCCTGGGCCTTAGCTGGTGCTTTGGCCTCTGCCTTGGTTTGAACCTTGGGCTTTGGCTGGCAGAGCCTATGCCCCTTGACCATGTAGCTTTGAATCTGCTTCCCAAGCTTGGGGTGAGTGATGAAAGCCAGGCTGCTGAGTTTGCGGCTGGGGCCCTTTGGCCTCTTGGGCTTGATGGTCTGAGGCTTCACAAGGGCCTTGATGGCCTCTGCAACGTGCACTCACTGCCTTTGTATTGTTGGCCTGCATCTTCTTCAGGCCCTTTCTTGTTGTGCTTCTTGGCAAAGCTCATGTTCCTCAGGAACTTGGGGTCAAACCCCTTTGTGACCACGGTTTCTTGATGCCATTTCTGTGCCATTTGTGGGACTGGTTGTGTGTGGTGTGGTTCTTGGACTTGACCATGTCTGTACGGTAACCTGCAGCTCCCACAGCGCTTGGGACCAGAAGAGCAACATAAAGCATTCTAAGGATAGACTAATTTGATGCTCACAAGCCAAAGAATGAAAATAGGAAAATATGAGATGTCTTTGTTTTCTGTAATCAAGCCATCATGTTTCTGTAAGAGCAGAAAACTTTGCATATCCTGTAAAAACATTGTGCTTCATTATAGACTCAAAGCTGAGCTGGGGGTTTCAGCAGACAGCACGCAGTGGTGTTGCATAGTAAGGCAGCCTGCGAACTGCACATGTGCATATTGTACATGCAGACCCAGGGCTGCAGTGCAGTTGTATGATGGTGATGTACACAGTGCCCATGTACACCTTGAGTATGCAGACCCAGGGCTACAGTGCAGTTGTGTGATGTTGTACACAGTGCATGTGTGCACATTGTGTATGCAGACACAGGGCTGTAGTGCAGTTGTGTGATGGTGGTCTATGCAGTGCATAGTGCTGCAGTGCATGTGTAAAACAACAAAGCCATTGCTGCCAGAAACGCTTTAGACTTATTCTGCATTTAATTTGAGTTAAAGTTTTGGTTGCATCTTCTGAAACCTTTTCCAGTTGCCAATTTTTTTCAACATACATTCAGCTCTGTGGTCCCATGGAAACATTTTTCATAGACCAAAAATGTAGCTTTCTTTGCATGTAGCTAAAACAAACAGACAAACAAATTAAAAAGAAAAAGTCCCATACAAACAACGACTCCATTTCAAATCCTAGAGAATGTGATATGAGGAAAAGGTTTGCTAAGTCTGCATGTTTTATCTTGTGGAAGGTGTGGCTGAAGGGTGGGGCCCTGACTGAACTCTTCAACCTGGTACAAGGGAAGGGCAATCCCTTGCACCAAGCTGCAGACAAGGGTGAGGTCTGCAGGTCTGGAATACAATTCTCCCATTGTGGGAGGCTAGGAAGACATCTAAGCCATCTGTCTCAGCTCTTACCCATGTTCACAAAACCCTGATTTCAGTTCTAATCAATGGGAATTTTTAGCTTTGTTGATGAGGTTAGGGATTTGAAGCCAGGATTTCAGATATGCAGAAGTTTCTTTTTGTTGTAGTTGTTGTTTTCATTTCATTTTATTTCAGAAGTTTCATTTTTGTACTTTCTACCCCTAAGAATGTATAGTTTTGCATCTCTACAAAAATTAAATCCATGCTGGGACATTCTCAGGCTTAGGATTTAGCCATGGAATTAGGGGAAGGTCATAAAGCATTCCATAGGTTCTGAGCTGATAGGTCACTCTTGAAAGGTGTCAATTTGCTTCTCCAGCTCTGAATTGTTTTGTAGGCATATTAATTGTTTGGTGGATAGAATTAGAACATTTTAGGTCTCAAAGATAGGAATGTCTGATAAACAAATAGCTTGATCACCACAGAATATTCATTGTGATTACAGTGGCCTGTGTGATCAAAGACAGGCAGGACTTTACTCTAAATTCTTAGTCACAGCTTTCAAAATAAGCAGTTCAAATGAAACATGCCTTCTTTCAACAGCTAAATCAAAATTGTGGGGGTACAAATATTTCTTGACCTTTGTATGCAAGACCACAGGAAAAAGCAGCATCCCAAACCAGGAAGATGTTTTGGTCCAACTGTTGTAACTACTGACTGTTATAATGATTACTTTTTAAGGGGGCTTTCTTAGGGACCATTGCTATGGTGTGAAAGGCTCCTCTGCCCTCAGCTTCACTGGACCTTCTTGGGGGTGGGGGTTATTGGTGTGGCTGCACCTCTGTGCCAGCTGAGGAGAAGGGGTACAGGGCAGTATCGTGCTTGGGGCAGATCATCTTGGTACAGCTATACTTCTGAGTGAGCTGGTACAGGGACAACTCCTTGAAGGTGATGCTGATAAGGTGCAGTACCAGGTGCAGGGTGGACTCTCCATGGATGTTGTAGTTGTAGAAGTGTGGTCATCTTCCAGCAGTCAGTGCTGGTCTGGCAGATGCCTTCCTTGTCTCAACCTCAAGGGTGATGGTCTTGCTCACAATGCTATTTATGGAAATGAAGGCTTGACAGCCTCATTAAAGACAAGATTTTAGGGTCATGAGATATGGTTTCATGTTTCCCTTCAACTTGCTATACTTCCAAGGATGACATTAAACTCTTAAGCTTCTTCTTCTGCATCCTAAGTGATAGGATTACAGACATGCTTGCCTTTTTTGTAAATGATTAGCACCATTCTTATTATCCACAGGACAGAATCTGTGCTTAGTACCTTTACCTAGACAAAGAAACTGGTTTGGAGGGTCATGGGCCCTGTGGGGAAAACCTACCTCTGTTATTCTGCTAAATGAAAGCAGTGTTAAACTGCCCACTAATGACTTGTGATAGAGTAATACATCTCTCCACCCTCAGCAGAGCAGTTTTTTTCTACAGTAGATGATACTTAACACAGAGACCCACAACTGAACACATTTCAGAGAGTGAGAGACAGTGGTGTGTTCTGGTATAAATGGGACATCTATACCATAGTCTTTTCTCCAAAGGTCAGCAATCACTGTGGAAGATAGAGATGGAAGATGGTTAAGAGAGACAGTGGATGACTACAAATGAAACCATGTTTTCCAGACACATGAGCTCACAGTGATCGTGACATTGGGTGAGATTCTAAAATATTTTTGGGGAGAGGATCATGAAGCTCCACCCCTAGCTGAAGAGCTACCAGCAGTTGGTTCTGTCAGTTTTCTCCAGGGATGTGTGACATGAGAAGCTACTTATGGGATGTGTGACATGAGAAGCTACTTATGCTCCATTAAGTTATAAACCTACGCACATAGACTCATGGGTTAAAAAACAAACACTAAAAGCAACAAAGTTGCATGGAATAAGTGGTTGTAAAGGATGGGGAGAAACTATAAAGGAGGAAATGGGGGCATATTAGATCAAAATACACTATGTACATGGAATCTCAAAATTATTATTATTTTTTGTCTACTCTGTACCCTCCGGGTACTCTGGAAATCAAAAATATGTCTCAATTAATGTAATCACTGTAAGATTCATGTATAGATATAGTATTAGTAAAATTTAAGGAGAGGAACTATGGACCGGGATGTAGGTATCCTTTGTATAATGACAAATGTAGTGCAACAGGTCTTTCTGACAACCACACTTGAACTCTGAAGCCCTCTACCCCAGTGTCTTTAGTAATTGTTTATTTAAATAATAGTCTCCTGTTAAAACTAAGAATATTATATTTGCCATCTTTCTTTTTAGGAAAGATTTAATATTTTTTATTAAGGTGTATAAATATAAGCCACTCATATATGAGAGCCCATAGAGGCCAGAAGAAGGTGAATGGTCCCTGGATCTGGAAGTCCAGGTAGTTACAAGGCACCTGGCATAGATGCTGGGAACTGAACTCAGGTCCTCTGGAAGAGTAAGAAGTGCTCTTAACCCATTGAGCCATCTCTTCAGCTCTAACCAGTTAACTTTAGTACAAAAGAATTCCTGAGATGAGGTAATGAGTAGAGACTGACAATTCTTTTCTCATGATTTTGAAGACCAGGGAGTCCAAGATCAAGATGCCTGCTTTTGCTGTTTGCTGGGAGTCTTCTTGGCAGTAGGCTGAGTCCAGGCACTCTGTCTGCACACAGTGGAAGCATTGGGGGCCTAGGAGCACCACTCTAAGTCCTGTGTTAGTGCTCCATTTCCACCTGGGCCTGCTTTCCTAACATCCACCTCTTCACCTCTTAGTCTCCATGACTATTCAGTTCCAACAGTCAAATATTGGGAGGTATACTTAGATGACAGCATTTTGTTAGATAACATCTTGCCTTATTACTACTTTTTATCTTCTTTGACTTCTGTCTTTATATAGCTCAGCTTCACTTTACACTCAGGATTCTCCTGCCCCTTTTCTCCTCAGTGTTGGGATTATAGGTTTGTGGCATGATCTTCAGCTTAGATACAATTTTGAAATAATTAAAAGCAATTTTGGGGGATGGGGAATGTCTTGTATGTTGCTGTGGGTGGGGTTCCACAGGTGTAGAATTGTGTGAAAATGTGTTAGGTTGCACATGTTAGTCTTGTTGACTTTACTCTGTGTATAGTTAAAGCCTTAAAAGTATAACAGGTAGGATTTGTTTTTGTTGACTGTTGATTGGGTTACTCATGCACCCCAAGCTTGGCTCATGGCTGACTACAGAGAGGCACTTCTCAAAACCTTATGTTGACTGGAGCATCTGGGACACAGCAAGGTCAGAGTTCTGTAAGATGAGTGTTCTGGCTTCTTAAGAACAGCTTCCACTATAATTCCATTCTTTTGTCTCCTTTCTGTGTTGTCTCCAAGAAGCAAGATACAGTATTTATTAGGACAGAAATCCAAGGGACTGCGATCTACCCGTAGTACCTTCCTCCTACCACTCTGAAGGGGAGATGGACGAGCTCCACATGCACAAGCTTGCAGACTTGTCTTCCATGCCAAGGAAAGGAGTGTTGTAGTATGATATCAGTTTTATACTTTCTTTTTATAAGAATATTGTTACACACACACATAAAAATTTAGGAAGATTTTGTATTTAAATTGGCACAATTATCCCCTTTATAAAGAAAGTCTTCAGAATCGTTGGGACGGCTGGAGTAATTGTGTATGAGCCCCTTGGCAGGCACTGTGCTGCCGAAATGGAGCACTGAAGCCTTCCCAGCTGTGGCTGCTTGGAGACAATAAAGTATCTCTGAGTGTGGTGGAAAACTGAATTCTTAACCAACGATAAAAAGCCCAGTACCCAGGAAGTCCTTAGGAATTGCTTGTCTTAAGGAGACATAATTATAATGTATGGCATTATTGTATGGCATTGTTCTTCTGGTATCACTTTCTGTGATTATACATGATTTTTAGAAATATGCATGAATACAGAATATTGTTGCAAATGTTAAAATCATGTAAACATAACTTCCATTGATTGAACATATACTATTGGTTAGACTTTTCTGAAACATTTGTCTAAGTTTTGTTGCTCTGCTCTGAAGTCTCTTAATATTTCCACATGTGAACTAAAACACACAGGGCACAATAAAGTCATCTTCTACAAAGCTCACTGATTGACTAGAACTCCAAGATTGTGGAGAGTTGGAATGTTGCAGGTTTAAGACCCAGTCATCTTGGGCCATCTTTAATCTCCTTAACAGTTATTCATATCCCACATTTGTGTCTGTCCTAACATCCTTTGACTATCAGGTAAAGGCTTTTAGAATGTATTACCTGGGTTCACTATGAAGTGAAAGTGAAGAGTATCATCAGACATCATGTGAGGTCATAGCAGAGATCTTGTAGAACCTACCTACCTGGCGTTCCCATCAATGTATTTGGAAAATGCACCTTGGTGAAGTGCTGAATGGCTTTAATTTTATCAGTCTTCTCATTAACAGAGAATAAAACTCAGAGAAACAAATTTCTGAATATCAAGGTTGCCTTTCTCAAGCTTAGCCTGGTTTCCAATCTGGTCGTTTCAGCTACAGAGTTCAAACCTTTAGTTTCTATGATCGAAGCAGTGTACCTGATTTATGAGAGATGGAGAATGAACTCTAGTGAACTCTGGCACCTGATGATCCTGGTCTGCATCTAGGCTGTCCCAGCGCCACACAAAAGATGGCACATGCTGCCTTCACCAGGTCCTGAGCCACAGATTGTCTGATGACACTGTGAGCTAATGTCCCCTGCCGTGGGAACGGCACCTGAACATTGTTATTATCTAATAGAAGTCGATGGTTATGTCGGCAAGAGTGAGTTGATACAGATTGTACAGGCTGGGGCGGTTAGGTGATTTTGGGCGGGGAACTAAGCATGGGAAGAATTCCATAATCAGATACAGTCAATGCAAAGATGAAGCAGAGAAGAGCCACTTTAGACTTGGATTCGTTAAGCTTTTGGTGGCTGTATTTGTTGCTAGAGTCTCTTGTCTCCTTCCTTTTCTCCTCTTTCTTCCTCTTTCATCCTTCCCTTTTCTCTCCTTTTCTTTTCTGTAGGGAATGTGAGGAGGGTGAGAAGAAACTAAAGGCTGGAACTTCTGTGGCTGAAACGACCAGATTGGAAACCAGGCTAGCTAGGCTTAAGTAAGGCAACCTTGATATTCAGAAACTTGTTTCTCTGAGTTTTATTTGTTAATGAGAAGAATGATAAAATTAAAGGCATTCAGTACTTCACCAAGGGAACAAACAAACATTTGTGAATTGTTCAAAAGGTCAGAAATGCTTTAAAAATGTAACTTGTAAGGAAGGGGACTCGTGAAAAAACCCCAGAAACACAGGAAGTTGTTTAGTTATTAACCATTCACTTTTTATTTGTCCCCCTTTTCTCTAAGGACCAGGAAAGTAATATTTTCTCTCTTGGTTTGGCATAAGAGAGGAACATGTTATTCAAATCTTGGTTGAGTAAGTCAGGAGAAAAAGTGACATTTATCATTTAATTAGTTCTTTTGACTCAGCATCCAAAATCACAGTCCAACTTTCCTAATACGCAGAAGAATGTGAATAAATTATTAAAAAAAAAAACCAAAACCTGAGGGACACCAGCAGCCTGCATTTATCTATTGGTAGGATGTTTCCTGCTACACTTATATGAATAGAAACCCTGGCCACAAAGGTTTTTTTTTTTTACCATTTTATGCACTTTGCAGAAGTAACTGATACAAAAGCCCAAATATCTAGTTTCTTTCTTGTGTATGTTAGTTCCAAGAGTATTTTGAGATTTAATTGTATCATGATGCCCTGCCTCTGCTGCTAACGTAACAGCATCTGATCCCAGTAGGAACAAGGATGAATTAGTAGTTTGGGCTGGAGATTGGTTTTTGGGTCTACTATTAATATTTTAGAAGGAGAGGTGCCTGGTCCTGGAAGGACTCAATGTGGCAGTATAGGGGAATACCGGGAAGGGGAGGTGGGAGTGGGTTGGTTGGGGAGCAGAGGGAGGGAAGAGGGCATATGGGACTTTTGGGGAGGGGGGAACCAGTAAGAGGGAAATCATTTGAAATGTAAATAAAGAATATATCTAATAAAAATATTTTGGGATGGACATCAAAGGTAAAGGTTGCCTGAATTAAGCATTCTTGTCTGGATACCATTTTAAAAACAAATGGAATTAATAAAAATAACTGAGTGGATCAAGTGGACCCCGTGAGACTGTAGATGAAGAAGACCTGGAGGCTTCTTTTTGCTGTCACATTGGTGGAGTGTTTCAGAGTGGTATGAAGTGGGATTCCTCCGAGTGTGGGCCAATCAGAGCTACCAGAAACAGCAGGAAAGTTAATGCTTCACGGACCATCCAGTGACCCTCCACATGGTAGTGCACGGCTTAAGGCTCTGCCTTTCTCCAGGGCCTGGAATTGCTTCCTCTTTTTAGTATCTGGCTCTCAGGCTGAGGTACTTTTCAACTCAGCCTGCCTCAAGTCTTCAGAACCTTCTTACAGGAGGATGCTGGGTGTCTCAGGTCCTGTCTCGATCTCAGATTCTTGGACATATATCTCTGACATTTGGGCAACTCTATTCTTTTTTTACTAAGTCATATCATACTGGAGAACGAGACCTGAGTTTGGTATCTACATATCATACATTATAGGTTAAGGGTCTAATGCAGGCATTGGTAACAGCAGCACATGTCCTCAGACCTCAGTAGTAGTGCTAGGATTAACAAGAAAGACGGATTCTAATTGTGGCTACATTTACACTGATCCTTTATCATACAAGTCTGCAGTTTCTACATCACCTGGATCGTGGGTGAACCTGGCCAAACTGTAAGTTGAAGTAGGGCAGCAAGCATGACGTTAGATGTCAACTCAAGAACCAGGCTTGGTTTTGGGTCTCATTTGGTTCAAGTTCTAAAGAGCTGCACCCCGTATGAGAATATCACGTGACCGCCAATTCCTTAATTTCTTTATAGCAGCAAGGAAGGGGCCTTGGCGACCGAACCATTCTCTTGATTTTCCAGGGAAGGAGACTCTGTGGGCTAGAGCTTAGGGAATGACATTGGAAGGCCTAGAGAATGACTGGAAATGCTCCCTCCTGTGTCTGCATTCACAATACGAAAATTGCAAATTGGAGAGACTTTTGGCAACTGTAAGTTTTGCACTTCTAATTTTTTATAACTTTTGGGGTATAATAAAGGTCATCCAATTTTTCAGATTCATCCATCTAAACTTTTTTGGTCCATCTGTTTTTGTCCTGGCAGGCACAGTAGTAAATGCCTCATTTCAGAGCGGCTTCACTGCTCTTCCAGAACACGGAGAAGAGAGCACTCAGAATTATTATTAATTTCTAAATTAAATGGGCCAGGTCTTATGCTGTCCTAAAAATGGAAACATTCCTCTCCCCAAACTATACAGGGGGTAAGATTCGAGTGTGGTTTGTGGGAGAGGAGCTGTCAAAGTCTTTGCATGAAAAGACAATTAACTGTTGGTGAAGCTGGCAGCGGGGCCCTGGAGAAGGGGGAGGAGCAGGAGATGAGAGGGTCAGGTTGTGATTCCCTTCGGCAGTCCATGTGGCTCTTCCCTGGCAGCGTGCCTCTCAATGTCAGAGCGAGTGGAGCGAGCCAGACACGGCGCAGTGTGGGGAGAATATGCGGTACTGCGGCTGAGCTCTTGGCGATTTTCTTCCTTCCTTCCTTCCTTTCTTTCTTTCTTTCTTTCTTTCTTTCTTTCTTTCTTTCTTTCTTTCTTTCTTTCTTTCTTTCTTTCTTTCTTTCTTTCTTTCTTTCTTTCCTTTTTTGTCTCGTTTCTTGTTTTTAAATAAAGACAGTTTTGAAGGTACAGGAACTTAGCACAGGATAAGCTCCAGCAAAAAAAAAAAATTTTTTTTTTCAGGAGGCTGTGTCAAACCCTGGAGTGATATTTTTGGATGTGGAGTAAAAGTACAAAATTGGAGTTGAAAAGGGACGAAGCTAGTTGGGGTTAACTATTATTATCAAAATTTGCCTGAATCTGAGCTTTGTCTTCAGATGCAGTAAGTGGAGCTGGTTATTTGGAACCAGCCAGAGAAGCAAGGCCAACAAGTCTCAAGGTACTTGTTCTTGGCTCTGTCGTTAGCTTGCTCCATGCCCTTGGGAGAGATACTTTGAGTCAGCCTCTGAGAGAGAGAGAGAGAGAGAGAGAGAGAGAGAGAGAGAGAGAGAGAGAGAGAGGAGAGAGAGAGGGAGAAGAGCAGAGAGAGGAGAGGGAGAGGGAGAGGAGAGGGAGAGGAGAAAGAGAGAGGAGAGAGCAGAGAGAGAGAGGAGAGAGCAGAGAGAGGAGAGAGCAGAGAGGAGAGAGCAGAGAGAGGAGAGAGAGAGAAGGGAGAGGAGAGAGAGAGAAGGGAGAGGAGAGAGAGGGAAGAGAGGGAGTGAGAGGGGAGAGAGGGAGTGAGAGGGGAGAGAGGGAGTGAGAGGAGAGAGAGGGAGTGAGAGGGGAGAGAGGGAGTGAGAGGAGAGAGGAAGTAAGAGGAGAGAGGGAGCTATTAAAATGAACGCAGGAAAGTGTGACATTTAATCAAGCTCTGTGAAGCTTTGCTGATGTTCCTTCCACCATCCTTGTGAAGTTTTGCTGATATTTCTCCTATCATTGTCTAACAAATGATCTCAAATGATCTCAAGCAGGAGGCTGTGGGGGGGGAGGTGGAAGAAACATGGTAATTAGCACTATGTAACTCTGCATAATTAAATACAAATGGGCCGTCAAGGTCGTCTGGTCCTGACTTTTGCTTCTTGGTGTAACAATTCTACAATGTGATTGAATCCTTTCATTTAACTTTATGAAACTATAGTCCTTTAACTATTTAACTATAGTCAGTAGGTCAGAGCTCATATGTCTGTAGCACTCTATTGCGTTTGGCTGCAATTTAAAGGCTTTAGCCTGCCCAAGGCATTGTGCTGAGTGTTTTGTAGGTAGTAACTCATTTGCTTGTTACAACTGACTTAGGAATAGATGATTTTAAAATAGTGTTTGCTGTTCTAGAAATTAATGATTGCTTTTTTCATCTTAATTGGAATAATTTCAAGTTTACAGAATCGTGGCAAGAAAGAAGCAGGGTTTTTTTCTTGAACCATCTCAGAGAAAGCTGCAGACATGACGCTCCATTATTGCAGAACATCTTATCGAGTGCGTTCACCTCAGCAGCCCTCATTTTCACAGAGACGACATGACAGCTGGGGAACCCATAGGCCCTGGGCTGTGTGCTGTGCCTAGTCACCATGCCTTTGGAAACCTGCCCTGTCTGGAACAGTTTTCCACTTTGCTCTTTAAATGGTGGCCTTGGTTCCTCTAAAGAGAATGTGCCAGTTTTGTGGGTTTTTTTTTTCTTTTCTTTTCTTTTTTCAGATTGTGGCTCTTTATGTAGCCCAACCTGGTGTCAGATGGCCAACCCTCATCCTTCCCTGTTCTATGCAATAGTTCTGAGCCATCATTCCTCATATTTTTAAAAGGATCATCTAAGAACTGACTGTGTTATCATTGGCTTTTAACGAATGACATGCGATTTTGTTTGTCTCTTTGCTGTGCTACTAATCTTCATTGTGTGTTTGTTGTGAGTATGTACATGAGGGGGTGCAAAGATCACAAGTGTAGGTCAGAGGCTGACATTGGTATCTTGCTTGGTCACTTGCCTCTTTACGCTGGGAGACAGGATCTTTTACTGACCATGGAGCTTACCGATTCACGAGACTGGCCAGCCCGTTTTCACTCCTCATCACTGGGACCATAGCCTTGAGCTGTTTGTCACTCTTGGCTTTGTACCTGGGTACTGAGGATCAGAACTTGGATCCTCATGTTTGTGCAGCAAGTACATTACCCACCAAGTCACTGTCCCAGGCCTTTGCAATACTAATCTTGAGCTCTCAAGATCCACTGGGCCTCTTGTAAAGCTACTCTGCCCTGTTTGTAATCAATAAGAGTATGGTGGGGAAGACTCTTGAGCTTATAGAAATAATTCCCATGAGATAATGGAAATAATCTACCAAACTTTCACCTACTAGTTGTGGGGCCATTGATTTTTCTCACCGAAGTAATATAGATTTTTTTCTGATTTCACATTGCTTTTATAATAATCAGATGACATTTCATTGTAAGGAAAGTCTTTCTCCTTTTCTGATCCATCCATCCATCCATCCATCCATCCATCCATCCATCCATATCAATACTGGTTAGATATCAAGATTCATTTTTTCCCTCAATGGCTTATAGCTTATTACTACCATTGTGTCTTAGACACTTATGATACCAGATTTTTCCAGTGAGAATTCCTTTTGCATTTTTCTGGTAGGGTATTCTTTAAGCAAAGGATGCTCCAAACTAACTTGTTTTTTTTCCTAGCCCCAACCAGGCCATCAACTATTTCTGTACTAAGCTCAGAATCCTTTTATTGGAACATAGTATCTGGTTGCTGAGAGGGGACATTTTCATGGGGTCACTTTATTTAGGAAATACTTGCAGATATACATCTGTGCTTACAGCTATAAGTTCACACTGTTTTCTTACTGGCTCCCATTATGTCATAGGTCTCCCCCTTTATATTATTGAATTGTGCCAGTCACTGCTTTGTACCCTCTGAAATGTACCAATGCTTCCAGCACGTACCACCTCTACATCCTTCCACAGGAAGGGCTCCAGTACACTGTGCAGATGCCACACCATTGTAAATGTGTCTCATTTACAGATTGAGTGTCTTCCAGATTGAAATATTCTGAGAGAGAGAGAGAGAGAGAGAGAGAGAGAGAGAGAGAGAGAGAGAGATCAGAGAAGAGATGAGAGAGAAATTCCCTAGAAATTTAAAAAAATTTTCTAAATCTCATGGTGTTTGACTGAGTTATCCTACAATTCTTTGCTTTCCATTGAAAAACAATCTGTTTTATATATGAGAAAGAAGTCATATGACCTTCTCAGGAGTCAGCGTTAATGAACGCAGCCTGTTCTATCTAGGATACATTTGTCTGTATCAAATGTCAGTGACCCTCAAATATTTGTGGCTTAGACAAGACAAGATAGAATTTTTATGGTTAGCTATGTATTTATTTTTAAATTATATATACTTAATATATATAATATATTATGTATTATACATATCATATATATTATATGAAATCACCCTCTGTGTATGTATATGTGTTTGTGGCATGTTTGTGTGCATAAACATATGCAGTTACGTACGTTCGTGTGTATACATGGAGGCCAGAGGACAGCCTTGGTTATTGTTCCTCAGGTGTTGTCTGCATTCTTTTTATTTTAAAAATTTGTGTGTGTGGCCAAGTGTATCATGGTATGTGTGTCATAGATCAGAGGGCAACTCAGCAGAGCCAGCTGTCTACTTTCACCTCTGTGCAGGTACTGGAAATCAAACTCAGGTCTCATTAGGTTTGTGTAGCAAGCACCTCTGTTTCTGAGACATCTCACTGGTACTACCAGTTTTTGAGGCAGGGCTTTGTTTTGCCCTGAAACTCACCAAGTAGGCCAGATTAGCTTGCCAATGAGCTGCAGGCATCTTCTGTCTCCATGTCTCAGTGCTGGGGTATTGGTATATGTGACCGTTTGGCTTACTTTATTTTACTTTATGTTTATTAGGGTTCTGGAGAACTGAATTCACATCAGAATGCTTTCAAGATAAATATTTTACCACCTGTGCTATCAGCCTACCCCTGGTAGTCTAATTTTAAATCCCTAGTAATGGCTCCCTGTACCTTCATAGTCTGGCTAACTCTAGTTGTTGAAACAAATGCAGACATAAGTGCAAGAAACCTTAACAGACATGGTTGCTTTTTATGTTTTCTACATACTGCTTATCAGGTTTATATTCCATTTATAACTCAGCAGTGCTATCCTCAGTTAAATTAATCTGGTACCTAAAAAAGAGTAAAAGTCAAGTATCAACCAGATGTTTACTTAGTCAACACTTACCGTTTCCATGATTTGCCCAGATAATGTCGTCTCTCTCCTTTTCCCTCTCCATCTTCCCCGCCCCGCCCACCTTGATTCATCACACTGTAGTTAGAAGATGCAGAATCAAATATTAGCAAGCACCCAAACTGAGAAGGGGCAAGCTAGTTCAGAGCAGGCCAGAATCTAGGAGGAGGAACCTACATTTAGGAGTGCAACCAGAATGCTTTTAGAGTCGTTTTAATTACAGATGCCCATGGACTCTAAACATATTGCCTCAAATGTTTATGCATGATTTTATGTAAAATGATTTTCATAAATTGAGACCACATCATGTGCTGTTGTGCATATTGTCTTGTAACATAAGCAAATCACCCGACAGAATTCTTTCCTAAAATAGTGCCCTGAAAATTCTGGAAACATGGACTGGCCTACTTAGATGGCACTTTTGGTGCAGCCATCAATGAGAATTTACTGCTGCCCCCTGTGCTTGCTTCCCATCTGGAAGATGACATTGCAGTGACAATTTATAGCTCTTACTCAGGGTGTTACTAACTGAAGTGGGCTCATCACACATCAGAAGGATGGGAGAGGTCCTTTCTAGTATTACCAGATCCTAGAGAGTGGTCAAGTCTTCATCTTCCAACCAGCACCAGAGCCTTTTATGAAAGTTAGGACAAAGTTTCAAAAATCCATTTTGCTCCCAGTAGACAGAGACCTGGAGCCACAGTTGCTCCGTGGTCTGCTCTGATAGTTGACATTAATTGGACATTTCACAGAATTTAGAGCCCTGTGAGGTTCTACCTGTGAGGTATTATCTAGATTCAGTTGATTGAGATGCAAAAACCCGCTCTAAATGGGGTCAGTACCATTCCAGCAGTAGATGCATCTTCTCCAGCTGCCTTGTTATATTGCTCTCTTGCCTTTCCTCACCTTGACAGACTGTAGCTTCAGACTGTGAGCCACAGTAAATCCTTCCTTAAGTTGCTTTGCTCAGGTATTGTGTTGTAGTGACAAAGAAAGCAACTAACACAGTCCAACTTCCTCTACAGAACACAGTGGCATTTGTGAAGCTGTTTGAAAGCAAATAGAAATAGATAATATGAGGCTGGAGAGATGGCTCAGCAGCAAGAGCCCTGGCTGCTCTTCCAGAGGTCCTGAGTTCAATTCCCAGAAACCACATGGTGGCTCACAACCACCTGTAATGGGATCTGATGCCCTCTTCTGGTGTTTCAGTGACAGTGTACTTATATACATAAAATAAATAAATAAATAAAGTTTTAAAAAAGAAATAGATAATATACATATTATCTATTTTTGCTACAAGACTACTAAACATGCTTGATTGTTCTACAGGAATTGATGTGGCCATGGAGCTTTATAAGTTCAGAGATCAATATCTAACTTTCAAGCTGAAAACAATTTTTTCTGGGTTTCTACCATTAATATTTGGGGGCATGTTGGGTCTTCTCTTCAATTCATTACAAAAGCCAAGTTGCTACAATGTTTTAATTGCATAACGTGGGCTTTTCAAAATTTCCTGACAACAGAATAAAGCCTGAAAGTTGGCTGTGTGTGGTTCTATTTTTCACCTTTTCTCTTGGTGTGTCCAGGTGCACACCAAAAGGGGAAGGATGGAGTGGAGCTGAATTTCAGTCTGCATTTCCTTTGGGGTTTCTGGACCCCAATACACACCAGGCAGAAAAAGGTGAAGCAAAGTTCGGACTGGGTGGATCAGCAGGATCTGCTCTGGCAGTGAATACACAGTAAATATCATAAGCAAATACACTGAACCCACATTGTTTCCAGAATACTTAAGTTAGCTTGTGGCAAGACAAAATCATTCAACACCAGGCTTTGATAAAATGTAGAAAATCTGTAGCTTATGACTGCCTGTGCCATGAAGATGAAGGGTTACTAAGGCTACTAGCACTTGCCTTGCCCCAGAGGTACGAGCCCAAGACTGGCTCCAAATGAAACACATGATGTACAGCTTCCAGTGAGTGTTTATCACATTTCCAGAACTCCCAGGGGAAAACATCATTACTTGTGGAAAAGCTCTGTTTTCTGTCATGGTTAGTCTAGAAATTTCTACCTTGGCTCCTTTCAGCTATTTGAAAAACACCCAAAATAATTTTCTAGGAATATTTTACAATCTACTCTTCTTCTTCCTCCAAGAATTACAGTCAACCTTATCCAGGCTTCAACACTGTTGCAGAGAGACAACATAACATGGTCCCAAACTTTAGCACAAGACATATCAGGATGGATGTACCTCAGGCTCATAGGCAAGTTATAAGACCTCAGCCTGAGACAAAAAATTGTGGGTTATAGTCTTCTCCAGGGCAGAGAACACTAAATGTTTATCCAAATCCCAATGGTCAACCCTGAAAACATATACATGTAAGTAATATTATATGGTTTGAAGAGGTTGTATTTATGTATTTAAGAGTATGTGTGTATAAAATTATATATATAGTTATATACATACAACTATACACACACAATTAGATTAAAATATATAAACAATAAAAGAAAAAGGCATGAATTTGATAGGGGTGTGGTTTACATGGAAGAGTTTGGGAGGAGAAAAAGGAGAGGGGAATAATGTAATTATATTATAATCACAAAAATTAAAAAATCCTAAACATAATCTTGGGCAAGATTATGTGAGTTTTTGTAAATATGTTTGTAAATGACTTGACTTCCCCCTTGGAAGAAGCAGAGAATGGGACATAAAGGTTCAGTGGATACTTGAGTGTATCAACGAAAGAGAAGACAGCCCATGCAGAGATCTTACATATTTGAGAAAATCTTGGAGATTTTCTGAAAGGTGTGCCAATTTCTACTAAAATTCATACAATCTTTTCCCAAAATTTCCTTTAAATGGTATTTTTTTCCTTTGAGAAGCAGTTCTTGTAGAATTCTTAAAAGTTATAATTGATATTCAGTATCTAGATTTTGTTTTGGGGTCACCTTTTATGTGAGATTGTACTAATCACTCTAATAAAAATTGTACAGTTATTATCTCACTTAATTAAAGCATCCACACTTGAAGGTTTTACGTTTCTCATAGACCTACAGAGGAAGAAACAGGAGACTAATGAACTCATCAGACAAATGGAGCGTCTGATTCACTGTCTGTGATCTGGACTTGCAATGTAGCTCTTTCCTACTCTATTAGCATTGGGTTAAGTACCATGCCTCCACCTGAATTGTGTCTCTTCTTTATCTTCAAAGTCTTCATCTTCTCTGGAGAAGCTCTGTAGCTCTCTGGGAGCTGAGTCAGGGAGAATGTGGAGGCGTGGAGGTGGCTTTTCATTACTCTGTCTGGAACTGATAAGACATAATTTTTGCCCACAGTGTATAGATTCAGTAACATGGCTATGTTTCAGGAAGTCTTGAAAATCAGGTCTGTGGATACTGTCTATTGTTGTGCTCCCACTCCTCACCTTCTGGCTGCCATTATGTGAACTACTCTGCCACGTCTTCCCCACCATTATGGATCGAAACCTGTGGAACAATGAACCAGAGGATGTTGTTTGTACTTTGACTTGCTTATGTAAGGTGTTTTTATTTTTTCCTTCTTACAATGATGTAAAATGCAATACATTGATTGGGTATAAGGTTTATATTAAAATTAGAATTAAGAAATGTACATAGCTGTACTAGTGTAATTTTCATTGCTATAACAAAATAGTGGAGATGGGATAACATATAGAAGGGAGAAGCTTATTAAATTATTCTTGAATACTCAAGTACAAATAACATGGTGTCAACTCTGGAGAGGGTTCTTCCTGTTTTTTTTTTCACATCATAGCAAATGATGTTATGGTAGAAGGATGAAAGCAAGAGAGTTATGGTGATATAGGAAACCAGAGAATGGGAGGGATAGCCCTGTCTCTTTATAGAATCTCCTTCCACTGGGAACAAACCAAAGTCCTGTGAGAAGTACATTCATCATTTGCAAGAGCAATGTCCAGTGACCTGATTACCACCCACTAGGCCTTACTTCTTAACAATTCTATTATTTCAACACTTCCACATTCAGGACTGAGTGTTCAGTACAGGAACCCTGGGGGATGCACTCTAAATGCATGCAAACCTAAGCAGAGACTAGACCAGCAGGTAAAACCTTCAAATGCTGAAGTGAGAACACAAGGAATTTCTGTGATGCAGGCTTGAAGGATGGAGAGAGAGAGGATAAGATGGGCTTCCTAGAGTGCACAAGGGTCTTACAGATGCAGTTGGCTAGGGTGGATTTTTCAGTTTTAAGTAACAACAACCATCTCCTTCACTTCCTTTTGTGGCAGAAGGAATTACGTAGGGAGCATGCTGCCCAGTTCATTTCTGTTTGGGGAGATGTGCTTCTCCAGCAGTTGTTCTGGTGGTCCGTAGATCTTTCCTTCTCTCTAGTCACATTCCTCATTTGTTTTCTGGTAAGGATGGATATGCCTGTATTTTACAGTCTTCTCCTGGCTGTCCCTCCATCACTAGATATTCACATATTTTATGTTCACACCACCTTTATGTTTGGTCATACATCAATGAAGCCCACTCTGGCTACCATATGGAAAATTGTGATAAAGAGTACCTGCAGGTGTCAGACGGGGACACAGACTATTAAAGAGGTGAGAATCAAAACTCAGTTCAGATTAACTTCATCAACTTGGATGAAGATTTTGGGGTGTCTGATGGCAGGGCATTTATTGTCAACATATTTAAACCCAGTATAATTTGGGAAAACCTTTCCTGGTGTAATACAATTCCCAGGGCACAATAAAACATAATTACATTGAAACTCAGTTCAGGGTACATGTCATTTTTTCCAAGAAGATGAGTTCTAGAAATAGGTTACCTGTGCTAGTTTAAGGGCTTAAGGAAGGATGTGGCCTGGTGTTGGTCATACAGATAACACGGAGAACATTTGTGCCATTAACCACCCTAGTCCTGGTTGTATGCGCTTCAGGGAGTCCCTGGCCATACAGATAATATAAGGGCCATTTGGACTATTAGGTATCTCTGGTTCTGGTTGTGGGGTTATGGGGAGTCCCTAGCTCTAAGGGTCTGTCCTGGCTGATTTTGTGTGTTAACTTGACACAGGCTGGAGTTATCACAGAGAAAGGTACTTCAGTTGGGGAAGTGCCTCCATGAGATCCAGCTGTGGGGCATTTTCTCAATTAGTGATCAAAGGGGGAGGGCCCCTTGTGGGTGGTACCATCTGTGGGCTGGTAGTCTTGGGTTCTATAAGAGAGCAGGCTGAGCAAGCCAGGGGAAGCAAGCCAGTAAGTAACATCCCTCCATGGCCTCTGCATCAGCTCCTGCTTCCTGACCTGCTTGAGTTCCACTCCTGACTTCCTTAAGTGATGAACAGCAGCGTGGAAGTGTAAGCTGAATAAACCCTTTCCTCCCCAGCTTGCTTCTTGGTCATGATGTTTGTGCAGGAATAGAACCCTGACGAAGACAGTGTCATTCAGATTCTAACCACCTCTGGTCCTGGTTGTGGAAGCTTGATAGGGCTTGGTTCAACAAATAACACAGATCACTGGGCTATTGATCACCCCCAACTCCCAGATTTCTGGATAGACCAGATTTTATATCCTTCCTAATGGAAAAAAAAGTGTGCTTAATATTCCTGGCCTCCCTGGAGATCTGTGGGTGCAGGGTCCTTCATGCTGTGTTTCCAAGAGTGTCATCCTCTTTTTCTTCTTGACTCTCTATCTTACTGCAACATTTTCTATATTTAAGCATACTATATATTAATAGCTGACATACTATTTACATAACCTTTATATATGGTTGCTTTTTTTGTTGTCCAGCTTTTACTACTAGAATATAGACACTATAAAGGATGGAGCCTTGTTCTTTCCTTATGCGATGTATTTTAATTCTGCTTAGAATGTGATTAGCTTACAACAACTGATCAGTAAATATTTGCCAAGTGACCTTTTGAATAATTTATTTCAGAATTAAATAAAAGTAAATAAACTATCATATGCAATAGCTGTCTAGATCTGGACAGTTCATTTCATTTTCATTATGTGTTTAAAGATGAGGTATTGTTATGTTTTTGCTACTTTTAATAATGACTCTGATACTATTGGGATTTATTGAAAAAAATCTGGACAACATATTTTAAAATCTTAAAAATATCTTTGAACAAAGAGCTAAGAACTAACAAGATAATAAAGTCTTATTTTGACAAGACCTTAAAGGCAGAAAACTAGAGACACAAGCCTAAGTATCTGGGATTGCCTTTGTCCAGAGAGTGGAGGGAGATTTGCTGATTCAGATTTGTGGAAGACAGGACAGACCAATGCAAGTGCTTGTGCTGGCATTGAAGACAGTGTGTGTGTATGTGTGTTTGTGTGTGTGTGTGACATGTTGCAAACAGAGGCTGGTGGCCCCACAGAAGTGACATTTGTTTGAACACCAAGACTAACTGATGATGGGCAGCTCAAGGGATGACTCTAGGAATGGCAGCAATGCAAACACAAACCATGTACTGTACCTGTCCAGGCTTTCTGGCATCTGTGGTTTCAGAGCTTGAAGATGACAAATTGATTAGAAGATCTTACATTGCTGGTGTCTGGGCTCCTGGCAGTAGTAACTGAACATCTTGTTGCAGAGGAAGACAAAGGTCATGCTTGTCTTTAAATTATTACTGTCAATTATATAATTAAAGATAACCTGCATACAAAGACACAAGAAGGCATAAATTAGAGCCATCATGAACAACACAGCTCTGAAGCAGATCTGAGATCATCAGGGGAGTGAAATTACTGGAGGCAGACTGGCTGAAGGCATGCTGGTAGAGGTCAAACTCAGGCTTGACTCTCTCTTTCATCAGAAAGCTGGAAACTGTAATAAGTAAGATTGCATATTTGGAATGAATGGAATATGAATTCTAGAATTGAAAGATATAATGCTCGGACTTGTGGTTGGCCTCAGTGATACGCTGAGACTGTGTACTACTCACTCCTTTTAAGGGCAATGTGGAATCGGTGAGTGTCTCTGTGCCACTTATCTTTCTAGGACTACAGGTTTCTTAGTCCCTGGGCTTTTTCTTACTTTTCCTTCCAGTTTATCAATTCTAAGGTAAGATGTGAGGCAGTGGCTAGAGGTGAGTGTGTCCGTGTCACAGGAGATGAGTGCGTCTGTGCTGCTGGGGGTGAGTGTGTGTGTGCTGCAGAACCTCTAGCTTTGTAGCTGCTGCTTTTGCATATCTGCAAGAGATTTTTTTTTTATTGCATCATTTGCTGTGAGAAACCAAGTTTAAGCCTACACTACCCTTGGTTTTCAAGATATTAGCCTGAGAAGAGGAGCTGAGGCCATAAACCTAAGCTCCTTTGTCTTGATTTTAGGGGATCCTGTGGTTCTGTGGGTGTTAAGCACAACAGTGTTCTGCAACCATCCTAATGCTGTGGTGCTTTTATGCTGTTCCTCATGTGTGGTGAACCCCCAACCATAAAATTACTTCTGTTATACTTCATAACTGTAATTTTGCTACTTATATGAATCATAATATAAATATCTGATATGTGGTCTCTGTGAAAGGGTTGTTTAACCTGCAGTGGGGGTTGCACCATACAGGTTGAGAGCATTTCTTTGTGAGCCAATCACATTACAGCATTATGTGACTGTTGACATTTGACTTAGAGTGACTGATACTTCAGAGAGCTTGGCACAATTGTTCTCTTGTTCTTTTGAAGGCACTTGCTTAGGTGTGGCATCCTAACCTGGATGTTGTGTTTGAAGGAGAGTATAGACACACCATATAGCATAAAGATGAAACATCTGCCTAATTCATAATATGGTGATAAAGGAATGTTTTATTTCATTTATATGTTAATAGTTAGTAGGAAAGTTGATGGAACCAATGCTAGAGACATGTTACAGGAGTGTTACAAATAACGCCTCCCTGACTGCAGACATTCTGTATGTTTGTAGATCAAACTCAGATTTAGGAACAGGGCCCATGGTCACAGGAGGAAGATGCTGGAGCAAATTGATTTTTGACATCCAGATGAACTGGCTGGGGTTTGCAAGAGGGTATTTTGCTCTTGGTGGACAGGAAGACAGCTGAAGTGTAACTTGAAAAGACGGAAAAGGGCAAAGGCCTTCTCAGCTCAGTTGCCAGCACAGGTTCCAAGTTGGGCACAGTCATCCTGAGAATTGAGGGAAGCATAGCATAGCAAGCCATAATCATCTATTCCTTTATTTGTATTTTTTCTTCATATATTACAAACTGACTGCAGTTCCTCTCCTTCCTCTCCTCGCATTCTCCCAAACTCCATACCCTTCTCCATTTCCCTTCAGAAAAGGGATACTTAAGGATAACAACCAATCATGGGATGTCAAGTTTAGTAAGCGAAGGCACTTCCCTTCATATTAAGGCCAGACAAAGCAATTCAGTGGGAAGAAAAGGGTCTCAAAAGCAGGAAAAGAGTTAGAGAAATCCCTGGCTCTAGTTTTTTCTCTAAGTGCTCTCTCCCTTCATCTTTCTCCAACCTGATCCCTTGTGTTCCCATCCTCACCCATCTGCAGTCCACCCACAACATCTATTTCTTCTTTCCAAGGAGATTCATTTATCCCTCTTGAGCCCTCCTTGTTACGTAGCTTCTCTGAGTCTATGGATTGTAGCATGATTATCCTTTATAGGATAATCAACTTATAATAGAGTAAATATCATATCTGTCTTTCTGTGTCTGTGTTACCTCACTCATGATGAGTTTTTTCTAGTTCCATCCATTTGTCTTCAAATTTAATGATACATACACACACACACACACATACACACATACACATACACACACATACACACATGCATGTGTATATATCCTATGATTGAGGGACATCTAGTGTTTCCTGTTTCTGACTGTTATAAATAAAGCTACTATAAACATAGTTGAACAAGTGCACTTGTGGTAAGATAGAGTATCTTTTGGGTATATGTTGAAGAGTGGTATACCTGGGTCTTGAGGTATGTAGATTCCCAATTTTCTTAGAAACCACCATCCTGATTTCTAAAGTGGTGTGCAAGTTTTCAATCCACCAGAACTGGATGAGTATTCCTCTTGCTCCACATCCTTACCAGCATGAGCTTTCACATGTTATTATCTTAGGTACCTTGACAAGGTAAGATAGAATCTCAGATTTGTTTTGATTTGCATTTCCCTGAGGGATAAGGATATTGAACATTTTCTAAGTGCTCCTTGGTCATTTGAGATTCCTCTGTTGATAATTTTCTGCTTAGATTTGCACCCCATTTTCTAATTGGATTATTTGGTTTTTGACTCCTAGTTTTTATATATTTTAAATATTAGTTCTCTGTCAGATGTGGATTTGATGAAAATCTTTTCCCATTCTGTAGGCTGCCATCTTGTCCCATTGATAGTGTCCTTTGCCTTACAGAAGCTTTTAGATTTCATGAGGTCTTGTTGTTTATTAATTATTGATCTTAGTGCCTATGTTATTGGTGTTCTATTTAGAAAGTAGTTTCCCATGCTAATGAGTTCAAGGCTGTTCCCCACTTTTTCTTCTAGCAGGGTCACTCTATCTGGTTTTATGTTGATATCTTTGATCCACTTGGATTTGAGTTTTGTCCAGGGTATGGGCCTATTTGCGTTCTTCTACGTGAAGACATCCAGCTAGTCCAGCATCATTTGTTGAAGAAGTTTCCTTTTTTCCCCCTGTATAATTTTGGCTTCTTTATAAAAAAAATCAGGTGTCCATGGGTGTGTAGATTTATATCTGGGTCTTTGATTCCATTCCATTGATCAACCTGTCTGTTTTTATGTAAATACCATAACTATATGGTATTTTTAAACTATAGCTCTGTTGGAGAGTTTGAAATCAGCAATGGTGATAACTCTGGAAGTTCTTTTATTTTTTTTAATTGTTTATTTTATTTTATTATTGGATATTTTTTTATTTATATTTCAAATGTTATCCCCTTTCCCACTCCCCCCTCCCAGACAATCCCTATCCCATCTTCCCTCCCCCTACTTCTATGAGGGTGTTCCTCCATCCACCCCCTTCCTACTTCTCCGGCCTCGATTCCTCTACACAAGGGCATCTAACAAACCTTCATAGGACCAAGGACCTCTCCTCCCATTGATGCCTGACAAGGCAGTCCTCTGCTACATATGCAGCTGGAGCCATATGTACTCTATATAGCAAGTTGAGGCCATCCTGGGCTACATGAGTCCTTGTCCTACCTTGACCCCTAATATAAAAGAAGTCACATTTTAATATTTTTTAGGATTACAAAATTAAACCAAATTGTGAATTGTAGTTATTGTACTTATAACTAAAAATTATTTAAACGTACTGTAATTGTGGTTATTATTATAGGAGTAAGTGATAATTTTTGTAATTTGAGTTCTGAATTGACTATTTTCATCTCTGTCTTTATGCTCAGTGTATACTACCTGGACAATAGCAACATTATAGCATCAGACCCTCAGCCTTAGGATAAGGACTGTGTGAAGTTCAAGAGATAAGACTTAGATGTATATGTAGAATATGTGAGACTCAATTGGACATTCAGCTTTCCTCTGGGTATAGAAGCAATGTGTTAAATATTTTCTGTATTTACTGAGTACTTCTTACACAGGAGGTATCATCCCAGTTGGTATAAAAGCTGAGGGGGATGCAGGAAAATACATGCTTAGATCTTAAGGAGCTCATATTGTAGTTGAGACAGACAATATGTGTACACATATACAAAAGCTAAGCCTTGGTTCAGTATATGAGTGTCAAATGTGTATTATAAATGACATGCCTTAAGTTGGCCATAGTGTATTCTTTTTCTTTCATTTCCCCTATATTTTAATCTCCCTAAATTAAAAAAAAATCTGCGACTATGTTTAGCTCCTTGAAAGGGGATGATAATATATGCCTTAAAAAATAGTTTCTCATGTATTTTGTTTGTATGTATGAGCTTATCTATGTGTACCACCTGTATGCAGTGCCCATGGAGGTCAGAAGGGGGCATCAGATTCACCTGGAGCCAGAATTACAGCATCTGTGAATGACCTGATGAAGATGCTGGTCCCCTGGAAGAGGAGCAAAGACCCTTAACCTCTGAGCCATCTCTCTAGCCTATGATATATATGTGTATGTATATATATATACATATATCTGTAAAAGGACAAATATATCTGTGTGCAAATCAAAATATTAGATTGGTTTCTTTTATGTACATACCCGTTATCCATCGATTATTTATTGATAAGTTACATATCTCTGTTATGCATAAGGTACTGTGTTGAATAACAGGATTACAAAGATATCATCAATTCACACTGGAAAAGTCTACTTGACTATTAAGCTATCCACAATAAGTGACTTTGATCTTAGTAAATGACAGAGCAAGCTGGGAGATGTAGTCACAGGAAGCCCTTTAATCAATTCTTGACTAAAGAAAGGTAATTGATCTGCTGACTAATTTATTCACTTACTCAGCTGCCCATACATTATTTGTTATTATTTTCTGCATGCTTGCTCAATGTTGGGACACAGCTATATAAAAACACAAAATGTGGACCCCATATATATATATATAACAAAACAAATCCTGCATTTTCCTGTATTTTCCCTCAGGTTCTGCTTTTACAGCATGTGGCATGGTCCCTCCCATGTAAGAGGTACTCAGGAAATATAGAATATAGCATGACACTGTGGTGCTATATGCAGTGGGAAATCTCACTGATGTGTAGGCAAGGGATGCCATTGCATTTATGCTTCCATGAGACTTAAAATTTAGTTGTAGAAGTACGCATTTATCAATGACAGATTCTCAATTATAAACAAATAATAGTTTGAAGGACCAAGGCCAGGAGTATGGGAACAGATGAAAGAGGGATTGATAAGGAATCTATAAGTATCCTTAAAGATTCATTTGATAAAGTCTTGGTCTTCAGCTCATTATACAATTAGAAGGTAGTAGATACTTGACCCACAAGTTATGTAGCTCTGCTTTAAAAGGTAGAGCCTCGTCATGGGTGGTCATCTGGCAGTTGTGATGATGGAGTTGGGAAGTGTACTGGAAAGAAATATTAGAACCTGGCACCTGTTCTTTATGTATTTTTCTATGTAGAAAAGAATGACCTTGAATTCCTTTACTTCCCAAGTGCAGGAATTATAGGTGTGTGTCACCATATCAAGACATGAGGCAAGAGCTTCCTATACAACAAGTTTCTACTGTGATGTGTTGCTTTTGATGTGGGTCCAAAAGAAACCAACTGTGGAGAACAACTTTGAAAAATGAACGAAAATATATACTTCTTTCTTTAAAGTTAATTGTTTCAGAGATTTGGTTATCATAATAGGAAGTTGAGTAATATAGTGTTCTAGTCTGGGGTGGGGCTAGAAGACATCTTTCAGGAATCAACATGAACTGAAATATGCAAGATAACATATTATTGACTAAACATTGGGTCAGAAGAAGTGTTTCAGAGAAAGCAAAAACAGCATATGTGCTTGCTCCAAGAAGAGGACAAATGTCCTAAGCAGAGGTTCTGACTGTGAAGGAGCTTGGTTTCCTGTGGTGCCCCAGGCTCAGCAAGAGAGTCTCTGTCTAGTATTGGGAACACAAGGAAAGCTTCTGAAGAGAGGTTACAAATCTTAATGACTGAGTCTCAATGTTAGGAGCGTAGGAGTATGGTCACTGTGTCCACAGATCTTTAGAGGAACCAGGAATGTTAAGCACAAAGAACTGTCTTTCCGATGGGCAAGATGAAAACCTGTTTTTGCATTCCGAAAGCTGAGACTCGGAAGTGATCAATAGCCCCATGATCGGCACTATCTGTTGGGCCAGGCCACATCAAGCTCTTACAAGCAGGACAGGAGGCGGCTAGTGACCTAAACACCCCTTATAGCCAGAAGTTCCCCTAAGCTCCCACAACTAGGGCAAGAGGTAGCTAATAGCCTAAATGATCTCAAAACCATCTGTATGACTGAGACCAGGCCAGACCCCCAGGCCCTTAAGCTAGTACAGGTAGCATATCGCTAGAACCCATCTTCTTGGAAGACCCTGAGTTGAGTTTTCAGGTGATTATACTTCCTAGTGCAACGGAAATTGTATTACACCAGGAGACTTTTTTCCAAATTATACTGGGTTTAACTATATTGGGATTAAACCTCCTGTTATTAGACTCCCCAGGTTGAGTAAGTCCATTTCTACTGGATTGTTCCTCTTATTTCTTTGCTGCAGTTTACTTCACTGTATGACATCTGCAGGGACTCCCTCATCTCCCTAGTATATTAGATGCAAGTGATATTACTAATGTTTTTAAAAGTTCCCTCTGAGCTGGGCGGTGGTGGCGCATGCCTTTAATCCCTGCACTTGGGAGGCAGAGGAAGGCGGATTTCTGAGTTCAAGGCCAGCCTGGTCTACAGAGTGAGTTCCCAGACAGCCAGGGCTACACAGAGAAACCCTGTCTCAAAAAACAAAACAAACAAACAAACAAACAAAAAAAACCAAAAAAAAAAAAAAAACCAAATCCAAGTTCCCTCTGACTGCTGGGGGGTGATCTGATCTGATCTGGTCAAGAGAGGAGCTCACAACTTGACAGGGAGTTCTTGCTGACAAGAACTTGTCTTCTCTTGCTGCTTTTCATTCTCTCTTAGGGGGCATTCTGTAACACTGTTTGCTACAGTTAGTATTTATTATCCTTGTCTGAAGATGCAGTAAATGTCATCTAGTCTTGTGCTCTAATCTCTGCAAGCTTTCTACTGTTCATCCCTTGGCTCCCAGTTTTACTTTCTGTGGTCTCATCTACCCACGGTCAATTGCACCCTGAAAGTATTGAATGGAAAGTTCTATAAATAAGCTATTTATAAATTTTAAATAGCTTTTACTATAGTAAATTATTATATAGTCATTTTATTTCATCTCTAGCCATTGTTTCTCATCTCTTACTAACGTATAAAGTAAACTTTGTCATGAAGAGTGTATACAGAGTTAGTACCATCTATGACCTCAGGCATCACCGCGGGTCTTGAAATACATTGTTTTTGTTTACTAGAAGGACAGCCCCTGGGCTTGAGATTTGAATTCATGGGTGGACTTTTTGGAGGGCTTCAGTTTACACGGAGACTTCTGTGATTTACCTTGAAGTCTCCCTTGTATGTTTGGAATGCATTCTAACCTTGTATCTGTATTTTTCTTTGTGAGGTAAAAACAGTGGACAAAACACCTTTATTTCTCTTTTTAAAATCCAAATTTACATTTTCCCTACCTCCACTTGCTTTCATTAATAGACAGAAAATTTACAGTGTCAAACCTTTGTTCTGCTTCTTTGAATTTTGTTTGGCACATGGTAGGTGTTTAGTAAATATCAGACAAGCCAATAATGATAAAATTTTAGTGTAGCAACTAATCTTATTGTAGCTATTGGAAAAACACTTCCTGAGTTTGATGGGATCTTTCAGGAACTAGAGAACAATATTAGACTGATGATAAATGTGTAAATATTATGCATATTTAACACTTAATACTGAATGTTTCCATACAGCTGAATTATATGTAAAACTCTTGACATGTTTTTATCTGTTTCTCTTAGTTTTTCTACACTTCAAAAATATTTTGTTTGTTTGTTTGAAACTAAACCCAGTGGATTAAGCCATCTGCCTACTGTTTTCAAAAGAGATAATTATTTTCTCCCAAATGAATGAATGAAATCTCTTTGAATATAAACTCTTAGGGGCAAAAATTATTATTTTCATGTCACTTAATATTCTACAAAGGAAAATGCAAAGTCTCAGTCATGAGTCACCAACATCCCAAGGAAGCTCTTCACATTAGGCTGAAAAATGGTTTCTTGTCTCTGTGTTTATCAGAATCTATATTTAGCAACCGTAAAGTTTCATGAAACAGTTATCCATTTCCCAAATTGTCAAAATACTATCTATAATTAACAGCACAAAATTAGAACAAAAGAATCCAAACATCTTTAAAACAGTTTTAAAATACGTAGATAGCTTCCCCCAGACAACGTCCCCATGTTTCAGGCAGCTTTTTATTCCTTCATTTGTTTTCTCACGAGATTTTTCAGCCAAACCAGGAATTGCTGGTAATGTAATGTGGTTGTATACAGAGGTTCTAAGTTCTTTGTATAGAAAACAGTTTTGGGGAGACAAAATAGGCATAGCAATGAGCTCAGGTATTTAGGTACCTTTAAATTATCCTTCTTAATAATCTTTGGTGCTAACTGTGCCTTGAATGTTTGGTATAGTTGGGTGGAGGATTTGTTAACTATTGCAGACAATGGCTGGAGAGAGCAGCTTCTTTTTTTGGGAACATATTTTATGTTCAGTGCTTAATGCAGTGACTTATTTAATACACATAGTAGCTCTGAAATGTGTCTTAAAGTCACACATATGTTATAGTAGGATGGAACTTCCACCCTCTGGCCCCCCTTCCCCATCCTGTCAATTTTCATAGAGAAATTTGGCTTTAATGCCATGAGTATTCAGAGACATAGATTAGTTTGTCATGAGGTTATAACAGGCATGTTAGACTAACTGTGACAGAGTACTATGTAAACAGCTTCAGGGAGGAACAGTTTATTTTGGATTATGGTTTCAGCTGATGGTTGCTTAGTCCTATGCAATTGGTAGAACATTGAGGCAGGAGGGAAATATGCAGACAGTTACTGTGGTGGAGGTTGAAATCCTGTTGCTAAGAATCCTGTCTCCACTGACCTACTTTTTCCAGATAGGCCCTGCCTTATACCTTAGACACATCACAACAATGCCAAGATACTCTGAATCCATTGAGGGATTGATAAATGGAATGCAAGGACTTCCCTCAAGCCAATCTAAAGCTCACTACACAGGCTGGGGAGACATTTCATATTCAAACCATATATAGATTCACTCTATGGAAGAATTTTGTACAGTTCTCAACATGGGAACACCCTTATTCTGGGACTTGGGAATCTGCCTTGACTTAAGGCAGGGATGGTTTGAGGCCATTTGTGGTACCTTTATGAACAGATTGCTAGAGAAATGCCAGGCATTTTTTTGTGTCCAAGCTCATCCCTTTTCTCTCTTTAATCTGACTGCACCATAGTTTCTTCTAAGTTCTTTTGGAACTATGCTCAACTGCACAGCACTTGAGAACAAGGCTCTAAGGAGGAGTATCTTGGGCACAGCTGGAAGTGGCTCACCCTTGATGAGTCAGGGGTGGCATTGGGCCTTCTAAATTTTAAATGACCAAGGTTGAGAAGCCAATGTGTTTCTGGCAAAATTTATGTTAAGACATGCACACAGAGGTACATTGTGGTTAAGCCGTAAATGCTCCAAATAGAGAACGAAGCTGATGTATTAGTACTTTACTGAATGACTGAGGGTGGGTCATCAATGGTTGTGATAGATATTTTGATGGAGTCGTTTTAGTTCAATATGGATTGAAAAAAGGGAAAACCGTATGTTTTAGTCTTCATTATTATGTCACTATTTTAATTATACATAATATACATTCTTTACAGATGGTATAGACAATGCATATGTACCTGCCACAGCCCAGGCAGAGGCACATTGCTGTTAACCACACATGACTCTTACAAAATCAGAGTCTACCACTTATCAGAAAGTTCTGGTTTCCATTAGATCACATTTCTTTATATCTTCCCACACATACTTGCATACCTTAACGAGATATTGCTTCATTTTATGTTTTTGAATGTTATGGAAACAATCATCTAATTTATGCTTATCTTGAGTTTTATCTTTTCATGTAGCCCTGGGCTCTGGAGAGTAACCTTTGTTATTGCATGGTGTTGTGAATCACCAGTGCACCAGATACATGCTTATGTAGACACATGTCCCAATGGATGTGTTTGGTGTACATTTGACTGATATTTGCTTCTGTTTTTTCCCAGTATTTATGATCATAGTTGGGTGAACACCACAATATTTTTCTAGATACACAGACCTGAGAGGAATTTATAGGTTACTGAATGCTCATTTTTTTATTTTATCAGCTAACTTTAAAATTCCTATAGTAGTTACATTAATCAAAGCCTCATTTCTCCACGTACTAGACATTGTCAGACTCCAAGCTTTTGCAGGGCTTGTGTATAATAAGAAGGCATTTCCTGTGGCTTCAGCTGTGTTTCCTCAGAGATGGAACACTTTTCAAATGATTTTGGTTATTTATCTTATTACAGTGATGGGCTTCTTCAAGTGCTTTGTCTCATTTTCTTTTGAATTGTCTCTTACTGGTTTTCAGGAGTTTTAAGGTAAATTGCAGAGACATAAATCCTCATCTTGGGGCAATCGTAATGGACATGGACATTTGTAGAGTTAATGAGGCTGATTTAGCATAATTTCAGCATGTGTTTTATCGTAAATGCCACGAATACCATTCTCTACCTCGAAATAATGAATATTTTTCCTCTGTTTTACTAAAAAATTTTGGCTTTTTGCCTTTCACATTTAAATTTCTGATACACCTAAAATCTATCCCACTTTCCCCACTTTTATATGGTATAGATACTTGTTTTATTCTCTTCAGAATGGGCAACAGTTGTCTATAATATGCTGCTCATGGGTCTGCAGAACTAGGTACAAACTGCATGCATGTGGCCTTATTTCCATTCTTTTCTCACAATCCATTTTGCTTATTCCTATCTGTCTCTGTATCACCACACTGACATCTTATAATTTTTATAGAGCTTTGTACTTGGCCAGGCAAATCCCATTCTTTTTTTGGGAGGGAGTTTCACTTTGTCCATTAATTTTTTATCCAAAATTTGCAACTGCATTTTTAAATATCAGTTATAAACATGTACACAGAACCATGTCATTTTGATTGGAATTGTCTTGAATCTATAAGACCAATTAAACACTTGTGTAATATGAAGCTTTTTGTGTTTGTGAAGAGGCTGAATGTTTCCACATCAGTATTTAGATCCATAATAAAGAAATTATACAAATAAACATAAAATATAGACAATCTAATTTAAAAGTAGGTAAACACATTGAATAACACCTCTCCAAATAATATAAATAGACAGTAAAGATTGAAGAGGCGCTCTGTGTCAGTAGTCACTAGAGGAACTGTTCCACACTCACAGAGATGGCCAAAATAAAATAAAAAATAACATGTGTCTGAAAAGGATCTAGAGAAATTGGTACTTTAATGCTGACTGGAATATAAAATATTGTTGCAATTTGGAAAACAGTGATATAGTTCTTCAAATATGAAGAACACTTACCTGTGACTTAGTTATTTCATTGCCAGGCATGTATATACCTAGGAAAACAGAAAACAAGTGATTGAATGAGGCTTATATTTGAATATTGATGCCATATTGTTCATGGCAGAAAACAGAACAGCTCAAATACTCAGTAAGTAATACATGAATACATAAATGTGGTCTATCCAGCCATTGGAATATTATTTGCTCATTAAAATAAACAAAGTGCTGGTGCATACCTTAACATATATCACTTCAAAGATATTATAAATGAAACAAGAAGGAAGGCCACATATTATACTAAATGTATGTGTAATTAGATGAAGTGTTTGAAATGTACATATCTGTAAAGATAAAATAAATTAGTAGTTGTTAGGACATGAGGGAGAGAAGAGAAGGGGATTCTAACAGACATATGGCTTCTTTTTGAGTGAATGAAACTGTCTAAAATTAGTGGCTCTTTACACAACTTGGAGAGGCCATTGGTCCTGTGAAGGCTCAATGCCCCAGCTTAGGGGAATGCTAGGGCAGGAAATTGGGAGGGGGGTTGGTAAGCAGTGGGAGGGGAGATGGGATAGTGGGTTTTCAGGGGAGGGGTAATGAGGAAAGGGGATACCATTTGAAATGTAAATGAAGCAAATATCTACTATAAAAATAAAAGGGTGACTTTTACAATGAATGTACAATTTCTCAAATTACCTGCTATAAAAATTGTGTTTTGGAAATTCTCCCCTGTGCCCATATGTTCAAGGTTCTTCCCTAGTTTCCTTTCTATTAGTTTCAGTGTGTCTGGTTTTATGTGGAGGTCCTTGATCCACTTGGAATTGAGCTTAGTGCAAGGAGATAAGAATGGGTCAATTTGCATTCTTCTGCATGTTGACCTCCAGTTGAACCAGCACCATTTGTTGAAAAGGCTATCTTTTTTCCACTGGAGGGTTTTAGCTCCTTTGTCAAAGATCAAGTGACCATAGGAGTGTGGATTCATTTCTGGGTCTTCAATTCTGTTCCATTGATCTACATGCCTGTCACTGTACCAATACCATGCAGTTTTTAACACTATTGCTCTGTAGTACAGCTTGAGGTCCGGGATACTGATTCCCCCAGAGGTTATTTTACTCTTGAGAATAGTTTTAGCTATCCTGGGTTTTCTGTTATTCCAGATGAATTTTTGAATTGCTCTTTCTAACTCTATGAAGAATTGAGTTGGGATTTTGATGGGGATTGCATTGAATCTGTGTATTACTTTTGGTAAGATGCTCATTTTTACTATATTAATCCTGCCAATCCATGAGCATGGCAGATTTTTCCATCTTCTGAGGTCTTCTTCAATTTCTTTCTTCAGAGACTTGAGTACATATGGATACAGGGGAGAATTTCCTGAATAGAACTCCAATAGCTTATGCTCTAAGATCAAGAATTGACAAATGGGACCTCATTAAATTACAAAGTTTTTGCAAGGCAAAAGACACTGTCAAAAAGACAAAGCGGCAACCAACTAACAATTCAAAAATTCATCTGGAATAACAGAAAACCCAGGTTAGCTAAAACTCTTCTCAAGAGTAAAAGAACTTCTGGGGGAATCAGTATCCCAGATCTCAAGCTGTACTACAGAGCAATAGTGTTAATAACTGCATGGTATTGGTACAGTGACAGGCATGTAGATCAATGGAACAGAATTGAAGACCCAGAAATGAACCCACACTCCTATGGTCACTTGATATTTGACAAAGGAGATAAAACCATCCAGTGGAAAAAAGATAACCTTTTCAACAAATGGTGCTGGTTCAACTGGAGATCAACATGCAGAAGAATGCAAATTTATCCATTCTTATCTCCTTGCACTAAGCTCAATTCTAAGTGGATCATGTAAAACCAGACACACTGAAACTAATAGAAAGGAAACTAGGGAAGAACCTTGAACATATGGGCACAGGGGAGAATTTCCTGCTCTAAGATCAAGAATTGACAAATGGGACCTCATAAAATTACAAAGTTTCTGTAAGGCAAAAGACACTGTCAAAAGGGCAAAGCGGCAACCAACTAACTGGGAAATGATCTTTACCAACCCTACATCCGACAGAGGGCTAATGTCCAATATATACAAAAACTCAAGAAATTAGACTCCAGAGAGCCAAATAACCCTATTAAAAATGGGGTACAGAGCTAAACAAAGAGTTCTCACCTGAAGAATATCTAATGGCTGAGAATCACCTAAAGAGATGTTCATCATCCTTAGTCATTAGGGAAATGCAAATCAAAACAACCCTGAGATTCCATCTCACACCAGTCAGAATGGGTAAGATCAAAAACACAGGAGACAGCAGTTGTTGGCGAGGATGTGGAGAAAGAGGAACACTCCTCCACTGCTGGTGGGATTGCAAGCTGGTACAACCACTCTGGAAAGCAGTCTGGCGGTTCCTCAGAAAACTGGGCATGACACTCCAGGAGGATCCTCCTATACCACTCCTGGGCATATACCCAGAAGCTTCTCCTGCATGCAATAAGGACACATGCTCCACTATGTTCAAAGCAGCCTTATTTATAATAGTCAGAAGCTGGAAAGAACCCAGATGTCCCTCAAAGGAGGAATGGATTCAGAAGATGTGGTATATCTACACAATGGAATACTACTCTGCAATTAAAATCAATGAATTCACGAAATTCCTAGGCAAATGGTCAGAACTTGAAAATATCATCCTTAGTGAGGTAACCCAATCACAAAAGAACACACATGGTATGCAGTCACTGATAAGGGGATATTAACCCAGAATCTGGGAATACCCTAGACACAATTTGCGTATCAATAGATTTCTAAGAAGATGGAAGGAGAGACCCCTGGTCCTGGAAAGATTGGATGTAGGGGAATGCCAGGACAGAGAAGCGAGAGGGGGTTGAATGGGGAAAAGAGGGAGGGAAGGGGGCTTATGAGACTTTGGGGGAGGGAGGAAACGGGAAAGGGGAAATGATTTTGAATGTAAATAAAAAAAACTTAGAAAATTAAAAAAAATTGTGTTTTGGTTTTCTTTTTTGAAAGAGAGAAAACATGAAGTTGGGTGGGTATGGAGGTAGGGGAAGGTAAATAATTTGATCAAATCTATTGTATAAAAAATGTTTTTAAATAAATAAATAACAGTAAAAGAAAAGGCAGGCCCTCTGTGGATAGATGTTATCTCATGCTGAGCTCAAACCCAGCAGCCTGAAGTTGCAGGAATGTCCTGGCATCTCCATGTTTTCTTCTTCCTCACAAGTTGGGAGGTCTCAGTTCTATGCTTGATACTTAGTTACTGGAACGCAGATGGCGATGCCGCTGATGCTTACACAATGCCTTCTTAGATTTCACCATGTCTATCCATCTTCTGTGATCTTACAACAGAACCCTTGCTTTTCTCCAACGTATCCTTCAGGTATTTCTTTAATTTACAATTGTTCATTTAAAGTCTTTCAGTGTGCCAAGATGGCTTGGCTATCATCTCATTCTTCTGTGGCATCAATTGTTGCTGCTGAGAAATTAGTTTCTTGCCATGTGCTGTCTCAGGTGGCATTTTTGTATGAAATCTGCCGCTAGCCTCTGATTGCTCTGGAGATCTGGTTGTAAACACATCTTACCCTTTCAAGTAGAGAACTCAGCGGCTCTTCACGTTTTCACAGAGTTGTGCAACTTTCACACTATCTGTGTGTAAGTTCACGTTGTTTTCTTTGTGCTCCTGAATCTAAAAGTGAGCATCTTGTAGCAGTTTTCGGAAATCCTAAATTGCTTCTCTTTCTCTGCACTCTGATTCTCTTTGTTTTTGCCAACTGAGATCGAAACTAAACTTGCATCTTATTGTTATCCTTTCATATTTTCTAACCTATTTTTCATGGCTTGTTTTACTTCATTTTCTGTCAAACTCCATTTCTTTTTCATTTTTCTTCCAGATACCTTATTCTTCTCTTTTTGATAATTTTTTTTGAAAATTTCATAGATGCAGTGCACCTTAATCATATTTGCCAATACCCTCTCTTTCTCTAACTCTCCCTTCCATTTTTGTGTCATTTAAAAAACCACCTACTGTATCCAATTTTGCTGACCATGTGTGTATGGGTATATGCCATCCACTGGGGTATGGAGAGTGAGTCAGTGGGTAGTCTGTTCAAGTCCAGCCAGGGTTCCTCTTATTGTATAGCCCAGGGGCTGTTGGACCTTTCCTAGATCCCTCCTTCATTTCAATTTAAGGCTATGTCTTGTATTAAGACATTGTCTTGTATCACTGTCTTTAAACTACCTGTAACTCTCTAGGTTTTTTTTTTTTGTGCTTCTTCAAATTACCAACATGCTGCTCAGTCATTGTGTCTCTGGTACCACATTCTGTGCTCTGTAGAACATGGAGTTGATGGTTTGGTAATCTGAGAATACATATACCTCTGTTTGCTTATCTCTGAAACATTTTGTCTATTTCTAACAAGAGCCAAGAGAATCTGTCTTCTCTGTCCAACAGCCTCTGCCTTTTTAGTAGGAAGGGTGCTTATTTCTGACAGGCTGAGCAAGTGCTCTATGGATCCGACCTGAAATTCTCTGTGAGGCAGAATGTAGGGTGCCAAGGCCCTTCTGAAGCAGACAAAAAAAAAAAATTAACATTCTGCTTATTTGCAGAAGCTCAGGGAAGTTTCAGGTTGGCATCTTTTTTTCTCTAACTGCAGGTGCCACATAAGCTCTCAGAATTTAGGTTCTGATGGCCCATTCATACCACAAGAGCCCAGGCATTCACAGGGGAGGGCACTCCAGCTTGAAAAGGAAACCTCCTTTTCAAAGTGCAGCAAGACCGAACCTCTTTGATTCTAGCTTTGCTCTCTACAGTTATTTATTAGTCTAGGAATAACCTTTGCTGGAACATCTCCTCTGCTATAGAAGGAGGATGGGAGAGGAGTTTACATTTCAACCCAAAGCAAAAAGAGCAATGTTCAGTCTCAGCTGACAGACATTCCCGGCACCCTATTGTAACTTAAGCATGCTCATGGCAGCTTTTTACTGATTAAAAAAAAATACTTGTTATAGAACACATACCATAGAATGAACCAAATGTACAAAGTGGGGCTTTCTGTTTAAATAAATAAAGCACCACTTGACATCTGGTGCAAATATCTCCAAAGCATTCTTTGTTCTCTTTTGCTATATCCACAAGTTTCTCAAGTTGAAAAACTGCCCTGTTAGCAAAGGAAGCACATGAAGAAACATGACTATTAGATTTCCTTTGCTTTGAGTGTCTGAAAAATCTTACATCTAGAGTCTGTAGTTATTATAGGGTTTGGCGTGTGGGTGGCTGAAAATATGGGACTTGGCCTTTTGGTGCCAAACTTTGATGCAGCTTCAGCTGTCTGTATACAAAAGACATGGCAGCGTGTGCTGCTTTACTTTAATATTCGAATTGTTGGCTGTGCCAGTGGAATAGTGCGTATGTGGATGGTGCTGTTGATCTTGGAGCCTGCCAGTCTCAGAGAATCTTAATTGATGAAGATGCTGTTAGGAACAGAGTGAGCATGTGGGTGGGGGGGGTGGCTCAGCTAGAGCTACAAAGGAAGAGATGCTGCCCTGGGCCCTCCTGGATCCCCTTCTGGCCCCACACCCCATTCCCCACTTCTTTTCTCTTTCTTAACTCAAATTAATGCCTTTGCTTTAGTAGTTCTCCAACGCCCATGAAAATAGAAATTAAATGACAAGCTTTTACTGCCATGTGGCCCATTCTTTGGTTGAAATTTCTTGACATTTTGTTAGGTTTGGAGAAATAAGAGAAGACGTCAGCTTTTGGACAGCTTCTGCTATAAACCTGATTGCATGCAAGCCTTACACGTGAAATGAGCTGAGCTGGCAAGACCTGGTGATGGCTGTGTTCTGCTTTCCTTCCTAGCCTGCACCTCTCGTATTGTTCTTTGAGATCCCTTCATTCTCTGCGTCTCTATAGTCAAATTGGGAAGCCATTTAGAATCATACTTTGCCACTCACAGAGGCTTTAAAACTCATGTCTTTGAAGAATTTTGTTGTTGCCGATTTTTGAAATTCATTTCTTGTGTACTCTGAGGAGTGTAAAAGTGATGTTAATGATGATTTTCTGGGATAATTTTCATATGGTTGGTTCTCTCTTGTAAATGTGACCTGGTCTATGATAATGTGGGTTGTCGGCGTTAGACGTGTCACTGTTTCATAGCCAAAGTGATTTCCACATGTAGACTCCAGCCTAGAAAGACCAGGTGTCCTCTCAGTTCATGGCTGCACTCATGAGCCTTCTCCCCTTACGCAGCCTGAACTGGCTGCTTTGTGAGCACTGTCTGGAACGGATTTCATTCAGTCATTGTGAAGACAGAAGCTTTAGTTCTTTGAGATAATGACTTGATTTTATTACGGTCTATACAGCTGACCTGTGATATCCATGGGGATTTGTTCCAAGATACCCAGGGTGCCAAATTCCACAGATGCTCAAGTCTCTTATAAAAAGAGACATAGTATTTACATATTATCTAAGCACATCTCCTGTGTATTTAAAATAATCCCTAGATTATATTGCCCAACATGTTATAAATGCTATGGAAATAACTATTAAACTTCTTTGTTGACAGGCTAGTGGCAGGAAGGGAAACCTGTACAACTTTGCTATGGTTGTGGCCTTTTCTTTTGAAATACTTTCTATCTGTGATTGTATGAACTCAACAAATTTTGAAGTCATGGATATGGAGGGCTCACTGTATAACAGTAAATCCCAAGGCACAGCCTATGGAGCCCTGGACCAGGCTGAGGGTTTGATAGACATAAAACAGGCTCATATTTCCTAAGATGCTTGTAGTTTACTGAGGATTTATGAGGTAGCATGGAAAACAATAGTAGATGTTTGGTTTAAAAGTTGTTTACAACTTTTAGTATTTGATAGCAGAGAAGACCAAGAGCACACAATCAGTGAGGAGTCCTTCCCAGCATGGGTTCCAGGAAGCTGTAAAGTTGCATACACATAAGACCAACGATGGTAGCACAAAGGAATTTTGGTATAAAGGGATCCAAGGCTGGTTGGGGAAAGTCTCAGAAAAGCAGTTTGTAAAGTCTGCAGTGCAGCCCAAGGAGAAGTGAGGAGTAGCCATCTCCTGACAGGTTCAGAGCAGTGCCACCAAGAGGTTTCAGAAACGCATTTTCTTGCAATCTAGAATCCAATGGCTTTGCCATGCTAGTCTGAATATATTCAACTACACATATACTTCTCATTGTGTAAAAAAAATATAGTTCATAAATGCACGTATGACAATATAGGATATGAAATATTCCAGTGAGGAAAATGGAAATATAGTAGAATAAAGAAAGCTAACAATGATGTAATTATACATTATAGTATACATTCCACCACGTCTTTACATCTGTTAGCATTCAGTTACAATGCTGGCAAGTTTTATTTCTATGGACTATGTATAACGTGAAGTTGATCATTTTGGTGTTAGAAGCAGAGAGGAATTGAGCAGTCTTGTGGTGTTGTATAGCCATCCCATCACCATCTCTCTACATAAGCCTTTCACCTGGCAAAACTGATGTTCAATACCTGTGGGCAACTGATGCCCCTTCTCCCTCTCAGCTTCTGGCTACACCATTCTACTTTCTTCTGTGAATCATGTGAGTAGGATTATACCATGTCGATCTTGTTTTTGTTTTCCTAGTTTCTCTTGGCATAAAGTCTTCAAAGTTCATCCATATTGTAGCATTTATTAGAATGCCACCCTTTGTAAGGCCGATATTCTAGCATGGGTATGTACCAAGAGCTGATCATTCAGCCACTGATTGACACTTAGTCAGTTCTGCCTTTCAGATATTGTGTTCACTGCAACAGTGGCTGTGTAAATATCTGCTTGAGTCCCTGTTTTCTGTACTTTGAGTATGCACCAGAAGTGAAATTTAAACAGGTCATCTGATGATTCAATGCTTAATTAAAAATATTTATATTAAAGTATGTGTTTGTCAGTAAGAGAATATACATGTAAGTGCAGGCATCCTGGGAGGCCAGAAATGGGCTTAAGATCCCAGGAGCTGAAGTTTCTGATGGTTGAGATGGTTGTGAGCAGCCTCATGCTAATGCTAAGAACTGAATTCGCATCTTTCTGTTAGAGCAGTTAGTGCTCTTCATTGCTGAGCTATCTAGTCCACCCTGTGCTTAATAGTTTAAGAAAAGGCAAATTTATCTTTGGGGTTTCTAGCATTCCTTGCAAAGAATGAAACAGTAAGCTAAATTGCCTTCGGGAAAACTGAATGAGTTGTTTGGGAGACAAGAAGAACAGCTCCCAGTAGGTTCTTATAAAGAAGGTGATGTGCACTGTATTGCTTAAGAGGATGCACAGCAGCCCTTGAGTCACTATAACCTGTACTTCCTGAATGCCTAGTGTAGCCGTGGCACCGTGCCAAAGAACAGGCAATGACAACATGGGCCTGGCTCCAGTAATACTGGATCCTCACAGAATGGAAACTCAGAGGGAAAGGCTAGCTACCAAAACAGAGAGTGGTCAAGAAGCCAGCAAAGGGAAGGCTGCTTGCTTAAGAATCGTCCTCTAAACCCCACAGTTTAGGAGGGCATCTTCTACCCCTCCCCAGAGACCAGCTGTTTCTTTCTACAGCAAGCTGCATTGCTGATTAATCCTCAGTTTCCGTAAACTTCAAATGGACCATACAAATCGTCCAGGGCTGCTCAAATCCCTCTACCGAGCTTACTGCTTCTGCAGCGACTACTTTGTATTCTATTTTTATTAGAAATATGCCTTACCTTGGCTATTGAGGGGAGAGAAAAGGGAAATGGTACCCCAGAGTTCAGCAAGGCCATAAACCATCAGTGATACCCTGAGAAGCTGCCCCAGGGCCCATGCAATGAAGAGAGTGTCGCCACTGCAGATGATAATAGCCAAGTCGAGTGCTCTGTGCAGCTCCCTGGTGATTTGGTGCAGGAGTGCTGTCCGCTGACATCCCAAGAGGCGAACAGCATCAGTGACTGTGGTCCCTGATTGGGGCAGTGAAATATTGCTGGCAAAAATTAAAAGGTCCCCGTGTCAAAATAATTCATGCTATGCATATCTTCCATTCTGATGAGACCGCTGATATCTGGATTAGCAAGATAATAAAACCGATCAGGCTACAGTTAAACAATTTAAGCAGGAGAGCTGTTCATTTTGTAGGTGTCACTGTCAGATCAGGGGGTCAGAGTGGAATGAAAGGCTCTCTGCGGTAACCTTCCAGAGATGGGGATCTGGACCGCTCCTCACCAGCCATCCAGCGTTCTCATCATCGCCTGCCTACTAGCATTACTGAGGCAGGCTGTATTCTGACATTCAAATCTCAGGAATGACAGGCTATTAGGAGAGAGAAGAGGCACTCATACATTAAGCTCCGTATCTCTGACCTGTAATACGAACTGATAGTGATATTGTAATTGAGCTAGTCTGAAAAGAAAAAAAAAGTACGTGTGTGTGGGGGGAGGGGGAGGAGTCTTTATTAAAATCCCTGGCTGGAAAGAGTATGTTTATACTTATGATGATTTGTGGCTTTGTTGACATGTTTTCTGTTTGCCTGACCGAAGGGTGCGTCCTGTTTATTTGGTATGTGGTAATTTGTGATAACACTGCTTTTTGCCAGCCTCTTGTTCAGGTGCTGAGCAGGGACAGATCAGAAGAGATTTGTTCCATAAAGGGCATAGCTTTTAAATAAACAAAATAGACTTGAGCACAGGCTGAGACCAGGGCTGCCTTTCACCTCTAGCATCAAAATGTGCTTCCCAACCCAAGGGCCCTCTCGTCCAAAGCCAATTCAGTGTCCCGGGAGGAGTAGGCTTGATGTTAGATTGGGGGTTCACTGTGGGCAGGCATTAAGTGACTCATTTAATACACATAAATCTGGGGTCTCAGATGAGTGTCAGACTAGTCAAGAAAACACTTTAGAGTGAAGGAACAATTCAGACAGATTACTGTGTTCAAGGGTGGCTGGCTGTGGGACCCCTGCAACCACCAGGTTATTTGGTGACCATAACGAGCTCAATCTTGCATATTTACATACTTGGTCTGGGGGTACATATGGGTAGAGGAGGTTCCATATCAAGCATTTGAAACTGAAGTAGTAGGGTAACTTTTAGCACTGATACACTAAGACATTTTGGGCATGTTAACCAGCACCTTTTTCTGTGAAATGGAAAACATAATGTCATTGCATAGAGCAAATTAGAAATGGTGTGGTGGGACACTGCGGCCACTTTAAATCACCACAGGAACAGAATATGCTGCCATTAACAGGACTGACAAAGTGCTGCCCAGTGCAATTCACTGAGTAAAGATACCCTCTTGCCCTTCAGACTTGGAGCTACTCCAAGAGAAAGATGGCGCCTCTATAGAGTGCTTTTCTGACCTTGCCACACAGCTGTCCATTTTTCATTTTGTGAACATTATTTTGGGTAAAAGCTCAGTGTGTGGAAGAGAAATGATCTTTGCCAAAACCAAAGCTAGAAAGCATTTCTCTCCTTAGTTTACAGGGGTGTTTAGAGATGCCCAAAGCAAGCCAGTGATGAGGAAGAGTGGGGACTGTGGGGCTAGGAAAACTTGAGATCCTTGACTTAAGAAACTGGGTGATTGAGAGATGATAACAGTTTTAGAGATAATGGATGCCAGGAGAAAGATGGTTTCTGGATATGAGAAACTGAAGTTTTGTTTAGAACATAGTAAGTTTGAAACATTCATTATTTTTTCTTTTTTCATACTCTGAAGTGGTGGACATTGGAATGACTTACTGTTACAGTCAGATTTATACGCAAAGCAGTGATGTGAAATGATGTATCTATCACGCACATGTGTGCACTCATATGTACTAGACAGTGTTTAAATGATATCTGAGAAGCCTAATATGCAAGACTGAGATAAGTGAATATTAGCCCAAAAGCTCGGAATACCCAAGATACAATTCACAGACCACAAGAAGAAGGAAGACCAAAGTGTGGGTGCTTTGGTTCTTCTTAGAAGGGGGAATAAAATACCCATGGCTCACAGCCAACCAATGGACTGAGCATAGGGTCCCCAATGGAGGAGCTAGAGAAAGGACCCAAGGAGCTGAAGGGGTTTGCAGCTGCATAGGAGGAACAACAATATGAACCAACCAGAACCTCAGAGCTTCCAGGGACTAAACCATCAACCAAACAGTACACATGGGGGGACCCATGGCTCCAGCTATGTATATAGCAGAGGATGGCCTTTTCAGACATCAATGAGAGGAGAGGCCATTGGTCCTGTGAAGGCTTGATGCCCCAGTGTAGGGGAAAGCCAGGTCAGGAAAGTGGGAGTGGGGGGTGTTGGTGAGCAGGGGGAGGGGCGTGGGATAGGGCGTTTTCGACGGGGAAATGAGGAAAAGGGATAACATTTGAAATGTAAATAAAGCAAATATCTAATAAAAAATAAAAGAAACACAAATATTGATTAAGTAGGTAAATTGCAAAGAATGATTAAGGATTTGCTTAAACTTAACAAACATGTATAACATGGAAGTTTGAATAATTTTTAAAGATGCCAATCGGTGAGGGAAGAAAACCTAATATACAGCAGTAGGGCACAATAAACATCTCATACTAGAGTCACCTAAGGGTGCTGCTAGGCAGAACTTACCTGAGAAAGCAAGGCTTGGCATATGGGAAATGCTTGGGCATTCCAGAAAGGAAGAGGTCTTTGGTAACTGCTTTCAATTTGAAGTCAGATGAGGGCCTACCCAAACGCAGACTTTCGACATGAGTCCAATCCACTTCTCAATAGAAGCAGAAGTAAATAGAACAAGGGTGGAATAGTGATGAGCAGGAAGCAGCCCTGTGGGCCTCTATCTACATCTCATGCATGCATGTGCTTCGGGTGGCTGTTAAGGCAAGAACATGTCCAGTTGTGGCTCAGTGAACAGAGGCACTCTCACACCAACAAGTAAGCTGATGAATCTTGCAGTTACTAGCCGATTCTTGTATGGAGATCAATCAATCCCAGTCAACTCTTTATGTCCTGTTTACAAGGATCTGTGTGTATGAGCATGCCTGGCCACTGGGCTCCTCCTAGTCTGGTAATATTACAGGGACAGGAGAATAGGGAGAAAAGTGTTTGGGAAATCATGACAGGTGACTATTTTGTGTGACAGGTGCCCCATTTTTCTATTTGTTGGAGGGGAGTGTAGTAGCTGCACAACTTTACTGTCTCCTGATCTACAGTCCCCTGGGAGACTCTGGGCTAGCCTGAGCTGGTTACAACACTGCTGGCTGGCACTTTGAACTGTCAAGACAAAGACTCTATTAGCAGCAGGTGTCAGCAGTCAGCCTATGACCTGGCTCCCAGCATGGGCATCATTTTACATAGAAGTTACTTAGGATTAAGGACTGGGTTATATTATATGACCAATGCACTAGTAATTTTAAAAATAATATGTAAAATATAAAACTTCCAAAAATGTTTATGAAGCTTCATCAATGTTTATTGTTTTTATTAAAGAGAGAATTGAAGGAGATGCCTCCTTTTTATCTACAAGGAGAGAAAACTAGGGTGGGTTGGGGGGATAAAGGGTCAAGGAGAATACTAGTCTGAGGGCTGATATAGTTAACAGTTTCATAGAAGTAGTTTTATTCCTATATAGCTTGGCCAAACAATCATTAATACAGACAGGACCGCCTTTCCAGTGGGAATTGGAATTCCAATGAGAATTATTGCTTGGTAGATTAGAGCTGTGGACACAACAGACTGAATTCCCAGCCTCACCATTTGTGTGTTAGCTTCGTGATTGTGGATGGGGCACATACATCTCTATGTGCCCCACCTGTCTCACCTATAAAGTGAGGAGCAGTAATAAGTGATAATGGTCTCACAGGTTTGTATAAGGAGTAAAGTAGTTAACCAACGTACTTAAATTAGTGCCCACACTGTTACTGTAGATGATTCCCCATTACAGACCTATCACACTTTTAGTTCTTGGTTCCGTAGGGCCTCACCATTCTCTAGAGATCTATGTGAGAGTCGGGGCTGTGGTGCCATCGAGAGTTTGGTGCATTTTACTGTAGTATATTACTAGCCGCATTGTTAAGCATCTATGGGCATTAGAATAGATGTTTCCCTCCATATCAAGATCTAGAAGGGAAGAGTACAAAGGAGGGGAATTGGAGGATTATATTTTAGGGGGGTGGTTGGTGTGATGAGGGTGGGTTGCTAGAAGGATATTCCAAATGGAGCTATGCCTTTGCCACTCTGGGCTAGAACGTCTGGCCTAGACACCCCAGGGTCCTTCAGGAACAAATAAAGAGTAGATACATTTTTGTCTTGCCTGGTGGGGGCAACATCTGCAGGTCTGGTCATTTGTATCCTCAGGCTTTTCTCTGCTCCTTCCTTGTTTCTGAAACACATTGTTTTTACAGCCCATCTAATTTGGGTGTAAGCTTGGGTAGCCTTGTTGTCATTTTAATATATATTATTTTAGTTTTTCACACAATCTGTAATTTATTTTATTGACTTTCTAATAAATGGGTGGTGGGAAGAGCTCTTATTTCCATATGGACTGTGCATTTTGGAGATGAGTATCATGACTTGACACTAGAGCAAATACAGGCTGGCTTGTCTTCATTCCTGCTATTTGGGGTTTATGTGCCTCTCCTCGCCTAATTTTTCATTAGGATATAATAATAGTCCGAGGAAAGGGTGATTTGGTATGTGATGTATTTCATTGTGCTCTTATGGTAAGGGTAGCATCTAAAGTGGGAGAGCATCACTAATTTTTCGGCACAGTAATTTATTCTCCAGTATTTAAATGTTGTAATTTTCACGCGGAGGCGCATGCTGCCACATCTATCTTCCTCTGGCCCAGTCTGTCTTGCTCTTTCCTTTTCATCTGTTTTGTTTTTGCATATTTTTTTCATAAATTCGACAGATGGCCTCTTGATGAATCCTTGATAATACTGTCATGTAAAGCAGCTAAGGCTAGAAATCATCTCACAACAATTTTTCATTGCAAAGAGAAAATTGAGCAGAGACAAACATCACTAAGTCCATAACAACAGCCACAAAATATCTACTTCATGTAAATAAAGGGGACAGGCTTGCCTCCGACTGCTGCTGTACAAATGCCAGAGCCCTTTTAAAGGCCTCTGAATAGTTTATGTTGTGTTTAGATTCCCCCTTCAAGCTGGGGTTGGGTGGGATTTGTGAGTGTTCATATTCTGAACATTTGTACAGATTCTCTGATGCATCCTCTCCCTTCTCCCAGAGTCCCTCCCCTTTGGGCTTCATAATTGTGGATCAGGTGAAGTTTGCGTCCCCTCATTTCAAGGTCATGCACCAGTACGACCATTTTCCTGACTCAGAGGGCACGTAATTTCACAGCCATGTACTCCTCATTAATCCCCCTGAGTGGGGGGTTCAGGAAGTTCCAGATCACAGGTTTGTTTTTGTCTCACTCTCTGAATGAATGCTTCACAAAGGGATTAGATTAACCCCTTTGATTATATTTATATCTTACTGCAGTGCATGCTGAAAACAAGTGATTTCTTTTACCCTCTTCCCTCTCTCCCTCAACTCTGCCTCTTCCTTCTTCCCATGTCCTATTTTCATATTTATTCTTCCCTAAGGAACAGGGTGTGGTTTGTTTCAGAGAGGTTTGTGGTATACACAGTGAATTGCTCACTTACTGGTAGCAACTGTGTATATACATCTACATATATATTATATATATATATATATGTGTGTGTGTGTGTTTGCGTGTGTATATACATATGCTATATGTCCATATTTACATGTGAGTGTACACATAGGCATATATTTTCTGTTTCAGAAGATGTTGAAGCCTCTAGTCTTACTATGAAGGTGAAAATTTTTTGTTCTTTGGGCCTGTGAACTGACAGTCACCTGTAGTCCATTTCTTATTCCATGTATAAATTGGAATGCCCTCACTCCAGAGTGCTAGGAACTTTTTTTTGTAAGCACTGGATCCCCACTAAATAGTTCCCTCTCCTTGCCTTTTGTTCACTGTCTTGACTCTCAGCTCTGATAGCTTTGGTGATCTTTAGCCAGCATTGAAGGAAGGGGTGTTTAGTATTTCCTATAGTGTAAGAGCTCCTCTGAATACCCTCTTTGGGGTTTCGGAGATCCCTTCCTCTTCACAGTGGCAGGAACCAGTAGCTTTCACGTTTAAGGTATCAGGCCTGTTACCACGATTGACTCCTTTTACAGACTAGAATACCGCCCTGCAGTCTATCATGTTGGAAGGTTGCAGCCAGGACTGAAACAGGTTCTATGGATTTCCCAGGCACACTCTTCCCTCAGCTGTGAAACTCTGCCTAGCTCCATCAATTACTCTTTCAAGCGATTGAGGATGCTAAATGAAAGCTGTGCTTCATGTGAGAAGAGGATTCATTTTTCTCGTTCTTGTCCCTAGATGACAAATTTATACTGGAAAATGAACAGATTTGGGGTACACACTATTCAAATCCAGCTTAAGAGACAGAGGGTAATCATACTGCTTCAGCTGCTGCTCTCTAATGAGGAGGTCCCAAAAATTGTTGGTCCAAAGCACCAGCTCTGTGTCTCTGTGTCTTGTGGAGCAGCAGTTGATTTCTAAAGACTGAAAACAAGTACACAGAAAGCTCATAGAAGGTCTCTGACTTAGAGAGCGCACAGAAACTTGATGTTAGAGGCAGTTATGACCCAAAAAACATGCACCGAGTCACAGCAAGGTCAGTGTACATAGCCTGCTGGTACCTAAAGCACATGCTGGGTAGCTGGAGGATGATTGCAGGAGCTGCTTATGCCAGTGGACTGGCTATAATGCAGCTCATCTGATGATCAACTATCTTGGTAATGTACTACACAAGAGGTATAAGAGTTGACAGGAGACTAGAGTACCCATTGGCAAACAATAGGGTCTCTCTTTAGTGGAAGACATAAGTGGGATAGAGGTGGATATTTAGCAATCATCAGAGACCTTCTATGACTTTTCTGTGTACTTATTTTCAGTCTTTAGAAACCAACTTCAGCTACAGGAGACATTGCGCTAGTGCTTTGAACCAACAGGTTCTATCTCACTTCAAATTTGGCTTCAGAGAAGAAGTTCCCCTGTAGCCACATATTGACTGCTTCATTCAGGATGCTATGAAAATTATAATATGTCAGGTGATTTGTAAACAGAAATTTATCTCTTCCACTTTTAGAGGTTGACAAGCTCAAGGTAGAGAAGTTAGTGGCATAATGTGTGGTGATGTCTTAATTCCTCAATAGTTATCTTCTTACCCTGACCTCAGATGGTAGAACACATGAGGGCCTCCCTCCAGCATTTTGATATGGGCACTATTTACACTCATGAGGGTAAAGTTTCCACCCTCATGGCCTAGTTATTTTCCAAAGGCCCTCGCTCCTAATATCATCTCTTGCTGTTGAGAATTACAACATACAAATTTTGGGATGATATAAACATAGATTTTAGCAGTGCTGATGGCTAATACTTATTTTCTGTGGGAATTATTTATGTGCACTTGTGAACATATTGCCTTGAGAAACAATTGCAAAAGCCATCTACTCTAGTGCTGAGAAAAATTTTTTTATAGTATATAGGAAGAGCCTTGTTTTAAGTATTTAAAAGTATAAACTTCTTAGTCATGCACAGTAGCACAGATCTGTGACTTGGAGTATAGGCACAGAAGGGCTCCATAGTTCAAGGGCAGCCTGGGGTACATAACCAGACCCTGTCTCATATAGTCAAGGGCTGGGATATAGCTGAATGATAGTTTGGTGTAAACCTCTGTGTTCAATCGCTATCATCATAAAAATACATAAAAGCATACACACAAAACTTTGTATGTGTGTGCTGCAATTTGCAATTTGGGGGATGACACCCATAGCTTTATGAATGCTAGACTAACTTTCTCCACTGAATCACATCTGCAGCAAAAATAAAAGAACTTTTCTCTTCATTATTTGCCCTTAAGCAAATGAACGAGTGTGTGTGTGTGTGTGTGTGTGTGTGTGTGTGTGTGTGTGTGTGTGAGAGAGAGAGAGAGAGAGAGAGAGAGAGAGAGAGAGAGAGGGAGAGAGAGAGGGAGAGAGAGAGAGAGAGAGAGAGAGAGGGAGTTTTGAGATAAATGATTGCTATTCAGGGCGACTCTCGAAGCTGCAGTATTTTGACTTTCAGGTTAGCATTCAACTCATACTCATTGAGCTTAGGTAACATGCTAAGAACTGTCTCCATCAAATGTTTCTGTTCCATCAAGAATATGCAATGAGTATTTTTCACTCCATCTGACCAATGAGCATGCTATGAGCTGGGTCATTGAGTTGCCAGACTCTACACAGTGAGAAATGAGGGAGACAAGGTTTAAACCCAAGTCACCTTGATTCAAAGTCAGGTCTTTTTCCTTCACAGAGAAGAGAGCTTTGACAGAATTCCAGGGCTTTTAAGCACTCCTGGTTTTTCTTTTCACTTATCTCATCTGTCAAATAAATCTCTCATCCACTCATACATTCATTAACTCCATGTAGCTAAGCCTTTAGAAGAAATTAAAGCTTCTTTGTATGTTATATAGGCAATATTTGTATGGCCCAAGGGACTTTGTCTCTGGTTGTGAGATTACAGAGGAAAGAGGGAGATGCGCAGGAGGTGTGGGTTTTTCATGTCATGTTTGAGATTCACCTAGTTTATATAATATACATTTACACACACACACACGCACACACACCACGTATGCACCTACATGTAAGTAAATCAGAGAACATGAGTTTGAAAAGGTAACATCAGCACTCCACTTCTCCCTAGGAGTTTTGCCACTGAGCAGAAGAGATGTTTCATTTATGTTGTTTGACCTGCCTTGATTTAAAAATTTGATAAATTTTATTGTGAATTTGTTAAGGCAAGTTGCTGATGTTTGCTGTTCCTGTTTTAAAGATTTTTCTTACATAAAAAAAATTGTAAATATTTCATCAATAGTATTTCTGTGAGAAGAAATTAGTCAGCGTTGTTAACATGGCTCACAAGGTAAAGAACCCCTACCCATTAAGTAAGTGCTGCTCTGCTCTGTGATCCAAGTGAGGTCTTAGGCAGAGGCCACATGCCCTATTCACAGCAAGGCACAAGAGCCAGTCTGCTTCATTGTGAATGTGTATCTGGGAAGCATCTATTAAAAAAGAGTTATCTTCAGTAATTCAGTCATTGTAGTTTTATTTTTGCTGTAGCTCAGGGTAAGGCAGAAGTCACAGTACATGCTATTGCAATCCATCCATGTGGCCAGTTTTGTCTTGGTATGGTGTGCATTAAAATTCACATCTTGCCATTAGCAGGAACTTATTCTGCATCATTTCAATTCTTTAGGGACTGGGCTGTTCCATTCATAATTAATTTTTAAAACCACATATTCATCACATGCAATTTGTCATGTAGAAAAGCATCTAACTAACCTTTCATCTGTCTCATCTGAATGTACTTGAGCCTTTAAAAAAATCAAGTAAGATGCCACCACTTCTCTATGCAATTTCTGGTGTCCCCCGCAAATGTCAAACCAGAAAAATTCCCACATTCTGTAGCAATTTCAGTACCAGCAGAGGCATCAGCTGTTTGCAGCTGTCCCTTTGGGATCACAAAATCAAACAATAATATCCCTGATACGGACAAAGCCTGGGCTTCAATTATTCAGCAAGAATCACAGTTGTGGAGGGAAAGCAGCATGCCAAAGTAGCCCCAGCACAGGCCTGCAAGCAAAAGACAAGGCATTTGAATTTAGATTCTGGCCCTGCTGCACTGCATCACCCACCATGAACCTTCCTGGGTCTCTGTTTTCAGGTTTATGGCCAGTGCCTAGAGCTCTGGGTCACAAAGTGATGAACACAGGTCTGTCTTCTGTCAGCCACTCATCACTAGTCTTGGAATACTCATCAACTTCCAGGGAAGGTCACTGAGGGGGTTGGTCAGACATGTCTCTTTCCTTTTAAGCCTCTTGGCCTAAGGATTAGCAGTGCCCAATATTAACTGGCTTAGACATGACTGTGCAGTATAAGATTTTGGGACAGTTGGGGCACTGTTTGCTTTAAGCAGGACTGTGAACAGATTTGAGTCTGACCTTAGCTCATTTATGCCTAAAAACTTTTACTTGTAGAGAGTTGGGGTGTGGCTTGTGATCAGGAATATTTTCACATATGAAGTATAGCTGACATGACGATTGCCATCATGAAGTATAGCTGGTGTGTCAAGAAACATTGATCCAGTCATGGCAGCGGGATAAAGTGCTGTACAGCTGATAGCTATGTCTGTAGTAAAGAGATCATTAACAGTCCTTCACAGAAGAGGCACAACAGGTAACAACCTGATCTGAAATTCAGTTCTTCTTGTTCCAGATGCACATGGTTTTGAATTTGCTAGAGTATATGGGAGATAGAGGAGGTAGATTTTAGCAGAACTTTCCCCAATGTAAATTGCCCATGCTCCTTTCAGTAACCTCAACAATCCCATTTATTAGTCAAGCTGGTTTAGACAAGAGTGCTGCTTTCATAAGCTAGCTCCTTGCCTAGTGGGGGTGATTAGACAAACATCCCCTTCAGGCAGTCACAATAGCAGCATGTCGTCCTATGTGAAGACTCAGCAATGTTTTCTTTCCTAATGGGACAAAAAGTAGTGACAAGTCTTACAGTTGAAGCTGATTCAGATTCAATGAGAGGCTTCTATATGTACTCTTCAAACTTGACTTTAAAATGGATGAGCAATGAAGGTGTAATGGGGCAAGTTTGTTCTGAAGACACATAAGGCAGCATGTGATGGAATCTGGATTGTAGCCTCCATTCAATGGATGTTAATGGATCCTCACAGTTAGGAGACTGTGCGGATGGAAGCCATGATCTAATGTTGCTCCTTCCTCTGCTATACAGATTTAATACCTGTGCTCTTACAGTGGATGTCTGTGTTGACACCAAGCAAAGACTAATATGTAGCAACATTTTCTCATCTCTTTCTTTCCATTCCAACCCCCAGTCTCTTTTTGGTTTGTGTGAGAAGGTTAGAGAAGGAAAAATGATTTAAGATTCAGAAGCCTAGAAAGCAAAAATACAAATATTAATTTTGACTCCTATTTTAAGACACAATAATGACTTATCAAACAATTTTAACTTCCAAACTGTTTTTCAGAGTGGTTGTGTGGTTTAGGTTTCAGAGTAATTGTGGCTTCATAAAATGAATTGTGTAGTTTTCCATCTGTTTCTATTTTGTGGAATAGTTTGAAGAGTATTGGTATTAGGTCTTCTTTGAAGGTCTGATAGAACTCTGCATTGAACCCTCTCGTCCTGGGCTTATTTTGGTTGGGAGATTATTAATGACTGCTTCTATTTCTTTATGGGTTATGGGATTGTTTAGATCATTTATCAGATCCTGATTTAACTTTGGTAATTGGTATCTGTCTAGGAAATTGTCAATTTCATCTTGATTTTCCAGTTTTGTTGAGTACAGGATCTGATGATTTTTTGGATTTCCTCAGTATCTGTTGTTATGCCTCCCTTTTCATTTCTGATTTTGCTGATTTGGGAACTGTCCCTGTGTCCTCTGGTTAGTTTGCCTAAGGGTTTATCTATCTTGTTTTTTTTTTTTTTCAAAGAACCAGCTCCTAGTTTGGTTGATTCTTTGTATAGTTCTTTTTGTTTCTACTTGGTTGATTTCAGCCCTGAGATTGATTATTTCCTGCCATCTACTCCTCTTGGGTGTATTTGCTTCTTTTTGTTCTAGAGCCTTCAGCTGTGCTGTTAAGCTGTTAATGTATGCTCTTTCCAGTTTCTTTTTGGATGCACTCAGAGCTATGAGTTTTCCTCTCAGCACTGCTTTCATTGTGTCTCATAAGTTTGGGTATGTTGTGCCTTCATTTTCATTAAATTCTAAAAAGTCTTTAATTTCTTTCTTTATTTCTTCCTTGACCAAGTTATCATTGAGTAGAATGTTGTTCCGTTTCCATGTGGATGTGGGCTTTCTGTTGTTTTTGTTGTTATTGAAGACCAGCCTTAGACTGTGGTAATCTGATAGGGTGCTTGGAATTATTTTAGTCTTCTTATATCTGCTAAGGTCTGTTTTGTGACCGAGTATATAGTCAGTTTTAGAAAAGGTACTGTGAGGTGCTGAGAAGAAGGTATCTTCTTTTGTTTTAGGATAAAATGTTCTATAGATATCTGTCAAATCCATTTGGTTCATAACTTCTGTTAGTTTCACTGTTTCTCTGTTTAGTTTGTGTTTCCCTGATCTGTCCATTGATGAGAGTGGGGTGTTGAAGTCTCCCACTATTATTGTGTGGGGTTCAATGTGAACTTTGAACTTCTTTTTAATAAAATTTATTTTTATTGAATATATTCTTCATTTACCTTTCCGGGTTCTCCCCTTCCCCAAAACTCCCAACCCCTCCTTTCACCCTCTGCCTCCAAGTATATGTCCCTCCACCTGACACACTTCCACCTACCCCCCCCTCGATTTCCACATGCTGGGGCATCTATTGAACCTTCACAGGACCAAGGACCTCTCCTCCCACTAATGCCTGACAAGGCATTCCTCTGCCACACTTTTGGCTGGAACCATGTGTATCCCTTGGTTGATGGTTCAGTTCCTGGGAGTCCTGGGGTGTCTGGGTGGCTGACATCATTGTTCTACCCATGGGACTGTAAACCCCTTCAGCTCCTCTAGTCTACCCTCCAACTCCTCCATTAGGGATCCCACACTCAGTCCAATGGTTGGCTGCTAACATCTGCCTCTGTATCTGTAAGGCTCTGGCAAGGCCTCTCTGGAGACAACCATAACAGTCTCCTTTTGTTATGCACTTCTTGTTGTCCATAATAGTGTCAGGGTTTGGTGACTATTTAAAGAATGAATCCCCAGGTAGGGCAGTCCCTGGGTGGCCTTTCCTTCAGTCTCTGCCCCACCTTTTGTCTCCATAATTGTATTTTGAGTATTTTGTTCCCTTTCTCAGAGGAACCAAAGCACTCCCACTTCAGTCTTCCTTCTTCTTGTGCTTCCTATGGTCTGTGAATTGTAACTTGTTTATTTTGAGTTTTTGGGCTAATATCCACTTATCAGAGAGTGCATACCATGTGTGTTCTTTTGTGATTGGATTACCTTACTCAGGATGACACTTTCTAGTTCCATCCATTTGCCTAAGAATTTCATGTATTCATTGTTTTTAATAGCTGAATAGTACTCCATTGTGTATACATACCACAATTCTGTATCCATCCCTCTGTTGAAGGACATCTGCCCAGGAGTGGTATAGCTGGGTCCACAGGAAGTACTATGTCTAATTTTCTGAGGAACTGCCAAACTGATTTCCAGAGTGGTTTTACCAGCTTGCAATCCCACCAGCAATGGAGAAGTGTTCCTCTTTCTCCACATCCTCTCCAGTATCTGCTGTCCCCTGAGTTTTTGATCTTGGCCATTCTGACTGGTGTGAGGTGGAATCTCAGGGTTGTTTTGATTTCCTTGGGTGTTTCTCAGCCAATGGTATTCCTCAGTTGAGAATTCTTTGTTTAGCTCTGTACCCCAATTTTTAATAGGGTTATTTGATTCTTTGTGTAGTTCTTTTTGTTTCTATTTGGTTGAATTCGGCCCTGAGTTTGCTTATTTCCTGCTGTCTACTCCTCTTGGGTGTATTTGCTTCTTTTTGTTCTACAGCTTTAAGGTGTACTGTCAAGCTGCTAGTGTAAGCTCTCTCAGAATTCTTTTTGGAGGCACTTAGAGCTATGAATTTTCCTCTTAGCTCTGCTGTCATTGTGTCCCAAAAGTTTTGGGATGATGTGTCTTAATTTTCATTAAATTCTAAAAAGTCTTTAATTTCTTTCTTTATTTCTTCCTTGACCAAGTTATCATTGAGAAAAGCATTGTTCAATGTCCACATGTATGTTTGTTTTCAGTAGTTTTTGTTTGAACTTAAGACAAGCTTTAGGCCGTGGTGATCTGATAAGGTACATAGAATAATTTCAATATTTCTGTATCTACTGAGGCCTGTTTTGTGCCCAATTATATGGTCAATTTTGGAGAAGGTACCATGAGGTGCTGAGAAGAAGGTATATTCATTTGCTTTAGGATCCAATGTTCTATCAATATCTGTTAGATCCATTTGGTCCATAACTTCAGTTAGTTTCACTGTGTCTCTGTTTAGTTTCTGTTTCCATTATTTGTCCAATGTTGAGAGTGGGGTGTTGAAGTCTCCCACTATTATTGTTTGGGGTGCAATGTGTGCTTTGAGCTTTATTAAAGTTTCTTTTATGAATGTGGGTGCCCTTGTATTTGGAGCATATATGTTCAGAATTGAGAGTTCATCTCGGTAGATTTTTCCTTTGATAGGTATGAAGACTCCTTCCTTATCTTTTTTGATTACTTTAGGTTGAAAGTCAATATTATTTGATATTAGAATGGCTACACCAGCTTGTTTCTTGGGACCATTTGCTTGGAAAGTTGTTTTCCAGGCTTTTACTCTGAGGTAGTGTCTCTGTTTTTGTGCCTGAGGTGAGTTTCCTGTATGCAGCAAAATGTTGGGTCCTGCTTATATATCCAGTCTGTTAATCTATGTCTTTTTATTGGAAAATTGAATCCACTGATATTAAGAGATATTAAGGAGAAGTGATTGTTGTTTCCTGTTACTTTTGTTATTAGAGGTGGAGGTATGTTTGTGTGACTCTCTTTTTGTTTTGTTAAAAGACGATTAATTTCTTGCTTTTTCTAGTGTGTAGTTGCTCTCCTTTTGTTGGTGTTTTCTATTCCTTATCCTTTTAAGGGCTGGATTTTTGGAAAGATATTGTGTAAATTTGTTTTTGTCATGGAATATCTTGGTTTCCCCATCTATGGTAATTGAGAGTTTTGCTGGGTATGGTAGCCTGGGTTGGCATTTGTGTTCCCTCAGGGTCTGTATGACATCTGCCCATGATCTTCTGGCTTTCATAGTCTCTGGCAAGAAGTCTGGTGTAATTCTGATAGGTCTGCCTTTGTGTTACTTGACCTTTTCCCCTTACTGCTTTGAATATTCTTTCCTTTTTTAGTACATTTGGTGTTTTAATTATTATGTGACAAGAAGAATTTCTTTTCTAGTCCAAACTATATGGAGTTCTGTAGGCTTCTTATACGGTCATGGACATCTCTTTCTTTAGGTTAGTGAAGTTTTCTTCTATAATTTTGTTGAAGACATTTACTGGCCCTTTAAGTTGGAAATCTTCACTCTCTTCTATACCAATAATCCTTAGGTTTGGTCTTTCATTTTGTCCTAGATTTCCTGGATGTTCTGTGTTAGGTGCTTTTTGCATTTTTCATTTTCTTGACTGTTGTATCAATGCTTTCTATGGTATCTTCTGCATCTGATATTCTCTATTCTACCTCTTGTATTCTTTGTTGATCCTTGTATCCATGACTCCTGACTTCTTTCCTAAAATTTCTGTGTCCAAAGTTGTTTCCCTTTGTGATTTCTTTATTGTTTCCACCTCCATTTTTATAACCTGAATGGTTTCGTTCAATTCCTTCACCTGTTTTGTTGTGCTTTTCTGTAGTTCTTTAAGGGCTTCTCCTTGTTTACTTGTGTTCTCCTGTATTTCTTTAAGGGACTTATTTATGGCCTCCTTGAAGCCCTCTGTCAGCATCATGAGCTGTGATTTTAAATCCAAATCTTGCTTTTCTGGTGTGTTGGGGTATCCAGGACTTGTTGTTGTGAGAAAATTGGGTTCAGATGGTGCCATGTTGTCTTGATTTGTGTTGCTAACATTCCTACGTTTGCCTTTTACCATCTTGTTATCTCTGGTGTTAGTTGGTCCTGCTGTCTCTGGCAGGTGCTTTTCCCTCCTGTTGGCCTGCAAACCCTTCTCAGCACCCCTGGGTGACCAGCTCTCCCTTGGCACAGAGTGCTGTGGTGCTGCCCAGCCCCTGGGTGCAGATAGAGCCTGAATGGACCCAGCTGTTCTGCTGTTCCTGGTCCCTACCTCCTGGTTGTACCTGTCTCCTAGGTCCCTGGAGAGAAGATGGCCAGGATGATATTTTCTAGTTATATCCATTTGCCTAAGAATTTCATGAATTCATTGTTTTTCATAGCTGAGTAGTACTCCATTGTGTAAATATACCACATTATCTGTATCTATTCCTCTGTTGAGGTACATCTGGGTTCTTTCAAGCTTTTGGCTATTACAAATAAGGCTGCTATGAACATAGCAGAGTATGTATCCTTATTACATGCTGAAACATCTTCTGGGTATATGCTCAGGAGTGGTATAGCTGGGTCCTCAGGTATTACTACGTCCACATTTATGAGGAACTGCCAAACTGATTTTCAGAGTGGTTGTACCAGCTTGCAATCCCACCAGCAATGGAGGAGTGTTTCTTGCCAGCATCTGCTGTCACCTGAGCTTTTGATCTTAGCCATTCTGACTGATATGAGGTGGAAAATCAGGGTTGTTTTGATTTGCATTTCCCTGATCATTAGGATGTTGAACATTTCTTTAGGAACTTCTCAGCCATGTGATATTCCTCAGTTGAGAATTCTTTGTTTAGCTCTGTACCCCATTTTTAAATAGGGTTATTTGTTTCTCTGGAGTCTACCTTCTTGAGTTCTTTGTATATATTGGATATTAGTCCTCTATTGGATGTAGGATTGGTACAGACCTTTTTCCAATCTCTTGGTTGCTATTTTGTCCTATTGACAGTATCCTTTGCCTTTCAGAAACTTTGCAATTTTATGAGGCCCCATTTATCAATTCTTGATCTTAGAGCATAAGCTATTGGTGTTCTATTCAGAAAATTTCCCCTGTGCCCATGTGCTTGAGGTTCTTCCCCACTTTCTTTTCTATTAGATTCAGTGTATCTGGTTTTATGTGAAGGTCCTTAATCTACTTGGACTTGAGCTTTGTACAAGGAGATAAGAATGGATCAATTTGTATCCTTCTACATGTTGACTGCCAGTTGACCCAGCACCATTTGTTGAAAAGGCTATCTTCCTTTCCACTGGATGGTTTTAGCTCCTTTGTCAAAGATCAAGTAACCATAAGTGTTTGAGTTCATTTCTTGCTCTTCAATTCTATTCCATTGTTCTACCTGCTGGTCACTGTACCAATACCAATACCATGGAGTTGGTTTATTTTTTATTTTTTATTTTTTTAATCATGATTGTTCTGTAGCAGAGCTTGAGGTCAGGGATTTTGACTCCACCAGAAGTTCTTTTATTGCTGAGAATATTTTGTGCTATCCTGTTTTTTTTTTTAATTCAAGATGAATTTGGAAATTTTTCTTTATAACTCTATGAAGAATTGAGTTGGAATAATAAAAGCAATATAAAGCAAACCAGTAGCCAATATCAAACTAAATGGAGAGAAACTTGAAACAATCTGTCTAAAATCATGTACTAGACAAGGCTGCCCACTCTCTCCCTACCTGTACTTGATGTTCTAGTCAGAGCAATTAGACAACAAAAGGAGGTCAAACGGATACAAATTGGAAAGGAAGAAGTCAAAATATCACTATTCGCAGATGATATGATAGTATACTTAAGTTACCCCAAAAATTCTGCCAGAGAACTCCTAAACCTGATAAACAACTTCTGCAAAGTGGCTGGATATAATATTTACTCAATTAAATAAGTGGCCATCCTCTACTCAAGGAAAAAAATTTAAGGAGATGGTTTTAGTCATTTTGTCAGAAAGACATAATAAAGTTAGAATCAAGACTAAAATGTGCTGCCTCCTCATAAATAGTTAATAAAGTGTCCACAATCAGGAATACAATGAACTTTCACTATTATACCGGGAAGAGAAATAGGCTTGGGACAAATTTGTGATCAAGGAAAAATACCTATTCTAGGTTGGGTCCAAGTATAAAACCACAGGTGTGCACTATGATAAAGCAAGGCCATATGAACCTGTTGCTTTGAACCTATAACGAGCTTATAAAATTAAATACTGATTTGAACTTAACTATCAACATCCTTCAGTAACTTCTCTTTTATGTAACATTTTATCCAGGGAGGTAATTCTTTTTTATGTGGAGATCTTTTTGTTAGCTATAAAAGACTGAAAGCAATAATAATGTTTTGGTGTAGACATTTCCACTACATCCATCCAGAGTGTGTCTTTTTTCTGTGTGCATAACTCTTCTCTCTCTCTCTCTCTCTCTCTCTCTCTCTCTGTACACACACACACACACACACAAACACACACACACATTTCTTCCTCTTCTTTTCTCTCTGGCTCACAAAGAGTTAACAAACTCCAAGCCCCTCATCAAAAGTCAGCAGCTTTGGGCCATAGAACAACAAAGGCTTAAGGACAGAGAAAATTTACCCAAAGTAAGCTACTGTAGCCCTTACATCCACAACTTTTGCCACAGCAGCTTCCAAGCCCCTATTTCTGATTGCTTCAGTCTATCTGTATGCTGACCTGGTCCCTGACAGTGACAGAAGAAATTGATGCATCAGTTAAAGAATATGTTAAAACTAAAATCCTCTGACACAAAACATCCAGGAAATGTGGGAAACTATAAAAAGACCAAATCTAAGGATAATAGGAATAAAAGGATAAGAAACCCAGTTCAAAGGCCCAGAAATACATTTAACAAAATCATAGAAAAATATTTCCTAACTGTAGAATGCCTTATTGGGGTGCCATGCTACCTGACAGGAACTTGACATCAACCAATGTGAAATTCCTCTCCCAGCCTTTGAGCAGGAAATCTTGTGTTAGCCATAATCCCCTCTACCTGGGGTGGAGGCTCAGACCAAGGTGAAGCCCATTGTTCTTCAAGGACCTGCAGTTTCCTGAGAAACACTAGCCACCTGTGGAGCAATCTAATGGTTCTGCAGAGAAGTTTCCAGTCTTTGGGGGAAGGGTTTTCCTCTGCCTATGTATTTGGAGTCTTCCAATAAACCTTGAGACCTTGAGCAGCAGGTGTTGTCTTGTTCTCCATCTCTTTTCACTGCCTTCTCATACATCCCCAGCTTCCCTTTCAGGTAACCTATTGAATGTAACTGTGGGCAGTTATACCTAACCTAAAGAAGGAGATACCTATTAAAGTACCAGAATCTTACAAAACACCAGACCAGAAAAGAAAGTCCCCTGACCACATAACCAAAATGCTAAACATACAGAACAAAGAAACAATATTAAAAACTTCAAGGGAAAATGCCCAAGCAACTTATAAAGGTATTCATATTAAAATTGTGCTCAACTTGTCAATGGAGACTCTAAAAGCCAGAAGGCCCTGGACAGATGTCCTGTAGACTCTAAGAGACCATAGATGTCACCCCAGACTACTCTACTGAGAAAGCTTTCAATTACCATAGGGGGAGAAAGCAAGACATCCAAGATAATGTCAAATTTAAACAACATTTAACCACAAATCCAGTCCAGAGAACCAGAGAAGGTACTAGCAAGAAAGCTCCAACCTAATGAGGTTAACTATACCCATGAAAACATGGGAAATAATCTCATGGAAGCAAAACAAAAAAAAAAGATTAAACAATAGAAGAGGAAGAAGAAGAAAAAGAGGAGGAAGAGGAGGAGGAAGAGGAGGAGTCAGAAGAAGAAGAAGAAGAAGAAGAAGAAGAAGAAGAAGAAGAAGAAGAAGAAGAAGAAGGAGGAGGAGGAGGAGGAGGAGGAGGAGGAGAAGGGAAATGTGTATGCACACATAAAAAGACACACAAACAGACACACATACATACACACACTACTTCCCCCATCACCAACAACAAAGTAACAAAAATTAAAAATCATTGATCATTAGTATCTCTTAATGTTATTGGACTGAATTCACCAATTAAAAGACACAGGCTAACAGAATGCATGCAAAACCAGGGTCCATCCTTCTGTTGCATACAAGAAACATACCTCAACATCAATGATGGGCATTACCTCAGAGTAAGGAACCGAAAAATTTCTTTTTCCAAGTCAATGCACATAAGAAGCAAGGTAGTTTAAACATTCTAATATCTAACAAAATAGACTTCCAACCAAAATTAATAAAAAATATTGGGAAGGACACTCCATACTCACCAAATGAAATACTAACCAAGATGATGTTTCTAATCTGAGCAACTATGCAGAATACAATACCAAAACACAAAGGTAACCACTTTTGTAAAAGAAGAATTAATAAGGCTTAAATTACACATCAACCCTAATATATTGATAACGGGAGACTTCAATATCCCACTCTCATTAACTGACAGGTCATCCAGACAAAAACTAAGCAGAGAAATGCTAGAACTCACAGATTTTATAAACCAAATACACCTAAAACATATCTATAGAATGTTTCATCCAAATACTAAAGACTATATTTATCAGCACCTCATGTAACTTTCTCCAAAATTGGAGTATGTAACATACTTGGTCACACAGCAAGACTCACTACACACAAGAAAATTGAAATAGCCCCCCCTCCCTACATCCTATTAGATCACCATGGAAACAACAGAAAGTCTAAAACTGATGGGCACTGAAAAATTCTATATTGAAAGGCTACTGGATCAAGACATAAATTAAGGAGGAAACTAAAGGCTTTCTAAAATTCTATGAAAATGAATGTACAATCTACCCTAACTTATGGGACACAATAAAAATGGTGATGAGAGGAAAATTCAGCTTATGGTTTCCATCTGCAGCGGGAGCTGACCCTGTGCCACAGCTCTCCATACCTATTTCCTGCCGGGAGAGATCTGGTCTATCAGGTGAGACCACCACTTCTGCTCAAATACCTGGACCTACCTGTAGCCATCAGGGCACAGGAACCAAGGAACAGCCAGGAACAGGATCCTTCCTGTTTTCATCTGTGCCCTGGAACTGACCCTGTACCTTGGTTCTCCATACCCAAATTCCTCCCAGAGAGCTGTTCTCCCAGGAGTGCTGACAGAAGGAACAAGCCACAGTCAGAGACAGCAAGACCAGCTAATACCACAGATAACCAGATGGTGAGAGGCAAGTGCTAGAACATAAGCAACAGAACCAAGGCTACTTGGCATCATCAGAACCCAGTTCTTCCACCACTGCAAGCCTTGGATACCCCAACACAATGGAAAAGCAAGACTCTGATTTCAAACCACACTCATGATGATTATAGAGGACTTTAAGAAGGACATTAATAACAACCCTGGAATTAGAAAACCTAGAAAAGAGATCAGGAATCATAGATGCAAGCATCACCAACAGAATGCAAGAGATAAAAGAGAATCTCAGGTGCAGAAGATATCATAGAAAACATTGACACAACAGTCAAAGAAAATGCAAAATGCAAGAAGATCCTAAGCCAAAACATTCAGGAAATCCAGGACACAATGAGAAGATCAAACCTAAGGATAATAAGTATTGCCAACTCAAAGGACCAGTAAATATCTTCAACAAAATTATAGAAGAAAACTTCCCTAACCTAAAGAAAGAGGTGCACATAAACATACAAGAAGCCTACAGAACTCCAAATAGATTGGACCAGAAAAGAATTTCTTTCCATCACACAATAGTCAAAACACCAAATGCACAAAACAAAAAGAATATTAAAAGCAGTGAGGGAAAAGTGTCAAGCAACATATAAAGTCAGACTTACCAGAATTACACCAGACTTCTCATCAGAGACTATGAAAGCTAGAAGATCCTGGGCAGATCTCAAACAGACCCTTAGAGAACACAAATGCCAGCCCAAACTACTGTACCCAGCAAAACTCTCAATTACCATAGATGAAGAAACCAAGATATTCCATGACAAAACCAAGTTTACATACTATCTTTCCTCAAATTCAGCCCCACAAAGGATAGCAGATGGAAAATGCCAACACAAGGAGGGAAACCACACCCTAGAAAAAGCAAGAAGGTAATCTCCTTTCAACAAACCCAAAACAAGATATCCACACAAACATAATTCCACCTCTAAAAACAAAAATATTAAGAAGCAACAACCACTATTCCTTAATATCTCCTAACATCAATGGACTCAATTCCCCAATAAAAAGACAGACTAACAGACTGGATATAAAAACAGAACCCATTATTTTGAGGCATATAGGAAACATACTTCAGTGAAAAAGACAAACACTACCTCATAGTAAAAGGCTTGTAAAAAGTTTTCCAAGCAAGAAACAAGTTTTCACAAGAAACAAGCTGGAGTAGCCATTCTAATATTGAGTAAAATTGACTTTCAACCAAAAGTTATCAAAAAAGATGAGGACATTTCATGCTTGTAAAAGGAAAAACCTACCAAGATGAACTCTCAATTCTGAACATCTATGCTCCAAATGCAAGGGCACCCACATTCATAAAAGAAACTTTACTGTTCTCTGATAAGTGGATATTAGGCAAAGAATGTGGAATCCTCACGATACAACTCATGGACCTGCTTCAGTCCTACTTAGAAGGGGAAGCAATATAATCAAGGGAAATAGAGGGTAAGAGGGACTTGGGAGGAAGAGAAGAGGGGGAGGGGAAAAAGAGGGGCAGAATCAGGTATGGGAGGAGATGGAGAAGTTGTACTGAGGGTCAGAAAATTGAAAATCTTAGTGCTGCCTCCCTTTTCCCTGTTCAATCACTGGCTTCTTGTTGCATTAATATTTAAATTAATTGTAGGGAAATTCTGCTACATAGTTCTAACCAAGCAAGAGAAAGACTTGCATAATAAGAATGTTAAGGCATCGAAGAAAGAAATTGAAGAAGGTATTAGAAGATAGAAAAATCTCACATGCTTATGGATTGATCAGTAGAATAAATAATGAATATGGCCCCCTACAGCAGTCTACAGTGTTCACCCCAATCTCCATTAAACTTCTAATACAATTATTCACAGAAATTGAAAAATGGTAACACACACACACACACACACACACCCCAAGATAACTAAAACAATCTTGAATAATTAAGCATCCCAGATGTATCATCTGGGATTTCAAGTTGTACTACAGTGCTGTAGCCATAAAAGCAGCATGGCATTTGTATAAGAACAAACACATTGAACAATGGTGTTGAAGATGCATATTAATTCCTCAAATCCATAGATATCTGATTTTTTTCAAAGAAGCTTATAATATACACTAGAGAAAAAAATAGCATCTTCAACAAATGGTGCTGGTTAAATTGAATCGTTACATGTAGAAGAATGAAAATAGATCCACATCTAGTACTCTGTATAAAATTCTACTCCAAATAGGTCATGGATCTCTGATGAAAGAGAAAATGGCTATTAGGCTTCAACTCACTGGTACAGGAAAGGACTTTCTGAATAGGACACTGATAGCACAGACATTTAAAACTAAACTAAAAAGCTTCTGTAAAGCAAAAGATACCATCACTTGGTCAAAGCAACAGCCTAAAGAATGGGAAAAAATCTTTAGTGATTACACATCTGAATGTTTGGTTCCCAGTCAGTCCATGGTTTAGGGAGGATTAGGAAGTGTGGTCTTCTTGGAGGAGGTATTTCCATGTAGTAGTCTATGAGCTTTAAAAGATCCCATCCCTCTCTCTTTGCTTCTAATTTTTGAATCAAGAGGTAAGCTCCCAGCCTTGACTCCATTTCCATGCCTGCCTGACTATTGCCATGCTTCCTGCCATGATGGTTCTGGACTTACCCTCTGAAACTAAGCAAGTCCCTAACTAAATAATTCCTTTTATAAGTTGGCTTGGTTATGATGTCTCTTTACAGCAGTAGAACAGTAAGACAGAGAGTTAGTATTTAGAATATATAAAGAAAGAAAAAGACTGGAATATCAAGAAGCAACCCAATTAAAATTGGTGTATAGAAGTAAAATGAGAATTATCAAAAGAACAAACACAAATAGCTGAGAAACACTAAAAAAACTCTTCAACATTTGTGATGTCTAGTTTTATGTCAACTTGACACAAGCTAGAATCATCTGAAAAGAGGGAACGTTAATTAAGAAAATTGCCTCCATCAGATCTGCCTGGAGGGCATTTTTCAAGGTAGTGGTTGGTGGGGGAGGGTAAAGACCATTGTAGTTATGCTACCTATACACTGGAGCTATTATTATCATCATCATCATCATCATCATCATCATTTTCTTAAGAAAGAATGGTGAAAAAGTCATGATGAGCAAATTAGTAAACAGTTCTCCTCTATGGCCTCTGTGTCAGCTCCTGCCTCCAGGTTCCATTCTTCTTGAGTTCCTGTTCTGACTTCCTTCAGTGATGAAGAGTGATAGGGACACATAAGATAAGGAAACACTTTCCTCTCCAAGTTTCATTCAGTCATAGTGTTTTTATCTCAGCATTATCTCTAAGATAATATCCTTAGCCATCAAGGAAATGCAAATTAAATCTACTTTGAAATTTCACTTTTCATCATTTAGAATGGGCAAGATCAATTATGAATGACAACACATGCTGGTTTGCTCATCCTGACTTGTTCAGCATTCTTTCTTAAGATGCAGAGAAAGGGGAACACTTCTCCATTGTTGGTGGGAGTACAAATTTATATAGCTTCTATGGAACTTAGTGTGGTGGTTCCTCACAAAGCTGAAACCTGATCTACTTTAAGATTCAGTCATATCACTCTTAAGCATATGCATCTTACTCCAGAGATATTTGCTCATCAATGTTCATTACTGCTACCTTCACAATATCCACTAATTGGAAAGAGCTTAGCTGTCCATCAATGGATGATATGGAAATATGGGACATTAACACAATTTAATGTCATTCAGTTGTTAAGAAAAATAAAATCACGTAATTTGCAAGTAAATATATGGAGTTAGAAACAATCATTCTGAGTGAGGTAACCCAGACCCCTAAAGACTGACACTGTATATTTTCCCTTATTTGTGAATGTTAGTGTTTAAACCTTGGGTATGTGTTTTCAAATCAGAATAACTTCATGAGATGGAACTCATATCTGACACTGCAAAAGTGACCATGAACCTGAGACTAACCTGATAATGGGCCATAGGGAAAAATCTACTACTCTTATTCTTCTAAAGGAACACAGTAATAAAATAGCCCCTAACGACATATTGATATACCCACAGATCAGAAATTGCTCAACCCTTATTATAGAAGTTTCTTCTTGCAGTGAATGGTAACTAACACAGAGACCCTCAGCTAGACAATGTACAAAGAATGAGAGGCTTTGAACCACTCAGCCCTAAATGGGATGAATATCTTCTTGAGTTCCCTGAAAGGCTCAGGAATTAGGGTACAAGTGGGGACAGAAAGACTGTAAGAGCCAAAGGTGTTGGATGATTCCAAGAAAACAGAATCTTCCAGATGCAACAAGACTAATTCACATAAGAACTCACAGAGGCTATGACAACATCCATAGACCTGTACAGGTTTAAACAACACAAAATCTCAACACTGAGAATGGTAATTGGACACAACTTCCACCCCCAAACCAAAAAGCTATCTGGAATTGATACTTTCTGGAAAAGAAAAATATATTTTTTCAATATAATGTCACTGGTTATATTACCCACATTCCAGGTCAGTCCCCATGCCCAAAAAGTAATTGGCCAACACATAATGAATTCCATGGTTTTTTTTTTTTTAAATTTGTTCATTGTGTGGACTTTTGGTGTTTTTGTCTTATTGGTTTTTGTTTTTGTGTTTTTTTGAGAGATGATAGCTGTGGCATGCTGGAGTGAATGCTAGAGAAAGAGAACATGAATTGATTGGTTGGATATGGAAGAAGTTGGGGAAGGGCAAAGAATATGATCAAAATATATGAGAAAATTTAAAAAAAATAAAAATAAACTATGGTGTATGGCAAAGCCGGAGTTCTATGTAGTCAAAGAAAACTCAACAAGAGCAGCAACAACAAAACCACCTCACATTAAACACTAGTTAGTCAAGATTAGGCTAGTCCAGTAGTTTTCTGCCTGTGTGGGCGGTAACCCTTTGGGGGGAGGGTTTCAAATGACCCTTTCATTTATATTAGATAACCTGCATATCAGATGTTTACATAAGATACAAGTTGGAAAATTACAATTATGAAGTAATGACAAAAATTATTTTATGGTTGGGAGTTACCAACAATATGAAAGGTACTTAAGGGTTGTAGCATTAAACCTTTGAAAACCACTGGGCTATGCACTAATTGTAAAGATATACATTTTAATTGAAAAAAATATACCAAGGTAGAGAAGAATGACATCAATACTCTTAAGGACACCAAGGCTGGGACTCATGTGGCAGGTGTGTACTATCAGCTCCTTTGAGCTGTATAGTAATATAGCACAGGGATATGAAATGGCCCTAAATGCAACTTACATGTCTCAAAGTTCTGGATGCAAGAGGCACAGAACCAAACTGTTAGGAAAATGCTCCCTTAGCAGGGCCAAATGGAAGAACATAAATAGTCTCTTCCTAGTGTTTGCTGGTTTGCTGCCTGTCTTTGGTGCTTCTTAGATTGTAGTTATACAATGACAAATTCTGCCTGCAACACGACTGCCTTAACTGTACATATCTGCATCTAAGCCCTTCTCCTCTGACTTATAAAGTCATCAGTTACTGTCTTGTATCACAGCTCAACTTGGTTATAGCTTCAAAGGAATAATTTCTAGCAATATCTTTTTAGAAAGATTATTCAACCCTTAACAGAGGCTACACAAACATACATATGTAACAGAGGCTTATGTTACTCAGAGTAAACATTATTTTAAATTTGAAACCAAGTAAATATTTATATAATTATCTAACAAAACAAAATGCAAAGTCCTCAAAATTAAAATTAAAATAAAATAAAGCATAGAGTATTGGGTATGTGGCACATTATGAAGAAACTTTTATTTAATTTTATTTTTAAATTTCATTTTATTTTTCCATTAGCATATGAAATGACAGATTTCCTTATGACATTTTAATACATACATAAAACTATTTTATGACTTTAAAACAGGCTTCTTTAGCCATATTTTTCTAGAGGGATATATTTTAAACAAAACAGAATGGAAACTGTTTTCAGTAATTATGTAGTAGGTGGTAGTGTTGGCATAATTATTTTAAGACTGTTCAATGTGCACATTTTAGATGAAGCAAGTGAGTTAGGGTGCAAATCATTGGACAAAAGATGTTAACATCATGAGGTACAAACCTTAGAGGCCTAAGTGTGAAACAGAAATAAAACTCAGTTCATAATATATCTAGTTTTAAGGCAACAAGATGTGGCTAGTTTTCATTTAAAGTCAAGGAAACCTCTTTAGGTGCTTCTCAGCCATTAGATATTCTTCAGGTGAGAACTCTTTGTTTATCTCTGTACCCCATTTTTTAATAGGGTTACTTGGCTCTCTGGAGTCTACTAAAGAGATGTTCATCATCCTTAGTCATTAGGGAAATGCAAATCAAAACAACCCTGAGATTCCACCTCACACCAGTCAGAATGGGTAAGATCAAAAACACAGGAGACAGCAGTTGTTGACGAGGATGTGGAGAAAGAGGAACACTCCTCCACTGCTGGTGGGATTGCAAGCTGGTACAACCACTCTGGAAAGCAGTCTGGCGGTTCCTCAGAAAACTGGGCATGACACTCCCGGAGGATCCGGCTATACCACTCCTGGGCATATACCCAGAGGCTTCCCCTGCATGCAATAAGTACACATGCTCCACTATGTTCATAGCAGCCTTCTTTATAATAGTCAGAAGCTGGAAAGAACCCAGATGTCCCTCAATGGAGGAATGGATTCAGTAGATGTGGTATATTTACACAATGGAATACTACTCTGCAATTAAAAACAGTGAATTCATGAAATTCCTAGGCAAATGGTCAGAACTTGAAAATATCATCCTTAGTGAGGTAACCCAATCACAAAAGAACACACATGGTGTTTAACTTCTTGAGTTCTTTGTATATATTGGATATTAGCCCTCTGTCGGATGTAAGGTTGGTAAAGATCATTTCCCAGTTAGTTGGTTGCCACTTTGTCTTTTTGACAGTGTCTTTTGCCTTGCAAAAACTTTGTAATTTAATGAGGTCCCATTTGTCTATTCTTGATCTTAGAGCATAAGCTATTGAAGTTCTGTTCAGGAAATTCTCCCCTGTGCCCATATGTTCAAGGTTCTTCCCTAGTTTCCCTTCTATTAGTTTCAGTGTGTCTGGTTTTATGTGGAGATCTTTGATCCACTTAGAATTGAGCTTAGTGCAAGGAGATAAGAATGGGTCAATTTGCATTCTTCTGCATGTTGACCTCCAGCTGAGCCAGCACCATTTGTTGAAAAGGCTATCTTTTTTCCACTGGATGGTTTTAGCTCCTTTGTCAAAGATCAAGTGACCATAGGAGTGTGGATTCATTTCTGGGTCTTCAATTCTGTTCCATTGATCTACATGTCTGTTACTGTACCAATACTATGCGGTTTTTAACACTATTGCTCTGTAGTACAGCTTGAGGTCCGGGATACTGATTCCCCCAGAGGTTATTTTACTCTTGAGAATAGTTTTAGCTATTCTGGGTTTTCTGTTATTCCAGATGAATTTTTGAATTGCTCTTTCTAACTCTATGAAGAATTGAGTTGGGATTTTGATGGGGATTGCATTGAATCTGTGTATTACTTTTGGTAAGATGCTCATTTTTACTATATTAATCCTGCCAATCCATGAGCATGGCAGATTTTTCCATCTTCTGAGGTCTTCTTCAATTTCTTTCTTCAGAGACTTGAAGTTCTTGTCATACAGATCTTTCACTTGTTTGGTTAGAGTCACACCAAGATACTTTATATATTTTGTGACTATCATGAGGGGTATCATTTCTCTTACTTCTTTCTCAGCCTGCTTATCCTTTGAGTATAGGAAGGCTTCTGACTTGCTTGAGTTGATTTTATATCTGGCCACTTTGCTGAAGTTTTTTATCAGCTGTAGGAGTTCTCTGGTGGAGTTCTTTGGGTCGCTTAAGTATACTATCATATCGTCTGCAAATAGTGAAAGTTTGACTTCTTCCTTTCTAATTTGTATCCCTTTGACCTCCTTTTGTTGTCTAATTGCTCTAGCTAGAACTTCAAGTACTATATTGAAAAGATATGGAGAGAGAGGGCAGCCTTGTCTAGCCTCTGATTTTAGTGGGATTGCTTCAAGTTTCTCTCCATTTAGATTGATGTTGGCTACTGGTTTGCTGTAAATTGCTTTTACTATGTTTAGATATGGGCCTCAAATTCCTAATCTTTCCAAGACCTTTAGCATGAAAGGATGCTGAATTTTGTCTAATGCTTTCTCCTCATCTAATGAAATGACCATGTGATTTTTTTCTTTGATATTTTTTATGTAGTGGATTACATTGATGGACTTCTTTATATTGAACCATCCCTGCATCCCCGCAATGAAGCCTACTTGATCGTGGAGAATGATCCAGTGTGTTGTTGGATTTGGTTGGCAAGAATTTTATTGAGTATTTTTGCATCGAAATTCTTAAGAGAAATTAGCCTGAGATTCTTTTTCTTTGTTGGATCTTTGTGTGATTTTGGTATTAGCATAATTGTGGCTTCATAGAATGAGTTGGGTAGTGTTCCTTCTGTTTCTGTTTTGTGGAATAGTTTGAAGAGTATTGGTGTTAAGTCTTCTTTAAAGGTCTGATAGAATTCTGCACTAAAACCGTCTGGACCTGTGCTTTTTTTGGTTGGAAGACTTCCAATGACCACTTCTATTTCTTCAGGGGTTATAGGACAGTTTAGATCGTCTATTTAATCCTGATTTAATTTTGGTATTTGGTATCTGTCTAGGAAATTGTCCATTTCCTCCTATTTTCTAGTTGTGCTGAATACAGGCTTTTGTAGTAGGATCTGATGATTTTTTGAATTTCCTCAGTTTCTGTTGTTATCTCTCCCTTTTCGTTTCTGATTTTGTTAATTTGGATAGTGTCTCTGTGCCCTCTGGCTAGTCTGGCTAAGGGCTTATCTATCTTGTAGTATTTCTCAAAGAGCCAACTCCTAGTTTTGTTGATTCTTTGTATGGTTTTATTTATTTCTACTTGATTGATTTCAGCCCTGCATTTGATGATTTCCTGCCTTCTACGCCTCTTGGGTGTATTTGCTTCTTTTTGTTCCAGGGCTTTCATGTGTGCCATTAAGCTGTTAGTGTATGCTCTCTCCCATTTCTTTTTGGAGGCACTCAGGGCTATGAATTTTCCTCTTAGCACCGCTTTCATAGTGTCCCATAAATTAGGGTATGTTGTGCCTTCATTTTCATTAAATTCTAAAAAGTCTTTGATTTCTTTCTTTATTTCTTACTTCATCAAGGTATCATTGAGTAGAGAATTGTTTAGCTTCCACTTGTATGTGGGCTTTCTGTTGTTTTTGTTGTTATTGAAGACCACCCTTATTCCATAGTCATCTGATAGGAGGCATGGGATTAGTTCGATCTTCTTATATCTGTTGAGGTCTGTTTTGTGACCAATTATATGGTTGATTTTGGAGAAGGTACCATGAGGTTCTGAGAAGAAGGTATATTTTTTTGCTTTAGGATGAAATGTTCTATATAACTGCTAGTTACATTTGGTCCAAGACTTCAATTAGTTTCTCTGTGTCCCTGTTTAGTTTTTGCTTTCCTGAACAATTCATTTCAGAGAGCAGGGTGTTGAAGTCACCCACTATTATTGTGTGAAGTGCGATGTGTGCTTTGAGCTTTAGTAAAGTTTCTTTTACGAATGAGGGTGCCCTTGCGTTTGGAGCATAGATGTTCAGAATTGAGAGTTCTTCTTCGTGGATTTTTCCTTTGATAAGTATGTAGTGTCCTTCTGTGTCCTTTTTGATGACTTTAGGTTGAAAGTCAATTTTATCTGATATTAGGATGACTACTCCGGCTCGTTTCCCGGGACCATTTGCTTGTAAAATTGTTTTCCAGCCTTTTACTCTGAGGTAGTGTTTGTCTTTGACACTGAGGTGCATTTCCTGCATGCAGCAAAATGCTGGGTCCTGTTTACATATCCAGTCTATTAGTTTATGTCTTTTTATTGGGGAATTGAGACCATTGATATTAAGAGAGATTAAGGAATAGTGATTATTGCCACCTGCTATTCTTGACGCTATCTTTATGTTTGAGTGGGTGCAGATGGAAGCCCAACAGGCTGTGTTCCAAGCGATGTTATATTAGGGAGTCCCTGGTTACCTGCATGCTGAGTGCAGTTGATCCCTGGAGCAGAGGTCACCAAGGGGAGGCTGGTGAGCTCTCTCCCTGTGTGGGTGCGCTCTCTCCCAGTGTGGGTCCCTCTGCAGGGCAGATGTCCCACAGCAGACCTGGCATGTAGGCGACCACAGAACTGCCCAGCTCTTGGGAGCAGAAATCACACAAGCCTGCTGAATCCCAAGCAATATTATGCTTGATTTTCCTTGTGCCTGGAGGTCCCTATTGCCCTGTTGCTGGAGCAAAGATGGCGGAGTGTCAAAAAAGTAACTTTGTAAGGTACTGGACTGTGCCATCAGATGGACATAAGAACTGGTGAGATGGAGTGAGGTCAAGCCCTGGGAATCTCAGAGATCTTAGACATTAGGAGTGGAGCTGCCCCCGCAACCCTCAAGCCAACTTTGGAATAGGTGGTGACCATTAGGCAACCATGGGTACTTAGTCCATGCTAATGAGGTATCTCAGTAGCCTTAACCTTTAGCCATGACCTTCCTTTCCTGGATAGTGTCATGCCCCAAGTTATTTAATCTTTGGTTCAACCCGAATAAAAAGTTAGCATTCAAATCCACCTCCAATAAAGAAATATGAATGATCTATGATTGTCTCAGAGAACTGCTTCATCAAAGATTGCTGCAGGGAAGGCCTTCACTGAAATGAGCCATGACACTGATTAGTGAAGAAGGCTGCCTTCCCTTCTCCTGACCTTCAGGCACTTGGCACTCGTGTTTAGACTGGATACTGCTCATATCAGGGAGCTATTCCTTTCAGTCTGGTGTACAGATCATGGACCTTCGTTCCTGACTTCCTCTCCCAGTTATTTCATTGATGGTACCCTGGCACCCCCAGAGGAGACCTTGGAACTACAGCATTAGTCCCATACCCCCAACTTCCCCTTTGAGTTTGGTGTGTAGCTCTGCTCTGAGGCCCGAAGGGAACTGCTTGGACTGCCAACTTCACGTTGTGGACTTTGCCCTGCCACTACTGGAGAGGCAGAATGTAGGATCACAAAACTTCAAAGTTAATCTATATTATAATCCAAGTGGATTTACCCAAATATCTGTAGAACATTCTGTCTAACATATACATATTCTCCTCTCTAAAGTAGATCACATTCTAAGTCATAAAGCAAGTTTTAACAAGTGCAGAAGGAACAAAACAGTTTCTTTTTTCTTATGACACAGTATGACAAAACCAGAAATAATTAACAAGAGAAATTACAGAAGCCTCACAAATACTTGAAATGGGACAATATACTTTTAAATGACCAGAGAGTCTTTGAAGAAATAAAAAAGGAAATAAAAATTAATGCATTTCTAGAATCAAATGAAAAAAACCTATAATTTTTTGTTTCCATCTGCCTGAAAAAGTTTACTATTTTAATTGAATATTTTATTTATTTACATTTCAAATGTTATCCCCTTTCCCAGTTTCCCCTCTGTAATCTCCCTATCTCATTCCTTGCCCCTCAGCCTGCTTTTATGAGGGTGATCCCCCACCCACCCACCCACTCCCATCTTGCCTCTCTAGCATTCTTCTACACTGGGGCATCAAGCCTTCACAGGACCAAGGGCCTCCCCTCCTAGTGATGCCTGCTAAGGCAATCCTCTGCTACATATACAGCTGGAGCCATGGGTCCCTCCATGTGTGCTCTTTAGTTGTTTTAGTCCCTGGGAGCTCTGGGGAGGGGTCTGGTTGGTTGATATTGTTGTTCTTCCTATGGGGCTGCAAACTCTTTCAGTTCCTTCAGTCCTTTCCCCTAAATCCTCCATTGGGGTCTCCATGCTCAGTCTGATGGTTGACTGCAAGCATCCACATCTGTACTGTTAGGCTCTGGCAGAGCCTCTCTGGAGACAGCTATATCAGACTCCTGTCAGCTAGCATTCCTCGGCATCAGCAATGGTATGTAATATGTAGCATTCCAGTTTTCACCAATCAAGATTTCTTCCCTTCTAGATTCTTATTTTACTTTGAATTATTTTAGAAGCATCTTATTTGCTGATGTGTGATATCTTTCAAAGTGTCATCATGAATTTCTATTAAAATATTTTTTACTTGTCCAAGGTTGTGTCTCTAACTAGATTTTTAAAAATTAAGTTTAGATCTTTGGAAATTTTCTACATGTATCTAGTATGCTCTGGTTATAGTTTCTCTTCCTGTATCCTCTTTGTTTTGTCACATGATCTCTATGATCATTGGATTGGGACTATTCACTGGAGTATGATAAGGTTTTATCTCCTGCTAAACTTTTAAACAACCTGAGTGCATAAGCGGTGCCTTTTTCTTCAATGCTTTCCTAAGTATTGGCACAATGTCTGCCTGCTAAGTTGTTCTACTTAGTAAAATGTGACTGAAAACATGATAATTGCCTTAATTTCTTCTTAATTATTATTATTTAACATACTGTGAGCAATCATACTTTTAGAAGAGTTCATTGAGGTTTGTAGTTTTGGAGAGTGAGTCCATGACCATCATGAAAAGGAGCAAGATATTAGGCAAGTAGACATGGTATTTATGTACCTGAGCTGAGAACTTAACATCCTTATCCTTAAGAAGGAGATAGAGAGCTAATTAAGAATGGGTAGTCTTTCAAAACCTCAAAGCCCTTCCTTGAATGACACACTTCCTCCAATGTAGCCACACCTGCTGTCTTTAGTTAGGGTTTTACTGCTCTGAATAGACACCATGATCAAGGCAGCTCTTATAAAGATGACATTTAATTAGGGCTGGCTTAGAGGTTCAGAGGTATAGTTCATTTTCACCAAGGCTGGAGCATGGCAGCATCCAGGCAGACATGGTACAGGAGGAGCTGAGAGTTCTACATCTTCATCTGAAGGCCTCTAGGAGAAGACTGTCTCCTGTGTGGATAGGAGAAGGACCTCAAAGCCCACCCTCACAGTAACACTCTTCCTCCAACAAGGCCACACCTACTCAAACAAGATCACACCTCCTAATAATGTCACTCCCTGGCCAAGCGTATTCAAACCACCACACCTTCTAATCCTTTCCAAACAGTTCTACCAGCTGAGGAGCAAGTATTCAAATCTATGAGCCCATGAGGCCCATTTCCATTCAAACAGTAAGGACAGGCCAATAAAATAGAGATTCTATTATGCCCACATTGGCATGGATGCAATGAGAGCCAGCAAATGATATTAAATTACCTATCTATATCCACCTATGAGCTCATATTCAAGTCACTACCTTCCTTTCTATCCCTTACCAAGCATTTTTTGGAGGGAGGCATGAACAGAGAAAAAGAAATCTGAAAGACAAATTTGAGAAGAAGATATCAGCTCCTGGATATATAGCACACTAGATGGAACTGGTTCTGCCCAGGATCTGGGAGGGTGAAACATGCTAATGAGGCTGCAGGACTTGCATTAATAGTGATGAGCACTTCTCAATACAGTCTGTGATTTTAAGACAATTGAGTAATCATTAGAAGGTGCATTCATTCCTCTCACCTTCCACAGAATTTCCTAACAGCTTTATAAAAAAAATGAGGACTAACTGTATTTCATTTTTACCAACCTGGATCTGTGTGCATCTCATTTTTGAACTGAGCTGGGGAATGGAAATGTATTATTTGTAAGCTTTCAGACCTCAAACTTGTAAAGGAATCAGGCTTTAAGACCATTCTTTTTAAAATAAAATGTTATTCTTTTCTCATACAACACATCTGACCACAGCTTCCCTTCCACCCATTCTTCCCAATCCTCCTACTACCCCTTTCTTCCCAGCCACACCCCTCCCCCTCCCATCAGAAAAGAGCAAGCCTCCCAGAGATAGCAATGGAACATGACACAACAAGATATAATAAAACTAGGTACAAGCTCTCACATCAAGGCTAGGTAAGGGAACCCAGTAGGAGTAAAAGGGTACCAAGAGCTGGCAAAATAGTCATCCCTACTGCCTTTGTCAGAAGTTCTCCAAACACCAAACAACCATAATATATATGCAGAGGACCAAGTGTAGACCCGTGCAGGCTCTGTGATTCCCATTTCAACTTCTATAAGCTGCCATGTTTAATTAATTCCTTGAGCCAAGTTCTCTGAGTATCCTTGACCCTTGAATATCCTTGGTTCCCACAATTTCTCATCTCCCTCTTCTGTGGTATTTCCTGAACTCCAAAGGGAGTGTCATGATTGAGATGTCCAACATGAGCTCTCCTCTCTCTCTGGCTAATGTTTGGCGGTGGGTCTCTGCATCTGTTTCTATCAACTGCTAGAAGACATTTTTCTGATGACAGACAACTGGACAAGGCACAGAAGATCATTCTTTTTATGGCATCAAAAAGGCAGTGTTACTAAGAACTGAGCTCCCAAAGTCAGTGTTGTTAAAAACAGAAACCTCAGCTGAGCTGATGTATGGAAACTGTCATAGACATTCACTGTGTGTGATTTTTGTCCATGCTAGAGATGGTGCTGGTGTATATTGAGGCAGAGCTGTGATGGAATGGTGGTCTCTTGGCATCTGCCAGTGTGGGAGGGACAATAGGAGAGTGAAGGGAAATGAGAATGAGATCTGGTAAAGGAGCTGTGGGACTGAACAATAGTCATGACAGGAAAGAAGAAGAGACATTCTTAGAACTTGAATATAAACTGTTCTCTGAAGGTTTGGTTCTAGTTGATAGGCCTTTGAGAAGGGAATAGATCATAAGGGCCTTAACATTCATGGTTAACCCACGAAACCCTCATGGTTGGCTGTACTTCTACAGAGAGGCACCTGCTTAGAGGGTGGTTAATGGGGGGAAGGACTTTAAAGGGCGTATGTTATTTCTGGATCTTCTCAGTTTCAGTCACCTTCTTGGTTTCTGGTCTTGAGCCCATCTTGCTTCATCTTGTATTTCCTGCTGTGATACCCACCTTACCATACATAGACCCAGGAGTGATAGGTCCTCCAAACACAGACAGAAGTCTCTGAAGCTGAGAAATAAAACAAAACAGATTTCCTCTTTTCAGCCCTTCCTTGTGGGTACTTCGTTATAGTAGCAAAACTGACTAAAACCATACCATATACACACTGTCCAAAACAAGTTAGGCCATGCCAAAAAAATGAAAGGAAAGGAGGAAGGAAGGGGAGAAAGGAGGGAGGGAGTGAGGAAAAGGGGACTGTGAAGTGAAACCTTGAATGCAGATAAGAATTCAAGTCCAAGCATTTGTTACTTTGGAACTACTTTGAGAAGCTTGCATCAAAACATAAATTAAGAAGAAAAGTGACTCAGGAAAAAAAAGGTAATTAAACAAGGTCAGAGACGTTGGACTCTTTTTACTACAGTTGAAGAGTTCTGCCGTCTGAGCTAGTCATGATGGTTGCGTGAATTCAGGTTGAGAATGGAAAGGGTCAGAGCAAAGACACAGTTAACTTAAACACTCTACTTTGTTTTTCCATTTAAACCAGACTGGTAAATGAATATCTTCCAATAGATTAGTTTCTTGTGCTAAAGAAGTTTAACAACCACTGTGTGGGACAGTTTGGATCTGGTTTGCATGTATCTTTCAAAGGTTATGTGCTAAAGGTGTGATCCTTAGTGTTTGATTCTGAGTTAGTAGAACCCGTAAGAGGTGGAGTCCCATGGAGAAAGGTCAGACCATTGGGCAACCTGGCCTCAGCAGTGATTGATGGTTAATCACACTAATCAGGGCATCGTTAGTGTGAGAGTTATAGGAAGAATGAGTGTCTGATTTTCATTTTCCATCATTTGAACATGCTAGAAATGGAGACTCCCAGCATCTCAGAGCCAATGACAAAGAATTTATATTTTACCAAAATTAACTTGTTAAGTACCAATACAGCATACCTTCAAGCTTCAATTTCTGAAGTTTTGTGACTTTTAAACATTTAGCTCTGATGTGTTCCTTTTATAATTCTATAATCAAGTGGGTAATTATGGTTCTGTAGTCATCTCAGACATCTTCTCCTCTGAACTCATCTATTCCACACTGCAAGCATACGTGGACAATGCTGTTATTGTATTCCTGGGTGTGCGGACACAATTTCTCCTCAGGAAACTGATTAAATTAAAAAAAAATCTTTTTTTATTTCTTCAGTTAAAAACATATTTTTGAAAAAAAAAAACAAACAGTCAGACCCATGAATGGTGGAAGTGTTTACATGTTCAAGATGGGTCATTACAGATCCTCAATGTATCATGAGCATAGGGCTTGGTTTTTATGGAATGGGCCATGTGGAGGGGGAAAAAATACCCTTAATTATTTCAGTAACTCTGATTTTATTTTTTTACAGTGTAAACAGGCTTTTGCAGAATTTATAATTACTTATAAATGCTAATGCTGACTGTATTTTAAAATCTAAAAATTTCTGTCATTGGAGTTGTGTCTTGAAAATATGTTTATCTATCTTAGTGCAAATGCTTTCTAGAATCCTGGAAAGACATTTAAAAATTTTTTTGAGGCACTTAAGCTCAACAGCTAATGGAAGATCATGTATTTAAATAATTTACACTTCCATCTGGCTGAAAGAACACCAGGTGGAAGTCTCTGGTCGGGATGAGTCTGTTACGTGGAAGGAAATGTTTGCTCAAAATAAATGAAAGGCAAACATTTACATGCATTCTGTCTTTTTGTCTGCGTGGGTAGACTCCTGTTTTCTATTCTAATGTTCCCAGGCCTGAATTCCATCTTAAACATTCACTTTGTGTTGCTGAGGGTCCAGAGGAGTTCCATTAACGGAATGATTGCCACAGTTTTATTTCCTTCTTCACAGCCTTTTGATCACTAGCAATTATTGTCTCTCTTTCTCATCCTTTCTGCATGCCAACCCACAATCAAAAGGGGCTGCCCACTTTCTGCAGGAGAGAGGAAGCTGAGTTTCCTGGATGAAGTTTTCCTTGTTGCCAGGCCAGCTGGCAAATTTTATGTTTCCCACCGAGTGTCACAGTGTGCTGTCAAAGGCTTGGTTTTGTGAGTTGACTTCTGATAGGCACTTTCTGCATCTTACCTGTCAACTCCACAGTGGACTTCCTCATTTGCAGCATGTGGCTTGCAAGCACAGACCGAGCCTGACAAGCCAGGAAAAATCCTACGGAGCACTCCACTTACCAGCCCTTTACTGCTCTTTGTGTTTGCCAGACATATTCTTCTGTGCTTGGGCTCATTCAGTGTGTGGGTGTCTGTGTATCACTAGGGACACATGGGAGTTTCAGCACTATCCATATTGTTAATCCTAAAAAGGGGAAAAACCAGGCTTGAGTTCTGGTATCCTATAAAGGAGAATTTCTGGTTATTTTTTCCAGGGTTATAAACTGGCTCTCTTAACAGCTCACTCCCCAGCTTATATGGGCATGCGTTCAGTAGTTAACAGTAACTGCATAAATGTTTGGAAATCAGCCTTTGTAGCCCATGTATTTCAAGAATTTCAAAATATTACAGTCTCTAGATTCTATCAAGATCACACTTAGGTTTATCTTCCAAGCTTCTAAGACTACCCATGAAAAGAGATCACAAAATCTGTGGAGGCTTCAAACTTGTATTTTTTTTTTTTACCAGAGCCAAATGAAACACAAAAATTCCAAATGTTTCAAGTTTTATTCTAGGTTTAGAAGTGACACATTTTTGATTCAGCTCTAAATCTGACGGTTCTTCTCTCTTTCATTGCTAGGAACAAGCCAGGCTGATCTGGGCTGGGGTATGAGGAAAATCTGAGTACAGCCAGAAAGACCACCATCCTGTCATACATATGGGCCTCACCAGGGGATGGGGTTTTGGCCTATTACAGAAAAAGGATTGGTAACAGAAAGGAAAGTTGCTCACGGAATCCCTCTGGGTACAGTGTAGAGGATATGGTTTGGCCACTCCATTTGCACTGGACAGGAGTTATTTCTGGTATCAATTTTTCTGTTTAGCATTTGGGCTTGGGCCAGAAAGAAGGCTTCTGAAAGATGGGGTACTGAGCCTACCCTTCACGGGACTCCTTCTACCTCTGTCCCTGGCTGGCTCAAAGCTTTCAGGTTGTAAAGCTGGTATACTCAGAAGTGTGGGTATTGCAGTAGTCACCCTCAGATGGGGCCACTCCAAGTGGCTATGTGGGCAGGTGCTTGTGCTTTATCAATGTATGGAAAGCATATGGGCAAGCTGTCTTACTAAGCTTGGCAAGGACACTGTTTAATATTGTAGTCATCATGTTGAGCAAGCAGGGTTCATGAGGAATACTCAGACAAATCCCTCCATTCATTTCCCTTATTGTTTGCTTTTCTTTAGTCCCAAATGTCAGACTCTCAATTTTGAGTTGGCTGTCCAGTGTTCTATAGCACCAGAATTAGTGGTGATTGTTATAGGAGGAGAGAGAGAGAGAGAGAGAGAGAGAGAGAGAGAGAGAGAGAGAGAGAGAGAAAGACCTCATAGTTGGTGTGGGCACTCTCTTGACACTGAACATTTGTGAGCTGACTGTGCTTCCATAGAACATTGATACAGGCTGAATGTTTGAGTCTCTGCAAGTCCAGGTTTGAAATACCAGCTCTCAAAGGATGGAATTTCGAAGAGGAGCTTTTTTAAGGAAAGTAGACTGTGGAGGTTGTATCCTCTTGAGTGAGATTAAGAAAAGAGGCCTAGAAAAGGTGTTTTGCCCTTCTATTATATAAGGGCATAAAAGCCCTTATTATGTGTCAGGGAGATAGAGACCCTATCAGACACCATAGCTGTTAGTGCTATTGGACTTCTAATTTCTAGAGCTATAAGAAGACACATTTAATATTTTTTATAAGTCTCTCAGTTTGTATTATTTGATATGGTACCTCAAATGGACTAACAAGTTCATGTCTTACAACTGTACCTTTCTCTCACAAGCTCTCTCTGCCCTTATCACTAACATTTGAAGGTTTCCCCTCTTTTAATGTGATTCCATTTGATGGTCATATTCATTTCTTTCCCCAGACCTTGGGGTCATTTCATTATCTATGGAGTCACAAGCTGAATCTATGTTAACTTTTCATATAAGAGGTCGCCTGGTAGCACTCAGTCAACCTTTGCCTCATCAAATGCTATAAGCATGGAGGCCTGCTACAGTCATTCTTTGTCCCTGTCAGAGGAGATAACCCAGTAGTTTCCTCATGTGGATATTTCATCAGATAGCAGTTGTCTTCATTAAGTTTTCTGATGGTGTGACAAAAACATCATGACCAAAAGCAACTTGGGGAGAAAAGGATTTATTGCATTTTATGACTTGTAGTCAATCATCTAGGGAAGTCAGGACAGGAACTCAAAGCAGGAACCTTGAGGCAAGAACTGATGCAGAGGCCACAGAGGAGTGCTTATTACTGGTTTGTTCCTCATTTTTTTATATACCCCAGAACTATCTGCCCAGTTGTGGCACTTCCCACAATGGGCTAGGCTCTCCTACATTAGTCTTCAATCACGAAAAATACTCTACAAACTTTTCTAGAGGCATTTTCCCAATTAAGATTTTTTTTTTCATGTGACTCTACTTTGTGACAAATTGGCATAAATACTAGCCAGCACAACTGATCTACAGTGTCCCATGGGACACCCCCATCTAGACACACTCTCTCAAAGGGCATCAAAGTTTTTCTCTTAGATTTAAAGGGAGGAGGCAGACACTAAGTTACACCTTCATGTTCCTTAACCTTAAGGAATAGAGGCCCTAAGTGCTGCCCTAAAGGTTCTGTTTCAATATCAAATTATTTTTCCTGTTTTGCCTAATCATTTTCAGATGTGGGAGGGTCCTTAGTACAATGCTGAAAACTTGGGATACTATTTTGTCCTGGGAGCTATGATAATTAGGGTTGGAATGTTTTAGTTAACATCGGTTACATGAAATCAAACAGTTAAGTTCTAATAGCAAGTTGTCAGCTAAAAAGCATTCATACAATCAACACTAAATGGAATCAGAAGTTTGCATTTATATATTTATTTATTCTAATATTTGTGTAATAATAATAAGAAAAGAGAGGCCATGAATCTGAGAGGGAATGGGGGCAGGGAGATATGGGAGGGGATAGATAGAGAAAGGTGATTATCTATGCACACTTAGTGGACATATTCCATGGAGATTCTCTTCTGCTTCCTCATGAATCAAGAGCTTGTGGAAGAAACAAAAATCTTTTAACAAAGCCAGTGCTGTTCTACTTCTTGTTAACTAGACAACATAATAAGGAAAATTTTAAGAGAATCTTAAGAGATAAATGGAAGAATACTTGAACACTCTGACCCACTTCTCCAGTTGTGTGATGGTTTATATATGTTCAGCCCAGGGAGTGGCACTATTAGAAGGTATGGCCCTGTTGGAGTGGTGTGGCCTTGTTAGAGGAAGTGTGTCATTGTGGGTGTGGGCTTTAAGACCTACATCCTAGCTGCCTAGCTCCTCCTGCATCATGCCTGCCTGGATGCTGACATGCTTCTGCCTTAATGATTATGGACTGAACCTATGAACCTGTAAGCCAGTCCCCATTAAATGTTGTCCTTACAAGAATTGCTTTGGACATGGTGTCTCTTCACAGCAGTAAAATCCTAAGACAAGTTGCATGGTGTTTAACACAAAATCACATATAAAAAGGAAGAAGTAGGTTAGGGAACCATGTGGAAGAAGGGAAGGAAAGACTGCAGGAGCTAGAGGGGTTGAGGACACTGGAGAACGTGGCCCACAAAGTCAACTAAGCCGGGCTCATAGGGGTTCACAAAAACAAAAGTGGTAATAAGGGAGCTGCATGGGTCTGAGCTAGGCTCTGTGAATATATGCTATGGTTATGTAAGTTGGTGTTCATGCAGGACTCCTAACAGTGTGACCTGGTGATATCTCTGACTATTTTGCCTGCTCTTGGGATTCTTGTTTCTACTGGGTTGCCTTGTCCAGCCTTGATTTGAGGTTTTGTGCCTAGTCTTATCATATCTTCTTATGCTATGTGTGGCTGATATTCTCGGGAGCCCTGATCTTTCTGAGGAGAAATGGAGGTGGTGTGGATCTGGGGCAGAGAAGAGGTGGGGTGGAACTGAGATTATTGAAAGGAGGGAATACTGAGGTTGAGATGTAATAAATGAGAGAAGAATAAATTAAAAACATATTAAAAAGAAAAAAATGGAAGAAGTAAGATACCAGTATTTAAATAGTTGGCACTATGGAGCAATCCATGCTGATCCAAGCTTTGTGATGAGTACTGATTGGGATTGGCCAGAGGGTCCTTGATGACAGCTTTATGTGAGTATATGTGTATGTGCACACAGCTGCATGTGCATATTTGCATACCTGGTGTGTGCAGGTGTTTGTGTTATACGTGTAGCAGCTGATGTTATTATTTTTATCTGATGGGATTTTAGTACATAGTCAAATTCATATAGATTTAGGTGCTAGAGTATATTTCAATACAGAAGTTACAGTTCATAGTTTACTTCCATAGTTAGACCAAAAACACAAAGGAGTGATGAATTCTAAAATGACAAATCCTGCAAAACAGTGGATTGTAGAATTTTTAAGACAGTCTCATTCTTATGACTTCATGTTAGGTGTTTTATGTTCTTTATTTACTTTAATTAAAACATTATTGTGCATGTGAGTTTGTTTTGTATAATGTATGTGGATATGTCTTTGTAGGTAAGAGAACAACTTTGTGGAGTTGTTTGTTTTTCTTCTACCTTTTCACAGGTTCCTATGGTGGAACTCAGGCTAGCTTGGCCAGCGACTTGACCTGATAGTCCACCTCACCAGCCTTAACTTACCTGCATGGAGGTATTAGACAAAAGGGGAATGCTAAATCATGCATTACTTCCCCACCCCCCACATATTTTACAAAGAAACTTCCATATAATGTAAAATCTGAAGGTCCCTTCTCTGCAGCCAAGTAAGAATCTCTACTCAAGTTAATATTTACAGACCTGGGATGGGCTCCCTTGTAACCATGTTTTGTTAGCTCTCTAAGTACAGGAAAAGGTAAATCTGAAACTGACTACGTGAATAATTCAAGTGGTCTTTACAGTCACATCCATGGATCATCTCAACAAGGCCTAGATGGGAAGGTGATTCTTGAGCTGAATTGACAGAGACCAAGCACTGAGCTGAAAGGAGGTCAGGAAGACCTGAGTACCTTGATGTCTGGGAGAAACTTGGTGGGATTCTTCTGGTATTGTTCTTCTGGGGTGTCTGCAGAACTTGACTGATCTTTGAATGTGAAGGCAATGATAGTGAGACATTCTACAAAAAATGAGGGAAGGGAAAGCCTCTCATTCAGCTTGGCAGCTGCTTCTGGGCCTCCTTTTTCATTTACCCTGGAGAAGAAACTGTTCAGTTTCATTCTCTTGTACAGAATTCTGCTACCTTTCTCCAGTTATTAGCTTATGCAAAATTCAGGTGTCTATGAGGTTAAAGGGACACAATTCAGGACTCTTTTCTGATGCTAATTATAAGTTTGAGGTGTTTTCACAAAACACTGTAAGTAATGGGGTAGACGTTTTATGCACTGGGCTGTTTAGTATTGGTTGTTGACTTGAAGGGATTTAGAACCACTTAGGAGACAAGCTTATGAGCAATCCCATTTTGATGTTTATAGAAAGAGGTTTAATTGAGGTGACAAGATGTGGGTCTCTGTTCTGCCCCTGCCTTTGGGCATGGCTACTGGGGAGGCCAAACTTGGGAGCTTGACTGCATTTCCTCAACGTGGCAGCCATCGGATGCTGGACTTTAGGGAAGCACCGAGACACTGCTCCTGGGGTGGAAAAATGCAGTCTGAGACATGTGAAAACTGAAGCTGGTGTTCCCTGACTTCTGGGCATCTAGTTGCCTTTAGAAAACTGCACAGAATGAAGTGTTGGGGGTCAATGGGCCTGAAATGAGGCCAGGGTCTTTAGGGGCCCACAGGCTGAGGACAGCATCTAGCCTGGGGCCGGGATTGGGAGCTCCAGCTCAGATCATCATTGAAGGTAGCTGCAGTTATCTGGAAGTGCAGAGAGTCCTTCTACAGGAGACTTAAGCTGCAGCTCTGTTGTGAAGACCTCCATGCTCCCTATGGTGGTGGTTGATAGATGGGACAGTCCTTGGTTCCAAACTGTTTATTGGTTGTTAATTGTGGAAAATGGATGTGTACCAACTTCTTAGGGTGGGCTAGAGATTAAATACCTTTGCAAGGAGGAATATCCAGGAAGAAGAGCTTATTGGTTAAATTCTCAGGGCCTCTAGGTACCTCATTAGCATGGTGAACTCTGTTCTGGGCCTATGTGGCCACTGGTCATGGTTCCTTATGTGGGAGTAAGGTATGTGTTCCAGGCCAGGAATCCAGCAGGGAGCAGGGAGCTGCCTACTGTCTTAGGTGTGTACTTCCAGGTTTCCAGAGACTCAGACCTGTTCTAACTTGCTAAGTATCCTGTCAAGGTCCACTGTCCTAAATATGGATGCCTCATGGGATGCTTCATGGTTCCATGCTCAAGAATTTCATGGAATAAGAAAGTGAGTGGAGCATCAAAATTCATCTCTGCTTGCGTTCTAACTGTGGAGGCAATGTGATCATCGACTTTATGTATCTGCTGCCAGGCCTTCCCTGGCATTATGGTCTACACCATTAAGCCATAAGCCAAAGCAAAGAAATTCTTTTCTTCCTTAACTTTTTTTTTAATCAGTCATTTTGTTACAGTAATAAGAAAATTAACACATAGATTCACTGTTGTATTCATGGCTGTGATTTATTCCAAGAAGAGGTTTCGGAATAAGATCACCAAGGAAAAAGACATAGATAGCAGAATTCAGAAGTCTAAGCAGTGAGCCTGTCTCATATTGGACTGGATTTCTTCCTCCTGGCAGTCATATGTGACAATATACACAGTGCTGTCAACCAAGGCAGTTCACCTAGCCCAGGTATTAAGAGTTTTCATTGGGGCTCAATGACACCGTTTATGTGGCTTTCCTTCAGTCTCTAGTTCTGGGAATCAGGCAGCTTCCATTTCCTCCAGAGAGTAGCAGATACTATGTTGGCCAATGTAATTTGCATTGTCAGAATGTTTGGTGGCTAAAGCCTCCTCCTAAGCAAATATGTTCCTGAAAGTCCTGACCTTCAGTGAGCCCAAAGTTTACTTCTTGGAGCAAGAGCAAGGGCAAAATCCTCCTCTCCCTTCTACAGGACTAAATTTTCACTATACTGGAATAGTTTCTTCTATGAGCATGCTCTGTGACACTCTCACAATGCATGTGATAAATGAAGAAGCAGGCACAGAGCTGGGGTACCACATATGTACACATGAGAGCCCACATACTTGACATGTACATTGTAAGTATCTTCACTATTGAGTATGCAGTAGATGCCTTTGGATATATTTTTTTTTATTGTTTTATGTCCCTTTGCGGGGCACATGAGGGGAGGCATGAATTTTTGACAAACAATATATACATATCTTGTGCAAAATCACTGAAGGTAAGCAAACTAATAGCACATAGATTTAAATGTTTACTGGCTTGTGTCAGTGTCTGGGTATACAATGAATAATTCATATCAAACTAGTAGAATGTAACATTTACATAAAATAATACTTTGCAAATTTATGGTAAGTACTAATTACTTGCCTTATTTGCCATGACTATGATATTAAATATTCATAAAAATGTGATTATTTCTTTGATTTGGCAGACATTTAGATTTCTCTACAGCTTTTCACACTGCTAATTTTAATCCAGTAAATTATCTGGAAGAAAACAGTATGCAGCCTAAAAACTGTTCAAAATTCACTCCAACACTGAGCACATTACGGACGTAATGATCCATTACAACCAAACTTCAAGAAGGGCTCATAAGAAAACTGAGAATTAAACAAAGAAATATGGAGGCTATCTTCATGATTTATCAGATACGTTTATTAGACTTTTTTAATATATACTCTGGACAACTTTTAGAAGTATTGTTGTGATATGTAACAAATGTGCTTTGAGGTGTTTTGTCTCCACCAGAGACTGGTTTAAGAGAATTTACTAGGACTGTGCCAGTGTTCATATCCCAGCTTGATGTGCAGTGAGGTTGTTTCTTAGGCCCAATTACATGAAAACCTGAGCAGTAGCTCTAGACAGGTGACCTTTATGGGATCAGAGCAGGGAGATGACCCACTTCTGTGGTCCTGGCTCTTGAGTACCAAGTTGTAGGTTGCTGGAGTTTCTTGGCATAAGCTTTACATCAGAGAGGATCTGACTTCTGGGTAACAAGTACAGTTTATGTGTTGGTAGCTTATAAGGTCCTGTTAACAAGTACCTTTTTTGTTGTTGCTGTTCAATGAGCACAAAATTAAACTCCTCTGGTATTCTCCATATTCTGTTCTAAAGTAGAAGGAAAGTTGGTGCATAAAGGCCTAAGCATCTAAGGAACTGGAGGGGTTAGAGTGATGGAGGAAAGACTTGTAAAGTATATCCATTACATTGTTTGTGGCTATGACGAAATGCTCAGTAAAACAAATACACAGAAGGAAGGATTTATTTTGACTCATAGTTTGAGGAAATCACTGTTGGGCTTATATGGCAGCCTAGTCTGAGGCAGCTTGTCATCCTGCATCTGCAGCAGGGAAGCAGATAGAAGTGAAAGCTGGTAGTCAGCTCAGCTTTCTTTTTTCTTTTCTTTTCTTTCCTTTCCTTTCCTTTCCTTTCTTTTTCTTTTCTTTTCTTTTCTTTTTCTTTTCAGAAAATAGTTGGAGAGACATTGTAGGGACTAGTCAGATCATGTCTTGTTTATATTATGAATACTTTCACGAAATCACTATAAGAGAGAGATTATATAGTAGAGACTCTTTGAATGTTAGCACCTGGCATGGTAAGTGTATTATTATGATGTCTGGACCTAGAACTAGGGAGAACTCCAATATTTATTCTTTTTGTTTTCTGTCTCTGAAGGGTTTTGAAGACGACAAGGGTCTTGATTCTGAATGACCAAAATTCTGACTCTGAAGAGTCATGTCTTTAGAATGTATCTACTGACTCTAAAATCTTATAATCTAGGGATGAGAGAGGAGGGAGGTGGTGTGGTATGCAGCCACAAAAGGATAGGTTCAAGGACATTATGCCTTAACCTTAAAGAAAATGCAAAATGAAAATCATGCCTGAAAATGCAAAAGACAGTCAATTCAATGAAACATGTAAATCCTGAAATCAGGGTTGTCTTTGAAAGTGATTATAATATAGCATCAGATATTATACAATGGAGGTAAAGGAAGAGAACTTGGCTTACTTACTGTGTACCATATGACATCATGGTGCAAGTTTAGAAACCAACAGTGGCCATTGCTGCATATGAGGTATGGTGTAGATGTGTTACTCAATTAATATACCTTAGTTTCTCCACCTCTGCTCTAAGAAAAACATTTTTATGACACTGTCTCACTTTGTTTCCCTGGCTAGCCTATAGCTTATGACCTCTTTGCCTTAGTCTCCTGAGCTGTGCGATATCAGATGTGCACTAGTGTACCTGGCTTTGGTTCCTTAATCATGAGATGAAGAATATGGTAGTATTCAGTTCACTTCATAGAATTGTTGTGAGGATAATCTGGGGGCATTTAGGATAAAGTACTGCTCTACCCCATTCCTGGCACCAACGTCTGTCTTAGTTATGGTTTCCATTGCTTTGAAGAAACACCATGACCAAAGCAACTCTTATAAATGACAACATTTAATTGGGATTGGCTACAGAGGTTCAGTCCATTTTCATCAAGATGGGAAGCATGGTGGTGTCCAGGCATGCATGGCACTGGAGAAGAAGCTGAGATTTCTACATCTTGTGCCAAAGGGTACCAGGAGAAGACTCATCCCCAGGCTGCTAGGAGAAAGGTCTTTTTGCCCACCCTATCAGTGACACACTTTGTCCAACAAGGCCACACCTACTTCAAGAAGGCCACACTTACTAATAGTGACACTCCCTGGGCCAAGCATATTCAAACTACCACATTCCACTTTCCCATAGGATTATTCAAACACATGCATCTATGAAGGCAAAACTTAGCCATAACATAATGTAAAATACACTTAGTTCAACCTCAAATTTCCCAATAGTCTATCACAGTCTCATCAATGTTTAATAGTACAAAGTTCAAAGTCTTTTCTGAGATTCATGCAATTTTTTAACTGTAATCCCCCTAAAAAAGCAGATCACATATTTCCAACATATCATGGCACAGAATATATATTTTTGTTCCAAAACATCACAGTAGGAAATACTGAATCAAAGCAAGAGTAAAAATCCAGCTGGACAATCTCCAAACTCCAAGTTCTGAGTCTCTATGACTGATGTTAAAGTACTCTTTGGATCTCCAACTCCTTTTGACCTTGTTGACTGATGTTGAGGGATCTGGCATTCAGCAGCAAAAACCTCTATTTTCTTGTGCTAGTTCCACTCCCTGTTTGCAGCTTTCCTCAGCAGATATTCCATGGCTTTGACATCTCTTAACATTTAAGTGTATATTAGGTAGCTAACTTTACAGCTTCATGTTCCAGTGTCTGGGATCCACACATGATCTTCTGGACTTGGGTCACTTCTCCAGCTCTGCCCTTTATAGCACTCCATGGTCTGGTTGACTCCACTCCACTGCTGTTGCTATTCTTGGTGATCATCCCATGGTACTGGCATCTCCAATATGCTGGGGTCTTCCAATGTAACAAGGCTTCACTAATAGGCTTTCATAGGCTCCTCTCATGGTGCTAAACCTCAACTTCTTTGCATGACTCTTTCAGTCCTGGGCTGTCAACTGCAAATAAGGTTGCACCTTCACCAGTGGTCTTCCCTGGCCTCTCACAGTGCCTAGTCTCAGCTACTCTCCATGACCCCTTCATGCCTTCAAACCCAATACCACTTGAGTGATTCTTATACATTACCAAATCCAGCTGCAGCACCAGATACAACCTTGGCTATCTCTGGAACACAGTTTTCTCAGAAAACACTTCCTAGAGATTTTTATCTCAGTGATGCTGGTCTTTTCTTAATCATCAATAATGTCTCAGCTCCATCTAACCAGCATCTATTGTCTCAGTAGTCCCTTCTATTCTTGACTCTAAAGCCAGAGCCACATGGTCCAAACTTCCGAGTTGTGCTGCTTTCTGGGTTTGGAAAATGTCCTCCCTTGTTCTATTACATGTTCACCAGATTTCTGTTTTTGATGATTTCCTTCATTGTCTAAGCTTGACTGTCCTAGAACTAGTTCTGTAGTCTAACTTTGAACTCAGAGATCTCCATGCCTCTCTCACCTGAGTTCTAGGATTAAAAATGTATATCAACAGACCTGAACCTAAGCTTTTCTCTACTTGGAATTTGTTGTATATCAGACTGGCCTTGAATTTAGATATCTGCTTGCCTCTGTCTTCTGGAATTAAAGGCATATACCCCCATGTCTGTGCCTAAGCTTCTGATGGTCACTATACCTTATGATCTGGATCAAAAGCCTGTGTCTCCCAGCTTTTTTTTTCTTTTCTAAGTTTTTTTTTTATTTACATTCCAAATGATTTCCCCTTTCCCCGTTTCCTCCCTCCCTGAAAGTCCAATAAGCCCCCTTCCCTCCCTCTGTTCCCCATTCAATCCCCTCTTGCTTCTCTGTCCTGATATTCCCCTACATCCAGTCTTTCCAGGACCAGGGGTCTCTCCTTCCATCTTCTTGGAAATCTATTGATATGTGAATTGTGTCTTAGGTATTCTGAAGAACTGGATCATAGGTGTACCTTCCTTGTCTCAACTGAGGTTCATTCCAGATTAAAAATCCAAATGAAAAAAATAACCAACTTATAATAATGTCTATCCCTTGTTCAACTGAAAACAAGCAAACAGTAAGCTTTGCTGGGTGGAATCTTGCTCTGAAGTCACCACTCCCTTAATCTGTTTAGCTCCTTGAACACAGCATTTAGTTCCATTGCACTTCCTAGTGCCACTTTACTCTTTGAACCATAACTTTTTTATTTTTCCTTTCTAAACTTGTTATACTTGATCAAAATCCTCTTCATGAGAGTAAACCATAGGACAAAGTCTATGCTGGACTTTTCTGAGACTTCTTTTGTCAGTACAATTAATTGAAATCTTTTTACCTTAGCCTCAGGAGGACTCTTCAGATAAGGGCAAAACCCAGTCATATTTATCACCAAACTATAAAAGGAACAGTCTCTAGACCACATACTGAAATTCTTCCCTGAAACTTCTTGAGCCAGCATACCTCCACAGTTCAAATCACCCTCATCACCACCATCTTCAATATTCTTACAAGGATGGCCCATTAAGCCCCACTTAAAGCACTGCATGACTTTCCAAACCCCAAGTCCCCAAATCTGCATTCTTCCAAATCAAAGCATGGTCAGGCAATACCCTAATTCCTGGTACCAACTTTTTTCTTAGTTAGGGATTTCATTGCTATGAAGAGGCACTATGACCAAGGCAACTCTTATAAAGGACAATAATAGTTGGAGCTTGCTCACAGGTTCCCAGATCCAGTCCATTTTCATCAAGATGGGAAGCATGTCAGTGTCCAGACAGGCATGGCTCTGGAGAAGGAACTGAGAGTACTACATCTTGTTTCAAAGGGAACCAGGAGAAGACTGTCATCTCCAGGCAGCTGTGGGATATAGCTTTGCCCACTCCTACAGTGACATACTTCATTCAACAAGGCCACAACTGCTCCAACAAGGCAACACTTCCCAATAGTGACACTTTCTGGGCCAAGCATATTCAAACCACCACAGTGGTTAAACAGAGCATTCAGCTTGTGGTAAATGCTTAGTAAACCTTTGCTAATATTATGACTACTACATATAGGAAATTCAAACATAGGAGAAATCAGTTTAATATCTATCCTGTAAAGAAGAATTTCAGATATTTAACTTAATTCATCTTTTCTAGAAATGATCGAATTTACTTAAGCTCATGGTTTTATGAGAGTATAAAATCAATGTGGATGGACAAATGACTCAGTGGATGAGAGAAAGCATGAATGCTCTTGCAGGGGACTTGAGATCAGTTCCCAATATCTGTCTCCAGTGCTTTACAATTTACTGTAACTCCAGTTCTGGGGAAAGTCAATGCCTCTGTCTTCTGTGGGTACTTAAGCTTTCATGGATGGACTACCTACATACACACAAATATAAATATAAATTTTAAATCAGTGTGTTCTGGTTTAGATTGGTGACTACCATTCTGGGGCAACCTGAATTAGTGTTTAAAAATATTCATTTTATTTTAATTGTGTGTCAGTGTGGGTATGTGCACATGGGTGCAGGTGTCTGAGAAAGTCAGGAGAGAGTGTCAGCTCACCTAGAGCTGGAGTTATAGACAGTTGTGATTTGCTTCTCATGGGTGACAGGAACCAAAGTTGGTATTGTGATCTGACCCCCTGCCTCCCACAGAATAGCTGTAGCCATTTTGTTCCATGCCTGCCAGCTATTTCATGTTTTGATATAATATTCCTACCAGTCATTGACACAGAAAAATAACTTGACTCAGAGCAGGGTCATGCTAACCACATCCCCTGTTATGTTTTGTATGTCCTGAAGTTTGCTAATCTTAAGGAATTCCACAATGCTTTACATAGGACCCATCAAATCAAAGGTCAGTATGAACTATTATGTCTAAAATGGCTTGAGTCAGAGCAAATCACTGAACAGCACTTTCTGTATCTGCTTATGAGCTCTTTGTCATTTTTATATTTTTTTTCCTTTATAAGATTACTGAAAAAGATGTTTGTTGCCAACATCTTGGCTTAGTTTCAAATTATGAGCTAATGTCCAGATCAGTCAATATTAGTGTATGTGTTCAATAAAACATCCCTGTCTAACTAATATCTGTGTGTGGTCTGTGGAAAAATTCTCAGATCCCAACACTTGGGTTCTTTAGAAGAATAAGTTCTATTAACTTCTTAGATATCTTTCTATTCCCTTGATTTAGTTCATTTAAATAAGAATGAGCCATGTGGACAATTCTATATAAGGGCCAGGGTGAACATCTATTCTGAATACTCCTGATTATGGTTGCTTTGAATATGTTATAGGTTGATTGTTGCCTGTAATTTTTGAAAACACACTTCCCCTTGCCTGGTCTTCCTGCCCAGTAGTGCAGTCCCTCTCGACTTAGCTCAACTTCCACCCCACACATTCTGCTTGAGTTCCACCGACTGGCAATCCCCGTGACTGGCTCTGTCTCTCCAGAACTCTGAGATCGCTCTCCTGCCAGTCCGTGCTCCTCTATGGTTACCTCTTCCCTGGAGCCCGGTCCTTTGCCCAAACCTCCAGCTCTAAAGCCTGGTCGAATCCAAACCCTGGCTGTGTCCTTCATATCTGAGGTGCCATGGAAAACACCAGAAAGTTCTAACACTTTAAAACCAGCCAGATATCACAACTGCTAGGTGAAGAATATCCTGTCCCATCCTCCTTGGTCTCTGCAGTTGCCTGTGAAAGCTACAAACTATCAGTGTCCCAAGAAACCTACATGTCTGCCTTCCTATCCACTCCACCATCTTGTCTGACCTCCATCCTCTCTGTTTTTCTCTTCCTATCCTGCCTGGAAATCCCGCCTCCATATATTTGCACAGTGATTGATATCTGCCATCTTTATTAGCCAATCAACAATTAGGGAAACTCCCCTACAGTTGATAACTCCTAATCTGGAACCAAGAGAAAATGGATTTTGTGTTTTCTATTCACAGATTCTTGAATGACTTTGTGTATGGCTGGAGACAACAGGCCAAAACTGTACATATTAATATATTGGAGAAAAGGTTCATAACTTCCACAGACTGTGTGGTAGGGTATGACTTTAGATTTTCAGAGGTTTCTCATAATAATCTCTATGTAAAGTAAAGATGGCTCTAGACTCCCTGGCTGGCCTATGCTTAGAAGCCAGCATATTGTCTGCCCTGTTTTGGCATTAGAGGCCTCATTTGCTACAGTTTGCATTCCTCACACAGTATTTTATCGACCTAAATCTACTTCTTTTTTTTTTATTTTTTATATTTTTATTTACATTCAAAATCATTTTCCCTTTCCCCTTTCCTCCCTCCCCGAAAGTCCCATAAGCCCCCTTCCCTCCCTCTTTTCCCCATTCAACCCCCTCTCGCTTCTCTGTCTAAATCTACTTCTTTTTTGCTACTAATTAATGTAGTTTAACTATGGTCCTTGCATAATTATTATTGAACTTTAAGAGCCACACCTTACTTTTATGCTAACCATGTTTGTTATAATTGTTTTCTGTTTGTTCTATAAGATTACCGCACTGAAATGATATTAAATAATGATTCTATTATCAAAATATTTTGTAATATTCTCAATTTCCTTTTAACTATAAATGATATAACTAAGTGCTTGTTGAAAAGTCTTAAATCCACTTAAAAGTCTCTTCAAAGATTTAATAAAACTTTTCCAATACAGATTCTTTTCTCTATACAATTGCTTTCTGGCAAATGATATCATATGGCAAAGTCATTGGTAATAGTCATGATAAACTATGCAGGATAGGTCAGACTGTGTTCTAACTCAGCCAATTTTTTTTGTGTTATTGTTTTAAAAAGTGATACATGATTCACCTAAGTTAAAGTCTATAAAAAAATAACACAAGGAATGTCATGGTAGAGTGTGAAACTATTCTGACCCAATTTTTTTACTTGTCAACAAAACCACACGAAGTCCTCAGAAAAAGTGCTGCGAGAGATGGCATGGTAAAACAACCACGCAGAAGCTAACCTCACTTCATCTTGTTCTCACCTTTGATGTGGCTACTGGTCTTCAAGTTAGAAAAATAAAATAAATAGAAGCAACCCTTAACTGAGTGCTGGTTACTCGGAAGGCTTTGCACTGAGTCTCGACCCACCCGACCTTTTCATATGCTTGCTTACCAGGTGGGAAAAGCAAGTGGAAAGCTGTCTTGGAACCAACTGTTGGCCTTGATGGGTCTTCTCCAGTGCCTGGTGGTACTCGCAGTACTGGAGCTCGAGCTTTCAAAACAGAACACTTAGGAGTTACAGGGGAAAAAAGTCCTTCTTATCGGAAAATCCCAGCAAAATACATCTCATTATCCTTTCCATTAATCTATTCCCTGAAAGCTTATTGTTACAATTTTTATTCCTGACCAAGGGTTGTCTGCGAGCATCTCATTATTGCAAACATGGGCCACAGGAGGGAAGTTTATAAGGAATGCCAGACACAGGAGGTCAGAACACTTCACAGGGGCTTATAGCAGCTGTGGGTACCATCTGACTTATCCACACACATCCTCCGAGCTTTTTCAACAGTATGTGGAGCTTACAGAAATCCGGGCCCAGCCGCCGAATATCATTTCCCATAAAGGAACTGGCTGACTTGTGCTGGTTCTATCCTGAGAAAATGTGTCTGGTGGATCAGGCTATTAACCCAAAGTGTCTAAAAGAAGCACCAAATAAGGGGGAGAGGATGCTCTTTGTTAGCAGAGAAACAGCATTGTTTGCCTCCATCAATTTAAAAGGCAGGCGGGAAGTGTTGCGACATCTGGGTTTTAAAAAGTCAAGTCTGCGTTTTGTATGTGCTGCCTTTCATTTAATTGGAATATAATTAAAAGCATAAACAAGGAAAAATTGAAAATCCAGGATCCCTAGCATTTGTATTCCCGGGCCTTGCGCCTCACCTGAGTGGGAGCAGGTCATCTGGAAAGGAGCAGATCTTAGATGGCTTTTGTTTTCCCAGCTTTCAGTTTGCAGATGAGGAGGAAGGACAGCATCACCAATCGCTCTTTGAATTAACCAGGACAGATGAACAGAGGTCAGCTCTCTGGAGTCTGGTCCCGTTGAATTTGTTTATTTTTTTTCCTAACAGTATTGGGAGTATTATTTTGAGTTAGTTACTCAAGAAGATATCATCTATCTATCTAGAGATAGTGAGAAGGGAATTTACTGTAGCCTCTGCACCGAGTAAGATTTTAAAAGTTGGAGAATCCTGCTGTGAAATGCCACTCACTGACCCATCACTTCTTGGCTGCTGGGAAAGAAAAGTGTAATGATGTTAGAGAAAGGCAACCAACCATTGGTTCATTGGTTTCCATGGGCACTTTTGCATATCAGGAAGTAGGAACCTAAGGATGTAGAAAATGGTTCAGGGAAGATTGCCCACTTTTTGTCTATTGTCATGTTGAGGAAAGAGGGTAAGGCCAATTTCTATATGTTTCCAGTTTTACACTTAGCTCTTCTGTGCAATAGTTTGCCAGGTCTTCCATAAAACAAAACAAAACAAAACAAAATAAAATAAAATAAACAATAAACACTGGGTGGCTTTAAATATTATGGTTGGATTGCTTTATAGTTTTGAGGATGAGGAGTAGAATATCTACATGTTTTCGTGGCAAGACTCCCCTCTGACTCCTCCAGAGAAGTCTTTTTGTTTCTTTCAACTTCTAGGAGTCTTGTGTTCTTCCTGGAATATCTCCTATCTCTACTTTCTGTCTTCAAATGACCATCTTCTTGGCTCACTGTCTTTACAGGGCTCTTCTCTATGACTCCTTACTTATATAGGTATAAGGCAGATGGAGGGGCTATCCTCCTACAGTATGACTTTATCATAACTAAATGCATCTGCAAAAACCTTTTTTTATAGTAAGGTTTTATTGTAAGGTGTTGCTGTATATGTGGGGAGAATAAAAGTGCAGCATAGGTTTTAGGAATGATTCCTCCAATAAGTCACAATGCCAAATAAACTAGAGCTGTGCTGGATAGTTTTATGTCAACTGGACACAAGCTAGAGTCATTTTGGAAGAACGAATATCAGTAGAGCTAGGACCATCACTGGATTGGCTGACTGACAAACCTGTGGTACATTTTCTTCATTGATTTTTTTTAATGTGGGAGGACCCAGCTCACTGTGGGTAGTGCTACCCTTGAGCAAGTGGTCCTGAGTCCTATAAGAAAGCTAGCTGAGCAAGCTATAAGAAACAAGTCAGTAATCAGTGCCCTCCACAGTTTCTGCATTAGTTATAGCCTCAGGTTCATGTCTTGACTTAATTTGATGATGAACTTTGGTGGGGAAGTATAAGCAAGGTAGATACTTTTGTCCCCAACTGACTTTTGGTTGTGATCTTTCATCACAGGAATAGAAACTCTATCTAAGACAAAAATAGACAAGGGAAATTGAGGACAGAGTTCTGAGAGAAGCAAGCTATTAATTCATTCATGTTGAGTTAGAAACTTTACAATGAACTGCTATGGATTGACTATGTTACTCACAAAAGTACTGGAAATGTAATATCCACAGAACAGTGTTAGAGGTGGGGCCTAAGGGGATGTAATGAAGTGAAGATAGAATGAAATGGTTAGTTCACTCTTGTTTATCTCCTTTCATTCATCTTCTTTTTTGCCTTCTGTGGAATGACAAGCAAGAAAGAACCCAAGTTCCAGGATTCTCATCTCAGACTTTCCAGTCACTAGAACTATAAGCCAATAATTTTTTGTTCATTATAAATTGCCAACTTATAGTATTTTACTATAATACAAAATAAACTGAGGCAGTGATACTATGAATTTTTTTTCCTGCCAACTATAGGCAGGGATTTAGCACTCTGAGATTAGGAACTATAGGAAGATATGCTATCAGAATTAACAAGATCTGTAAGTGAAGACCTTGCCAGTGGAAGTTCCCATGGAGTATCTTTGCTTCTGATGAACTAGAAACACTCCTTATGAGATGCCTGTATCACAGAGAAAAGTGCCTTTATGATTTATAGTATGTAATTTTAGACAAAGCCCATATTAAGCTTTTGAGACTGTGACAAATACTAGAAAAACGACAGGAGGGTTGAAGGATTCCTTTTGATGAGGAAGAGGTGCTGGGGTAGAGCTACTCCCATCATGGCAGCCAGGAAGCATAGAGAAGGAATGAGGGTTCTTACTGGAGTTTTCCTGTTTCCCCTTTATTCCCTCTTGGCCTCCAGCCTTATGAGATGGTGCAACCTACAATTCTTTGTGAGAATCCTTTCTTAGATATAACATACCCAGAGATATGCTTTACTAATATTATAGGGAATTCTCAATAAAATTTTTGTTACAAGCAAACTTAACAATTGTAAAGCTTGTATTCAGTCAAGTCATAAATTCAGAACTATTTCAACTCCTATATTTTGAATATACAAAAGTAATATGAAAAGTTTATAAATGTGTTATGATTTGTACATAATGTGCTTTCCATAGGGCTCATGTGTTGACAGTTTGTTCCCCACCTGGTGAAACCAATCAATGGGAAGCAATTGAATCTTGAGGAAACTAACTTCATCAATGAATGAATCTTCTGCTAAGCTTAATTAATGGGATATTAGAAAGTGGAGTCTGCTTAAGGGAAATTGGTCAACAGAGGCACATATCTGTATTTGAAGGATGCATCTTGTTTTGATTCCCCATGATTCTGCCTCTGTTTGCTTCCTGGCACCATGAGATGGGCAGCAATCCTTACCAGATCCATCTTTCATGAAACGTGGAGTCAAAAGATTAAGGATTAAAACCTCTGAGACTCTGAGCAATACAAATGCTGAAGGACAGAACTTTTTAGGGCTGTGCAAAATAGTAGAAGCAATAGCAGAGAACAGACTACTCTGAATTGCAGTTTATTGAGTGGCAGTTGTATGATGCACATAAGAGATATACAATTTCCCCATTAGTTAATATAGACCCTTCCCTGTGCTATCTCATTGGATAAAATCTACAGAAGTATTATTCACATTTTCCAATGAAAGACACTGAAGTTCAGAAAAGCAATAAATAGTAGTTGTTAGAGTTGGGCTTTACACAATGGCAAGCAGCAGGTAGAGACGATGCAATCATTTTGTATTATGTGAGCAAAATCTACCTTGTTAGTCAAATGGGAGATAAAATTGGAAATGTGTGGGCAATTGATGGAAGATTTAGAATGTCAGCCCGAAGACTGTACCTACCTACAGTGGCATTGCCAAGCAACTGCAGATTTTGAGCAGCTGGGTAAAGTGATGAAAATTTCTTCAATATTGAAGAAAAGGGATTCAACATTTGTGAGGGGAGAAAATAGGGAAACCAGCCAGAAGGCTTTTACAGTAGTCAAGGCACATGTTAAACCCAGTGTATATGTGCAGTGGCCTTAGACAGGAGAAGAAAAGGAGCTCATTCACTTTGTTGTTTACAATTTATTCTATTTCAAAAATGCTTTAAGGCACTGTGCAAGAGTTCAAGAAACAGAACATAAAAAAGAATGTCATGAGGAAAAAATTTAAAAAGATTGCACTTTTTAATCAAATAGAACCAGAACTAATTCCTAATGTGCAAGGTATCCTACTCATATTCAACGTAATTCAATAAAGGAACAAATGTGAATACTGTAAGGACACAATCTTGCTCACTTAGCATAAAGAAGGATAAGTCTAATGTATATACCCTGTTTAGCCATTCCAAAGCTTGTAGTTCTTGATAAATATTTCATAGCAATATGTTTATGTTATAGGAGTCACATGCTATAGTTACTGGGTATAGAAGAAACCAGAAACACATACCTTATTAGGTTCAGCTGGCTAGGAGTGAGATCAGTTGTAAAGTTCAGAAGGATAGATGCCTGGCTAGACTACCCCAACTCACCCCCTTTGGGGTTTAGAATACTCTAGGAAGGAAAGGGAATTTCATTTACAAAGAAACACACACACACACACCACACACACACACACACACACACACACACACACACACACACACACAAATTAGTTATAATGGACTCCAATTCCAGTATTGTATAAGTTGAGATTTAAAAAAATCTTAAAGCAGGTCAGCGAGATAGCTCAGTGTGTAAAGGCCCTGGTCACCCAGCCTGATGATCTGAGTTCAATACTCTGCACCCCCTGGAGGAAAGAGAGAACTGTTTTTTTTTGCAAGTTGTCCTCTGACCTTCATACACGTGCCATGACAATAGACACATGTGTGCACAAACATATATACAAAATAAATGTAATAAAAATAAACTTAAAGCAGGTGTAACTGACATTACAGATATAAATATCCATATAAATTGCATAATTTTAGCGTTATGCAGTTTTTACCTTAGGTGTCCTTTGCATAGCCTGTGACATACATTTTCACATGAATTATTGTTCTGTAGATGTGCGGTAGTGATTAACCTAATGGCATCAGACAGTGAATTAGTAGGATTGGAGAATGATGGAAATGAGGGTGTGACTGTACCCTTCCATCAATTCCAGTAATAGCAATACAAAGAGGGTTTTAGTTGCAAACAACAGAGTCCATGGTAAAGAGAGTTTGTTAAATGAAGCTTTGACTAGTACTCTCAGTTATGACAAATCTATTAATAAACAAAACAAATGTTTTTATTTTTACACTAGGAGACTTAGACATGTGTTTCTACTCTGTTTCATCTTAGATGACAAGCTATAACTCTCTAAATTAACTTTATACCCAAATGGGTTATGAACAGTATTTGATAACATTATTCTAAAAGCTATCACTGCCCTGAAATGGGACAGCAAGCAGCAGTCATGGACATTATGCAGACTGTTGCAACTATAAAAACACTGGTTCATCTTGAGTCACAGTAATGCCTCTACCACATGTGAGCTCATATCTCTGATATAGGTCCCCAAATGCTGGAAAGTCCATTATTATTTACTGTGAAAGTTATTACTCTAGTCAGAAAAAGGATGTCTCCATGATTTGACTCCATTCAAGTGCCCATTTCCATGGAAGGCTCCACTCGAGTGTTGACATGGAACTTCAGGCCTGTATTGACACTGGAGCATCAGGTTCCTGCACCAGCTGCCTTATATCTTGGGAAATTCCCCCACATATAAGTAGCTTGCTTTAGGCATGCTCACTAGTTAGACAAATGACAAGCACTCAATACATCTCAGATAAATGGAGGTTTCTATGAACAGTAGAGAGAAATAACTCAAGATGGTCAATGTTTGCTGTTTAAAAGTGGTAGTAAAACATGACTAAAATAAAAATTAACATCGTTCCCTTTTTTTTTTTTTGGTTTTTCGAGACAGGGTTTCTCTGTGTAGCCTTGGCTGTCCTGGAACTCACTTTGTAGACCAGGCTGGCCTCGAACTCAGAAATCCTCCTGCCTCTGCCTCCCAAGTGCTGGGATTAAAGGCGTGTGCCACCACCGCCCGGCTTCATCGTTCCCATTTTTAAGCATACAGTTCCATCACATTGAGTGTGTCCACATTGTTTTGTGTCTGTTACCACGATCCATCTCCAGAATGGGATTATTTTACAAAACCTATCTACATTTATTATCACCAAACCTGCCTCTGATTCACTTTGTCTCTATGAATTTGGCTTTTTTAGATACTACATGTAAGTGCATCTTACAAAATTAGTTCTGGGCTGGAGAGGTGGCTCAGTGATTAAGAGCACTGCTCTTCCAAAGACCCTGAGTTCAATTCCTGCAACCACATGGTAGTTCACAACCATCTGTAAGGGGATCTGATGCCCTCTTCTGGTGTGTCTGGAAACAGCTACAGTATACTCATATAAATAAGATACATCTTTAAAAAAAACAAACAAGAAAACCCCAAAAAACATTTGTTCTCTGAGCACTTGTTTTCCTAGTGACTGCTGTGTAACCCTGTGTGTGGAAGGGTAGAGCTGCAGACCAAAGCACATTCACTCTGAGCAACCACTGGAAGCAGCCTTATTGGGCAAGGGATCAATTGCTAGTTTTCAAGATTTTTTTTCTTAGAAACAAATTTATTATTTGACTTACCAGCAGTTAAGACAGGGGACTATACATTTCTAACAAGAAGAAGGTACAGAGATCGCACCAAATTCATGACCAAAGATTTTCAGATTTTATTTGTGTTTCAAGGAGACAGAGTCCCATATTACCTCTAGCACTGTGGTGTGAAGATTTTTTTATTTTATTTTATTTTTTTAATTTACATTCCAAATCACTTCCCCTTTCCCATTTCCTCCCTCCCCGAAAGTCCCATAAGCCCCCTTCCCTCCCTCTTTTCTCCATTCAACCCCCTCTCGTTACTCTGTCCTGGCGTTCCCCTACATCCAGTCTTTCCAGGACCAGGGGTCTCTCCTTCCATCTTCTTAGAAATCTATTGATATGCGGATTGTGTCTAGGGTATTCCGAGATTCTGGGTCAATATCCCCTTATCAGTGACTACATACCATGTGTGTTCTTTTGTGATTGGGTTATCTCACTAAGGATGATATTTTCAAGTTCTGACCATTTGCCTAGGAATTTCGTGAATTCATTGTTTTTAATTGCAGAGTAGTATTCCATTGTGTAAATATACCACATCTTCTGAATCTATTCCTCTGTTGAGGGACATCTGGGTTCTTTCCAGCTTCTGGCTATTATAAATAAGGCTGCTATGAACATAGTGGAGCATGTGTCCTTATTGCATGCAGGTAAAGCCTCTGGGTATATGCCCAGGAGTGGTATAGCTGGATCCTCCGGGAGTGTCATGCCCAGTTTTCTGAGGAACCGCCAGACTGCTTTCCAGAGTGGTTGTACCAGCCTGCAATTCCACCAGCAGTGGAGGAGTGTTCCTCTTTCTCCACATCCTCGCCAACAACTGCTGTCTCCTGTGTTTTTGATCTTAGCCATCCTGACTGGTGTGAGATGGAATCTCAGGGTTGTTTTGATTTGCATTTCCCTAATGACTAAGGATGCTGAACATCTCTTTAGGTGCTTCTCAGCCATTAGATATTCTTCAGGTGAGAACTCTTTGTGTAGCTCTGTACCCCATTTTTTAATAGGGTTACTTGCCTCTCTGGAGTTTAACTTCTTGAGTTCTATGTATATCTTGGATATTAGCCCTCTGTCGGATGTAAGGTTGGTAAAGATCATTTCCCAGTTAGTTGGTTGCCGCTTTGTCTTTTTGACAGTGTCTTTTGCCTTGCAAAAACTTTGTAATTTAATGAGGTCCCATTTGTCTATTCTTGATCTTAGAGCATAAGCTATTGGAGTTCTGTTCAGGAAATTCTCCCCTGTGCCCATATGTTCAAGGTTCTTCCCTAGTTTCCCTTCTATTAGTTTCAGTGTGTCTGGTTTTATGTGGAGATCTTTGATCCACTTAGAATTGAGCTTAGTGCAAGGAGATAAGGATGGGTCAATTTGCATTCTTCTGCATGTTGACCTCCAGCTGAGCCAGCACCATTTGTTGAAAAGGCTATCTTGTCTTCATAGAGTTAGAAAGAGCAATTCAAAAATTCATCTGGAATAACAGAAAACCCAGAATAGCTAAAACTATTCTCAAGAGTAAAAGAACCTCTGGGGGAATCAGTATCCCGGACATCAAGTACTACAGAGCAATAGTGTTAAAAACTGCATGGTATTGGTACAGTAACAGACATGTAGATCAATGGAACAGAATTGAAGACCCAGAAATGAATCCACACTCCTATGGTCACTTGATCTTTGACAAAGGAGCTAAAACCATCCAGTGGAAAAAAGATAGCCTTTTCAACAAATGGTGTGAAGATTTTTATTAGGTCTAGAACCCAGACTCAAATAGCTAATCATAGTTGTCAATGGGGAACTGACGAAATATGAACGGCACATTTTCTTTCTCCTGACCATGGGACCATTACAGCATTCAGCTGATCTTAGCAAATGCTTCTGGCAAAAGCTGTCAATTATGATAATAAACTGAAAGGCTGGGAGCTGAGAGGATATACATATGACCTCTGTTGTTCTAATTGTCATCATTGCTGTACACAACACCCAGAAGACAGAACAAGTGACTAACCTAGGGCATAATTGTCTGTGATTGTAGTTTTGAGGGCGCGTTGTTTCAGATTACACACATTTGATTTAGTGGGGTCCGGGGAGAGAAGGGGATGCCCTAGTGAGATCAGAATATTGACACTTTATCCTTTCAGAATCCATGGAGCACAACTTCCTAATAGTACTTAGGTTCTGTTTCTTATCAAATCAGTTTTTTTAAGAGCAGAGACACAGTCTTACTGCTTGGCTGCTTAATCCAAACCAAATGTGGTCATCCTTTAGGTAAAGCAAAATGTGGGTTGCTTTAGAAAGTGAAGAAAAAGAAAGGCAGGCAGAGAATCATATGGCACATGGAATAATGGATTCAAAATAATCTCACAGCAAATTCAGGTTGATGTTTCAGATGTGTGGTCATCACTGAGCATGCTAGTTAAATGTGACTAGGACCCATTCCCCAATTGGCATCACTTCTCTCTCTCTCTCTCTCTCTCTCTCTCTGTATTTTCTGTTTTTTTCTTTTAGTATTCAGGATTGAACTTCAACATGCTAGGCACTTCACTAGCTAAATCTCAACCTCTTTCTTTCACTTTTTGCTTTGATACAGAATTTCACTAAGTTGGGCAGGTCAGTTGTAAATCCTCTTTAGCCCAGAAAGTTGAGTTTTTTACACCCCCACCTCAGGTTTCTGGGTAACTGGGATTACATGCCTGAACCACCAGCCCCAGCTCATTCTCTTGCTTTCCTATGTGATTTCTTTTTGTAACTTCTCCTTTGTGCTCAATCTCCTCTCCCTTATTTCCTGAGCTGGTAACATCTAAAAGAAGCTGCTATACATTTCTGTTTCCACACCTATTGTGATGGTTTGAATATGCTAGGCTCAGGGAGTGGCACTATTAGGTGTGACCTTGATGGAATAGGTGTGGCCTAGTTGAATAAACAGATTGAGAGAGTGGTGACCTCCAGGCAAGATCCTACCCAGCTAAATTTACCCAGCTAAATTTATGCTTTTGCAGTTGAACAAGGAATAGTCATATCTTAGCATTATTATTACTCAGTTATTGTTTTCATTTGGAATTTTAATCTGAAATGAACTACAATCCAGGAATGAAGGATTTTTGATCTGGGCCTTGAGGACTGGTGGAAAAGCTTAGGCCCAGGCATGGTGGCACACAACTTTAATTCCAGGAGACAAAGACAAGCAAATCTGTGAATTCGAGGTCAGCCTGGGGCAGAACAAGTTCTAGGTGAAGAAAAGATTAAATCCAGGTATAATGGCACACACCTTTAATTTGAGCATTCAGGAGACAGAGCCATGCAGATCTATTTGTTCAGGACAGCCAAGCTTAGATGATGAAGGACCATGTTCCAGCTCCAGTAAGCAACAGACCTCAGCAGCTTAAGCCACATGGCTTTGACTTTAGGGTCAAGAATAGAAGGGAATACTGATACAATTGCTGCTGGTTAGTTGGAACTAAGAAATTAGTGGTGATTAAGAAGAAACCAGCATCAATGGGGTGAAATATTCTGAGAAGTGCTTTCTGAGAGCCCAAAGAAGCTGTGTTCCAGAGATAGCCAAGGTTGTACCTTATGCTGCAGTTGGACTTGGTACTGTGTAAGAATCACCCAGGTGGTACTGATTTGTAGGCAAGAAGGGGACATGGAGAGCAGCTGAGCTTGGCACTGTAAATGGCCAGGAAAGTCCACTGGTAAAGGTGCAGCCTCAGTTACAGTTGATGGCCCAGGATTGAAGGGGTCATGCAAAGAAGTTGAGGTTTGGCACGCTGGATGAAGGCAACCTATGAGATGTTATAGTTGACAACAAGCTGTAAAGTTGAAGTTGCCTTGGATTCTCCAATATGTTGGAGATTTTAGAATCAGGGGACACCTGCTAAGGAAAGCTGCTAACGGGGAGTAAAACCAGCCCAAGAGAGCTACGTTTGTTGCTGCTGAGTGTTAAATCTGCCAACAGCATTCAACAAGGATGAAAGGAACTGGAGAACTGAAGAGCGCTTTGACATTAGACGTGGAAATGTGGAGTTTGGAATTTGCCCAGGTGGTTTTCTTCTTGCTTTAGTCTCGTATTTCCTCACCATGACATTTTAGAATAATAATGTATATCTTGCATGATGTTGGAGGTATGCGATCTACCTTTTTATTTTGATTTCTTAAGATATTACAGAAGAGACTTTGAACTTTTAACATCATTTAGACTGTTATGGAATATGAGACTTTTGAAGTTGGACTAAATCTATTTTGCATTATGCTATGGCTAGATATGACTCCTATAGGGGTCATGTGTTTGAACAAGCCTTTGTGGGCCAGGGAATGGAATGTGGTGGTTTGAATGTGCTTGGCCCAGGGAGTGGTACTGTTAGGAGATGTGGTTTTGTTGAAAAGGTGTGCCCTTGTTGGAAGAAGTGTGTCTGTTTCACTGTGGGGGTGGACTTTGAAACTCTCCTCTTAGTCATATGGGAGACAGTCTGCTCCTGACTTCCTTTGGATGATGATGTAGAACTCTCATCTCCTCCTGCACCAGGCCTGCCTGGAAACTGCCCTGTTCTCGCTTTGTTGATAATGGACTGAACCTCTGAACCTGTAAGCCAGTACCAACTAAATGTTATTCTTTATAAGAGTTGTCTTGGTCATGATGTCTCTTCATAGCAATGCAAACTCTAAGACAACCATCAACCTATCACAGTTATAAATGTGCTTATTCTTTCTGAGCAGTGATAAGAACCAAACGTGCAGCTTTTGAATGCACTTGATCCCTTCCCTCTGTCTTACATGACTTCTACTGCACACCTCTCTCATTCATCATTAAATTCTACTTCTCTGACATTTTTGGACGACTCTTTCCAAACCTAAATACATCATTATAGTCTTCTCTGGGAATCTCTCTTCTGGTGTTACCTACTTTCTTGATGCTTCTCTAGCTTGTATATAGTTGTGTTTCCTTCTTCCTTTTCCTCTAATAATCGTTTGAACTCATTTTAGAGGTTGTCATTTCTACAAAACAATCTTATCATGTCACTTGTGACCTCTCTATTGTCCAGTTCAAGATTTGATTTTTACTTTCTTTAGTCTCTGAAGCGTGTGATGGAGTTGGCCAAAGTGGTAATTTCTGGGTTTGTTGGAGATCCGTTTGTGTTATGTGATGATTTTCTGAAACGTATCTTATGAGAGGATGTTTTGCTGAAGCAGACCTAAGGCATTTTTTTGTATTCTACCTGGTGAAGGGGCATATGATATTTTGCTGGATCAGACAATTAAGGGGACATGTGATAAAAGAGTATAAGTATAACACAACAGAGAATGGACAATACTCTGGCATTGGATTGTTTTCTTCTCTGATTTTCACTTGTCATCAATTCATAGAGAGAAGTGCAACAAATAACTTCTGGTAGTATTCTGGCTGCTTCTTGCTGCTTTGGACAACTCATGGGGATCATTGGAGCCTTGGGGTTTCTTCTGGATCAAGTTGCTATTGCTGATTTGTGTTTGGTGTTTTGCTAGTGGACTGGACTACAGACAATGAAGATTGGATTTTTCCCAAAGAAGTACTTCTAAACAGGTTCACATCTCCCTTGACTATTAGCCATCTTTCTCCCCACCTTTGGTCAGTGAGATAGAAGGGAGGTTGAGAGTTTAATATCCCTTATTAACATAGGTTTTGACAAATCTAAGCCTACAGTTGACAGGCTTTTCTTACTTGGCCTCTGGCATAAGAGATTGCTCCCTGGCTCACAACAGCTTCTCTTCGCTCTTCATGTTGATTACACCTCAGTCACCTCACTTGATTTCTTAGCTTTAATTCTCACCTCTTTATACCTCCTAGAAATTCTCAAACTTTGGTCTTAGAATTGTGCATATTGTTAATGCTTAATAATGATCTTGAGGTAAATCTGCTTATTTCTATTATCGCTGTATTAAAATAAAAACTGGAAATTAAAAAAAATTAACTCATTAAAATAATAAACTCATCACATACTAATATGGTATTCCTATAAAGAGGGCAGTTTCTTCTTATTTTTTTTTATTTTGGTAATTTCATATATTTGTGTAATGTATTTTGACCCTATCTCCCCCATTACTTTCTCTTATTCCCACTCCACCTAGACTGCTTCTTCCAACTATCTTCACATCTTTTCTGTATTGCAATGGCCATGTCACATGTAGAAGATGGCTTTTAGCAGTTCCTCCCATCCTTTGGCTCATGTGGTCTTTCCATTCCTTCTTCTGCCATATTCACTATGGCTTGGGGTTGGGAGGGATAGAGATATCCTATTTAGAGTGAATACTCAAAAGAAATTTATTTCCAGGACTTAGACCAGTTCTGATTTTCTGAATTTACTGTCTCTACAAAAAGGAGTTTCTCTCATCTAGCCTGAGAACAGCACTAATTGATCTATGGGTATGAGCATAAATATTCCTACATATGGGTACGAACATAAATATCTGATAGGGACTGTGTTCTCCAGTCAGTCATAGACTTTTGAGCAAGTTATTATGCCAGGATGCTCATTGAATGAGTCTTCAATTCAGTAAGAAAGTGGTTAGTTAGCTTCCAAACAGTAGTACCTATATTGCATCAGTGAAGGCTATCTTGCCTGACAGGTTCAGGGTTGATGGCAGGGTTAAGATTGTTGATAGCTTTTTTTCCCCTCAGCTGCCTGAAAGCACGTTCCAACACTCTGGACAGCTAGTTGCCACAGAGGAAGCTTGTAGCTCAGTTCCTGCTTGATTTCTCTGTGTATAGTTCCCAGTTTTAACATGTAGTTCAGTTGGCCAATCAAGAATGATGACAATATCTTGTGTTGTTTTGGGAGCTTCTGGGGATGTCTTGATTAGCAGCTTATAGGAAAGCATCACACATCCGGTATTGTGATTTTTGTTTAATAGTTTGTGGCTTCTGGGAGCAATAATATCCACCCATGAAGGGGACTTCTTTTCAAACTCCTTTTCTTTAAAAAATTCTATTATTATGTTAGCTTGTAAGTTAATAGGTTTCTATTTCTCTCTCTCTGTGGTATGATTGTATGTGTACTTGTATATATGCATGTATGTGAACATGTGTATGTGGGCATGCATATACCTTGTGTGTGTGTGTGTGTGTGTGTATTTTGTAGGACAGAGGATGGTGTTTTCCTTAATTTCTTTTCACTCTATTTACTGAGGCAAGGTCTCTTGCTAATTCCCAAGCTTACTGATTGAGCCAGTATAGTTACTCAGCCTCCCTGGGAATCCTGTCTCTCCCTCCTGAGTGTGAGGAGTATGGTGGGCCACCAGCTGCTCAGCTCTTATGATTTAAACTCTGGTTTTCCATGTGACTGGTGCTCACTTTATTCACCAAACTATCTCCTTACCCCCACATATTTTTATCCACATGTTTGGTTGACTCTTTCCTCATACCCCTTCCTTTCCCTCTTTTCCTCAACCCTGTTTATATCTTTCCAACCCTAGCATTATGCCCTCTTTACTATCATATCACACCACACATGGCTGTGTCTTACTATCCCCCAGAAGGCTCTCATCACATATCATTTTTTGTGTTTATTAAACTAAGTGTCTATATAGTCCAGGAAGCAAGAATGCATTAAAAATAAGATAAAACAAAAGATACACCAAGCCAGTAATATTGGGAAGAGAATGGCATAGCTTATTTTTTTCTGATCTTTTTAATATCTGTGTTAACAGAAGGCAAGCTGCATTCTTATATCTGCCCCTGCATTCCCATATCTGCCCCTGAAGCAAGCTGTTGTCATAAGACATCTCTTACCGTCCCTCAGAACGTTACTATGCAACTGTGAGAATGCAAAAAATAAAGGCAAAAGTCATCTCAGCACTAGTGTGGAAATAACATTGAATAGGGCCTTCACGGGAAGCCATAGAAATTTTAGTTCACTTCTTGTGTGTGAGGGTTTAGGTGAGTCTCCTTGGTGCCATGAAGTGATATGATACTGATTCCCAAAGTGTCCTTCTTAGTGAAGGCAATGCTCTGAGTGCCAGATTTACACATGTAATCATCTTTGTAGCATCCTTGGTCTAAAGGATACTTCAAACTTGATATGTCTCAAGCTGAGCTCAACTTGTTCTCATAAACTTGGTCATCCTGTGTCAATGAACAGCTTCCAGTTGTTTGAGCCAAAAAACAAAACAGAACAAAACAAAACAAAACAAAACAAGAAATAGTAAAACAACTAACCTAAAACCAGAAAGATTTCATTACTTTTAATCTCTGTTAAATGCTATGTCATGTCTATCTTGAAAATAGTCCCCAAATCCAGCTTCTCATGATGCTTATAGTCTACTACTCTACTCTAAGCCATCAATTCTTTTGCCAAAATTACCTACCACTATCTTGCAGACATCTCCTGCTTCTGTATTTCATTCGATGATGCTTCTTACAGTGTCACATCTACACAGAAAGCCCAGGAATCTGTCTGGAAATTGAGGCAGCTTCTTCCAGTAGCTTTCCATCTGACTCAAAGTCAATGCAAGGCTTCTGCTGTGTCCTGAACAGCTCCACCATAGCACTCTCTCACAATCCCAGTCTTTCCAGGAAAAGCCTGTTACCATCATTGAGCAAACCGAGTGCTCTCCTGCCTCAGGCTCTAAACTCTGCTCTCTCTATCAAGAATACTTTTCCCTGTATAAACTCACAGCTTAATCCCTTGTTTCTTTCAGGTCACCGCTCAGACCCCACCTTAAAAGAACTGTGACTGCTGACTCCCTAACTATTGCTTTATCTCCTTCCATGGCTTTATTATTCTTTTCATTGTGTTTTGCCACTTGGTACACTATCCATTTGTTTGTTTATTGGCGCTCTCTCTTCCCAGGAGAATGTAAGCTTGAGGGCAGGGACTTTTTGCTATGTTTACTTCTGTGTCTCCAGTGTCTGATTTATTGTTGGTGCTTGTATGTCAAGGGCAAGTGGCCAAGATGCACAGGCACAGGCTGGCTGGAACAGTGTTTATGGGGAAAACTCATGGATACAGGACCAGTAACAAGTCCCCTGTTGCTCATTGCATTGCCGGGTACTACACAGAGATCTAGCAAGTACAGATGTTAGACTCCAGGAAAGGGCCTCTGACCCTTAGGCTATGGGCCTTTTAAGCTGCATGATTAGATGAGCACCATGCCCTTCCTGGGATACAGAGCTTACAGAGTGGCAGAATTTTGGCTCCAGTCTTTCCTGACAGCTTGGTTCTGTGTTTGGGGTAACATCAGCCCTGCTCATAGGAAGGGCCTCAGTTCTCTGTGGTGACAATACAGTGACACAATTCACATGTTCAATTTCAGCACTGGAATGGCAGGACTCCTATCAATGGAGGCATCTTCATTACAAGCCTACACTTGACCAAAAACCATTATCTTAAACAATGGGCCAGTAGACATTAAGATTTGTAGGTGATCAACTGCTTTTCTTGTCAGGTCTGGATTTCAGGACAAAATTATTGGTACCAATTATCAGTCAATAATGAATAAATAGTCTTAGAATTTACTAACACCAGAGAGTATTTGTGCATACACGTGTATACTACAGGCATTCTACTTACGATGATTATAAATTTATAACTGGTTATACAAAACTAGGAGGGACAGTGTTGGGGCTGAAGACTTCTTTGAGGTTGAGGACTCTTTTGTCACCCTATTTATCATTCAGAAAAGGTTATACTAAATTGTATAATCACCCTCTTAGACAAACACAATTATGCATCTTTCCTTATGGCAGTGGAAAGGACTGTTTTTACTAAGTAGAAGCCATCGATGTTCCTAGTGTATGTATTATTAACTTTCAAAATTGAAGTACTAATTACTATAACAGTGGCATAAAACTTTAACAAACCTTTGTTTAAAATAATGTTCTAAGTATTTAGCTATTTTTTGAGTAAATTGTTCTAGTTTCAGTTCTGTTGCTATGGCAAATACCCACACAGAAGGCAATGTATCTGAGGAAAGAGTTTATTTGGCTTACAATCCCAGGTTAGAGTGATAACAAAAAAGTCAAGGCAGGTCACAGCCAAGAACAGAGATAAATGACTGTATGCATGCTTCAGACTCAGCTGACCATCTCTGCCCCAACACAGTTTGGGACCCAAAGTCAGGGAATGGTGCCACCCACAATGGTGTGTCTTCCTATCTTAACTAATTGTAATCACCACAGTCCTCCACAGACATGTGCACAGGCCAACCTGATCCAGACAATCTCTCAATTGGTATTCTCTTCCTTGGTGATTCTAGGTTGTGTCAAGTTGACATTTAAAATTGTCACAGTACTTAGTACATTATGATTTACATAAGCTTAGGAAAAGACCTAAGACAAACTTGGTTTATCTTGTATTTTCCCAAGTCATTTTTTTTTATATTGGTCATATCACCTGTGATAGTTAATTTCATGTGTGCACTTGCTTGGTTAAGTAATGCCGACAGGCTGGTGAAGCCAAGTGGGTCTGGGTGGGGGGTTTCTACAAGAGATTAATAGATGAGCAGATGACAGGATGAAGAAGACACACCCTCATTAATGCAGACAGACATCATTCAGAACATCAAAAGACCAAATTTGAGGGAAAAAAAGCAAAGAGAGGGTGAAATTTTTTCTCTCTTCTTATGCTGGGAAATTCACATTTCTTTGTCTGTAAACACAGGAGCTTCTGACTCTCAGGTCCTCTGGTGCTGTTTGTATGACCCTTTCCCTGGACTGGGAGTCATACTCTCTCCTGTCCTGATTTCCTTCAATAATAATCAGCAATATGGAAGGGTAAGCCAAATAAACCCTTTTGCCCCCAACTTGCTTTTTGATCATGGTGCTCCATTGAAGCAATAAAAAATTTAACTAAGACACCTGATTATATTATATAGAGGATTAAATGACCATCTGTGGTGTGTGTGTGTGTGTGTGTTGGGGGGTATTTAGAGTCTTGATGTCAGCCTCGGTTGTTGTTCCTTGGGTGCTATACATCTTCATTTTTTTTTTATTGAATATAATCATCATTTACATTTCAAGTGGTAAAACCTTTCCCAGTTTACCCCCTCCCCAAAACCACCCAATCCCTCCTCCCACTCCCTGCCTCCAAGTATATACCCCTCCACCTGACCCACTCCCACCTCTCCCCCTCAATTTCCCCTTGTTGGGGCATCTATTTCGCCTTCACCTGACCAAGGACCACTCCTCCCACTGATGCCCAACAAGGCATTCCTCTGCTACAGTTTTTGACTGGAAGGATGTGTACCCTTTGGTTGCTGGTTTAGTCCCTGGGAGTCCTGGGGAGTCTGGGTAGTCAACATCGTTGTTCTTCCCGTGGGGCTGTAAACCCCTTCAGCTCCTCCGGACCACCCTCCAACTCCTCCACTGGGGACCCCACTCCCAGACCAAAGGTTGGCTACTAGCATCTGCCTCTGTATGTATAAGGCTCTGGCAGGGCCCCTTCGAAGACAACCATGGCATGCTCCTTTTGTTTCTTGTTGTCCATAATAGTTTTGGGGTTTGGTGACTGTTTATAGAATGAATCTCCACGTAGGGCAGTCTCTTGGTGGCCTTTACTTCAGTCCCTGCTCCACACTTTGCCTCCATTATTGCTCCTGTAAGTATATTGTTCCCTTTCTCAGAGGAACACAGGAACCTCCACTTCAACCCCTCCACCTTCTTGAGCTTCCTGTGGTCTGTGAATTGTAACTTGTTTATTTTGAGATTTTGGGCTAACATCCACTTATCAGTGAGTGCAAACCATGTGCATTCTTTTGTGATTGGGTTACCTCGCTCAGGAGGACACTTTCTAGTTTCATCCATTTGCCTAAGAATTTCATGAATTCATTGTTTTTAATAGCTGAATAGTACTCCATTGTGTATATATACCGCGGTTTCTGTATCCATTCCTCAGTTGAAGGACATCTGGGTTCTTTCCAGATTCTGGCTATTATGAAGAAAGCAGCTATGAACATAGTGGAGCATGTGTCCTTATTACATGTAGGAGCAGGAGTGGTATAGCTGGGTCCTCAGGTAGTACTATGTCTAATTTTCTGAGGAATTGCCAAACTGATTTCCAGAGTGGTTTTATCAGCTTGCAATCCCACCAACAATGGAGAAGTGTTCCTCTTTCCCCATATCCTCTCCAGCATCTGCTCTCCCCTGAGTTTTTCATCTTAGCCATTCTGACTGGTGTGAGGTAGAATCTCAGTGTTGTTTTGATTTGCATTTCCCTGATAAGTAAGGATGCTGAACATTTCTTTAGGTGCTTCTCAGCCATTCAAGTTTCCTTGCTTGAGAATTCCCTGTTTAGCTCTGTACCCCATTTTTTTGATAGGGTTATTTGACTCTCTTGAGCCTAACTTCTTGAGTTCTTTGTATACCTTGGATATCAGCCCTCTATCAGATGTAGGATTGGTAAAGATCTTATCCCAATTTGTTGGTTGCCTTTTTGACCTACTGACCATGTCCTTTGCCTTACAGAAGCTTTGCAGCTTCACGAGGTCCCATTTGTCAATTTTTGTTCTTAGGGCATAAGCCATTGGTATTCTGTTAAGGAACTTCCCCCCTATGCCAATGTGTTCAAGATTATTCCCCAGTTCCTCCTCTATAAGCTTCAGTGTGTCTGGTTTTATGTGTAGGTCCTTGATCCACTTGGACTTGAGCTTTGTACAAGGAGATAAGAATGAATCGATCTGCATTTTTCTGCATGCTGACCGCCAGTTGATCCAGCACCATTTGTTAAAAATGCTGTCTTTTTTTCCACTGGATGTTTTTAGCTCCATTGTTAAATATCAAGTGTGCATACATGTGTGGGTTCATTTCTGGGTCTTCAATTCTATTCCATTGATCTTCCTGACTGTCACCATACCAATACCAAACAGTTTTTATCACTATTGCTCTGTAGTAGAGCTTGTGGTCAGGGATGGTGATTCCCCCAGGAGATCTTTTGTTGTGGAGAATAGTTTTTGCTGTCCTGGGTTTCTTGTTATTCCAGATGAATTTGAGAATTGCTCTTTCTAGATCTATGAAGAATTGATTTGGGATTTTGATGGGAATTGCATTGAATCTGTGGATTGCTTTTGGCAAGATGGCCATTTTTACTATACTGATCCTGCCAATACATGAACATGGGAGATATTTCCATTTTCTGAAAGCTTCTTTGATTTCTTTCTTCAGAGGCTTGAAGTTTTCATCATAGAGATCTTTCACTTGCTTCGTTAGGGTCATACCAAGATATGAAATATTATTTGGGACTATTGTGAAGGGTATCATTTACCTAATTTCTTTCTCAGCTTGTTTATCCTTTGAGTAGAGTAAGGATATTGATTTTTATATCCAGACACTTTGCTGAAGTTGTTTATCAGCTTTAGGAGTTCTCTGGTGGAAGTTTGGTGGTCGCTTAAGTATACGATCATATCATCTGCAAACAGTGATATTTTGACTTCTTCTTTTCCAATTTGTATACTTTTGACCTTTTTTTGTTGTTTGATTGCTCTGGCTAGAACTTCAAGTACAGTATTGAATAGATAAGGAGAGAGTGGGTAGCCTTGTCTGGTCCCTGATTTTGGCGGGATTGCTTCAATTTTCTCTCCATTTAGTTTGATGTTAGCTACTGGTTTGCAGTATATTGCTTTCACTATGTTTAGATATGGGCCTTGAATTCCCACTCTCTCCAAGACTTTTATAATAAAGGGATGCTGGATTTTGTCAAAAACTTTTTCCGCATCTAATGAAATGACCATGTGTTTTTTTTTCCCCTTGAGTTTATATAGTGGATTATGTTGATGTATTTCCATATATTGAACCATCCCTGCATCCCTGGGATGAAGCCTACCTGATCATGGTGAATTATAGTTTTGGTGCATTCTTGAATTCGGTTGGCCAGAATTTGCATCAATGTTCATGAGGGAGATTGGTCTGAAGTTCTCCTTCCTTGTTTGGTCTTTGTTTGGTTTAGGTATAAGTGTTATTGTGGCTTCATAGAATGAGTTGGGTAGTGTTCCTTGAGTTTCTGTTTCATGGAATAGTTTGAAGAATATTGGTATTAGCTCTTCTTTGAAGATCTGATAGAATTCCCGGCTAAGAGTTCTGTGGTCACCTACACACTAGCTATGCTGTGGGACATCTGCCCTGCAGAGGAACCCAAATTGGGAGAGAGCGCACCCACATGATGTGCAGGGATTCCCCAATATAACATCACTTGGGGCAAGGCACATCAGGGCTCCAAAGTCACTCAGGAGCAGGGCAGCACCTCAGCTATCAGTGCCAGGGGAATCCCGGTAATCCAAGGGGGGCAGAATTAGCCTTGCAGGCTCAAAGGAGGTCCAACCAACAGCCTGTGACAGCAGGACCAACTAACACCAGAGGTAACCTGATGGCAAAAGGCAAATGTAGGAATGTTACTAACAGAAATCAAGGCAATATGGCACCATCCGAACCCAACTCTCCGACAGCAGCAAGTCCTAGATACCCCATCACACCAGAAAGGCAAGATCTGGATTTAAAATCACTTCTAATGATGCTATTAGAGGATTTAAGAAGGACGCAAATAAATCTCATAAAGAAATACAGGAGAACATGAATCAACGGGAAGAAGCCCTTACAAAGGAAACACAAAAATCACTTAAAGAAATGCAGGAGAATATGGGTCAACTGATGGAGGACCATAAGGAGGCAAGACAAAAATTGCTTGAAGAAATGAATCAACGGGTAGATGCTCTTACAAAGGAATCACAAAAATCGCTTAAAGAAATGCAGGAGAATATGGATCAACAGATGGAAGCCCATAAGGAGGAAACACAAAAATCGCACAGAGAAATATAGGAGAACTTGGGTCAACAGGCAGAAATCCTGAAAGAGGAAATGCAAAAATATCTTAAAGAAATACAGGAAAATACAAACAAACAAGTGAAGGATCTGAGCAAATCCATCGAGGATCTAAAAAGGGAAGTAGAAACAACTAAGAAATCACAAAGGGAGACATCTCTGGAGATAGAAAACCTTGGAAAGAAATCAGGGGTCATAAATGCAAACATCAACAATAGAATACAAGAGATGGAAGACAGAATCTCAGATGCTGAAGATACCATAGAAAGCATCGACTCAACAGTCAAAGAAAATGCAAAATGCAAAAAACGTGTAACCCAAAACATCCAGGAAATCCAGGAGACAATGAGAAGACCAAACCTAAAGATTATAGGTATAGATGAGAGTGAAGATTTGCAACTTAAAGGGCCAGTAAATATCTTCAACAAAATTATGGAGGAAAACATCCCTAACCTAAAGAGAGAGATGCCGATTATGAACGTACAAGAAGCCTACAGAACTCCAAACAGACTGGACCAGAACAGAAATACCTCCCATCACATAATAATCAAAACACCAAATGTACTAAACAAAGAAAGAATATTAAAAGCAGTAAAAGAAAAAGGCCAAGTAACATATAAACGAAGACCTATCCGAATCACATCAGACTTCTCACCAGAGATTATGAAAGCCAGAAGATCCTGGGCAGATCGCATACAGACTCTAAGAGAACACAAATGCCAGCCTAGACTACTATACCCAGCAAAACTCTCAATCACCATAGATGGAGAGACCAAGACATTCCATGATAAAACAAAACTTACACAATATTTTTCCACAAACCCAGCCCTGCAAAGGATAATAGGTGGAAACCGCCAATACAATGAGAGAAAATAAACACTGGAAAAAATGAGATAGTAACCTTCTTTCATCAAACCAAAAGAAGATAACCACTCAAACATAAAGATAGCGTCAAGGATAGCAGGTGGCAATAATCACTATTCCTTAATCTCTCTTAATATCAATGGCCTTAACTCCCCAATAAAAAGACATAAACTAATAGACTGGATATGTAAACAGGACCCAACATTTTGCTGCATGCAGGAAATGCACCTCAATGTCAAAGACAAACACTACCTCAGAGTAAAAGGCTGGAAAACAATTTAACAAGCAAATGGTTCCAGGAAACGAGCCGGAGTAGCCATCCTAATATCAGATAAAATTGATTTTCAACCTAAAGTCATCAAAAAAGACACAAAAGGATACTACATACTGATCAAGGGAAAATTCCACCAAGAAGAAGACTCAATTCTGAATATCTATGCTCCAAATGCAAGGGCACCCTCATTCGTAAAAGAAACTTTACTAAAGCTCAAAGCACACATCACACCTCACACAATAATAGTGGGTGACTTCAACACCCTGCTCTCCGAAGTGGAAAGCAGAAACTAAACAGGGACACAGTGAAACTAATTGAAGCCTTGGACCAAATGGGACTAACATATATAGAACATTTCATCCTAAAGCAAAAGAATATACCTTCTTCTCAGCACCTCATGGTACCTTCTCCAAAATCGACCATATAATTGGTCACAAAACAGACCTCAATAGATATAAGAAGATTGAACTAATCCCATGCCTCCTATCAGATAACTGTGGAATAAGGGTGGTCTTCAATAACATCAAAAACAACAGAAAGTCCACTTACATGTAGAAGTTGCATAATGCTCTACTCAATGATACCTTGATCAAGGAGGAAATAAAGAAAGAAACCAAAGACTTTTTAAAATTTAATGAAAATGAAGGCACAACATACCCTAATTTATGGGACACAATGAAAGCGGTGCTAAGAGGAAATTTCATAGCCTTGAGTGCCTCCAAAAAGAAAATGGGAGAGAGCATACACTAACAGCTTAATGGCACACATGAAAGCCCTGGAACAAAAAGAAGCAAATAGACCCAAGAGGAGTAGAAGGCAGGAAATCATCAAACTCAGGCTGAAATCAATCAAGTAGAAACAAATAAAACCATACAAAGAATCAACAAAACTAGGAGTTGGTTCTTTGAGAAAATCAACAAGATAGATAAACCCTTAGCCAGACTAGCCAGAGGGCATAGAGACAGTATCCAAATTAACAAAATCAGAAACGAAAAGGGAGAGATAACAACAGAAAATGAGGAAATTAAAAAAATCATCAGATCCTACTACAAAAGCCTGTATTCAACACAATTAGAAAATCTCAAGGAAATGGACAATTTCCTTGACAGATACCAAATACCAAAATTATATCAGGATCAAATAGACCATCTAAACTGTCCTATAACTCCTGAAGAAATAGAAGTCGTCATTGGAAGTCTTCCAACCAAAAAAAGCACAGGTCCAGATGGTTTTAGTGCAGAATTCTATCAGACCTTCGAAGAAGACCTAACACCAATACTCTTCAAACTATTCCACAAAAGAGAAACAGAAGAAACACTACCCCACTCGTTCTATGAAGCCACAATTACACTAATACCAAAAGCACACAAAGATCTGACAAAGAAAGAGAATCTCAGGCCAATTTCTCTTAAGAATATCGATGCAAAAATACTCAATAAAATTCTTGCCAACCAAATCCAAGAACACATCAAAACGATCATTCACCACGATCAAGTAGGCTTCATCCTAGGGATGCAGGGATGGTTCAATATAAGGAAGTCCATCAATGTAATCCAGTACATAAACAATCTAAAAGAAAAAACCACATAGTCATTTTATTAGATGCGGAGAAAGCATTCGACAAAATTCAGCATCATTTCATGTCAAAGGTCTTGGAAAGATCAGGAATTTGAGGTCCATATCTAAGCATAGTAAAAGCAATTTACAGCAAACCAGTAGCCAACATCAATCTAAATGGAGAGAAACTTGAAGTAATCCCACTAAAATCAGGGACTAGACAAGGCTGCCCTCTCTCTCCATATCTTTTCAATATAGTACTTGAAGTTTTAGCTAGAGCAATTAGACAACAAAAAGAAGTCAAAGGGATACAAATTGGAAAGGAAGAAGTCAAACTATCACTATTTGCAGACGATATGATAGTATACTTAAGCGACCCAGAGAACTCCTACAGCTGATAAACGACTTCAGCAAAGTGGCCGGATATAAAATCATCTCAAGCAAGTCAGTAGCCTTCCTATACTCAAAGGATAAGCAGGCTGAGAAAGAAGTAAGAGAAATGATACCCTTAATGATAGCCACAAACAATATAAAGTATGTTGGTGTGATACTAACCAAACAAGTGAAAGATCTGTATGACAAGAACTTCAAGTCTCTGAAGAAAGAAATTGAAGAAAACCTCAGAAGATGGAAAAATCTTCCATGCTCATGGATTGGCAGGATTAATATAGTAAAAATGACCATCTTGCAAAAAGCAATCTACAGATTCAATGCAATCCTGATCAAAATCCCAACACAATTCTTCATAGAGTTAGAAAGAGCAATTCAAAAATTCATCTGGAATAACTGAAAACCCAGGATAGCTAAAACTATTCTCAAGAGTAAAAGAACTTCTGGGGGAATCAGTATCCCGGACCTCAAGCTGTACTACAGAGCAGTGTTAAAAACTGCATGGTATTGGTACAGTGACAGGCATGTAGATCAATGGAACAGAATTGAAGACCCAGAAATGAATCCACACTCCTACGGTCACTTGATCTTTGACAAAGGAGCTAAAACCATCCAGTGGAAAAAAGATAGCCTTTTCAACAAATGGTGCTGATTCATCTGGAGATCAACATGCAAAAGAATGCAAATTGATCCATTCTTATCTGCTTGCACTAAATTCAATTCCAAGTGGATCAAGGACCTCCACATAAAACCAGACACACTGAAACTAATAGAAAGGAAACTAGGGAAGAACCTTGAACATATGGGCACAGGGGAGAATTTCCTGAACAGAACTCCAATAGCTTATGCTCTAAGATCAAGAATTGACAAATGGGACCTCATAAAATTACAAACTTTCTGTAAGGCAAAGGACACTGTCAAAAGGACAATGCGGCAATCACCAAACTGGGAAAAGATCTTTACCAACCCTATGTCCGACAGAGGGCTAATATCCAATATATATAAAGAACTCAAGAAGTTAATCTCCACTGAGCCAAATAACCCTATTAAAAATAGGGTACAGAGCTAAACAAAGAATTCTCACCTGAAGAATATCTAATGGCTGAGAAGCACCTAAAGAAATGTTCAACATCCTTAGTCATTAGGGAAATGCAAATCAAACCAACCCTGAAATTCCAGCTCACACCAGTCAGAATGGCTAAGATCAAAAATACAGGAGACAGCAGTTGTTGGTGAGGATGTGGAGAAAGAAGAACACTCCTCCACTGCTGGTGGGATTGCAAGCTGGTACAACCACTCTGGAAAGCAGTCTGGCGGTTCCTCAGAAAACTGGGCATGACACTCCCGGAGGATCCAGCTATACCACTCCTGGGCATATACCCAGATGCTTCCCCTGCATGCAATAAGGACACATGCTGCACTACGTTCATAGCAGCCTTATTTATAATACCCAGAAGCTGGAAAGAACCCAGATATCCTTCAAGGGAGGAATGGATTCAGAAGATGTGGTATATTTACACAATGGAATACTACACTGCAATTAAAACAATGAATTTATGAAATTCCTAGGCAAATGGTTAGAACTGGAAAATAACATCCTTAGTGAGGTAACCCAATCACAAAAGAACACACATGGTATGCAGTCACTGATAAGGGGATATTAACCCAGAATCTCAGAATACCCAAGAAGCAATTCACATATCAATAGATTTCCAAGAAGATGGAAGGAGAGACCTGTGGACCTGGAAAGACTGGATGTAAGGGAATACCAGGACAGAGAAATGAGAGGGGGTTGAATGGGGAACAGAGGGAGGGAAAGGGGCTTATGGGACTTTTGGGGAGGGAGGAAATGGGAAAGGGGAAATCATTTTGAATGCAAAGAAAAAATATAGAAAATAATAATGATAATAATAATAATAATAATAATAATAATAATAATAATAATAATGATAATACCCTGCTAAACCCATCTGGCACTGGGTCTTTTTTGATTGTAGCCTGTTAATGACTGCTTCTATTTCTTCAGGACATATGGGACTATTTATATGGTTTATCTGATCCTGTTTTAACGTTGGCACCAGGTATGTATCAAGAAAGTTGTCCTTTTCGTCCTGATTTTTAAACTTTGTTGAGTATAAGTTCTTGTAGTATGATCTGATGATTTACTGAATTTCCACAGTTTCTGTTATTATGCCTCCTTTTTCATTAATGATTTTATTAATTTGGGTGGTGCTTCTTTGCCCTTTGGTTAGTCTGACTAAGGGTTCATCTCTCTTGTTGATTTTCTCAAAGAACTAGCTCCTGGTTTTGTTGATTCTTTGTATAGTTCTTTTTGTTTCTATTTGGTTGATTTTGGCCCTGAGTTTGATTATTTCCTGCTGCCTACTCCTCTTTGATGTAATTGCTTCTTTTTGTTCTAGAGCTTTCAAGTGCTCTATCAAGCTGTTAGTGTAAGCTCTCTCCTTTTTCTTTTTGGAGGCACTCAGAGGTATGAGTATAAGCACTGCTTTCGTTGTGTCCCATAAGTGTTGCTATGATATGTCTTCATTTTCATTGAATTCTAAAAAGTCTTTAATTTCTTTCTTTATTTCTTCTTTGACCAAGCTATTGTTGAGAAGAGCATTGTTCAAAGTTCACGTGTATGTGTGTTTTCCATTTTTTTTGTTTGCGCTTAAGACTAGCCTTAATCCGTGGTGATCTGATAAGGTGCATGGAGTAATTTCAATATTTTTGTATCTGTTGAGGCCTGTTTTGTGACCAATTATGTAGTCAATTTTGGAGAAGGTGCCATGAGGTGCCAAGAAGAATGTATATTCTTTTGCTTTAGTGTGGAATATTCTATAAATATCTATAAATATCTTTGGTCCATAACTTCAGCTAGTTTCACTATGACTCTGTTTAGTTTCTGTTTCCATGATTTGTTCCTTGTTGAGAGTGGGGTGTTGAAGTCTCCCACTATTATTGTGTGGGGTGCAATGTGTGCTTTGAGCTTTAGTAAAGTTTCTTTTATGAATGTGGGTGCCCTTGCTTTTGGAGTATAGATGTTCAGAATTGAGAGTTCATCTTGGTAAGATTTTTCCTTTGACCATTATGAGGCATCCTTCCTTTTTTGAGGACTTTTGGTTGACAGTTGATTTTATCCAATAAAAAATGGCCACTCCAGTTTGTTTCTTGGGACCATTTGCTTGCAACATTGTTTTCCAACCTTTGACTCTGAAGTAGTGACTGCCTTTGTTACTTAGGTGGGTTTCTTCTATGCAGTGAAATGTTGGGTCCTGCTTACATATCCAGTCTGTTAGTCTATGTCTTTTTATTGGGGAATTGAGACCATTGAGGTTAAGAGATATTAAGGAAAAATGGTTTTTGCTTATTGTTATCTTCTTTGTTAAAGGTGAAATTCTGTTTGTATAGTTATCTTCTATTAGGTTTGTTGAAAGATTACTTTATTGCTTTTTCTATGGTGTGGTTTCCCGCCTTGTGTTGGTATTTTCCACCCATTATCCTTTGTAGAGCTGGATTTGTGGAAAGATATTGTGTAAATTTGCTTTTGTCATGGAACGTCTTGTTTTCTCTGTCTATGGTAATTGAAAGTTTTGCTGGGTATAGCAAATTCTGATAGGTCTGCCTTTATATGTTACTTGACATTTTTCCCTTACTGCTTTTGATATTCTTTCTTTATTTAGTGCATTTGGTGTTTTGATTATTATGTTATGGGAGGAATTTCTGCTCTGGTCCACTCTGTTTGGAGTTCTATAGGCTTCTAGCATGTTCATGGGCATCTCTTTCTTTAGGTTAGGGAAATTTTCTTCCATAATTTTGTTTAAGATGTTTACTGGCCCTTTAAAATGTAAAACCTCGTTTTCTTCTATATCTATAATCCTAAGGTTGGGTCTTCTCATTGTGTCCTGGATTTCCTGGATGTTTTGGGTTACCAGCTTTTTGCATTTTGTATTTTCTTTGACTGTTCATACAATGTTTTCTTTGGAATCTTCAGCATCTGAGATTCTTTCTTCTATCTCTTGTATTCTATTGTTGATGCTTGCATCTATGACTCCTGAATTCTTTCCAAGGTTTTCTAGATGTCTAGAGATGTCTCACTTTGCGATTTCTTTATAGTTTCTACTTCTATTTTTAGATCTTGGATAGTTTTGTTCAGTTCCTTCACTTGTTTGTTTGTGTTTTTCTGAAATTCTTTAAGAGATTTTTGTGTTTCCTGTTTAAGAGCTTCCACCTGTTGACCCATGTTCTCCTGTGTTTCTTTTAGAGATTTTTGTGATTCCTCTTTAAGGACTTCTGCATGTTGACCCATATTCTCCTGCATTTCTTTAAGGGATTTTTGTGATTCTTCTTTAAGGACTTCTACCCGTTGATTCATGTTCTCATTTATTTCTTTAAGGAAATTATTTATGTCCTTCTTGAATTCCTCTAACAGCATCATGAGATGTGATTTTAAATCCAGCTCTTGCTTTTCTGATGTGATAGAGTATCCTAGATTTGCTGATGTGGGTGAACTGGGTTCTGATAGTGCCATGTTGCCTTGGTTTCTGTTGGTAATGATCTTGCATTTGCCTTTGGCCATCTAGTTATCTCCAGTGTTAGCTGGTGTTGCTGTCTCTGACTGTGACTTCTCTGTACTTCAGGCCTATGTATCTGTACTCCTGGGATTCCCTTTCTCTCAAATGTCCTGCATACAACTGGTTTTCCAGTAAGTATCAGGAAATGGGGTCTTCCCTGTGGCAGACTTGGCAAGGGTTGAATGCCCTGCTGCTGCTGGATCTCAGGAAATGTGGACTTCCCCCATGCAGACCTAGCACAGGCCAAATGCCCTGCGGCTACTGGATCTTGAATGCCAGCTGCTCTTGGATCTCGAATGCCCTGCTGATGCTGGATCTCAAATGCCCTGTTGCTGCTAGATCTCTAGAAAGCACTGGGAAATGGGGTCTTCCCCCGTGGAAGACCTAGCACAGGTCTACCACATTGGAACGAACAGGATGGGCAGGAAAGGAGGGAGGGGTAGAGGAGACGGAAGGGGTGTGGTGATCCAAAGGGAAGGCAGGTTTAGATGGTTGCTGGGTAGTGGGTGCCTGCCTGAGGATCTGGGCCTCCAGAGATGGGGCTGTTTCTTACCAAGTGCCCTGTTGCTGCTGGATCTCTAGAAAGCACCGGGAAATGGGGTCGTCCCCCATCACAGACCTAGCACAGGTCTACCACTTCAGAATGAACAGGGGGGCAGCAAAGGAGGGAGGGGTAGAGGAGACACATCTTTATTTTTTTGAGAGGGATCTCTCAATGGCCTGAACATAATGATCAGGCTATACTAACTATTGGCCACTCCAGAGATCCTCTGTCTCTACCTCTCCAGCATTGAAGCTGCAGGCATGCCACTGTATGGTTTTGTTTTATGTAGATCCTGGGGATGAAACACTGGTACTAATACTTGCACAGGAAACACTTTACCTTACTGACTGAATTGTCTTCTCAGGCCCCATCTGGATCTTATTTGTTTGGGTCTGTGATTTGCCTTTCGAGTTTACCTTTCTCTGATGTTTAGCTGTATTCCATAGGTCAGGTCGCCTCTTTTTCTGATCTCTTATCCCACATGCTAATGTGGCTCTGCTTTGATTCTATTACCACTCTGCTTGCATCTTCATTATTTGCTACACCTCTTTCCATGCAGAATTCTGACCCAGGGACTCTGCATCCTCTCTCTGATATCAGCAGGAATCATCCTCAACATCTAGGGTATTCCAAATCTCAGGTTAGTTTTCATTTCATTCCTGAGTCCTAAAATGCCCGAGAACCATTTAGCATCCTGAAATTTGTACCTTATCATGTGAGAAAACAGGTGACTGTCCTCATGTCCTTGTCATTTAAACTGTGTGGAATTAATCATTGTAACCCTTCTCTCTTTATTCTCTGCCTGCCTCTTATTTCTCCTTTTTTCAATTTCTTCTGGTCTTCTTTTCTAATTAATCACATGCAAGTTTAGTTGAAGTGTGCTCTTCATCCCCTTAGAGTTGGCATGAATGTTGCACATGATCTTCATAGTATACGCAAGCACAACCTTACCTTCCAGAGTTATTCCATCATTTTCCAGCATAGACCTCACTACCTGCCTGGACTGTGCATGAACCATGCCTACTGTTTGTCTCATGTTGTCCCTGATCTCCACATGAGTTTTCATACTCTGCACTGATACTGTCTTCCATCTCAAACTGTTTCCTGCATTGTCCTGCCATGCCCAGTTGGATGTGTTTTCTTGGACTTTGAATATTTTATTTGTAGTTTACATGGTATCTTCTAGTTCTGTGTTAATTTTTGGTTGGATGAACATTTTTAATTTTACCATATGCATGAATGTAAAGAATATTTACATTATGGACCAGGTAATCGATTTGGACAGGGGATCATACTATGAATAAGACAAAAGCCCTGTCTTTACAGATCTTAACATTATAGATGAAATAGTAATTTTTCTAATATTATAATGTCGAATGCAATTTTTAAAATTTAAGATTCAGTCTTCTTTACTTCTTTTATTTGCATACAACTTCATACATGCAAACACAGAGTACTGGTAATTTTCACCTCTAGCCCTCTACCTCATCTCCCCCACCCCACCACACCTCTCCTTCAGACCCCTTTTACTATGATAATTATGGATGCTTACATGAGCATGAGTTGGAGGCTATTTATAGTAACAAGTACAACTATCAGTAGCTACACCACTGAAGATGACACCCCTATCCTAGTGCCCATTAGCTGCCTATAGTCCCTCAGTGAGAGGGGCCTCCTGAGGCCCTCCCTGATGGGTGACGAAATGTCAGTGGGCCCAATCTTGCGTGCATCTTGCACAATGAGTTCAGCAGCATGATGACCATGTCACTGTTTTGCAGCATTTCTTCTCAACTCTGGCTTTACATTACCCCCTTCCCAACCCAGGAGGAGTGATAGAGATGTCCATTTACAGCTGAACACTCTGCAGTCACCTATCCCTGATGCTTTGACAAATTATAGGTTTCTGTATTAATCACAACCCATCATAACCATCTTCTCTGATGTAGCCTCAGGGCATCATGGATGCACTTGATCAGGTACTTCAAACTGTACCTTAAATAGAACCAATAATAGTTAATATTTAAATAGTAAATAGAACCAATACCCCTGAAGGTAGCTTTAGTTGGACTTCTAGAGGAACTTGACAGATGGCTCACTGGTTAAGAGCACTTGCTACTCTGTCAGAGGACACAGGTTTGTTGCCTAACAGCCATGATGTTAGCTAGCTCACAACATCTGTAACTTGAGCTCCAGGGTACCTGACTCCTCTGACTCCCATGGGCACCCACACTCACATGCACAAATGTACACAGAGACACACAAACTCATCATTAAAATAATAAGATAAATCCATTTTAAAAAATGGATTATTTAGAGAACAAAGCATAATTTAAATTTTTACTTCTAACAAAACTTATATAGTTATTTACTTATTCAACATATACCCATCTATGTACAGTGTTAATTTCTTTCATGGAATTTGTATATATTAGTTGACATAAATTACTTTTCTTTGACAACAAATTTTAGAATGTGATTGCAACAAAAGAACGAAGTCTAAACTCAGCTATATTTAGTTCAGATTAATTATTTATTAACATTTATTAAATAACAATTGTCTGACTTTTGTAATTGTCTCTCTTGTTGAAAGCTTGCAATTATCCATGAATATGTAAATTTTTTATGCTGAAAAAACATTTTTATTGGTTTAAAGTGTGATAAAACCTGCTATATTAGGCAGTCCCAGATGAGTGATTGGTGGCTATTAATCTTTCAAATGAATGTTTTGAAATAAACAACTTTGGAAAGAAAGACTATGCCTTGAAGTGGGAAACTCAGCCTCAGAGTAGAGATTAAAATATTCCTGAGTGAATAGACTTCACCACTGGCAGAATCTGAGGTCCTTTTTGACTTTATGTTTGATTTTAGTTACAGAACAAATTTATTTAAGAGACACAACGGAGGAATGGAACTTTATAGGTGCTATTTCAGGAATAGTAAATTTTCAGAAGAAACTTATTTGTCTAATTCTGAGAAACTATGCCACCCACAGTGCTTGTAGTCTTGTATTTACTTTTACACTGTTTGTGTGATTTAGAATAAAAGAACTTACATGTAAAATATTTTTATAAGAATATTTCAGAATCTCCTGGGGGTATTTTTGGTTTTAGACACATATCTTACCAATAATTTTGACTAAGTTATAATTGCTTATAATCTGTAAACTTGGAATGTCTAGGAGAATTCACATTAAAAGCTTTGACAATAGTAACACACTCGTGACTTCTTGTATATGAAGAAGGTAATAGAATGCTGATGAGGTGCCATGCTTCTCCTCAGCTTTTCTGGCTTGAACTGGAGCCTTGAAATGTTGGGTAATACAAACAATCACACAATTTGCTTTGGATGTTTGATTATGAGAATACCCTTGCTACAACAGAGCGTGACACTTTCAATCATGTCTTGGATTTGTAAGTACAGAAATCATGGTGTGATTTTCATTTGGAAGCAGAGCCAATTACACAGGTTTTGTTCTGAGTTTGGAGATGACACGCTAATCAGTGATAGACAGAAGATTTGAGGAAGAACTGTGTGAGTGTCAAGGGACCCTGGCTCAGGGACACTGTTCTCTTTGGGTGAGTTGCTCCTGAAATGAGTGAATGGTGAGGGGCCCATGTATCAGAGGCAGTACTCATTGAGTGAATTGCACCTCTGGGAAGGAATAGTAGAAGGACAGAGAATGAAGAGGGGAAAGTTGAATTAAAGCCCTGCTCATAGATCTATAATAAAATTTAACAAAGAAGTCTTGGACATTATATGAATCACCACCCTGGTGTGCTTTGTTTAATATCAGAATTTAAGCTATTTGTTTTAAATACAGTAATCCAATAGTACTCAGTTGGGACCAGTTTTGGTGAAACCAGAAGACATTCTTTGTTGTTACAACTGAGAATAGCTGATGATAACTGGTACTTAGAGGCCAGGGGTGATGCTATGCATCTGTAAATACATAGCAAGCACCTTCCCACTACAAAGAATTGTTTAGTCAATATGAATGGTGGTATTCTGAAAAACACTTCCTCAAACTGTTGGTTGCAGAAGTGATTGCACTGGATGATGTTTTCTGGTCCTGTTTTCCTCCATTTTTTTCTTTCCTACAATGAGAGGCAGCATGCCCATAGATTTTGGAGCAGCTGCTCTGTACTGTAGTGATCATGAGAACCTGCTGGGATGGGCACTAGGATTAAATGTGATCAAAGTTGCTAGGGATACAGAACAAACACAAATGCTAGCTATCATTTCATCAGCGCAGGGACCTTGAAAAGTTAACCTCCACTTTCAATGGAATAAAATGGATGTAATGAGAGCTTGTATAATTTTAGTGAGGATTAAATGTTAAGTAGTTACTCAATTATCTGTCACAATTAGGAAATCAACATGTAATCGCTATCTATCATGTATATGTATCTAACATGTATTGCTAACTATCATCACTATTCACCTTCCAAAATATATTTATGACCACAGTTAAAGGCAGGTGTCAGAGGAGACCGTATGGACATACCAAAGAAAAAATACTGAAACTGAAGCTTTCTGTATCCAACTTGTTAGCCTTGAGAAAATCGAACTTAGCTTCCCAGTTGAATTGATTTCTATTTCTTGAGAGTACTGACTGAGAAATCTGAAAAGCTTACCTTTTGTTCAGTGTTTGGAAAACATTGTTTCACCTTTATCCACCCATTTACAGTTTCTGAACTAGAATATTATAAAAGAGAGTGTGGAAACAGCTAGGAGCTCACAGGGCATATGATCAGTGGAGCAGCTAGGACAGGAGCCTTCGATTCACCATTTGCACCAGGGAGCAATGGGGCTCCACAGCCTTCTATGCAGACCCTGACAGAAGAGAGTTGGTTTCCCAGGAGGACAGACACAGGCTTACAGGCCCACAGGCGGTACAAGCTCCAGCCAGAGACAAGACCAACTAACATCAGAGATAACCAGATGGTGAAAGGCAAGCACAAGAACCCTACCAATATAAACGAAGGCTACTTGGCAATATCAGAAACCAATATCCCACCATAGCAAGTCCCGGTTACCCCAACACACGAGAAAAGCAAGAGTTGGATTTAAAATCTCATCTCATGAGGCTGATAGAGGACTTCAAGAAGGACATAAATAACTTCCTTAAAGAAATACAGGAGGACATGGGTTAACAGGTAAAAGCCCTTAAAGAGAAAACAAAACAAAACAAAAAAAAACCCTTAAAGAAATACAGGAGAACATGGGTCAACAGGTAGAAGTCCTTAAAGAGGAAACACAAAAATCCATTAAAGAATGTTAGGAAAACACAAACAAACAAGTGAAGGAGCTAAAAATGGAAGTAGAAATAATGAAGAAATCACAAAGTGAGACATCTCTGGAGATAAAAAACCTTGGAAAGAAATCAGGAGTCATAGTTGCAAGCATCAACAACAGAATACAAGAGATAGAAGAAAGAATCTCAGGTGCTGAAGATACTATAGAAAACATTAACTCAACAGTCAAAGAAAATGAAAAATGCATAAAGCTTGTAACCCAAAACATCCAGGAAATCCAGGAGACAATGAGAAGACCAAACCTAAGGATTATAGGTATAGAAGAGAGCAAAGATTTACAACTTAAAAGGACAGTAAATGTCTTTAACAAAATTATAGAAGAAAACTTCCCTAACCTAAGGAAAGAGATGCCCATGAACATATACAAAGCCTACAGCACTCCAAACAGACTGGACCAGAACAGAAAGTCCTCCTGGCACATAATAATCAAAACACTAAAGGCATTAAACAAAGAAAGAATATTAAAAGCAGTAATGGAAAAAGATCAAGTAACCTATAAAGGCAGGCCTATCAGAATTACATCAGACTTCTCACCAGAGACCATAAAACCTAGAAGATCCTGGGCAGATCTCATACAGACCCTAAGAGAACATAAATGCTAGCTCAGACTACTATACCCAGCAAAACCCTCAATCACCATATGTGGAGAAACCAAGATATTCCATGATAAAACCAAATTTACACAATATCTTTCCACAAATCCAGCCCTACAAAGGATAAGAGATGGAAATCACCAATACAAGGAGGGAAACTACACCCTAGATAAAGCAAGAAAGTAATCTTCTTCCAAGAAAGTAACCACACAAACATAAAAATAACATCAAAAATAACAGGAAGCAACAATCACTATTCTTCAATATCTCTTAACATCAATGGACTCAATTTCCCAATAAAAAGACATAGACTAACAGAAATATTTTTCATGTAAATCTTTAATTTTATCAGAAAATGTTCATAATTCCTCTTTCAATTAATTTAGTAATTTTTTATGTCTACCATTTTACCTGTATTATTTTCCATGATAATATTCAATTTAACATGTTTTTCTATATATTTATTCTATTTTGTCAGAAATATTTTCCATGTATATCTATAATTTTATCAAAAATGTTTTAAATTCCACTTTCAATTAATTTAGAAATGTTTTTATGTCTTCCATTTTATCTGTATAATTTTTCATGAAATAGTCAATTTTATTGTATTTTCCTATATATTTCTTGAATTTTATCAGAAATAGTTTCCATGTAAATCTTCAATTTCATCAGAAGATGTTTATAATTCCACTTTCAATCAACTTAGAAATATTTTTATGCCTACCATTATATCTATATAATTTTCTATGATAATCTTCAATTTTAACATGTTTTTCTATATTTTTCTACAATTTTATCAGAAATATTTTCCATGTAAATCTTCAATTTTATCATAAAATGTTTTTACTTCCTTTTTCAATAAAAAATAAAAAATAAAGGAGAGTGCATTATAAATGGCTTGTATGCATGTTTTAAAAATGTGATCTTATGCAGCTGAAGTTAAGAAGCAGGGTGTGGTTCAGAACTACCCTCCAATGGAGAATGCAGTTCTATATCTACTTCAATCTCTCATTGGCCAAGTGTTACCCTTAGATTCTTGTTACTCCTAAGTGAACGCCTGTGAAATGATGGCAGAGCTCCACATTGGACACTCCATGCAAGCTGCTGTAGGATGACATCGCATTGAAGCTGAGAAAAGCTAGGTATGGCTCCCTCTCAGAAAGGCTGGATGAAGTGATGCAGGCTGGTAGACTCGAAGAAATTCCTGGAGGGTAGATTATGCAATGAATTTACATGTTATCTCCCTGGCTAGTAAAATCCATGGGGGAAGGTTCTGTGCAAAATTTCTGTGGCAAAGTAGTGTATGAATTGTTTTACTTATCACAATCTTTACTGGGACCAAAATTATCTAATGGAAGTCACTTAAGGGAGGAGAGGTTTGCTTTGGCTTGCAGGTTTAGAGTTTCAGTCATGGCTGTTGGGTCCTGTTTGCTTGAACAAGACATCCTGGTAGTGGAAACATGCTTCGAGATTGCAGTCACTTCATAGCACAATGGGAAGCAGAGAAGGCAGGAAAGAAGCAGAAATTCTGAACTCCTTAGGATAGTCTCAGTGGCCTATGTCCACTCTTCAGGAACTACTTCCCAAGGCTTGTTGACTAGCCCCCAGTGGTGGTCTACTTTGTTCTGTGAGGCACTACCTTCCAAGGTTTCTGAAAACTTCCAAAATAGTACTACTAGTTTGGGACCAAGAATTCAAAAAATGAGACTGAAGAGGACATTTTGTCTTCCATCCACATTACCAAAAATTATCATTTAGTTAAGTTTTAAAAATGAAGCAACAAAATCTACTTGAGGCAGCCGAACTCATATGACAGTATAACAACAGTCTGGTAGTTTGTCCTGTAATGAATTTAAATTTTTAAAATTACCTATGAAGACATTGAATGTCTATGTAATTTTCTTTTCCTTTTTTAAAAAATGACCTTGAAAAATATTTGATTATGCATGCATGCAGTACTAATGGGCACAGGTCCTCTGCAAGAACAGTAGTTAGTGCTCTAATCTTTGAGCTACCTCTCCAGTCCTATAATCTTTATGTACTTTTCATGCTTTGTGTTCTATGTAGATTCTAAGCTATTGGCAAACATTTCAAACTATATACTTCAACTCAATCATATTTTCAATATGGTGGTTTGAATAAGAATGCTTTCCCTTACACAATGGAATACTACTCTGCAATTAAAAACAATGAATTCACGAAATTCCTAGGCAAATGGTCAGAACTTGAAAATAGCATCCTTAGTGAGGTAACCCAATCACAAAAGATCACACATGGTATGCAGTCACTGATAAGGGGATATTGACCCAGAATCTCAGAATACCCTAGACACAATCAGCATATCAATAGATTTCTAAAAAGATGGAAGGAGAGACCCCTGGTCCTGGAAAGACTGGATGTAGGGGAACGCCAGGACAGAGTAATGAGAGGGGGTTGAATGGAGAAAAGAGGGAGGGAAGGGGGCTTATGGGACTTTCGGGGAGGGAGGAAACGGGAAAGGGGAAGTGATTTGGAATGTAAATTAAAAAAATAAAAAAAAAAAAAAAGAATGCTTTCCCTAAACTTGTGTGTTAGAATGCTTTGTTCCCAGTTGGTGGCACTGTTTGGGTAAGTCTTGCTGTAAGAAGTATAACACTGGAGGTAGCCTTTAAAGTTTCAAAAACCATTTGCTATTTGAGCTCACTCTCTTGTTTTGTCCTTGAAGTTCAAGGGGTGAACTCCAGGCTTCTTGTTTCTGTGGCTCTCTATAGTCTGCCATCAGGAACTCTAACTCTCAGGAACCATAAGCCAAATAAACCCTTCCTTTTAGAAGTTGCCTTGGTCATGGTGTTTTAGCACAGCAATAGAAAAGTAACTAATACAAGGTAGCTTAGTTGTCAGTTTGAGATAGGTTTTAAAAATATTTTCATTCATTCTTTGAGAATTTCATACAATGTATTTTGATCATATTTATCTCTAAATACTCCCTTGGCTATTCCCAGAACCACCCATTCCTCTCTCCCTGTCGACTTTGCATCCTCCTTTTTAAAATAAAATAACCCATCAATTTAATTTATGCCGCATGCACTGATCCATTGTCAATCTTTCAAGAGGTATACACTGAAAGAAAATTGACAATTCCTTCACGAGAAGTCATCAGTTATTCTTAGGTCCTCATTTAGGGCACAAGGGCTCATGACCTCAGTTCTACACTAGAATGTTACCTGGCTTTATTTTGCATAGGCAACAACAGCTGCTGAAACTTTAACTAAAGAGATGTGGTTTTGAATTGTGCTGCCTATCTTTCTTACCGTGGTAATGTATAGTCCCCAATCTGCTCCAGTCTTCTTTATGTCCTCACCACTCAAGTGAAAGATAAAATAGATCTTAGAAAAATAGTCAGTGTCTTCTATACCACTAAGGATAATAGTCATTTTAGATATAGGCAGTTCTTCCTTTCTCATATTCGATGTCTTAAAACCAGAGACTCTTGTTTCACCTTCCTTCTTAAAGTGATCTTTCCTGTTGGATACCATACTGCCCTGCCATCTCCTTACTTTTTTCTTGGGCTATACCATTTAATTATTTTTATGGGTTGATACTTCTATGATGAGCTATTCAATTTTGTAATTCCTCAAGGCTCATACCTTTTTTTTTTTATTTATTTATTTTTTTTGGTTTTTTCGAGACAGGGTTTCTCTGTGTAGTCTTGGCTGTCCTGGAACTCACTTTGTAGACCAGGCTGGCCTCGAACTCAGAAATCCACCTGCCTCTGCCTCCCAAGTGCTGGGATTAAAGGCGTGCGCCACCACCGCCCGGCACCTTTTTTATTTTTAATTATACTTTATATTTCAATTAATTTTATTTGTATGCAAATTCCACTTCATTTTAGTCTCTTTTTCTGTTGCTGTAATAAAATGTCTCAACAAAGGCAGCCATATGGAGAAAGCATTTGTTTTAGCTCACAGCTTCATATTATAGTTTATATGATGGAAAATCATAGGCTAGGAGCTTGAGAGAACTGGTCATATTTCATCCACAACCAATAAGCAGAGAGAGAAGAAAGCATGCTAAGTTAGCTGTTCTCATATTATTACATAGTGCACAGTCCCCTCACAATGAAGATGAGCCTTCACAGTCAGATAGTCCTCCACAGGCAAGCCTTATGTCCCATCTGAGAGATGGTTCTAGAGTCTATCAAGTTGACAATTAATACTAATCACTGGGCAGTCAAAACAATGCCATGTATCATTGATCCACAGACTCCTGGATCACTTTTTAATTGATATTTCTTTTTTTATTGGATATTTTCTTTATTTACATTTCAAATGTTATCCCTTTTCTGGTCCCCCCCAAGCTCTTTATTCCATCCCCCCTCCTCCTGCTTCTATGAGGGTATTCCCCAACTCACCCACTCCCCACCTCCCTGCCCTCACATTTCCCTTTACTGGGGCATCAAGCCTTCACAGAACCAAGGGTCTCTTCTCCCACTGATGCCAGACAAGGCTATCCTCTGCTCCATATGCGTGTGACTGGAGCCATGGGTCCCTTCATGTGTACTCCTTGGTTGGTGGTTTAGTCCCCGGGGAGCTCTGGGGGGTGGGTGGTCTGTTTGGTTGACATTGTTATTCTTGTGGGGTTGCAAACCCCTTCAGCTCCTTCAGTCCTTCCTCTAACTCCTCCATTGGAGACCCGTGCTCAGTCCAATGGTTGGCTGTGAGCATCTGCATCTGTATTTGTCAGGCTCTGGCAGAGCCTCTCAGGAGATAGCTATATCAGGATCCTGTCAGTACGCATTTGACATCCACATGGGTTTGGTGTCTGTATATGGGATGGATCCAGTTCATGAAATTTTTAGGCAAATGGATGGAACTAGAAAATATCCTGAGTGAGGTAACCCAGTGACAAAAGAACACACATGGTATGCACTCACTGATAAGTGCATATTAGCCCCAAAACTAGGAATATCCAAGCTCCAATTCACAGACTATATAAACCTTAGGAAGAAGGAAATCCAAAGTGTGGTTACTTCAGTCCTTCTTAGAAGGGGAACAAAATACTCACGGAGACAAAGTGTGGAGCAGAGACTAAAGGAAAGGCCATCCAGAGACTTTCCCACCTGGGGATCCATCCCATTTACTTGATATTTCTTTATTTTTTTAATTTAAATTTTTATTTTCTATATTCTTTATTTATATTCCAAATGATTTCCCCTTTCCCGGTTCCCCCCTCCCCAAAAGTCCCATAAGCCCTCTTCCCTCACCCTGTTCCCCATTTACCTAAGAATTTCATGAATTCATTGTTTTTAATTGTTGAGTAGTATTCCATTGTGTAAATATACATGGAAAATATCTCTGATAAAATTGAAGAAATATATAGAAAAACACGCTAAGATTGACTATTTCATGGAAAATTATACAGGTAAAATGGTAGGCATAAAAATATTCCTAAGGTTTTTGAAAGTGGAATTATAAACATTTTCTGATAAAATTGAAAATCTACAAGGAAAATATTTCTGATAAAACTCAAGAAATATATAGAAAAACATGTTAAAACTGACTATTTCATGAAAATTTATACAGAAAAGATGGTAGGCATAAAAATATTCCTAAATTGATTGAAAGTAGAAGTAAAAACATTTTCTGATAAAATTGAAGATTTACATGGAAAATATCTCTGATACAATTGAAGAAATTTATACAGATAAATTGGTAGGAATTAAAATATTCCTAAGTTGATTGAATGAAGAATTATAAACATTTTCGGATAAAATTGAGGATTTATATGGAAAATATTTCTGATAAAATTGAAAAAATATATGGAAAAACATTAAAATTGAAGATTATCATGGAAAATTATGCAGATAAAATGGTAGGCATAAAATATTTCTAAGTTGATTGAAAGTGAAATTATAAATATTTTCTGATAAAATTGAAGATTTACATGGAAAATATCTCTGATAAAATTGGAGAAATATAAAAAAAATGCGTTAAGACTGAGTATATCATGGAAAAATTATACAGATAAAATGGTAGGCATAAAAATATTCCTAAGTTTTTTGAAAGTGGAATTATAAACACTTTCTGATAAAATTGAAGATCTACAAGGAAAATATTCCTGAAAAAAATTCAAGAAATATATAGAAAAGCATGTTAAAACTGACTATTACATGGAAAATTATACAGATAAAATGGAAGGTATAAAAATGTTCCTAAGTTGATTGAAAGTAAAATTATAGACATTGTCTGAAAAAACTGAAGATCCACATGGAATATACTTCTGATAAAATTGAAGAAAAATACATAAAAACGTTAAAATTAAAGATAATCATAGACAATTATACCAACAAAATGGTAGGTACAAAAACATTCCTAAATTGATTGAAAGTGGAAGTACAAACACCGCCCCCCCACCCTGACAAAACCGAAGATCTACATGAAAAACACCTCCGACAAAATCAAAGAAATACACAGAAAAACTGTTAAAATTAAAGATTATCCTGGAAAATAATACAGTCAAAATGGTAGACACAAAAGGCATTACTAAATTGAAAGAGGAGTCACAAACATTTTCTGATAAAATTGAAGATCCATATGAAAAACATCTCTGTTAGACTATGTTTTTTGTTGGGGAATTGAGTCTATTGACATTATAAGAAATTAAGGAATAGTGATTGTTGCTTCCTGTTATTTTTGATGTTCTTTTATGTTTGTGTGGTTACTTTCTTTTGGGTTTGTTGGAAAAGATTACTTTCTTGCTTTTTCTAGGATATAGTTTCCCTCCTCATGTTGGCGTTTTCCATCTATTATCCTTTGTAGGGCTGGATTTGTGGAAAGATATTGTATAAATTTGGTTTTATCATGGAATATCTTGGTTTCTCCATCTATGGTAATTGAGAGTTTTGCTGGGTATAGTAGTTTGGGCTGGCATTTGTGTTCTCTTAGGGTCTGTATGAGATCTGCCCAGGATCTTCTGGCTTTCATCTTCTCAGGTGAGAAGTCTGGTATAATTCTGTTAGGCCTGGCTTTATTGGTTACTTGAGCGTTTTCTCTTACTGCTTTTAATATTCTTTCTTTGTTTTGTGCATTTGGTGTTTTGATTATTATGTGCCGGGAGGACTTTCTGGTCTGGTTCAGTCTGTTTGGAGTTCTATAGGCTTCTTGTATATTCATGGACATCTCTTTATTTAGGTTAGGGAAGTTTTCTTCTATAATTTTGCTGAAGATATTTACTTTCCCGTTAAGTTGGAAATCTTCACTCTCTCCTATACCTATAATCCTTAGGTTTGGTCTTCTCATTGTGTCCTGGATTTCCTGGATGTTTTGGCTCAGGAACTTTTTGCATTTTGCATTTTGCATTTTCTTTAACTCTTGAGTCAATGTTTTCTATGGAATCTTCAACATCCGAGATTCTTTCTTCTATCTCTTGTATTCTGTTGTTGATGCTTGCATCTATGACTCCTGATTTCTTTCCAAGATTTTCTATCTCCAGAGATGTCTCACTTTGTGATTTCTTTATTGCTTCTACGTCCATTTTTAGATCCTGGATGATTTTGTTCAGTTCCTTCACTTGTTTGTTTGTGTCCTCCTGTAATTCTTTCAGGGATTTTTGTGTTTCCTCTTTAAGGGCCCTCTACCTGTTCACCCATGCTCCCCTGTCAGCAGCTATTTCACTTCTGAGTGTGGAGGTGAGATCTCCACCTTTTCTCTGGTGGGGTACAGCTAGGAGCACACAGGGCATAAGATCAGTGGAGCAGCTGGGACAGGAGGCTTCCCTTCCGGCCGCCATTTGCAGCAGGGAACCAAACAGCTCCACAGCCTTCTGTGTACAGACCCTGCCAGAAGAGAGCTGGTCTCCCAGTAGTACAGACACAGGTTTACAGACCCATAGGAGGGGCAAGCTCCAGCCAGAGACAACAAAACCAACTAAAACCAGAGATAACCAGATGGTGAAAGGCAAGCGCAAGAACCCTACCAACAGAAACCAAAGCTACTTGGCAACATCAGAGCCCAGTTCTCCCACCACAGCAAGTCCCAGATGCCCCAGAACACCGGAAAAGCAAGAGTTGGATTTAAAGTTTCTTCTCACGATACTGTTAGAGGACATCAAGAAGTACATAAATACTCCCTTAAAGAAATACAAGAGAACATGGGTCAAATGGTAAAGGCCCTTAAAGAGGAAATACTTGATATTTCTATGGAAGTATCTCAATGGTATATCAAATGAAGTACATTCAAGAGTAGTCATGATATCCTCTTTTCCCTGAAACTCAGTCCTGTACTTTTGTTCCTTCCCTCAGAAAATCCTCTGTCTTCATTCACGTTGCCTTAGTAGATGTTTGAATGCCTTTTAAAAATATTACTCTCTCATTTTGATGCTTAAATTAGTGTTATTATTTTACTGATATGTCAAATACAGTTTATCTACTAATTCTTATATTTGTCTATTTCTCCTTACTCTGTATTGCTGAGCACCAGCTCTCTCTCAATCGTGGCCTTTTCCCACATCTATTCCAGCATTTAAAAAAAAATAGAGCTGAGTCCTTCCACTCCATTCCACCTTTTTCAAATGCTAATCTGATCATGTCACTGTTCATTTTTGTGACTTACATATGCATGTTATTTAATAAATATTCATTGGAGGAACACCTGGATATGCTCTACCTCTTTCTGACATTTAAGGAATAGCAGCCAAACATATAATTTTGTGATATAACAAATGGTCTCACAAATAGCAATAATTAATTAAATACACAATGCTTGTAATTTTAAAAATTAACCTGTAGTTAGACAGGGCATAGGCCCTAGGGAGAACTTACTGTTATTATTATGATAATTGAATATAGTACTAATCAACTTCTAAAGACTTATTGTGACTTCTAGTGACTTATTCCCATGGATTAGTGCATCTTTTAACCCTCTTCAGAGAGACTTCTATTTGCAGTAGATGGTGATTAATACTGAGACCACAGCTGCTCAGGGTGCAGAGAATAAGGGCCTGCGGAGTGCTCAGCCCCAAGTGGGTCATCTGTCTCACAGTCTTCCTCTCAAGGCTTGGGAATCATTGTGGAAGAGAACATGGGAAGAATGTAAGAGCCACAGGTGATAGATGACAACCCTGAAACTGTGTCTTTTGACACAGATGGGCAGTGAGCATAGGAATTCACAGCAGTTGTGAGAGAAGGTACAAGAGTTGAATAAGCACAAGCTGGATCAAATCCAAACATGAAGAGGGGAGCTGGGCACAAACTCCAACTATGACTTCTGGGAGGGGATAAGTCAGTTTGTTTACAAACGTACCCTCATATGTCAACCTCTCTAGCAGAAGGCCACACATCCAAGTTATCCAGCTTGATAGGTTTTCTTTTTTTTTTTTTTTTCGAGGCAGGGTTTCTCTGTGTAGCCCTGGCTGTCCTGGAACTCACTCTGTAGATCAGGCTGGCCTCGAACTCAGAAATCCGCCTGCCTCTGCCTCCCAAGTGCTGGGATTAAAGGCGTGCGCCACCACCACCCGGGTAGGTTTTCTTTTTTAAGGTCATAGATCTGTATGGTGGAGAGGAAAGGGTATTGAGTTTGGGGACTGTGTGAATATGATTAAAACATGTTGCATGGTATTCTCAAGGTACTAATAAAAGATAAAATTTAACTTTTTATAATTGACATATGGTAAGATATATATTTGATTATAGTTTGATGAGACTGAATAAATGCATGCATATGTGCAGTCACAACTCTAATCAATGTAAAGAATATTTCCAAGAGGTTGGAAAAGTCATTTTTATTCTTTATTAGCTTATTTTTACCACCTTGGTTTAAATGCTATTTTGACTTCTACCAACATACACACACATATGAAGGTAGATTGCTGTATCTTACTTTGTGTATGCGCTGGATTTATGGCATGTTGGCACAAGCTATATTCATCTGAGAGGAGGAAACCTTAACTGTGAAAATGCCTCTATAAGATTGGGACATGGAACAGCCTGTAGAGTGTTTATTTAATAATGTGATGACATGGAAATACTCAACCTTTAGTGGGTGTTGCCATCCCTGGGCTGGTAGTACTGGGTTCCATAAGAAAGCAGGCTGAAGGACAGAGAAGCGAGACGGGGTTGAATGGGGAAAAGAGGGAGGGAAGGGGGCTTTTGGGACTTTCGGGGAGGGAGGAAACGGGAAAGGGGAAATGATTTGGAGTGTAAATTAAAAAAACTTAAAAAATAAAAAAAAATAAAAAAAGAAATGTAAATAAAGAAAAATATCTAATTAAAAAAAAAAAAAAGAAAGCACGCTGAGCAAACCATGTGAAGCAAGCCAATAAGCAGCACCCCTCCATGGCTTCTGTGCCAACTCCTGCCTCCAGGATCCTGCCCTGTTTGAGTTCCTGTCCTGACTTCCTTTGATAATCAACAGTAATATGGAAGTGTAAGCCAAGCAAACCATTTCCTTCCTAACTTGATTTTTCTTCAGTGCATTATCACAACATTAGAAACCCTAAGACAACTGTAATTGTATTTTGTATGATCCTCTGTAAAATTTCCAGTAATATCTATGCTACTTGAGCTAATTTGTTGATAATTATTAGTGGCTGCTCTAGGAATTACAATATGCATCCTTCATAGGCCACAATCTACTAAGGATGTTAATACTAAATTACTCAACAAACACTGAGAGCCTTTTAACACTATCAGTCAACTTAGCATCTTCTATTTTTGTTCTACTGTTTCTGTGTGTTTTGTTTTATATATGCTATAATACACACATTATTATGTTATTGTTTGTTCTAAGCAGTATGCTACCTTTAAGAAAAAAATTATTTAAAGGGAAAAATACAGTTCTTTACATTTACCATATGTGTAACATATTATGCCTTCATATAGATCCAGATTCCCATCTGGTGGAATTTTCCTAGAACCTGAACATTTCTTTACATGTTGGCTTGCTTATTTAGACTTCCCAATAAATCAATTGTACTGTTGAAATTTTTTTGTGTTTTTGTTTATCTGGGCTGTATCTTTTAATCTAATATTTTAGGCATGGATTTGAGATAGGGTCTTAAATAGCCCAGGGGATCCTTGAACTTTTGATCCTTCTGCCTTAGACTTCCCTAGGCTATGATTACAATGACGTACTCTCATGACTGGAATTTTGATTTTTGAAGATTTTTTAAAGTTATGCTGCTTTAAGGACTACTTTCCATGTAACTTTCCATCTCCATACTTATCATGATTTGTTCAGAAGTCATACCCTTATTTGCTCTGTGTGCAATATGCCATTTTTTTCTATCTTTAGTTTTAACTACTTCAATTCTGTAATGCATATGATTTTCTTCATATTTACCTTCCTTGGGATTCACGGAACTTTGTAGAACTGTAAGGTTTGTGTGTGTGTGTGTGTGTGTATACAAGTGCATGCACACATGTGCATGAGATAAAATTATACCCAAACCTAATAGTTTAAAATAACACTTTCTCTGGGTGGCTCTGGACTAGTGCATAGCTACAGTGTTCCTGACACTGGCCTGAGACTGAGTCTGTTTCTTATACTCCTCACATAGTTGTTGATAAGATTAGATCCTTGTAGAATTTTGATCCAAGGGCTTTTATACACACTGATCTGTTGTTCAGACACTTGGTCCAAATATCAACATAGAACAAGCTTATTTCACAAGAGTGGACAGGGAGCAATCGAGATTTGAGATTGCTAGCATGTGATTGCAAATGAGATAAAAGTATGTTGTTTGTAATATAACCTTAGAAGTATCATTTTGTCTTTGGTAAGCTGAATAATTATATTTGTTTTCTTCCACTTACTTTTTTTTTAACCTTTTATGCCCTTATCCTAATTCCCTGACCTATAATATGCCAGGCTACTTGGCAGAGGGGAATAAATGTCTGTAGCTAGAATAAAGATCACTGAGTACTGACCTTAAAATAGAAAATGTCTGGGTTATCTGGATTATTTCACTGTTGGAAGCAGATAAATCAGAATCAAAGTTGTTGGGTATGTAGAATTCTTGACTGGTGTGATTGTTGGCTTTAGAACTGCACAGGGATATGACCCAGTAAAGTCCCAATCTCGGAACCTAGCAAAGGCCAAAAAAGAGATTGTCACCTAGAGCTTCCTAGAGGAATACCCAAACTTCAAACTAAAAAGAACTATTTTGGATTTTTGACATCCAGAACCCTAAAACAATAAATACATGGTGGTTTAAGCCACTATGACAATGGCAAACAATGAGATTCTTCAGCATATTAAAAGTTTCATATGATGCAGCTATATTATATCTATGTACATACTAGAAGAATCAAAATTAGCACAGGATAAAGGCTCTGCCACACTTGTACTTACGGATATGCAATTTGCAGTTGTCATATTAAGTGATCAGCCTTGGTTTCCATCAGCCAAAGCATGAATGAGTAAAATATGGTATATATGCACAATGGAGTTTTACTTGTATGCAAAGAACAAAATAATATCACCTGCAGAAAAGATGATTATTTTAAGCAAAATAAGCTAGATGTACAAAGGCAAGTTTTTCCTGTTTTATCTTATATTTGGAATCTAGTGTTTAAAATGAGGAATGAAGGTAAAAGACAGGTTATTAGGAATGCAGAAGGAGGTGGGAGGGAGAATCAAAAAGGGTAATAGAAAGGATGGATGTGACTTGAGCACATCATATGAATGTGTAGAAAGGCCAAGTCATAATAAAGCCATTTACTCTGTGTAGTTAATACATCCTAATAAAGCCACAAGGTAATTATGCATATATTAAAATGTCCAGCAATAGCATCTCTCAGCCTTTCTATGCAGTAATATTGATGAATCTCAACAACATCATGCTGAATACAGACAAAAGTGTATGCCATAATTCCACTAATTTTGAATGGGCAGACCTCACCTGTGATGGCAGGAGAATGTTAGTGGTTTCTGCATGGGGCGATGTACATCTTCTGTATCCTAATTTGGGGAGCTCATCAAACATTACCTAATATAGTGCATATCTATGCAGATTATTTCTTAGTGAAGCTGAGTTTTTAAAGTTGTGTTTCAAACAGCTTATAAAGTAGCAAATATGACATACTTTGAGAAATTATATTGGGTCACTCAACACATAGCTTCTTGGCAAAAATACACAGAAATTAAAGATTGGTGCAGACATGATTTACTACTATAATGTGAGTGTGGTAAATGAGTATTCGTAAAATAGTAAATATTTTGAAATAAGAGTTTATTGCTTTTCTCATATTCTCTTTATTACAAACAGGCATATCAGTTCAGCTCATACTCAAGGGAAGGGATATACAAGGGTTGAACACCAGTTAATAGGGATTAAAGAGTTGCTTTACAGCAATGCTCATCACAGTAATTAAACTAGGAAATGCAGTTATTGCTCTTCTAGCCTCTGGAAGTCTAAGGGATACATTTATGATGTGTAGACTACTTAGTCTGTGACACCTTATTATAGCAGCAAATGAGGTTACGTTAACCCTACTCTTGTGCTAGGACAATGACTGGTAGGAAGAGACACTTCAGCAGGTAGAGCACCACTCCATAGGCCTCAGGGTCTAGAAGAAGTATCAAACAGGTAAGGGAAATTACAATATAGCATGGCATGTACTAGGATGGAGAAAGTTCTAGAAAAGACACCTGGAAGGCTGAGGCTTTGTGTTGAGTAGTACAGAGTATAGACTCTCAGGAGGCTGAAAGGACTGTATATGTTTATGACCATGTGTGTATGTACATGTATGCATGTAGGCCAGAGGTTGATGGTTGATGTACAGTATCTTATATAGCTTCCCACTTTGTGTGTGTGTGCATGATTGTGCACACACATGTACACACATGTAGTATATGTGTGTGATGTATTTGCACATGTGTGGGGATACATGAGTGGAGGACAGAGGAAGAGGGTGGGTACCCTATAACTCTCCATTTTGTTTCCTTGAATCAGAGTCTCTCAATGAACCTGGAGCTATGCCGGCAACTAGGAGACTCCAATGATTCTCTTGCATTCATCCTGCATGACAGCATGAGGGTTGCAGGCACATAACCAAACACATCTGATTGTTTATGTGGGTTCTAGAGATTTGGACTCAGACCCTTAGGTATGTGCAATAAGTGCTCTTACTTGCTGAGTAAATTACTATCTGCCTTGTCTTTTTGACCCAGAATCTCAAGCTGAACCCAGAGCTCACTGATTAGGTTAGGCTGGGAGACCACTGAGCTTCAGGGTTCTGCTTGTCTCTGTAACTTCAGCTCTGGGGTTACAGACCGATGTGCCACTACAGCCTGCTGTCAGGTGGGCTCAATAGGTCTGATCTCAGGTCTTCATTCTTGTATAGCAGTACTTCACCACCTGAGCCATTTCCCTACCCTCTATGTGAACTTTTTGGTAGAGTTGAAATTAAGGACTGGGAAAATTTTATATATTAGGTTATATGGGCATACCCTTAGGAGGGAAGCACACTGAGCACGGTGTAGGTACTTCTGTTAAGCTTACAGTTATTACAACACCAGGGCCCCTCATTACTGGGGTTTTCAAGTATAGGACAACCCTGTGGTATCTGGACAAGATGAGAGTATAGAGTAAACCTTTAGAAATGTGTCATCTCTACTTCATGATTTGAATATGCTTGTCCCAGGGAGTAACACTATTTGGAGGTGTGGCCTTGTCGGAGAAGGAGTACCACTGTGAGTGTGGGCTTATAGACCCTCATCCTAACTGTCTGGAAGTCAGTATTCTGCTAGCAGCCTTCAGATAAAGATGTAGAACTCTCAGCAACTCCTGCACTATGCCTGTCTGACTGTTGTCATGTTCCTGACTTAATGATAATGCACTTAACCTCTGAACCTGTAAGCCAGCCCCAATTAAATGATGTCTTTATAAGAGTTGCCTCCATCATGGTGTCTGTTCACAGCAGTAAAACCCCAAGACATAAATTGGTACCAGCATAGTAGGTTATTCTTGTGATATCCTGACCATGTTTTGTGGAGAACTGTGCAATGACTTTGGAACATTGGACTAGAAGAGCCATTGGGTGTTAAGAGCTCTGTGGAATGTTCTAGAAGAGCTTGGAAGATAATGTTGGGAACAGTGAGAATGATGGAGGCCTGACTTGTGAACTTTCAGAGGGATGATTAAAAACTGTTAGTGCTATTGCTCTATAGTACAGCTTGAGGTCCAGGATGCTGATTCCCCCAGAAGTTCTTTTACTGTTGAGAATAGTTTTAGCTATTCTCGGTTTCTTGTTATTCCAGATGAATTTGATAATTGCTCTTTCTAACTCTATGAAAAATTGAGTTGAAATTTTGATGAAGATTGCATTGAATCTGTATATTGCTTTTGGCAAGAAGGCCATTTTTACTATATTAATCCTGCCAATCTGGTTCCTCAGAAAACTGGGCGTGACACTCCCGGAGGATCCGGCTATACCACGCCTGGGCATATACCCAGAGGCTTTACCTGCATGCAATAAGGACACATGCTCCACTATGTTCATAGCAGTCTTATTTATAGTAGCCAGAAGCTAGAAAGAACCCAGATGTCCCTCAACGGAGGAATGGATTCAGAAGATGTGGTATAGCTACACAATGGAATACTACTCTGCAGTTAAAAACAATGAATTCATGAAATTCCTAGGCAAATGGTCAGAACTTGAAAATATCATCCTTAGTGAGGTAACCCAATCACAAAAGAACACACATGGTATGCAGTCACTGATAAGGGGAGATTAACCCAGAATCTCGGAATACCCTAGACACAATTCGCATATCAATAGATTTCTAAGAAGATGGAAGGAGAGACCCCTGGTCCTGGAAAGACTGGATGTAGGGGAATGCCAGGACAGAGAAATGAGAGGGGGTTGAATGGGGAAAAGAGGGAGTGAAGGGGGCTTATGGGACTTTCGGGGAGGGAGGAAATGGGAAAGGGGACATGATTTGGAATGTAAATAAGAAAAAAAAACTTAGAAAAAAAAATCCTGCCAATCCATGAGCATAGCATGGGAGATCTTTCCATCTTCTCAGGTCTTCTTCAATTTCTTTCTTCAGAGACTTGAAGTTCTTGTCATACAGATCTTTCACTTGTTTGGTTAGTGTCACACTAAGATACTTTATATTGTTTGCGACTTATACCCAGAAGATTCTCCAACATGTATAAAGACACATGCTCCACTATGTTCATAGCAGTCTTATTTATAATAGCCAGAAGCTGGAAAGAACCCAGATGTCCCTCAACAGAGGAATGGATACAAAAATGTAGTATATTTACACAATGGAATACTACTCAGCTATTAAAAAAACAATGATTTCATGAAATATTTAGGCAACTAGATGGAACTAGAAAATATCATCCTGAGTGAGGTAACCCGATCACAAAAGAACACACATGGTATGCACTCACTGATAAGTGGATATTATCGAGGAGCTTGGAATACCCAAGATACAATTCAGAGACCAAATGAAGCTCGAGCATAGGATGGCCTTATTGGTCATCAAAGGGAGGAGAGGCCCTTGGTCCTGACAAGGCAGGATGCCCCAGTATAGGGGAATATCAGGACAGGGAAAAGGGAGTGAGTGGGTTGGTGAGTAGGAAGAAGGGGGGATGGGATAGGGTGTTTTTTGGAGGGGAAACCTGGAAAGGGGATAACATTTGAAATGCAAATAAAGAAAATATCTAATTAAAAAAATGAAAAAAAAAACCCACTAGGGTGGGTAGCAAAACTTGAGATTTGCCTGGCTCCAGACTGGTTCAAATGCTGTTATGGAAAGTTGTTTTGAAAACCTGTTCAGGAAGATTTCCTTAATGAGAAATTGGCCATGTTACTGCACATGGCACCTAGTTGAGGAAGAAATAACTGAGAATCATTAAGTTACCATGATCTATTGATGACAGAATAAATTTAATGAAAATACAAAAAAATTAACTGTTTTCAGGGACATTGCAGTTTTCATTATGAAGATTCTGTGGTTTTGGTTAGTTGAGGCTGAAAAATCAGTTGTGATTAACAAGATACCAGAGCTACTAAAGCAAGACCTTTGTATTATTGGGATCATTGATGCAGGTTAGCTGGAGGTAAGAAATTAGTGGTGATTAAGAAGAGACTAGCATCACTGGGGTGAAATCTTCTGGGACCTGTGTTCTAAAAGCATAAAGAAGCTGTGTTCCAGAGATAACCAAGGTTGTACCTTGTGCTGTAGCTGGACTTGGTAATATGTAAGAATCACCCAGGTAGTACTGGTTTTAAGGGCATGAAGGGGTCATTAAAAGCATCTGAGGCTCAGCACTGTGAGAGGCCATGGAAGGCCCTTGGTGAATGTATAGCATCAATTGCAATTGATGTCGCAAAACTGAGAGGTTATGCAAAGGAGCTGAGGTTTGGCACCATAATGAGAGCCTATAAGAGGCTATTGGTGAAGTCTAGTTGTAGCAGAAGGCAGCAGTGTTTTGGAGATGCCAGTGCCATGTGATGACCAGCAAGAACAGCAGAAGCAGTGGAGTACAGGCATCTGGAGCCTAGAAGATAAGGTGTGTGGTACAAGGGCAGAGCTGGAGAAGTGACCCAAGCCCTTGGAGGAGAGTGAGTTGATCCCAGACATTGGACAGTTTGAGTTTGGTTTTGCTTTTGATTGTAACTGTGCCCCGATAAATTTTGCTCTTGAACTAAGAAAGCATTTTAGTGGAGCCCACAGTTAAGAAACTTTGAATTATAAAAAGATTTTGAATTTTAAAAGATATTGGATATTTGAAAGGGATTGAACTTTTTTTTCATATTTCCCATATTCTTTATTTACATTCCAAATGATTTCCACTTTCCTGGTTCCCCCATCCTTGAAAGTCCCATAAGCCCTGTTCCCTCCATCTGTTCCCCAGTCAACCCACTCCCACTTCTCTGTCCTGGTATTACCCTACACTGTTGCATTGAGCCTTTCCAGGACCAGGGGCCTCTCCTTCCTTCTTCTTGGGAATCAATTCATATGTGAATTGTGTCTTGGGTATTCTGAGATTCTGGGTTAACATTCTCTTATCAGTGACTGCATACCATGTGTTCTTTTGTGATTGGGTTACCTCACTTAGGATGATATTTTCTAGTTCTGACCATTTGCCTAAGAATTTCATGAATTCATTGTTTTTAATTTCTGAGTAGTATTCCATTCTGTAAATATACCACAACTTCTGTATCCATTCTTCTGTTGAGGGACATTTGGATTCTTTCCAGCTTCCAGCTATTATAATAAAGCTGCAATGAACATAGTGGCACATGTGTCCTTATTGCATGCTGGGGAGTCTTCTGGGTATACGCCCAGGAGTGGTATAACAGGGTCCTCTGGGAGTGTCATGCCCAGTTTTCTGAAGAACCACCAGAGTGATTTCCAGAGTGGTTACCAGCTTGCAATCCCTCCAGCAGTGGAGGAGTGTTCCTCTTTCTCCACATCCTTGCCAACACCTGCTGTCTCCTGAGGTTTTGATCTTAGCCATTCTGACTGGTATGAGGTGACATATCAGGGTTGTTTTGATTTGCATTTCCCTAATGACTAAGGATGTTGAACATTTCTTTAGGTGCTTCTCAGCCATTCAATATTCTTCAGGTGAAAATTCTTTGCTTAACTCTGTACCTCATTTTTTAATAGGGTTATTTGGCTCTCTGGAGTCTAACTTCTTGAGTTCTTTATATATATATTGGATATTAGCCCTCTGTCAGATGTAGGGTTGGTAAAGATCTTTTCTCAATTTGTTGACTGCTGTCCAGTTGACAGTGTCCTTTGCCTTACAGAAAGTTTGTAATTTTATGAGGTCCCATTTGTCAATTCTTGATCTTAGAGCATAAGCTATTGGAGTTCTGTTCAGGAAATTTTCCCATGTGGCCATGTGCTCAAGGCTCTTCCCTAGTTTCTTTTCTATTAGTTTCAGTGTGTCGGGTTTTATGTGGATGTCCTTGATCCACTTGGAGTTGAACTTAGTACAAGGAGATAAGAATGGATCGATTTGCACTCTTCTGCATGTTGACTTCCAGTTGGACCAGCACCATTTGTTGAAAAGGCTATCTTTTTTCCACTGGATGATTTTAGCTTCTTTGTCAAAGATCAAGTGACCATACGAGTGTGGGTTCATTTCTGGGTCTTCAATTGTATTCCATTGATCTACATGCCTGTCAGTGTACCAATACCATGTAGTTTTTATCACTATTGCTCTGTAGTACTGCTTGAGATCTGGGATACTGATTCCCCCAGAAGTTCTTTTGCTGTTGAGAATAGTTTTAGCTATCTTGGGTTTTCTCTTATTCCAGATGAATTTGAGAATTGCCCTTTCTAACTCTATGAAAAATTGACTTGGGGTTTTGATGGGGATTGCATTGAATCTGTAGACTGCTTTTAGCAAGATGACCATTTTTACCATATTAATCCTGCCAATTCCCGAGCATGGGAGATCTTTCCATCTTCTGAGATATTCCTTGATTCCTTTCTTCAGACACTTGAAGTTCTTGTCATACAGATCTTTCACTTGTTTGGTTAGAGTCACACCATTTTTTTTTATATTATTTGGGACTATTGTGAAGGGTGTCATTTCCCTAATTTCTTTCTCAGTCTGCTTATGCTTTGAATATAGGAAGGATACTGATTTGCTTGAGTTGATTTTATATCCAGTCACTTTGCTGAAGTTGCTTATCAGCTGTAGCTGTTCTCTGGTGGAGTTCTTTGGGTCACTTAAGTATACTATTATATCATCTACAAATAGTGATAGTTTGAATTCTTCCTTTCCAATTTGTATCTCTTTGACCTCCTTATGTTGTCTAATTGCTCTAGCTAGAACTTCAAGTACCATATTGAAAAGATATGGAGAGAGAGGGTAGCCTTGTCTAGTCCCTGATTTTAGTGGGATTGCTTCAACTTTCTCTCTATTTAGTTTGGTGTTGGCTACTGGTTTGCTGTAAATTGCTTTAACTATGTTTAGATATGGGCCTTGAATTCCTGATCTTTCTAAGACTTTAGCATGAAAGGATGCTGAATTTTTTCAAATGCTTTTTCTGCATCGAATGAGATGACCATGCGGTTTTTTTCTTTGAGATTATTTATGTAGTGGATTACATTGATGGATTTCCTTATATTGAACCATCCCTTCATCTCTGGGATGAAGACTACTTGATCATGTGGAATCATCGTTTTGATGTCTTCTTGGATTCGGTTGGCAAGAATGTTATTGAGTATTTTTGCATTGATGTTCATGAGGGAAATTGGTCTGAAGTTCTCTTTCTTCTCTGAATATTTGTGTGGTTTTGGTGTCAGTGAAATTGCTGCTTCATAGAATGAGTTGGGTAGTGTTCCTTCTGTTTCTATTTTGTGGAATAGTTGAAAAGTATTGGTGTTAGGTCTTCTTTGAAGGTGTGATAGAATTCTGCACTAAAACAAGCTGGTCCTTTGCTTTTTATGTTCGGAAACATTCAATGACCACTTCTATTTCTTTAGGGGTTATGGGACTGTTTAGATGGTCTATTTGATCCTGATTTAATTTTGGTATTTGGTATCTGTCTAGGAAATTGTCCATTTCCTCCAGATTTTCCAGTTGTGTTGAATACAGTCCTTTGTAGTAGGATCTGATGATTTTTTTGAATTTCCTCAGTTTCTGTTGTTTTATCTCCCTTTTTGTTTCTGATTTTGTTAATTTGGATACTGTCTCTGTGCTCTCTGGTTAGTCTAGCTAAGGGTTTATCTATCTTGTTGATTTTCTCAAAGAACCAACTCCTAGTTTTGTTGATTCTTTGTATGGTTCTATTTGTTTCTACTTGATTGATTTCAGCCCTGAGTTTGATGATTTCCTGCCTTCTACTCCTCTTGGGTGTATTTGCTTCTTTTTCTTCCAGGGTTTTCAGGTATGCCATTAAGCTGCTAGTGTATGATCTCTCCAGTTTCTTTATGGAGGCACTCAGGGCTATGAATTTTCCTCTTAGCACCGCTTTCATTGTGTCCCATAAATTAGGGTATGTTGTGCCTTCATTTTCATTAAATTTGAAAAAGTCTTTGGTTTCTTTCTTTATTTCCTCCTTGATCAAGGTATCATTGAGTAGAGCATTATGCAACTTCCATGTGTAAGTGGGCTTTCTGTTGTTTTTCTTGTTATTGAAGACCACCCTTATTCCATAGTGATCTGATAGGAGGCACGGGATTAGTTTGATCTTCTTATATCTATTGAGATCTGTTTTGTGACCAATTATATGGTCGATTTTGGAGAAGGTACTGTGAGGTGCTGAGAAGAAGGTATATTCTTTTGCTTTAGGATGAAATGTTATATATATATATATATGTCTGTTAAATCCATTTGGTCTAAAGCTTCAATTAGTTTCACTGTGTCCCTGTTTAGGTTCTGTTTTCCTGATCGGTCCACTGATGAGAGTGGAGTGTTGAAGTCACCCACAATTATTGTGTGAGATGCAATGTGTGCTTTGAATTTTAGTAAAGTTTCTTCTTTGAATGAGGGTGCCTTTGCATTTGGAGCATAGATGTTCAGAATTAAGATTTCTTCTTGGTGATTTTTCCTTTGACCAGTATGTAGTGTCCTTCCGTGACTTTTTTGATGACTTTAGGTTGAAAGTCAATTTTATCCAATATTAGGATGGGTACTCCAGCTTTTTTCATGGACCATTTGCTTGTAAAATTGTTTTCCAGCCTTTTATTCTGAGGTAGTGTTTTTCTTTGACACTGAGGTGCATTTCACATACACAGCAAAATGCTGGGTCCTGTTTTCATATCCAGTCTGTTAGTCTATGTCTTTTTATTGGGGAATTGAGACCATTGATGTTAAGAGATATTTAGGAATAGTGATTATTTCTTCCTGTTATTTTTGATGTTATTTTTATGTTTCAGCAGTTATGCTCTTTTGGGCTTGATGAAAAAAGGTTACTATCTTGCTTTTTCCAGGGTGTAGTTTCCCTCCTTGTATTGGCGATTTCTACCTATTATCCTTTGCAGGGCTGGGTTGGTGGAAAGATATTGTGTAAATTTGGTTTTATCTTGGGATATCTTGTTTTCTCCATGTATGGTGTTTGACAGTTTTGCTGGGTATAGTAATCTGGGCTGGCATTTGTGTTCTCTTAGTGTCTGTATGAGATCTGGCCAGGATCTTCTAGCTTTCATAGTCTTTGGTGAGAAGTCTGATGTAATTCTGATAGGACTTCCTTTATATGTTACTTGGCCTTTTTCTTTTACTGCTTTTAATATTCTTTCTTTGTTTAGTACATTTGGTGTTTTGATTATTATGTGAAAGGAAGTATTTCTGTTCTGGTTCAGTCTGTTTGGAGTTCTGTAGGCCTCTTGTACGTTCATCGGCATCGCTCTCTTTAGATTAGGGAAGTTTTCTTCTATAATTTTGTTGAAGATATTTACTGGCCCTTTAAGTTGTAAACTTCACTCTCATCTATACCTATAATTCTTAGGTTTGGTTTTCTCATTGTGTCCTGGATTTCCTGGATGTTTTGGGTTACAAGCTTTTTGCATTCTGCATTTTCTTTGACTGTTGAATCAATGCTTTCTATGGTATCTTAGGCATCTGAGATTCTTTCTTCTATCTCTTGTATTCTATTGTTGATGTTTGCATCTATAACCCCTGATTTCTTCCCAAGGTTTTCTATCTCCAAAGTTGTCTCACTTTGTGATTTCATAGTTGTTTCTACTTCCTTTTTTAGATCCTGGATGGTTTTACTCAGCTCCTTCACTTGTTTGTTTGTGTTTTCCTGTAATTCTTTAAGATATGTTTGTGTTTCCTCTTTCAGGACTTCTGCCTGTTGTCTCAAGTTCTCCTGTATTTCTTTCAGTGATTTTTGGGTTTCCTCTTTATGGGCTTCTATCTGTTGACCCATATTCTTCTGCATTTTTTAAGGGATTTTTGTGTTTCCTTTGTAAGGGCTTCTACCTTTTTATTCATGTTCTCCTGTACTTCTTTAAGAGATTTATTTATGTCCTTCTTGAAGTCCTCTAATAGCATCATGAGATGTGATTTTAAATTCAAATCTTGCCTTTCTGGTGTTTTGTGGTATCCAGGACTTGCTGATTATCAGAAGGTTGGGTTTGGATGGTGCCATATTGCCTTGATTTCTTTTAGTAACGTTCCTATGTTTGCCTTTGCCATCTGGTTATCTCTGGCATTAGTTGATCCTGCTGACACTGGCTTGTGCTTGAGCCTCCTGTGATACTGCAAGGCTTTTTCCTGTACCCCTGGATGACCGGGTTTCCCCTGATACAGATTGCTGAGTGGCTGTTCTGCTCCTGGGTGTAGTTGGAGCCTTGGTGTGCCTTGCCCCAAGTGATGTTGCACTCAGGATATATCTGTGTACCTGGTTGTTCCTTTCAGGTCTGTCAAGGAAGCAAAGATGGTGGAGGCTGCGGGGCTCCCTCCAGGCACGGGTCACCCTGCAGGGCAAATGTCCCATACAAGGGCTGGCACACAGACAACTGCAGAGCTGCCCAGCTCTCTGGTGCAGGTGTAACCCTAGCTGGCTGTGTCCCAAGTGTTGTTATACTTGGGATATCTCTGTACCTGGAGTCCCTGTCTGGTCTGTCACTGGAGCAAAGAGGGCAGAGCAGGATTGAACTTTTAATATGTAAAGACTGTGTGACTTTTAAAGTTATTTAGATCTTGGGGATGAATACGAAAGGATTGAGGTTTAATAGTGATGTGTTTGTGTGTCAAGTTGACAAGGGGTCAATTGTACTGGCTGATTTTGTGTATCAACTTGACACAAGCTGGAGTTATCACAGAGAAAGGAAGCTCCCTTCACAAAATGCCTCCATGAGATCCAGCTGTAAGGCATTTTCTCAATTAGTGATCAAGGGTGGGAGGGCCCACTGTGTGTGGTGCCATCCCTGGGCTGGTAATCCTGGGTTCTATAAGAAATCGAGCTGAGCAAGCTGGGGGAAGCAAGCCAGTAAGTAACATCTCTCCATGGCCTCTGCATCAGCTCCTGCTTCCTGACCGGCTTAAGTTCCAGTCCTGACTTCCTTTGGTGATGAACAGCAATGTGGAAGAATAAGCTGAATAAACCCTTTCCTCCCCAACTTGCTTCTTGGTCATGATGTTTGTGTAGGACTAGAAACCCTGACTAAGACAAAACATATAATCAAAATGTGGCATAAGAGTTAAAAATGAGAACACTTGCACAGGGCACTTTTAGGACTGGAAGTGGCTCTGACTAAATCAGGGAACAAGCTGTTGACACTGTGAAGGCTCTGCACATCACTGCCCTGTGTTAGTTTTAGCAATACCTTATACATAGCCTACAGTGAATTCATAAGACCAAAAAGCTTTGTGTTAATAAAATAAGTTTAGTTTATGGTAAGTTTAATTGTAATATTTCACATTTTTGGTTCTTTCTTAAGAGTACATAAGTTACAGCTAATTTTTAATAAGTAGTCTTATATTCTAAAATAATACAAAGCATAGAATAGCAAATCAGTCAGTTGGTCTTTTATCCATTATACACTGTGAATAACAATGTATTCTATGTGACTGGTATTGAAGGCAGTAGGATTGTATACACTGGTGTCACTGCAAGCAGGTGATTATCTTGGTATGTTGGAATGGCTTGATAAATACACAAACAGTAGCCTAAGAAGCAATGGTTTGTTGCATGGTGATTGAACTTGCACTTTGCTTTGAAGTGTCTCTATGAATTCATCCCTAATTCCATAGAACTCAGAGGCACCTTGAAGAGGTGGTTAATTAATATCATTACCATAGGAGTTGATGAGTTGTCTCATGAACAGGTCCCTGATGTGAACAGGTGGTCTATACCCTCTCAGGGGTCCCTGTTCCTCTATCTCCTGCAGGGGGATGATAACGCAAAGAGGACTCTTAACCCCGTGCTTCCCAGCAGAGATATACAAATAACTTCTTTTTTTATGAATTATTAAATTTAAGTATTTGCCACAGCAATGCCTAGGGCTATGGCAACTAGCAAATTACAAACCCTTAGTAAGACAGGGGATAGTTAGTCAAAAGTGACTAGATGGTGGAAATCATGTGACTGGAACCAACTTGTGAGCTATTTTATGTGTGTGTGTGTGTGTGTGTGTGTGTGTGTGTCACTATCAAGTATCAGTTATTGATAGGGCTAGATAATGAACAGTGAATAAAACAGAAAAGAACTCCGTGCAGTTGTTTCAGGGTCCTGTATGCTTTACTGTCTTGCTATGGCAGTTCATGTTAATGTGCCAGTCTTAGTCCCTTCAATCTCTCAATAGATAATTGGAGTTGCTGCAAGTTGTCCATGTTTTCAGCTCTCATTGAGCCAGCATAGCTGAATGACTGTGTTCTGTTTCTGAAGTGGTGGTGTGGCTATCCTGGCCCTGGTTCTATATACACTGCTATTCATTTTCATCACTGACTATTCATTTTCAAAGCCAGGTTTGGATTATTGCCCCTTGTAACGTTCTAGCCCTGTTAAGACACGAATATTGTGGGCGTTGTCAAGGAGGACTCAACTTTCTGATACAGTCAATTTACATGTTCTCTTAAAAACTCTTCAGGTACATAGAAAGATCATTTTCTTTTTCTTTCTTTTTTATTTATTTATTTTCTAAGTTTTTTTATTTACCTTCCAAATCATTTCCCCTTTCCCATTTCCTCCCTCCCTGAAAGTCCCATAAGCCCCCTTCCCTCCCTCTGTTCCCCATTCAGCCCCCTCTCACTTCTCTGTCCTGGTCTTTCCCTACATCCAGTCTTTCCAGGACCAGGGGTCTCTCCTTCCATCTTCTTGGAAATCTATTGATATGTGAATTGTGTCTAGGGTATTCCGAGATTCTGGGTTAATATCCCCTTATCAGTGACTGCATACCATGTGCATTCTTTTGTGATTGGGTTACCTCACTAAGGATGATATTTTCAAGTTCTGACCATTTGCCTAGGAATTTCGTGAATTCATTGTTTTTAATTGCGGAGTAGTATTCCATTGTGTAAATATACGACATTTTCTGAATCCACCCCAGATGTCCCTCAATGGAGGAAACATCATTTTCAATCCTATTGCCGGCACAGATTACATCTTTGATGGTTCTGGACAATTTTTTGAGGTTAACTATTAATCTATCACCTGCACTTAGAGACCCTGATTGTGACATACCTGATGCAGTTGACTCTAAGAGGCACCTGGTTGTTGGTGCAATGTATCAACTTCTGAGGTAAAGTTGATTGCCCTGAGAAAGATTGCTCTTTTGGAACTGTTGGATTAAACATGATATTTACTGTTTTCCCATGTGGTACCTGTCTATACCTCTATCTTCCATGACCTTATTAAATAGGTTATTGTAAGTGTCAGTTTCTATATAATGTCACTAGAATCTGAAAATGCTACAGTCTCTACACCAATCCTATCTATGTAAGTCCCCATTAAACCCTGAGTTAAGGAAGCTTCCCTCCATAAATTTTGTGTGGCTACTGAGTCTGCTCTGCTGACATGGAAGTAGTGGAGCATCCTGAGGTCCAGAAGGAAACAGCACCACCTTCCTCAGGATACAAGTTTATGCTCAGAATCTTGGCACTCTACCAGTGGCATCTTCCTTACTAGATAGGAAGCTTCTTGGTTCCAGTTATCTCTGGCAGAAAGGAAACTGGTTTTCTTCACTATATCGATGGACAAACATAACGTTACTTCCTGGGTCTATGGACAGCTTTTTCATCCTGCCTCCTGCTCTTGCTGTGCCACCCAGCCTGAGATCCATGCTACCTGCTTCCTTAATTTTGGCCACTAACCATGTAAAGCTGTTAAAGTTTGATACTCTTTTCTTTGTCATGAATGTGCAACAAGTCTATTCCTAATCACCTTCTTTTCACACATAGGCCTCCTGCCAGATGTGTGTTTCAAAAGAACATGACAATAATATCATTCTTTCTGACCTGGAGTTACATGAGTATACCAATACCACCTGCTAAGTTCTGTTCTTCTCTAGATGTCCCTTTCCCAACCTAAAGGACCTCTTAGAGGGTATCCCAGACCTTTCCTGTCTTTGAAGCACACAGAAGAATTGCTGTTTGTTGGGTTCATTGACCCACAATTATGTTTCTCCTGAGGCTCTATGGACAGACATTTATCTAGTCATAATGACAAACTAAAACAATTCTATACAAGTCTATATCAGTGAATCAAGAAGTTTACTGGGTTTTCTGTATTGTGGTGAGGCTCAGCTTTAGTAGAAATGAGGTATGTAGTTAAGAAGTTTAACCCTCTGTCTATGTTCTCAGGGTGTCTGACATGAACCCATGAGCCCTATATTTTTCGTGGGATAAAATATTAACTACAAATAAGTCTGCTATGAACATAGTGGAACATGTGTCCTTATTGCATGCAGGGGAAGCCTCTGGGTATATCATCCTTAGTGAGGTAGCCCAATCACAAAAGAACACACATGGTATGCAGTCACTGATAAAGGGATATTAACACAGATTCTCAGAATACCCAACATGCAATTCACATATCAATAGATTTCCAAGAAGATGGAAGGAGAGACCCCTGGTCCTGGAAAGACTGGATGTAGGGTAATACCAGGACAGAGAAGCGAGAGGGGGTTGAATGGGAAACAGAGGGAGGGAAGGGGGCTTATGGGACTTTTGGGGAGGGAGGAAACAGGAAAGGGCAAATCATTTGGAATGTAAATAAAAAAATATAGAAAATAATAAAAATAAATAAATAAATGAATAAATAAATAAATAAAAATATTAACTACAGAACCAATCATAACTGCTGAATGCACCACTATGTAGCAGATATTTTAAGAAACTCTGTATCATCTTAAGAAAGTTCTAAGATTATTGTCTCTTCACAGTTTGCTGAGAACTTTTTACCATGAGTGGAAATTGCATTTTGTCAGTATTTATACATCTATTTGCACGACACTGTCCCATTATTTTGTTAGCATATTCAATTAAAATAATATTTATTTATTCATTATTCTTTAAGCTGCTAGGTGTTAAAACCAGGGCCTTTTACATTATTTGTAAATGTTCTACGTGTATGATGATTCTTTCAAATTATGTGCATGTGTTTGTAACTCAGTGTGGGTTTGTGTAAATGGAGGCCAGAGACGTGAGATGCCCTTTAAGCCTCAGTTACAGACAGTTTTGAGCACACAACATGCATACTGGGAACTGAACCCAGCTCCTCTGCAAAAGCATGCCCTTCACTGCAGAACGAGTACCCGGATGATTGATTTTTCTAAAAAAATGTTAATCCAATGCTGTATACTTCTGATAAATATAATTCGATAGTTATTACTTGTCTTTTTTAAGTATCTGGATTCAGTTTAGTAGTAGTTTCATTACATTTTGTTCATGTAAAACATTAACATATTTTTTCCTCATAAGGTTTATGTATGACTTTTCTGTTTTTATAAACCAGTTTGGGAAATGTTTTATTTGCTGGGAGAAATTGGAAACCTTTACTAAGTGGCCTATCTAGGATACAAACTGCGCAAAGACTGTATGACCTGTGCTTTTAATTTATCTTTGTGATTCTTCCTCTAAGTTAGTTTATTCCTGTTCTTTTCTGATTCCACCGTGTGTGTGTGTGTGTGTGTGTGTGTGTGCATGTGTGTGTGTGCATTCACATGTGTATGTTTCTCAATGTACAACCTAGAGCTCAGTACCATAGTAGTGCCCTGAGGGAAAGGAACCTTAATCTTTTAATGGGAAGGTAACCTGCCTCCTATCCCTTGCTGAGAGATGCTGCTTCTATTCCCCAAGGCTAATCAAAAGCAGAGATCCTTGGGATGATGATCCAGTAAAGACGACTCTGTGCTGGGCTATGAAGTGTACAGAAGTCCCTTGAGCATTACATTGTCAATCTTGCCATTTTCTCTTCATCTAAATAAATTTATAAGGTGATTTCCTTTCTTTTTTCTTAGAGGATGTGTGTTCTTTCTTAAAATATTAAAAAATTAGGCTATTATTTTAAGTGAATACTTGTAGTTTATGCTCAACATGTGATTCCACTGTCAAGCTTTCCCCAAAGTAAGTTGTCTTAGTTTGAAATTGGAGTAGGGTATTGTGTTTTGACTGTCATAGTGACCATGTACAACACTTGCCTGTTGTGACTTTGTCTACAGACCACCTTTATTCCTATGATTCTAGCCTTTGCCTTCCCACCTGATGGCAGACTTTCATTCATTTTCAATGGTCTCATGCTGCTTTTAGCTTCAGCTCTCAAAGCTTCCTCTGGAGAACTGCTGTTCTCACACTGTAGCTAGAGAATTCCTCTCTCAGATCTAATCTCTGCACCCAGTTTAGGATCAGAGAGCTTACTGTCTCTGTTAGCTCCCCTTATTTACCTTTTAGCACTCCTTTCTTTCTCATTGAAACATGTAATTACAGGCATAAGAAAATGATATGTGGAAAAAAAAGTAGAAGTTTGTGTCAACTATAAGACCTTCCATTCTTTCTATATGTTGAACACACATCATATACCATACACAGACAAATACATACCACATCCACACACACACACATCACATACAAACATACACAGCACACACCACATACACAAACATATACTGCACATCACATGCATATACAGACATGTACATATCACATATATACACACCCACACCACATACAAACACATACTACATACACAAACAACTACCACAGACCAGATGCACATACAGATACATCCACACCACAAGTACTCACACACACCACACATCTCCTACGATATACACAGATACCACACCCCATACACATATACACTTACACACTATACACATTCTCATGGATACAGAAATCAAACCATATACTACGCACAATACACTCACACTCACACACATATATATCCATTACACATATAATATAGATACCACACACACTAGACCCCTATACCATATACATATACATACCACATACATGGAAACACACACATCTCACCCAAACACATATAGAGACACATATATACACATATACAAGTATACAAACACACATAGAAACAAAACCCCACACAAAATATGAATAAACCAGAATATTGCTCACGTATTAAAAATGAAATTCATTTGTAGAAAAATGGATGAAACTAGATGACTTGTTGGGTAAAAGAAGTTGCTCACTGTATATGTGCATCCTCCTTTTTATTCTCCTTTGAAATGTTGATTTCAAAGCACTAGAGAATGGAGTAACTGTTACAGAATGTAGAGATTGTGTGGGAGTGGAATGGATGGGTAAGAATGGTTAATGAATACAGTAAGTCAGCTTTATAGGAAGATTACTTTTGCTATGTAGTGCAGGCTGGCCTAGAACTTTTGCCTCAGTCTTCCGAGTGCTTGGATTATAGGCTTATGCAGCCATGTTTGGAAAAAATAATTTCCTATCTTTTACAGCACAGTCAAGAATCTAGTTGGCAACATATAATAGAATGTCAAATAGCTACAATTGTGAATGTTTTTCAACAATAAGCTTATTAATTCTGATTATTGCAAATTGATTAAATCCACTGAGATGCTACTCTGTGCAACAAAATGAATGTAAAATACTAACTGATTATTTTTAAAAGAAGAAATCTCAGTGTCACTAGAAGTTTACATTTTAAACTTGATTAAATCTATTATTTTAGTGATGCTGATGTGAAAATTGAAGTCTTACTTTTTAATTCATGGCCTGTATTAATATTTATTTAACTAAATACACAATCTTTTGTTTATCATGTATTTATAGAAAGGAGAGAACAGACTCCACAATTAGTTTTCTTGTATCTAGGGCAAGCTTGTTACTCCCAGGACACATTTTGATGGTACTATTTCAGCATTGACTATTTTGAAAACTTGGAGAAATCTCTTCAAAGTCAACACTGCCCAGTTTAAAAATATCAAGTTGGATCATATACTGTAACATATTTAAACACTCCAAGTCTATGAATTTTAGACGTGGCTCAATTAAGTTGGTATTCTTCCATCTTTCATAAATCATGCCTAGCAAGATTATACTGTTTTCGCTCCTCTCAAAAGACCCCCAGAGACAGAAACTGTGGATTAAAATTCTCATAGGCACCCTAGTGCTTATGGTGATACTGAGCATACTGGGGATGGTACTAATTATTTGACATCAGGGATTAGTTGTCCCCATCACTATTGAATCTCACTGAGTATCTTTCTGGCTTTCCCTGCCTCCTGTCAGTTTTTCAAATGCCTACATATAGAAAGCTATAGGGAACATCAAAGGTATGTTGAATAAAGGAACATATGGTCAGAAGAAAATTGGGAGCTATGCTGCCTGTGATAGATTTAGTTGTGGAGAATTTGGGCACAAAGAGGTCAGGAGAAGGCGTTCTAGAACATTCAAAGACATATAATATGCTATTTAAAATGTTTGCTGAGTGAATATTTTGAAAAAAATAAATGAAGCACATGATAAGTGAAAGTGAGAAATCCAGCAAGGGAAGTAACTTGAGGATGGGGGATGGATCCTCTGGGAGGAAAAGTGTCTGCCTGATGTTTTAGTGAAGGGAGGAAATACTTTCCCTTCATATCCTGCCCAGAGATTCAGATTGGGGGTGAAGGATGCCTTCAGAAGCAGCTGACTGATAGAACAGATGAGGAGATAGATGCAAATTGGTGTTATAATTACCATGCCATGCTTCAAGCACACCCCCGTAGTCTGCTTACATTCATATTTGAATGTAAGTTGTCTTGTCCAGTTGAAAATGTAACAGGAGAGTGGTTGGTTATCACAACAGCCTTGCTACTATTGTGCCAGTGGCACATCTTGTTGGCAGTCAGTGTTATAACATGTAAATTCAGAACTGAATATGATCTTTGATGATTTTTTTCTCCCTTAACTGTCTGCATAGCGTTATCAGCACTGTGAAAGCCAGCTAGCAGGGGAAAGTTCTCTGATCAGTTCAAAACTATCATATCTGTGTCCTACAACCAAGCATGTGATGTCCTCAGCAATGGGTTCTTATCCCATTCCCGGCATTGAGATTTTAATGTACTAACCCATTTCTCCTGGGAGCAGCTTTGTTCTCTAATGCATAGTACTTCTGTTGTTTGTTTGCCTTTAGAAATTATACTTTTAAGTAGCTTACAAACTAGTGGGATTTCATAAAATGCTGTCATACCTGCCTAGTTTTGGTGAACCCAACTCTTGCTGCTCCTTTCATTCAGTTCCCTGTCCCTGTCCCCACTTACAGCTCTATTTCTAGTGTTCTCTCCCTGTTTTTCCATATCACATATTTTCTACTATTTGCTCATTATATCTTCGCTTGGAAAACATGTGCAAGACAACTGTTCCCAAATAGCTTCTTCGTGTACACTTCATTTTGGTTGAGTCTTCCCTGGTCCCTTATTTCCACACCCCATCACTCTACTACAGTTTGAACCTTTCGTCCACTTGACTTTCATTGTTACTTCTTCCACTTTCAGTATTCCCTTCTCTACTTTGATTTCATCTATACCTACTATCCTTCTTCCTTAAAAGCATATCCTGCTACCAATGACCCTTGTCTAGTTTTCACATGTACTTCATATTAAACACACAAAATGTTTGAAACTGACACCCTCACATGGGAGGAAACAAATAGCATTTCTTCATTTAGGCCTGGGTGGATCCCACTCAGAAGTATAAGATTTTACAGTTACGTCAATTTAACTTCAGATTTTACTTTTATTTATTGATGAGTAGTATCTCATTGTGTATATGTACCATATTTTAATTATCTCTTTATCAGTTTAATAGATACTTTCTTAGATGTTGTAAATAGAGTAAACATGGATGTGCAAGTAACCTCTGAAATAAACTATTAAGTCCTTTGGGTATGTACTGTCTGGTTTTGTGTGTCAACTTGACATAAGTTGGAGTTATCACAGAGAAAGGAGCTTCAGTTGGAGAAGTGCCTCCATAAGATCCAGCTGTGGGGCATTTTCTCAATTAGTGATCAAGGTGGGAGGGCCTAGCCCCTTGTGGGTGGTGCCATCCCTGGGATGGTCGTCTTGAGTTCTATAAGAAAGCAAGCTGAGCAAGCCAGGAGAAGCAAGCTAGTAAGAAACATCCCTCCATGTCCTCTGCATCGGCTCCTGCTTCTTGACCAGCTTGAGTTCCAGTTCTAACTTCCTTTGGCGATTAATAGCAATATGGAATGTATAAGCTGAATAAACCCTTTCCTCCCCAACTTGCTTCTTGGTCATGATGTTTGTACAGGAATAGAAACCTTGACTAAGACAGGGTACATGCCTACGAGTGGTGTATCTGCATCGTATGGTACATCTTGTTTTTCATTTTTTTATTTCCTTTCTTTCTCTTTCTTTCTTTCTTTCTTTCTTTCTTTCTTTCTTTCTTTCTTTCTTTCTTTCTTTCTTTCTTTCTTTCTTTCTTTCTTTCAGAAATTTCCAGGCTGATTTTCAAAGAAGCTGCAATAGTTTCTACTCCCACGAAGAGGGCTCCTTTTCTATATATCTATTCTAGCATTTTTCCTACATTTGTAATTCCTGATGATGGCTGCTCTGACTGGAGTGAGATAGAATACTGTACTGGCTGATTTTGTATCAGCTTGACACAAGCTGGAGTTATCACAGAGAAAGGAGCTTCAGTTGAGGAAATGCCTCCATGAGATCCAGCTGTAAGGCATTTTATTATTAGTGATGAAGGGGAGGGGAAGGGCCCATTGTGGATGGTGCCATCCCTGGATTGGTAATCTTAGGTTCTCTAAGAAAGCAAGCCAACCAAAGCAGGGGAAGCAAGCCTGTAAGAAACATCCCTTCATGGCCTCTGCATCAGCTCCTGTATCCTGACCTACTTGAGTTCCAGTCCTGACTTCCTTTGGTGATGAACAGAAATGTGGAAGTGTAAGCTGAATAAACCCTTATCTTCCCAACTTGCTTCTTGGTCATGGTGTTTGTGCAGGAATAGAAACCCTGACTAAGACAAATACCAACATAGTTTTAACCTGCATTTCACTGGTGACTATTGAGGTTCAACACTTGCATTTCTTTTGAGAATGTTTTCTTCAGTACCATGGCTGATTTGTAAACTGAGTTGTCTCTTATCTCAGTGTTTAGTGTTTTAAGTTCTTTGTATACTAATCCTTTGTCAGATATATAGCTAAAATTTTCTCATATATTCTTTGCTGCCTCTTCACTTGATTGCCTGTTTTCTTTGCTGTACAGAAGCTCTTTAGTTTGCTGAAATTCCACTTGTCAATGTTTGGTCTTATTTCCTGAGCTAGTGGAGTTCAATTTCTAATTGAAATTTAGAAAGTTCTTACATGTTGCTTATACATTGAAGTATTCTCCCTAACTTTTTCTCCATTCGGATACCTTTTTAGAGCATCAGATTTTATGTTTGGAGTCTTGGTCTATTTGGAGTTGCATTTTGTGCAAGATTGAGAAGTAGGGATGCAGTTTCATTTTTCTGAATGTTTAAGTCCAGGTTTTCCATCACCATTTATTGAAGATGCTGTCTATTCTCCATTGTATATTTTTTTGGTGTCTTTATTAAAGATCATGCAGCTACAGTTATGTGTTATTATATCTGGGGTCCTTTATTCTATTCTATTAATGTATTTGTCTGCTTTTGTACCTCTACCATGCTGTGTTTATTGCTTTATGTCTGTAGTATAACTTAAAACAAGATGATACCTCCTGCAACTATATTGCTTAGGCAATCCTTGATCTTTTTTTCTTCTATATAATTTTTGAAAAATTTTTCCTGTGTTTATTAAGAATGACTCTCTAGTTTTGATTAGAATGTCATTGAATCTGTAAAATGCTTTTGAAAGGGTGGCATTAACAATATCAATTCTCCCAGTGCATAGGTATATGGAGTCTTTCCATCTTCTGGTGTCTTCCTCAGTTTCTTCTTAGGTATCCTAATGATATTTTTTAAATATGCTTTTAATTTCTTTGGTTAGGTTTACTCCTGGGTATTTTATTTTTGTGGCTATCGTGAGTAGGGTGATTCCCTGATTTCTTTAATAAGTTTGACTTTGGTGTATTATAATAGAACTATCAATTTTTATGTGATAACATTATAACTTGAAAGTATTGATCAGGTTTAAGAGTTTTGGTGGAGTCTTCAGGGTCTTTTATATATAGAATCATGTCATATGCAAATAGGTCATATGACATTTTTTTCTCATTGTATATTTTGAATTTCCTTCTCTTTGCTCTAGCTAAGACTTTAAGTTTCATACTGAATAGTGCTGGAGGGAGTTGACATGCTCTTTCATCCATAGCCTTTCCAGGAATTTTATCATAAAGGGATGATGGGTTTTCTCAAAGATCTTTTATACAGCCAGTGATATAATCACACAGCTTCTCTATTTGTCTATTTATGTGATAACTAACATTATTGATTTATATATTATTACAATCTCTACCTCTCTAGAATGAGCCAATTTAGTCATGATGAGCAATATTTTGCTCTTAGATTTCATTTGTGTGTCTTTTATTGAGTAAATACATCTACAAATACTAGAGAGATGGGTCTGTAATTTTCTTTTATTATTGTATCTTTGTCTGGTGTTTGTATCAGGCTAATACTGACTTCACACAAGGAGTTTGAAATCCCCTCTTAATTTTTATGGAATAATTTAAGTAGTATTGACATTAGCTTTTCTTCAAAGTTCTGGTACAAATCTCCAATGAATTCATTTTGTCCTGAGATTTTATTAATTGGGAGACTTTTTTTTACTGCTTGTACTGGCTGGTGTTGTGTGTCAACTTGACACAGGCTGGAGTTGTCACAGAGAAAGGAGCTTCAATTGGGGAGATGCCTCCATGAGATCCAGCTGTGGGGCATTTTCTCAATTAGTGAGCAAGGGTGGGAGGATCCATTGTGGGTGGTACCATCTCTGACTGGTAGTCTTGGGTTCTAAAAGAAAGCAAGCTGAGCAATCCAGGGAAAGCAAGCCAGTAACATCCCTCATGGCCTCTGCATAATCTCCTGCTTCATGACCTGCTTGAGTTCCAGTCCTGACTTCCTTTGGTGATGAACAGCAGTGTGGAAGGGCAAGCTAAATAAACCCTTTCCTCCCCAACTTGCTTCTTGGTCATGATGTTTTGTGCAGGAATAGCAACCCTAACTAAGACATATTAGTACTAGCATAGTGAGGTGTTCCTGTGACAACCTGACTATGTTTTGGGGAGGATTGTGGAAGGACTTTGGAACTTTGGCCTAGAAGATCCATTTGGTGTTAAGAGCATTGTGGGAGCTTGGAAGACAATGTTGAGAACAGTGCAGAAGATGAAGGCCTGACTTGTGAAATTTCAGAGGGAAAATTAAGGACTCTTATCAGGGCGGTTGCTATTTTGATGAAGATTCTGTGGTTTTGTGTTGGGTATCGGTGAGCTTAGCTCAACGCCCCCAGCTGAGCTGTTGGCACGGGTTTCCTGAGAGCGGAACATCCTGCAGCTCAGCTTGATGTCTGTCTTCCCACCCAGTGTGGCAGGGACTTGCCAGGTGCCTGACCTATGGCTATGAGTGTTTTCTCCTATTGTTTTTCACCTGGCCTCAAGTATAAATTGCTGGTCCCTCAGTAAAGCTTTGGCATTCTCCTTACTGAATGACCCAAGTCTGTTTTCTGTTAATCCCCCAGGCCTATGCCCGATACTTGGTACCATGGTGGTACAGGCGCTGTCAGTTTTGGTTAGCTAGGGTTAAAGAATCAGCTGTGATTAACAAGATACCAGAATCTGAGATGACAGAGGTTGTGTTCCAGAGATAGCCAAGGTTGTACCTTGTGCTGTGGCTGGACTTGGTAATGTGTGAGACACCCACACGGTACTGGTTTTGAAGGCATGAAGGGGTCATGAAGAACAGCTGAGGCTCAGCACTGTGAGAGGCCATGGAAGGCCATTGGTGAAGGTGCAGCCTCAGTTGCAATTGATGGTCCAGGACTGAAGGGGTCATGTAAAGGAGCTGAGGCTTGGCACCATGAAAAGAGCCTATGAGAGGCTATTGGTGAAGCCTAGTTAAAGCAGAAGAGAGCAGTGTTTTGGAGATGCCAGTGCCATGAGATGACCTACAAGAACAGCAGCAGCAGTGGAGTACAGGCAGCTGGAACCTAGAAGACAAAATTCATTTCCTTCCCAACTTGCTTCTTGGTCATGATGTTTTGTGCAGGAATAGACACCCTCACTAAGATACTGTTTCAATCTCATTGCTGGTTATGCCTCTAGTTAGATTATTTATTTCATCTTAGTTTAATTTTGTATGTTGTATGCATCTAGAAATTCATTTATTTCTTTTAAATTTTCCAACTTAGTGGAATAGAAATTTTACATATATGCCCTTATGTTTAGAATTTCATTGATATCTGCTGTAATTGCTCCCTTCTCATTCCTAATTTTGTTAAACCCCCCTCAGTTAGTTTGACTGTTTAGCAATACTACTCATCTTTTCAAAGAACACTCTTTTATTTCACTGATTTCAATTTCTTTGTTTCTTTGTCATTTTTTAAAAAAAATCTTTAGTCTCTTTTTACAGTCTAGTCATTATTCCCCTACCATTCCTCCCTTTGACAGTTCCTCATCCCATTCTTCCTCCCTCTTTGTCTTTTTTAAAACTTGTATTTCATTAAGCTCAGTCATAAATTTGTTTTTTTTCCCTGTCTAATATTTTGGGATGGTGTCTATTATTGATTTTGAAGGCCATTAGGTTTATCATTAAGTTATTAATTTGAGATCTCTAACTTTTATGATAGAGCATAAACTTTCATCTTAGGACTACCTTCATTGTGCTTCATAGATTTTTGATGTGCTGTATTTTCATTTTCATTGAATTCTAGAAACTTTAAATTTTCCTTCTTTACCTAATAATCATTTAGTAATGTGTTCTTTAGTTACCACGAGTTCGTGGACTTTTCATAGTTTCTATTGTTATTGATATCTGGATTTGGGTTTTTTTTTTGTTGTTGTTGTTTTTGGTTTTTGTTTTTTTGGTGGTTAGATAAAATACAGGATACTATTTCAGATTTCTTATAATTGTTGACACCTGCTTTGTGTCATAATATTCAGGGAACCATTGAGTTGGCCTGGTCTAGCTTCCCTGAGAGTCATGCATTATAGGTTTTTCAGGTTAGAGTTCATGGCTCCTAGGGCATGTGTTCCTTTTAGTTCATGAGAAAATGATAAATTTCTTCAGATACTGGTTCATTTAGGCTACCTGTGTTTCTCTGCCTTTTCTGTATATCTTCTTCTGTGTATCTCTAGAAGTTCGAAAAAGTATATAGGAGTTTGACAGAACAATTAGTCTTTGGCATTAATCTTGCGTACCCTGTATAGCTTACAAACATCATGATATCCTGGCAATTAGAATTGTATTCTTTCTGGCAACTGTCATTGTATTCAGATTCTGACAAGAGTATTAAAAAATCTGATTTTTAAATACAGCGGTGGAGGAGGAAGAAATTCAGAGACCTACCAACTGCCATTTCACATAAAGATGCCCAAACTCCTGCCCTCTGCTGCTTGGCACAGGTGGGCAGAGGACATAGAGAACTCCACCTGTGGCCTTGCCCCTCGGCATGGAAGGAGGAAGACATTCTGAGAGCTGCCCACTGCCATGCCAGAGGAGTGGAATGTAGAAACCTAGAAGCCTGCTTGGCACCATGCCATGGGACTGGTATGGACAGACTGAGGAGGTCACTGGGCCTGGATTGCTGGATGCTCCATTGTTTTGCTGTTTTGATGGATTGCTGGTTGGAGATAACCTGAGGATAGAGATTAGACTTGCTGCCAAGGAATTTAAGGGCCCTAATCAGCAGGAAGTTGTCTAAAGTAAGTAATATTCTATACCCTCTTTTTCCTTTAACCTTCTTTCTCTTCTACTTAGTATTGGGGAGTTGAAAGGGATTGAAGTGGAATAAGAGTTGTTAGGGTAGTAGATAATAGGACCCAATAAGGTAGCCCCTGAAAGTATGCCTTTATTTGTCTTGACAGGTTCTTCCCTTCCTTTGTGGGGTATTTCAGCTAATGTCATCCCTGTGACGTCCTGGGAGGCTCTTGCTTTCCTGGCATCTGGGACTTTCTGGTTGCTACCCCCAGTTCCCCATCCCTATTGCTACACACCTCCGTTCAATTTCCTAACCCTCTGTACATCTCCTCCATCTCATTCAACCAATCCATACCTGATTCTCTTCCTCCCAAGTCCCTCCCACCCTCTACTTCCCTTGATTATATTGTTCTCCTTTCTTAGTAAGACTGAAGCATCCACTCTTTGGTCTTCTTTCTTCTTGAGCTTCATGTGGTCCATGAGTTGTATCATGGGTATTCCATGCTGTTTGCCTAATATCTACTTATCAGTGAGTACATACCATGTGTGTTCTTTTGTGATTGAGGTACCTCACTCAGGACCATACATTCTAGATTCATCCATTTACCTGCGAATTTTGTGATATCATTGTTTTTAATAGCTGAGTAGTACTCCATTGTGTAAGTGTACCACATTTTCTGTATCCATTCCTCTGTTGAGGGACATCTGGGTTGTTTCCAGCTCCTTGCTATTATAAATATGGCTGCTATAAGCATAGTAGAGTATGTGTTCTTATTACATGTTGAAGCATCTTCTGGGTATGCCCAGGAGTAGTCGTATAGCTTCTGTAAGGCAAAGAACACTGTCAATAGGATAAAATGGCAACCAACAGATTGGAGAAAGATCTTTACCAATCCTACACTGGATAGAAGGTTAATATCCAATATATACAAAGAACTCAAGAAGTTAGACTCCAGAGAAACAAATAACCCTATCAAAAAATGGGGAAAAGGGCTAAACAGAGAATTCTCAACCATGGAAACTTGAATGGCCGAGAAGCACCTAAAGAAATGTTCAACATCCTTAGTCATTAGGGAAATGCAAATCAAAACAACCCTAAGATTCTACCTCACACAGTCAGAATAGCTAAGATCAAAAACTCGGGTAACAGCAGATGCTGGCAAGGATGTGGAGAAAGAGGAATGAATAGTCATCCATTGCTGGTGGAATTACAAGCTAGTACAACCACTTTGAAAATCAGTCTGGCATTTCCTTAGAAAATTGGGCATAGTATTAACTGAGGACCCATAGTTCAGTAGCCTCAGCCCACTATAAAAGTGAACCAAGTTATGTAAGAAATTTATTTAACCACAAATTTGTTAATGAGTCATTAAGTATTATTTCTCCATAGTTTTCTGCTTCTAGTTCCTGCCCCAACTTTGCTCAGAAATAGACTGTAACCTCTAAACATAAGTAAACTCCTCCTTTGCCTAAGTTGCTTTATGTCAGCATGTTCTGCTCTGGAAAAATAAAACTTGAAAATATGTATGTACCCAAGTGCTTCCACACCTTCCACCCATCCTCTGTGTCCCCCCCCCAATCCTGTAACGTTATGGTACAGAAATGCTGCACGGGAGAAAATAGTCAAGAATATTACTTACTTTATGACATTGATAGGTCCAGACGGCAAATTCTATGGGACATACTTATAATCTCATCAAAGACCCAGAAAAATGATTCTAAAGATGAGTGATAGAGTCCACTGGGAGAATTCTTATAGTTCCTTATTAACTATATAAGCTTTTGTTCCCGGTGGTCTGCCTTAAGGTAATTTAATGTTGAGTGTTTTCAGTGTAATTGTTATGGTTATAGAAAGATGACATAAGCCTGTTTTCCTCAGTTTGCACTTGGTCTTGGGAATTTCATTCATCATACACTTTCTGCTACTCAGATGTCATGCAATTAGATTTGGAAACACTGGGAGCTAGAGGCATCAGGATGCCTTTGAGAAGTGGAGGTTTGCTCCACCTATGGTTTTTTTTTTGCTTCATTATCTTTGCAAGGCTGTTCCCTGAAAGCACCTTTCTTCTCTAAAAACAAGCAAGCTTCAGTCTCTTAGTTCAAGTAAGTTCCAGTCTCTTGTTTGACAGTGACCTTTATTTCCAGGAGTCATATACCAGGTTTACACAAGGATTCCCTTTATTTATTCCACTAGGGTTTCTTAGTAATTACCTAGTCAAGAAGTGAGATGACTTTTGTCCTAATTTTCACAAATATTCTGTTTTCATCTCTATTTGTTTGAAGAGTTATCTTGGAATATCAGCTGGCTTTATAGAAAAAGAGAGAAAATATCATGAGGCTTCCCACCATGTTGATGATGCAGCAGGACAGCATGTTTCTTCTACAGCATGTATGCTTTTTTGGCTTTAGTTTTCTAGACCAGCTTATATTCTGTTTCACAATTCTTTTATTATTATTATTGTTATTATATTTTCTTTATTCACATTTCAAATGGTATCCCCGTTCCCTGTTACCCCTCCAAAAACCCTCTATCACATCCCCCCTCCAACTGCTCCCCCCCAATTTCCTGAATTGTATTCCCCTATTCTGGGGAATTGAGCCTTCACAGGGCCAATGCCCTTTCCTCTCATTGATGTCTGAAATGGTCATCTTCTGCTACATATGTAGCTGGAGCTGTGGGTCCCTCCTTGTGTCCTCTTTGGTTGGTGGTTTAGTCCCAAACTTTGGGGGTACTGGTTGGTACATATTATTATTCTTCCTGTGGGGCTGCAAACCTCTTCAGCTCCTTAAGTCCTTTCTCTAGCTCCTCCATTGGGGACCCTATGCTCCCCAATGGGGTGTGGTCCATTGGTTGGCTGTGAGCCATGGATATTTTGATCCCCCTTCTAAGAAGGACCAAAGTATCCACACTTTGGTCTTCCTTCATCTTGAGCTTCATGTGGTCTGTGAGTTGTATCTTGGGTATTCCAAGCTTTTGGGCTAATATTCACTTATCAACGAGTGCATACCGTGTGTGTGTGTGTGTGTGTGTGTGTGTGTTTTGTGATTGGGTTACGTACTCAGGGTGATATTTCCTAGCTCCATCCATTTGCCTAAGAATTTCATGAATTCATTGTTTTTAATAGCTGAGTAGTACTCTATTGTGTAAATGTACCACATTTTCTATATCCATTCCTCTGTTGAGAGACATCTGGATTTTTTCCAGCTTCTGGCTATTACAAAAAAAGCTGCTATGAACATAGTAAAGCATATGTTCTTATTACATGTTGGAGCAACTTCTGGGTATATGCCCAGGAGTGGTATAGCTGGGCCCTCAGGTAGTCAGTACTATGTCCAATTTTCTGAGGAATGGCCAAACTAATTTCCAGAGTGGTTTTACCAGTTTGCAATCCCACCAGCAATGGAGGAATGTTCCTCTTTCTCCATATCCTCTCCAACATCTGCTGTCCCCCAAGTTTTTGATCTTGGCCATTCTGACTGGTATGAGGTGGAATGTCAGGGTTGTTTTGATTTGTATTTTCCTGATGATTAAGGATGTTGAACATTTCTTTAGGTGTTTTTCAGCCATCTGGTATTCCTCAGTTGAATTCTTTGTTTAGCTCTGTACCCCATTTTTTAAAAGGATTATTTGGTTCTCTGGAGTCTAACTTCTTGAGTTCTTTGTATGTATTGGGTATTAGTCCTCTATCATCCAATAGAGGATAGAGGTTAGATAGGATTGGTAAAGATCTTTTCCCAATTTGTTGGTTGCGGTTTTGTCCTATTGGCAGTGTCCTTTGCCTTACAGAAGTTTTGCAGTTTTATGAGGTCCCATTTGTCAATTCTTGATCTTAGAGCATAAGCTATTGGTGTTCTATTCGGGAAAATTTCCCCTGCGCCCATGTGCTCCAGGATCTTCCCCACTTTCTCTTCTATTACTTTCAGTGTATCTGGTTTTATGTGGAGGTCCTTGATCCACTTGGACTTGAGCTTTGTACAGGGAGATAAGAATGGACCAATTTGCATCCTTCTACATGTTGACTGCCAGGTGACCCAGCACCATTTGTTGAAAAGGCTGTCTTTTTCCACTGGATGGTTTTAGCTTCTTTGTCAAATATCAAGTGACCATAGGTGTATGGGTTCATTTCTGGGTCTTCAATTCTATTCCATTGATCTTCCTGCCTGTCACTGTACCAATGTCATGCAGTTTTTATCACTATTGCTCTGTAGTATAGCTTCAGGTCAGGGATGGTGATTCTACCAGAAGTTCTTTATTGTTGAGAATAGTTTTCACTATCCTGTTTTTTTTTTTTTTTGTTATTCCAGATAAATTTGGAAAATTGCTCTTTCTAACTCCATGAAGAATTGAGTTGGAATTTTGATGGGGATTGCATTGAATCTGTAGATTGCTTTCGACAAGATGGCCATTTTTACTATATTAGCCCTGCCAATCCATGAGCATGGGAGATCTTTCCATCTTCTGAGATCTTCCTCAATTTCTTTCTTCAGAGACTTTAAGTTCTTGTCATACAGATCTTTCACTTGCTTGGTTAAGAGTCACACCAAGGTATTTTATATTATTTGTGGCTATTGTGAAGGGTGTTGCTTCCCTAATTTCTTTCTCAGCCTCTTTATCCTTTGAGTATAGGAAGGCTACTGGTTTGTTTGAGTTAATTTTGTATTCAGTCACTTTGCTGAAGTTGTTTATCAGGTTTAGGTGTTCTCTGGTGGGATTTTTGGGGTCACTTAAGTATACTATCGTATCATCTGCAAATAGTGATACTTTGACTTCTTCATTTCCAGTTTGAATTTCTTTGACCTCCTTTTGTTGTCTAATTGCTCTGGCTAGGACTTTGAGTACTATATTGAACAGGTACGGAGAGACTGGATAGCCTTGTCTAGTCCCTGATTTCAGTGGGATTGTTTCAAGCTTTCCTCCATTTAGTTTGATATTGGCTACTGGTTTGCTGTATATTTCTTTTACTATGAATTCCTGATCTTTCCAAGACTTTTATCATGAAAAGGTGTTGGATTTTGTCAAATGTTTTCTCAGCATGTAATGAAATGACAATGTGTTTTTTTTCCTTTGAGATTGTTTATGTAGTGGATTACATTGATGGATTTCCATATATTGAATCATCCCTTTATCCTTGGGATGTATCCTACTTAATCATGGTTGATGATCGTTTTGATGTGTTCTTGGATTCAGTTGGCAAGAATTTTATTGAGTATTTTTACATCAATATTCACAAGGGAATTTGGTCTAAAGTTCTCTTTCTTTGTTCAGTCTTTGTGTTTTAGGTATCAGAGTAATTGTAGCTTCATAAAATGAATTGCGTAGAGTTAAAAATGTTTCTATTTTGTGGAATATTTGCAGAGTATTGGTATTAGGTCTTCTTTGAAGGTCTGATAGAACTTTGCATTGAACCCATCTGGTCTTGGGCTTTTTTTTTGATTGGGAGACTATTAATGACTGCTTCTATTTCTTTAGGGATTGCGATAATGTTTATATAACTTCTCTTGTAACAAACTATAGAAATGATCCCTGACAATTCTTATTTGTCACCTTTCTTAACTACCTGGCATTGCTTATCCTTGTCTTTAATATTTCTTTCTTTTTTTTTTATTTATTTATTTCATTTTATTTTTTTAATTTACATTCCAAATCACGTCCCCTTTCCCGTTTCCTCCCTCCCCGAAAGTCCCATAAGCCCCCTTCCCTCCCTCTTTTCTCCATTCAACCCCCTCTCGTTACTCTGTCCTGGCGTTCCCCTACATCCAGTCTTTCCAGGACCAGGGGTCTCTCCTTCCATCTTTTTAGAAATCTATTGATATGCGGATTGTGTCTAGGGTATTCCGAGATTCTGGGTCAATATCCCCTTATCAGTGACTGCATACCAAGTGTGTTCTTTTGTGATTGGGTTACCTCACTAAGGATGATATTTTCAAGATCTGACCATTTGCCTAGGAATTTCGTGAATTCATTGTTTTTAATTGCAGAGTAATATTCCATTGTGTAGATATACCACATCTTCTGAATCCATTCCTCCGTTGAGGGACATCTGGGTTCTTTCCAGCTTCTGGCTATTATAAATAAGGCTGCTATGAACATAGTGGAGCATGTGTCCTTATTGCATGCAGGTAAAGTCTCTGGGTATATGCCCAGGAGTGGTATAGCCGGATCCTCCAGGAGTGTCCTGCCCAGTTTTCTGAGGAACCACCAGACTGCTTTCCAGAGTGGTTACCAGCCTGCAATTCCACCAGCAGTGGAGGAGTGTTCCTCTTTCTCCACATCCTCGCCAACAACTGCTGTCTCCTGTGTTTTTGATCTTAGCCATCCTGACTGGTGTGAGATGGAATCTCAGGGTTATTTTGATTTGCATTTCCCTAATGACTAAGGATGATGAACATCTCTTTAGGTGCTTCTCAGCCATTAGATATTCTTCAGGTGAGAACTCTTTGTTTAGCTCTGTACCCCATTTTTTAATAGGGTTACTTGCCTCTCTGGAGTTTTTCTTGAGTTCGTTGTATATATTGGATATTAGCCCTCTGTCGGATGTAAGGTTGGTAAAGATCATTTCCCAGTTAGTTGGTTGCCGCTTTGTCTTTTTGACAGTGTCTTTTGCCTTGCAAAAACTTTGTAATTTAATGAGGTCCCATTTGTCTATTCTTGATCTTAGAGCATAAGCTATTGGAGTTCTGTTCAGGAAATTCTCCCCTGTGCCCATATGTTCAAGGTTCTTCGCTAGTTTCCCTTCTATTAGTTTCAGTGTGTCTGGTTTTATGTGGAGATCTTTGATCCACTTAGAATTGAGCTTAGTGCAAGGAGATAAGGATGGGTCAATTTGCATTCTTCTGCATGTTGACCTCCAGCTGAGCCAGCACCATTTGTTGAAAAGGCTATCTTTTTTCCACTGGATGGTTTTAGCTCCTTTGTCAAAGATCAAGTGACCATAGGAATGTGGATTCATTTCTGGGTCTTCAATTCTGTTCCATTGATCTACATGTCTGTTACTGTACCAATACCATGCAGTTTTTAACACTACTGCTCTGTAGTACAGCTTGAGGTCCGGGATACTGATTCCCCCAGAGGTTCTTTTACTCTTGAGAATAGTTTTAGCTATTCTGGGTTTTCTGTTATTCCAGATGAATTTTTGAATTGCTCTTTCTAACTCTATGAAGAATTGAGTTGGGATTTTGATGGGGATTGCATTGAATCTGTGTATTACTTTTGGTAAGATGCTCATTTTTACTATATTAATCCTGCCAATCCATGAGCATGGCAGATTTTTCCATCTTCTGAGGTCTTCTTCAATTTCTTTCTTCAGAGACTTGAAGTTCTTGTCATACAGATCTTTCACTTGTTTGGTTAGAGTCACGCCAAGATTCTTAATAAGGTTTGTGGCTATCGTGAAGGGTATTATTTCTCTTACTTCTTTCTCAGCCTGCTTATCCTTTGAGTATAGGAAGGCTTCTGACTTACTTGAGTTGATTTTATATCCGGCCACTTTGCTGAAGTCGTTTATCAGCTGTAGGAGTTCTCTGGTGGAGTTCTTTGGGTCGCTTATGTATACTATCATATCGTCTGCAAATAGTGATAGTTTGACTTCTTCCTTTCCAATTTGTATCCCTTTGACCTCTTTTTGTTGTCTAATTGCTCTAGCTAGAACTTCAAGTACTATATTGAAAAGATATGGAGAGAGAGGGCAGCCTTGTCTAGTCCCTGATTTTAGTGGGATTGCTTCAAGTTTCTCTCCATTTAGATTGATGCTGGCTACCGGTTTGCTGTAAATTGCTTTTACTATGTTTAGATATGGGCCTTGAATTCCTGATCTTTCCAAGACCTTTAGCATGAAAGGATGCTGAATTTTGTCAAATGCTTTCTCAGCATCTAATGAGATGACCATGTGGTTTTTTTCTTTGAGATTGTTTATATAGTGGATTACATTGATGGATTTCCTTATATTGAACCATCCCTGCATCCCTGGGATGAAGCCTACTTGATCGTGGTGAATGATCGTTTTGATGTGTTCTTGGATTCGGTTGGCAAGAATTTTATTGAGTATTTTTGCATCGATATTCATAAGTGAGATTGGCCTGAGATTCTCTTTCTTTGTCGGATCTTTGTGTGCTTTTGGTATTAGTGTAATTGTGGCTTCATAGAACGAGTTGGGTAGTGTTCCTTCTGTTTCTATTTTGTGGAACAGTTTGAAGAGTATTGGTGTTAGGTCTTCTTTGAAGGTCTGATAGAATTCTGCACTAAAACCATCTGGACCTGTGCTTTTTTTGGTTGGAAGACTTCCAATGACAACTTCTATTTCTTCAGGGGTTATAGGACGGTTTAGATGGTATATTTGATCCTGATTTAATTTTGGTACTTGGTATCTGTCAAGGAAATTGTCCATTTCCTTGAGATTTTCTAGTTGTGTTGAATACAGGTTTTTGTATTAGGATCTGATGATTTTTTGAATTTCCTCAGTTTCTGTTGTTATCTCTCCCTTTTCGTTTCTGATTTTATTAATTTGGATACTATCTCTGTGCTCTCTGGTTAGTCTGGCTAAGGGCTTATCTATCTTGTTGATTTTCTCAAAGAACCAACTCCTCGTTTTGTTGATTCTTTGTATGGTTTTATTTGTTTCTACTTGATTGATTTCAGCCCTGAGTTTGATGATTTCCTGCCTTCTAGTCCTCTTTGGTGTATTTGCTTCTTTTTGTTCCAGGGCTTTCAGGTGTGCCATTAAGCTGTTAGTGTATGCTGTCTCCCGTTTCTTTTTGGCGGCACTCAGGGCTATGAATTTTCCTCTTAGCACTGCTTTCATTGTGTCCCATAAATTAGGGTATGTTGTGCCTTCATTTTCATTAAATTTCAAAAAGTCTTTGATTTCTTTCTTTATTTCCACCTTGACCAAGTTATCATTGAGTAGAGCATTGTTCAGCCTCCATGTGTACGTGGGTTTTCTTTTGTTTTTGTTGCCATTGAAGACCACCCTTATTCCATAGTGATCTGATAGGAGGCATGGGGTTATTTCTATCTTCTTGTATCTATTGAGGTCTGATTTGTGACCAATTATATGGTCAATTTTGGAGAAGGTCCCATGAGGAGCTGAGAAGAAGGTGTATTCTTTTGCTCTAGGATGAAATGTTCTATATATATCAGTTAGTTCCATTTGGTCCAAGGCTTCAATTAGATTCACTGTGTCCCTGTTTAGTTTCTGCTTTCCTGAACGATCCATTTCAGAGAGCGGGGTGTTGAAGTCACCCACTATTATTGTGTGCGGTGCGATGTGTGCTTTGAGTTTTAGTAAAGTTTCTTTTACGAATGAGGGTGCCCTTGCATTTGGAGCATAGATATTCAGAATTGAGAGTTCTTGATGGTGGATTTTTCCCTTGATCAGTATATAGTGTCCTTCTGTGTCTTTTTTGATGACTTTAGGTTGAAAATCAATTTTATCTGATATTAGGATGGCTACTCCACCTCGTTTCTTGGGGCCATTTGCTTGTAAAATTGTTTTCTAGCCTTTTACTCTGAGGTAGTGTTTGTCTTTGACACTGAGGTGCGTTTCCTGCATGCAGCATAATGCTGGGTCCTGTTTACGTATCCAGTCTGCTAATCTATGTCTTTCAATTGGGGAATTGAGACCATTGATATTAAGAGAGATTAAGGCATAGTGATTATTGCCATCTGCCATTCTTGACGCTATCTTTATGTTTGAGTGGTTATCTACTTTTGGGTTTGATTCAAGAAGGTTATTATCTCATTTTTTCCAGGGTGTTGTTTCTCTCCCTGTATTGGAGGTTTCCACCTATTATCCGTTGCAGGGCTGGATTTGTGGAAAGATATTGTGAAAATTTGGTTTTATCATGGAATATCTTGGTCTCTCCATCTATGGTGATTGAGAGTTTTTCTGGGTATAGTAGTCTAGGCTGGCATTTGTGCTGTCTTAGTGTCTGCATGAGATCTGCCCAGGATCTTCTGGCTTTCATAGTCTCTGGTGAGAAGTCTGATGTGATTTGGATAGGTCTTCCTTTGTATGTTACTTGGCCCTTTTCTCTTACTGCTTTTAATATTCTTTCTTTGTTTAGAACATTCGGTGTTTTGATTATTATGTGACGGGAGGTATTTCTCTTCTGGTCCAGTCTGTTTGTAGTTCTGTAGGCTTCTTGTATGTTCATCGGCATCTCTCTCTTTAAGTTAGGGAAGTTTTCCTCCATAATTTTGTTGAAGATGTTTACTGGCCCTTTAAGTTGCAAATCTTCACTCTCATCTATACCTATAATCCTTAGGTTTGGTCTTCTCATTGTGTCCTGGATTTCCTGGATGTTTTGGGTTACACGTTTTTTTGCATTTTGCATTTTCTTTGACTGTTGAGTCGATGCTTTCTATGGAATCTTCAGCACCTGAGATTCTTTCTTCCATCTCTTGTATTTTATTGTTTATGTTTGCATCTATGACTCCTGATTTCTTCCCAAGGTTTTCTATCTCCAAAGTTGTCTCCCTTTGTGATTTCTTAGTTGTTTCTACTTCCTTTTTTAGTTCCTGGATGGATTTGCTGAGATCCTTCACTTGTTTGTTTGTATTTTCCTGTATTTCTTTAAGGTATTTTTGCATTGCCTCTTTCAGGATTTCTTCCTGATGACCCCCGTTCTCCTGCATTTCTCTGAGTGATTTTTGTGTTTCCTCCTCATGGGAATCCATCTGTTGATCCATTGTCTCCTGCATTTCTTTAAGCAGTTCTCGTGTTTCCTTTGTAAGGGCATCTAACCGTTGATTCATTTCTTTAAGCAATTTTTGTGTTGCCTCCTTATGGGCATCCGTCTGTTGACCCATATTCTTCTGCATTTCTTTATGCCAATTTTGTGATTCCTTTGTGAGTGCATCTACCCGTTGATTCATCTCGTTAAGCGATTTTTGTGTTGTCTCCTTGTGCGCCTCCATCTTTTGATCCATGTTCTCCAGCATTTCTCTAAGCGATTTTTGTGTTTCCTTTGTAAGGGCTTCTAACCGTTGATTCATGGTCTCCTGTAACTCTTTATGAGATTTATTTGTGTCCTTCTTGTGATCCTCTAATAGCATCATGAGAAGTGATTTTAAATCCAGATCTTGTCTTTCGGGTCTGGTGGGGTATCCAGGATTTGCTGCTGTTGGAGAGTTGGGTTCGGATGGTCCCACATTACTTTGATTTCTGTTAGTAACATTCCTACGTTTGCCTTTTGCCATCTGGATACCTCTGATGTTAGTTGGTCCTGCTGCCACTGGCTGTTGGTTGGACCTCCTGTGAGCCTGCAAAGCTCTTTCTGCCCCCCCCCCGGATTACCAGGATTCCCCTGGCACCGATTTCTGGGGCCTGCCTGCTCCTGAGTGACTTTGGAGCCCTAATGTGCCTTGCCCCAAGTGATCTTATATTGGGGAGGCCTTGCACATCCAAAGGCTCAGCCTAGTGGATTCCTGGAGCAGAGGTCGCCAAAGGGAGGCTAGTAGGCTCCTGCCCTGTGCAGGGGTGAGTGATCTCTCCTGGGGGGGGGGAGGGGGCGTCCCTCTGCCAGGCAGAAGTCCCACAGCAGAGCTAGCACGCTGGATACTGCAGATCTGCCCAGCACTTGGGAGCTGCACACACACAAGCCCCCCGAGACCCAATCGATATTAAGCCTGTCTGTCTCAGAACCTAGCTGTCCCAACTTCCCAGTCACTGGAGCAAAGATGGTGGAGGGCACTCTGCACACTCTCCGTGGTGCCGCTCACCCTGCAGATGCGATGGCCTGCTGATCTGGCACCCAGACGACCACAGTGCTGACCCGTTCTCGGGCACAGATGGAAGCCCCAACAGGCCGTGTCCCAAGTGATGTTATATTGGGGAGAGAGAGCTTGGGGTACCTGTCTCTTCAGCGTGGTCTGCGGGAACAGAGGTCGCGGAAGGAAAGCTGGTAGGCTCCTGTCCAGTGTGGGGTCCCTCTGCCAGGCAGAAGTCCCACAGCAGAGCTGGCGCGCTGGTTACTGCAGATCAGCCCCGCACTTGGGAGCCGCATACACACAAGCCGCAGGAGACCCAAGCGATTATGCCTGTCTGTCTCAGAACCTGGCTGTCCCAACTTCCCAGTCACTGGAGCAAAGATGGCGGAGTGCAATCTGTCTTTAATATTTCTAATAGCAACTCCGAGACACTAGAAAAAGAACATTGAAATTTTCTTGGAATAGACCTAGTCCTGGTCATGGCAGAGGTTAAGAGTTTTTGTACTTCTGTCAAAAGAGGTATGTGAGTAGCCTCAGATTTAAGGATAGAGTAACAATTTCTTAATGGATTTACCTGGGCTTACTTCTCTTTACTAATTCAGGTTTTGCTTTATTAGCTAAGTATATGTGAGAGAACTTAGTAGTCTTTACCTTTATGATAGTCGCAGGCTTGAAGGAGAGAGAGATACCAAACCAACACACAACTATAATCAAAGAAAAAGAGAACATTGTTCTTGACAGTGTTGATTAGGGTTGGTTTATTTCTATGCACAGGGGTCTTGAGTTTATAACATCAGATCAACCTCTCCTAGAACCACCCTAGGTATGTCCTTTCTTAGGAACATAGGTTCTTAGGAACGTAGGTTCTTTCAGTGACAATTACAGCCACACAGCTGTTGCTTGCCACTGAAACTGGAAGGCTTGAACTCAATCCGTGGAACCGACATCATGGAAGGAGAAAATCAACTTCCAAAGGTTATTATCTGACTTTCACATCTGTGCCTGTACTCATCACACTTCCCCTCCCCACATTAATTATAAATATCTTTAAAAGTAACAATATGGGGTTCAGATTCTAGAAATTCTGTAGGAGTATTCCTTTCCTTACTTTTGAGAGATCAGTGGAGACATCTGAGCAATGGTCTGTGGTGGTTTGAATACATTTGGCCCCCATAGAGTCATGTGTATGAATGGTTGGCCCATAGAGAGTAGCACTCTTTTGTGGTGAGGCCTTGTTGGAATAGGCTTGGCTATGTTGGAAGAAGTATGTCACTGTGGAGGTAGGCTTTGAGGTTTCCTATGCTCAAGCAAGTCCTAGTGTCACACACACTCCTTCTGCTGCTTGCAGATCAAGATGTAGAGCTCTCAGCTCCCTTTTCAGCACAATGTCTGCCTACGTGCTGCCACACTTCTTGCCATGACAATACTTGACTAAATCTCTGAAACTTTAAGCTGGCCCCAATTAAATGTTTCCTTTATAAGTGTTGCCATGACCATGGTATCTCTTCACAGCAATAAAACCACAACTAATACATGAGATAGCATGGAAAAGAGAAGTTGGAGAGGAAGGAGGGAGATTATTCCAGGTTTGTAGAAGCACCGTATTCAGAGAACTGAGTGCCTTAATCAGTCTATTAGAGGCCACCAAGCCTCTAACAGACTGAGTACAGAGATTCAGGTAGCCTTGGCCCTATTACACTTTCTGTTATTCATCCCATGTCATGAAGTGAGAAGACTGGGAGATAACTGCTCTGGAACTAGAAACAGCAAGAGAGCTTTTAAGAACTGTGCAAAGTTTGAACGATATCAAGCATAGAGTATGAGGTTAGCTAAATTTTAATCTTATCCACCATACTTTAGATGCATAAGTAGAAATATTATTAGTATAGCCTTCAAACTAGTCGGAAAAAAAACCATAGGATTAAGGTGAGCTGTATTAATGAGTAGAGCCTGTAAGAGTGGGTACTCTTACAGTAGCATTGTGAAAAAAACAATAAGTTGCCTTATGCCTCTGGTAACCACCCACTTTCTTTGGTTTCAGAGAGAGAGAATTTGGTTGTGTGTGCATGGTCCCTGGGCTCTCAAGGTACAGAATCAGGAGACTACTGAGAAAGATGCTAAATGGGACAAAAAAGGAGTGAGAGAGGTAGAAAATAGTGATGCCTGATATGAGGGCATAGAAAAAAAAATGGGACTTTTACAAGGTTATGCATAAAAATGAAATCAGTTTTCTTTAAGGTTTGCAAGTATAGGGTTTGAAAAGAAATCTTTAAAATTTTGCTAGATTCTTTTTTTTTTTCCAAATGAAAAATCATCAAATGAGCCATGGAATACAGAGCAGGCCCTGTGAGTGCTGAGATCCATCAGAGTTGTAAGGCATGTGCATGTAATGTAGGGAGAGGATTTGTGTACAGCAGAGAACAATATGCTCTTGGAATCTGAATATATGACGTTTACTTTTGACCAAGCAGTGGCTGTGTGATTTTGTATTGGTCTCTAGCATTCATTTCCCTGAAACTTTTGACTACTAATTGTTCTTATAGGTGAGAAGGGACATTGTTCAACCACAGACACTCAAGTTAAAATTCTATGGCAGCAGAAATAATACTGATGCCAACATTAAAAAAAACATTGTCTGCTCTTTAAAATATTTTATGATCATACCTTTGGGAGCTGATGGTTTGGGACACCTTTGTGAAGGTAAAAACAGATTAGCTGTGTCCAGTTTGAATGTAACATTTCCAGTTCATGGAAACTGACTGCCCAGGAGGGAGGATTCTGAATGGTGGGGATCTGATCTCCAGTCATGGCTGTCTTCTTTCACACTGCTCTTCTGAGTTCTTGTTGTTCTGTCTGGAAGCACCATCGTTCACCCCCTATATGTTCCTGTTCTGACATACTACAGAATCCTGTGATAGAGGGGTGGCTAATAAATTATTTGACAAGAAATGGAGACAAACATCTTTGTAATTCACAGCTCTGACATAATGAGAGGCTTTCTGATTCACTAGTGTGACCTCACAGCTGTGAATTGCAAGTTGCACTTGACTCGTTCACAATTTGTCTTTGAATTTATACTGTGAAAAGTGAGAACCATATTGTCAAACTGTCACTCCATATTGATATATTACTGCTGAAGAGTAAGAAAAATTTTGTCAAAGAGCAGGGAAATAAAAATACTCTAAAAGAAGAGTTTGAGATGAATTTGATGGGTACTATGAGGCAAAGAGAAGATTGCCAAGGAAAAGGGAGCTTGTGTGACTTTCTTTGGATCCTGTTGGTAGCCCTCAATATAATCCACATCTCCCTCTCAGCCTGTTAAACACTTCCAAAGCACAAGAAATTCCTAGATGTAAACACTGTTTCTATTTGATAGTTCACAAACTGAGGCAAAGGAAGGATGAAGGGAACCACAGCTAGAAAGTAGTAGAAGTAGGATTCAAATTCAGCTTGAATGGCTTTAAAGGCAGCAGTTCTCAACATGTGGGTTGCAATCCCTTTGGCAAACCTCTATCTCCAAAACACTTTTCATGATGATTCACAACAGTAGCAAAATTACAGTAATAGAGTTGCAACAAAATTATTTTATGGTTGGGTGTTACCACAACATGAAGAACTTCATTAAAGTGTCTCAGTGTTAGGAAGGGTGAGAACCACTGCTCTAGAAGCAATACTCTTAAATCTCTTCTCTTGACTATCTGGTCCTTGTTAAGGATGAACTGTCATCAGAGAAGGGGCTGGTGAAGTCTACCAATCCTAAATCCTTACCAACCTGAAGTTGTGTTTTGTTGGATCCTTTTCTCCATAGCAGTGCTACAAAAGACTAAAAGTGGTCGGGGGCATATGGCAGTGGTACAGCACTTGTCTTGAAAGCTCCAGGCCCTGATTTCAATAACTGGCCTTGTGAGGAAAAAAAGCACAAGGAAGAGAAATCATGATCTCTGGAATCCTACAGACCTACATTTCTAGTATTCTGTTTTAACTTCTATGTGTCTTTAAAATATGTAAAGCAGATTATCATTCTCCTGGGATTTTAGCTTTAAAACCTTTATTTTAATAACATTTCTGAAATATAGCAAGCTTTTAAGACTAGTTCAAAGAACTGTTGTACACTTTAACTCAGAGTTATGGATGCTTATACCTTGCCTCAGTTGTATTTTTTTCTCTCTTCTGACCTCCCCTTTATCTCCTTTCGTTCTTCTTTCTCGAAAAACAGGTGAAATTAAGTGGTAAAGCAATTCTCTGCCTGTAATGATCTGTGTTTATATTCTGAAAGCAAAATCACTTTTGATATAATCATAATAAAATGTCTAAAATCAAGATACTTCAAAATCAGTACAATATTAATATCTAGTCCATGACCTAAATTCAAATACTGTCAATTGTTTTAATGATCCTTGTTTTAGCTATTTGCCTTTATTAGAGAATCCTTTTATATTTCTTCCTCTCTACCCAAATGTTCAAAGTGGCTGTAGTTGTAATAGTCAAAGCTGAAATAATGAAAACACTTTTCCACAGATGACTGTTTGACGTATGGTGCACTCATTGTGTGAGGTGCACTAAGAAGTCAAAGGCAATGATGTAATCTATGTAATAATCTGCATGGGTCTTCATATACTATGGATGTAGCTCCTCTCAGATAACAACATATAAATAGTAGAACAAATAGAGTCTCAAGAAGTTAGAAACAGTACTGGGGTAACAAAGGGGGATGTGTCTGTACAGGGTCTCATGAGAGAGTTCTTGCTAGTGTGAAAGTGATTCTGCATTTGATTGTGATGGGGTTACAGCACAATCAGTCTCATCTGAGCAGAGTTTTATCAGCTAGGTATAAAATTAATTCAATAAATCAGAAATATAAAATACAAATGACATTACGTCTCCTTCCTCAGAGACACAGAACTCTGAGGAAGGAGACATAATGTAAAGGAACTCCATAAAGGAACTCTGAGGAAGAGAGTTGCTCTCTGATCACAGATCTCTAATGTCTCAGGAGGAGTTCTGTAATACTCCTGTCCCCAGCAGGCCACCTGCTTTGCTCTTTGTCTGCTCTGGATGTGTCTGCTTTTCTTTCTTTCTAGGCTTGTCCTATTCTCATTGTAGTCTATTTTCTAACCATCTGTGAAGCTGCCCCACACACTCTGAACTCATGTTCTTTCTGAACTCCTAATCAGGTATGGATTGCTTAGCCTTTTTCTTCAGTGCCAAGTCTGTTCTTTATTTCTCAGCATTTTTCAGTAGGAATTACACTGGGAGGTACACTGAACTCCTCTAATAACCTATACCATTATATAGCTTAGAAAGCAACCATCTTTGAGTTCTGAGTGGCTCAGAAATTTCAGGTAGAGTCTATGTGCTTAGTACTGGCCTTTTAAAGAAACTCTCTTCCACAGTTTAGACTTGTGTCTGTAGATCCATCTGGTGCCTTAAATCCTTCTTTGCCTTTGCTCTAGACACTTTCTCATCTCTTCTGAGATATGTTGCCAAACATTCATACAATGGAAACTTGAAGAATACATTGCCTTCTTTGTACCTTTCGGTTTTATTTATTCATTTTAAGATTAGCATATAAATCAGCATGTTTAATTATGGCATGTTCATGCACATAAGTCATTATACCATGCCCTTATCCCCTTTCCACACTCCCCTCCCCTATCCTCCTGTGTGTCTCCTGCTGGTCTCACTGTCCCTACAAGTAGTTTGCCTTCTAGCTCACATTTATTCCATTTCTCCCTCTTTTCCTCTATCCCCTCCCCTGAAATCTTCTCTTTCCTCACATAATGCCCCTTGTACTTTCATGAATATCTGTTATGTTGGTTTAGGCTCCTTTGAATATATATTCAGGGGTGGTATAGTTGGGTTATATGATAGCTCTTGTTTTAGACCTTTGAGGAACTCCCATATCGACTTTCATAGTGACTATTTAATTTTACATTTCCACCAGCAGTGTATAAGTATTAGTATACCTTACCTGTTTTAATTCATTTTTTATAGTCATTCCCAAATAAAAGTCTAGATATCTGAGATGGGTCCAATTTGATCTAGTTTCCTCCTTCTCAAGTATCATTTTCTTTCCATTCATCCATGAACTTGGCTTTTCTTTCCCCACAAAGACAGTTTATAGGCTTCATCTCTTGCTTTTGTATGTATCTTTTGCTGGCATGCATGTTTTTCTTCTGAGCATCTGTGCAATCCTAGCCAGTCTAGATGGTCCACTTGTGAAGTCGTCTTTGTGAGTAATGTTTTCTTGGTGCCTTTAACCACTCTCCCACTTTACATCCTCCGTTCCTCTTTCCACTGGCTCACAAGTTTGCTGTTGTCATTGTTAGCCCCTGAGAAGTAGGAATCATGTCTTACTCCCATTTCTCCTTGCTTTGTCCCCATACCCTTACCTTTGTGTAGTTCTTGTTGTACCCTTGAGTCTTAAGTCCATTAACCTTGCCCAGTCTGGGCAGATAACCAATAATTTAAACATTTAACTAATGTTCTCTAATTTTCACTGGGTATAATTGGCTCATGATTAGAGACCTCTTTCCAAGTTGACATGAATTAATTGAAATGGGCTCTTTGGAGATAATTATTCCACTAGATATGATTATGCTTAACTGTAGTGCTCATCAGCAGAATCAAGAGGCCATAGTTTGGAGTAAGACTGTCCTGAGTTTGGAACTCCATTTTTCTAGTTATGTCATATTTTGGTCACACCATTTCTTTTGTGTATCAGAGAAGTTATTTGTATGCATGTATATAGGTGAAAGATCATGAGATATGTGTGCACATGGTATGGAAGCCAGAAAACAACTCCAGATGTCATTCTTCAGGATTCACCATTTTATTTATTTATTTATTTATTTATTTATTTATTTATTCATTCATTCATTCATTCATTCATTCATTCATTCATTTATTTTTATTTTTGAGACAGTATCTTTTCCATACACTGACTAATCAGCAGGTCCCAGAGACATACCAGCTTCTGCCTTCCCAGCTTGTGATTGCAGAATACTCCACCCATTCTGGCTTTTTATGGGTTTTGAGGATGGAACTCAGTTCCTCATGCTTGAAAGTCAAGCTGTTTATGAACTATCTCTCCCTCCTGGTCTTTACTTTACTTCTTTAGGGTAAATTCTCTTAATCTGAAAAGTACCTGTAGGGGATAATACCATTTGTTTCTAAGGATCGTTGTGAAGAAGAAACACTTAACAACCCCCTCTTCCAACTCAGTGACCTTGGCTAATTTAGTTCTTTTCAACCATGATATTAAGATGAGTTTGTAAAATATAGTTTTTGAAAACCAGTGGTTTATTACTGTCTTCAGGTGTCTCTTGGTGTGTTTGCCTGGATTTCTAAGGAAAGGTTCTTTTGTTATCTTTGTAATTGATCTGTGGTAAGCCCTAGTAAAGTCTCTTTGTTTTCTAAATACTCAGTTGCTCATTCTTTTACCATTAGGATTAGGTCATGGTGTCTGTTCCATTTAACATGGAGGACCTGAGAAGGTAAGTTTCCTCTTTTGTGATAATGGGCACTTGTACTGTGAAACCTTATCATCTTTTCCCCATTTGAAAGATATTTTGGATGTAACTAATTGTAGTTCTGTGATGCACATGAAAATTTTCTTTGTGCCTGAAAAATGTAGTATAACCAGGTTGATGTCTTTAAACTCTTTAAATACAATCAATTTTAGTGTTTTTATCTCTTTTAGAGTTGCTTATTTTTTTGTGCTCATTTTAGTTATTAGATTATTGTTCATGATAAAACAATCAGATTAAGAGTGAAATATGTTGTGCTTTAAAGTGTATTAGTAATGGTCTTCTGTTTCTATGGGGTTTTTTTTGCTTGTTTTTTGTTTGTTTGTGTTTTTTTTTTTTTTGACAGGTTCTTAGCCCATGCTGGCCTGAAATGTACTATGTACCTAAGCTGTGCTCAAGTTCATGATGCTGAGATTGCAGGTACACACTGCAGAGACTGGCTTCTAGCAATACTAAATAAAGGACCAATCTGGAAGCAGTGCTTTCTTATTGTTTCTCTAGGTTTTTTTTTTGAGGGTGGATTCCTGTTGAGCAGCACTATCATCTCCGACAGTTTAATTTGTATCCTATGAAGTGGAACATTCTGTGGGGTTATGATAGGAAAATCAGAATCAAGAAAATAACATGATGTTTCCATATGATTCTTAGACTCCACTTATTTCAGGGAGCTGGTCCAGGTGGTATTGTTTGCAAACAGAGATGTCCAATCTACAACCATGAAATGCATTCCAGAGTTATGTCTTCTTCAGTCTATTCCAATCTAGAACATTTCTGCTATCTTGTCATCTCCACACCCATGTTACTTGTGAGGATTCTAATTGATTCCTTCTGTTAAATATTCTTCAGCTGGGATTTGTCTGCTGTTATCTCCATGATTAGATTCAGGCTGGGCATCTTAGTATTCCAGAAGCCATGCTGATTTTCTTGTTGAATTTTACCCAAGGGCATACAAGTTTTATCCCATTGCTGATAGTCTTCACTTTTATCATTAAGATGGTTTCTTCCAAGCACCTGCTCTGGAAGGTGATTCCCACTATTCACTGTAATGAATATGTGTTTTGAAGGGAGGCAGTTTTAGGCTGTGTAAATGCTATAGACTTCATGTAATTGTTCATTCATTTATTGTACATTTGTTTTTATTTCTGTAGAAATGGACTTACAGATTTCTGTGTTGTTGAATTAACTGTCATATTTGTTACTATTCTTGTTTTGGTACTCAAACCATACCTAATGTTATCAATGGGAATCCTGTCAAGTTGGCACTGTGTCTTTTTGACATGTCCCTAACATTTTTTTTTGAGCACTTCCTCTCTGACACTACAAGATGTTTGAGCTCATTGTATAGTGTCATGTCCCAGTGAATCAGTCAATTAGTCATTTCTGCCTTGACTCCTGGTTATTGTGTATAGGAAAGCTGTATTTAGAAAGTAGGATCACACTAGATACCCTTATAGTTCTTAAATGGTTTTGCTCTTAAATCTCATCAGATTGAATTAGGTCATATATAAAGGTATTCATACATCCATACATATTTGCATGTATATGGGAGTCCATGGCTGTGTAAATATATTTACAGAAGAATGCACACAAAAGAGTTAATTCTTTCATCATTTCCATATTTGACATATAATGAGATAATTAGAACTATAATGATTATAATCTTTAATGCACACATGCATGTGACCATCCTTCTGTCAATAATATCCAAATGCCTTATACTACTGCTGCAACCGTCACTACCCATCTAATAAAAATGCACTGGTCCATACCCAACAGCCCACACTTTCCACATGGACATCATATCTCCCACTCTTGTCTCAGATATCAGTACCTCTCCTTTAGTACTGTCCCTCTAGCCCACCAGGAGTTGAAATTTCCAAGCTACTGCACTATCACCTTATCTCAGCCCACAGATGCTCCTCACATCTCTATATGCCCTGACTCAAATAGGCCCATTAGGATACCTTTCTGCAAGCTCAACATTGAGCTGCAACTTGGCCTTGGACACCTTGAGCTGGGCCAACTCACTTGGTACATAACCTCGTCATAGTATTTCAGTTCCAACATTCTATGGTGGGTCCCCACCACTATTTCTTCCAGACTTTTCTTACAATAACCACTACTAGGACTATGGTAGCAGTGTTTGACTCCTTGATCTGGAAGCTTAATCTCTGCTGGGCCTGAAATTTCCTGCTGTAATGCCTGACCCTTAGCTGAATACTTGTCTCATCCTTTTGAGGTCCTCTCACACCACTGGGATGCATGTTGAATCCCCCATAAGACTGAAGGCCTGTCACTTAATAGTGGTCTTTCAACAGGCTTGCAGAGAGTTCCTTCTCACCTGGCTCAGATTCACTCCCCATCTTTCCTATATTGTCTTCCCAAATGTCCTTGATGAGCCTCCACGCCTCACATGAGATACCTTGTTTTGCTTGGGGGTTTTCCTCATGAAGCTCAGGGTGAAATACTTAATGCTCAGGTGTCCTCCCCTAGAATGCCCACTTACCTACTATGATGCTGTGGCCTCCAAAGTAAGGCCACTGCTGTCTTCAGCTCCCAGAATTCCTCTCAGGTGTCCACCCCTTTGTACTCAACTGTTCTCACACTCTTAATATCCTGCTGCTGGGACTGGGACTGGCCTACCTCTCTGTCAGACAGCATTCCATGTTGCATGCCAGTGCAGACTGCTGTTTACTGCTGCTCTCAAGTTCCCATACTCATGGTACTCCTCCCTCTCACTGCCACTGGGATGTTGCCCTGCTTTCTCTTTGCCCTGCTTGGACTTCAATGTCTGCATTAAAGGATGCTGTCTCCAGAGATACTGTGTTCCCTACTGGGTTGCCAGTGTCAGTGCTTGGCTGCCACGGTGACGGTAACGTGCTGCTCTCTCCCCCTATTGAGCTATCACAACCTGCTTGACTTTGCTCTGCTTTTGAAATAAATTGCTTCAGAAATGAGGGAGGAGGAGGAGACGACAGACTGGAAGTGATTTTGACAGACCTCCTCTAGACAAAGCCACAAGCTCAGGAATATTATCCATACTTCCCATTTCTTTCCAGAAATATTCATTGTTTGAACAATTTGAACACTTCATTGTTCTGAACCTTTTTCAGGGTACTCAAGAGGGATATTCTCTACAAACAGCTGTTCAGGATGATACCACCAGGGTCCTGCGGTATATTTTTAACTTGGAAGTCACACCACCTATAACTTATACATGTATAGCTCTTCAAAAACGAAAAAATAATCCATCTAACTTCTTGGGAGTGTGGAATCTAATCAGCTGTAGCAAGCTTTTCTATATATTAATTATCATTTATTTGAATACTGTTTTTAAAAACCATAAATCTGTAAAAGCTTACAGTTTGTAACCTTGATCAGAAATTATTTTTAAACTCCTAGAGCAGTTCAGAAATTTTGAAAGTCCTAGAACGAAGAACAGAATGTCACACTGAAGTAGTTTTCATGATGGAATGATGGTTATGAGATAATTATTATAATTAATGCAAAAATCTGACTGTAATTCAACATGTTTGACCGCAGCGCTTCTATAACGACTCAGGTTGTGACAGATTTACTCCCAGGGATGTGACAAGCTGTGGCAGGATATCCTCCTGAATCTGTGCTTAGCTCTTGCTGTAGCAGCCTTGAGTCTGTGGGCCCCAGGCTTCCCGCCATTGTGCTTTCTCTTCAGAAAGACTTGTGAGACAACACATTACTTTGTATATCAACTTTATGTTTTTTGCTTTTGTCATAACCAAGACACTCTGAGAAGTGAGCATCAGCTGCAAAGAAGACCATTTTTTTTTAGCAATAAACTGTTCAAAGCTAGACGGATCGACTGACCTGTTTATTGTAACAGGGTAAGAAGTTTGCATAGACAAGAGGCACAGCTGCCTTCCTGAGATGAACAAAAGAAAGCAGGGCTCCTTGCTCCTTTGCAGCTCCACTGCCTCTCAGTCTGGGATATTAAGGTTTGTCCTGTGTGAGCGATACATAAAGATCCTTTGGATTTTCTTCAGTAAGCACACGCTAGAGGTTAATAATGTAGGGATGTTTGATTCCCTGCTGTTTTAAATAATTTCATGGGAAATCTAATGTAGGAGGACACTAGTTTAGAGAGGCTATTACCCTCATCAAATGAGAGCCCTTCCTTCCTATAATTTCCCCCAATTCCTTGCCCTTATAGCTCCTCTCCCTTCATTTACCACAAATGATTCTTCAAAACGACACTGCGTGCTTCGGTGGAGATGGGATTGGAGAAAATTTAATCCCTAATCAGGGCCTTGTCAGGATGAGCAGTTCCTGCATCTTTCTTCCTTCTGCTTGCTGGCTCTTGGGCACAGGCAGGAGGCATGCTCCCTGGAAGACTGGTCTGGGAAACCTGGCCTTAGCCTCTCCTGGGCTGTTTTATGTGGGTGTTCAGCCCCTGGGGAGCCTCAAGGCAATTTAAGATCTTTTAACTTGAGTGGTGCTCTGATTTTTACAAATTCTCAGGTCATTATCCCCACCGTGGGTGGCAGATACTTAGAACTCAGTGTTCAAGTGGGCTCAGTGTAGTTTTCAGGCTATTCTATTCTATTTAAGGGTTATTCTCTGTAGACTTGTATGACTCAGGCTCAGTGAGTACCAGATATTGCTGATCTAGGCCATCATACTTTTTGAGGTGAATGAGACCATTCTCCAGCCTCCTTTGTCAACAGATGCCATGTGACTAAATTCTGGCCCATGAGATATGAAATTTATTAGATATCTGGGTAGGATCTTTGAAATGGCAGGTCAGAGCCAAAAGGAAATTTGCCTTTTGCCTTTTGTTTTTCCATTTGGTTTGCCAGTTGCCTTGACTGTGGGAAGTTCTTAAAATGCAGGATGTTAAATATCAAAATCCAGTTTGTTCCAGTTGTGCTGTAAGAGTTAGACATCTGCTTTTTTTTTTTCTTGTATGAAGGTTTCCCAGCTGGGATTCTGGTAGGTATATGTGAAGATGTGCTCTCCTTCCTGTCCGAAGGGTAGGTAATTAAAATGATAAGAGGGGCTCGTTTCAATTGTGCCAGTCTCAGATTTCCAAAAGGTCCACACACACACCCTTCCCTTGTGCTGCTAGTCCGTGCTATGGTGGTTAGTGTCACTTCCATTACAGATGTGTGCTGAGCTGAGCATGGTATTTCTTAATCATCCGCTGCTTCAGCCTCTGGCTCCTACTTTCCTGGCTTTCTTTGTTGAATATTTTGGTCACACTTACAGGATCCACAGAACTAAAACCGCTGTAAACTTGATAGTTTCATTTTATTTTGACTTTTCTTTTTGCTGAGGGGATGCACATTGACCCCAGGAATGACTGTAATCCAGCAAAAACGGGTTATAGTTCTTTTGCATAAAAGTTCTTCATTCTTTACTTGCTTATCAAAATTATCCTTTCCTAACCAGGAAAGCACAGTACTGAGCTCATATTCAATACTCAATAGAAATACTTTATTAATTGAAAAAGGAAAGAAGTTAATACCTTTTCTGAGTATCTACTACGTGCCAGAAGCCATTGCTGACTGTACTCGGTTGTCATCTATGTGACCCTATGTGGGAAAAAAAAAAAAGAAAGAAAGGGGGGGGCGCGCAGAGGCGGTGTGCTCGGGCAAGAAAGGAGTGAGGATGGCAGCGGCATATGGGTCTTGCTCTGACAGAGGCAGCGGGTACATTCCACATAGGAGAAACACAGGCAGGTGCAGAGCCTGTGTGGGGAGAGGGGGACATAGGCAGGATGTGCGCGCCTCACCGCGATAGCAAGTTTTGGCGCCGCCAGAGTAGTAGACCTTCAGTCCCAGTACCTGTGGGCTGCTTGGCTGAGATGCTGTTGCTGCTGAGATGAGAGGTGGCCTGACTGAGGCACATCTTTCCCTGGTGGCTGCGAATGCTGAGGCCAACTCCGTGTGCGGCGAATTTAATAAGAGATGGTTCATAGCTTTGATGCTTTATTATTAAGAAAATAGAAGGAGAAAAGGAGATAGAAAAATAAAGAGAAGGGAGAAAATAAGAAAAAGCCATGACCACATGGAAAGGGGAGAAAACAGAGAGATAAGGAAAAGGGGTGAGAGAGAGAGAGAGAGAGAGAGAGAGAGAGAGAGAGAGAGAGAGAGCGCACGTGCAGGAGGGGCTCCATTTATAGCTGTTGCCATGTAACCGAGGGGCAGGAAAGCCTGGATGCAGCCTGGTGACTGCAGAGGTGGAGTCCTAGGGGCCTGGCTACACGTGACTGATGGCCACAGGATTATGGAGTTGGCCTTGTCTCACACCAAGATTCCACAACCCTAGGGGTTTAGACTTTGAAATTTACCCCTGGAGTGAGGAACCAACACACCCTTATGTGTATATTCATACATCTGGTATAATTGCCACAAAAATCACTACTAAGGAAGAGGAGGTGCCGTAGAAACGTGCATTTGTTCACAATTCACATAGCCATGAAGTTGCAGACTAGGGGTTTAAAATTTTTATTAGCATATATTATACATAACAGTGGGACTCATCGTGATGTTTTCTGCATGTACATGATGTATTATGATCATATCCATTCTCCATTATCCTCCTACGCTCCCTCTCCTTTCACTGCACCTTTTCATCTCTTCTGTTTTCATGTCTCATTTTTGTGACACTGAGTTTAACTGGAGCTGCTTATGGGTCAATTACAGAAGTATAGGCAATGTATGAGGGGCTACACTAGTGAAGAGAACCTCTCCTCTCCTCTCAAGATCAGTCACCAATTTCCTATAGATCCCCAGGGACAGGCAGAGTCTTGCATCTCCTTCATTACTGAGTATTGATTGGCCTGGCATTTTGTAGGTCTTAACGGATAACCAGGGAGGCTGCAGTGCAGTGTACAATGGTCCTGCTCTTCTCAGAGGACACCATTCCATAACACTCCATCCTTACCTCCTGCTATGCCTAGGAGGGCATCATTCCATAGTTCTTCATTCTTACCTCCAGCTCTTGCAGTCTTCCTTCCAGTCTTCTTGAAATTTCCTAAGTGTTCCCTAAATCTAGTGGAAGTACTGTTCTATGGGCATAAACATAAATATTTCACAGGCAATTTGACAGGCACATCATGTCCACTTAGAAATATAGCTACAATAACTTCCTGACTAGAGGCTATGTTCTCTCTAGCAATGAGCTTTTGATCAGGTTTAGAGTACCAGACATGAATTCCCTCCAATCAGAGTGTGGTTGGTTATCCTGAAACAATCATGTCTACTGTACCAGTGGCCACATCTTGCTTAGCAAATCATCAGTGTAGCATTCCATGTCCAAAGCTGAATAAGATTGATAGTGATGACTCTTTCATGCTGATATTTCTTCAGGTTAATAAACAAGAGAGTCATTGCCAGTTGCAGCATGAGTTTAAGGTCAGTCTGGGCTGTATTATATCTATCTCCAAAACCAAGCAACCAACTCACCAACAGCAAAAGCCTATAACAGAAGGTGCCATAAAAATGGAGGAAATTATTTAAAAATACTCAAGGCAAATTGGATTTGAGATGCTATCAACCACTGTGTATATTGTGTGTAAGCAAAACTGATACCTTCTTATTGTCCTCAAAACTCTTAAGCTATGCACTTCCAGAACGTATTTCTGCACATTGCTTCCCAGAGCTTTCTAAAGACTAAGTAGAAGGAAGAATTTTTGATTTACAGATTGTATGTGAAGACCAGGGCTTGTTTGCCATAGGACTCTGGCTCCTCACTGGGTGGACTGAAGCCGAGGGACTTTAGGGGACTTTTTGAGGATGCCCAGAAGAGAATCTCCATAGAAAGTTAAATGAACTCAAGTCTTAATGAAGCACTGATTGACAGACTAGGAAAGAGTTGGGCCAAACTAAACAGTCATTCCCAGGACACACAAACACCTTGGAAGATAATTTCATTCTCTGCCTTCTCTCTTTATATCTTCTGTTGGATTGCAGGCCAGGTGTTGTGGGTGGAGGGAGTTGTCAGCAACCTCCTACAAAAAAGCAGAATTCCATGAGCCCACTGGTAAGGGGTTTTGTTTGCATGCCCTACCTGTGAACTGCATTTTAAAATGCATTTTGAGCTTTGAGCTAATAATGTGAATGACATTCAGCGAGATTGCCAAATGCTGGTAATTTAGTCTCATTTTCACATTAATGTGGGCCCACCTGTGATGAATTGGAAGCTAAATAAGCACATCAGTTTTAATTAGATATTTCGGAGACTGGATCTAGCTAAACAGCAGCATTCATTCTTATCTATTTAATAGTGGAAGAATTTAGCACATTCTTCAGAGAAGTTCACACACCCCTGTTCGTCCTTCTCATTTGATTTTCAGATACTCCTTTTGGGCTCTGGGTAACCAGATGCCTCTGTTTGTGCAAATAAAGAAGGAGAGGATCACATTAAGTCTTCAAGGAGAACCAGTCAGTCAATTAGTGCTGTGTTTTATATCAAGAAGCATGGATTTTGGAACCTTTAAAAGACAACTTGTCTTTTAATCACTGGTTGTCGGGAAAATGAATGGGGTTTAACACCCATGTTCCTCGAACATTGACCTGACTTACATAGACCACCAAGGTATAGAATAGATCTTAGGTAATGTTCTGGCACAGGAGGCCTATTTTCAAGATTGAGGATATGGCCTTTTATTCTTAATGAAGGCAAAATGTTTTCTGATGCACTAGAGTCTGAGTAGAATTTGCCTAATGAAAGAAACTATAAATGTGGGGATATCTTTGAATTAAGATAAGGAATTAATAGACAACCAGGCTTAAAAATCAGGTATGTTTTCAAAGTTGCGTAGAGTTGTGTTCTCTGCAATTCAGTCTCTTCTCTACCTTTCCTGTAAGTACTTCTGCCTGGTTGGACTGTGAATTCTGGGAGGGAGATAGTGGGTGTCCCTTGCTGCAACTCTGTTCTAAGTCTCAGCCTAGTGGCTGCTCCATGGAAGGAAGGTATCACTGGGATATTGGTCCTTCTCTGGACTGCGAAACCCTGAGACTTTTTGTTATGTGAGACGTCCTTTCTGTCCCTTTCCTAACAGTAATCAGGATCAAGATCTTCACATCACTCTGTTGGAGAAAACTGATTTTCCACTTCCCAGCAGGTTTAAATGATAGCCCTTTACCCTAGTGGCTGGGTTTTCATTGTTCATTCATTCATCATTCATTTAAAAATTATAGCAAAAGAAAAGATAAGACAAAACCTCAATACTGTCATGTCAAAATTGGAGAAGTCATATCAACAGAAGGAAAAGAGTCCAAGAGAAGGCACAACAGTCAGAGACCCACTCAATAGCACAATCAGGAATCCCATAAAGACACTTAATGGGAAGCCATAATACATACACAGACAACATGGTGCAGACCTGTGCCGGCCCTGTGCTTCAGTCTCTGTGAATTTACATGAACTTTGCCCATGTTTTGAAGTAGCTGGACGTGTGTGTGTGTGTGTGTGTGTGTGTGTGTGTGTGTGTGTGTGTGTGTATGTATGTGTGCTTATATTTGGTAAAGTTTGGTGGGGATTTTTTTTTTTGAATGTGATTTTATGTATTTTTTGTTTGTTTTTATTTAGGGGCATTTTGCCATGTTATTGGATTTTGTTTTTAGGTTTTCTGTTTTTTTTTTTTTTGAGAAAGAACTTAAGGTTGTATGGGTAGGGATGGGGAGATGATCTGGAGGGACTTGAGGAAGAGGAAAAATATGAACAAAAGATATTTGAATTTAAAAATTGTTTTAAATAATAACAATAATAATAAATGCAAAAAGTTGAAGAAAATAATCTCATTTTTCTCTGTCTTTCTTGACAGAAGAATATCAAACTATTGGCCACAGGTAATACCACAGTAAGGTTTTAAAAAATCTGGATACACACAAAAGAAAAAAGAGTGATTTCACATATTCTCAAAGTAAAAACCCTTAAAATGCATGTATTATAATTTTAATTACAGAACACAACAGAAATAAGAAATAACTAATACAAAAATATTATAAATTAATATAATTGATATTATAAATTAATATAATTATAAATTATAGTTTCTTTATATAAAGATTTTGTTATGGTTTGGATGTGAAAAGTCCCCCAGAGGAGTCTGTGGTTAAACACTGACCCTGAACATCTAGTGCTACTTTGGATGGCTGTGGAGCCTTCAGAAGGTGAGGCCTTACTGGAGGGGTGATCACTGAGAACACGCCTTATAAGTCTTGGCCCAGTTTTTCTCCTAAGTCCTCAGTGATTCCAGAATGACAGCCCTTTCAATTCACAGGTCAAAGTAACCTTCTACCTCCTTAGGTTGTTCCTACCGGGCAGTTTGTCAAAGTGGCTAAAATAAATAGGGCTAAGTACTCATTAAATAATGTTTGTGGCTAGGCATTGTGGCACACACCTTTAATTCCAGCACGTGGGAAGCAGAGGCAAGCAGATCTCTTGTGTCTTAGAGGCCTGTCTGGTTTAGTTAGATAGGAAGTTCCAGGTCAGTCTGGGTTACATATTAAGGCCCTGCCTTAAGAAAACTTTTTTTATACTAAATACGAAGTAATAATACAATATATTAAATTTAAAATCTTACCTGAAATACCAAGTATTTGGAGTATGATAATATTTTTCTTTATTAAAGTATAACTGACAAATTATAATTCTACTATAATTATACTTTTAGAAGTGTTCATTCTAAATAGATTGAAGAATCATTTGCATTGGAACTTTTAGAAAATAATTTTTCAAGTTTTGACTAGGAAATATATTACTTTTATATTCAGGAAACATGCTACAAAAAATATAGCACTCCTTTAAATAGAAATCTCTTTGGCTAGATGTAAAATGTGATACCATTTCCTATGAGTGTGTCTGTGCAAGACTTTGAGTGGCCCTGTGGTGAGGAGAGATGGTAGACTGAGGAAAGCAGAGAGAGAAGAGATGGTTGTGTTAGGGGATTAGTTTGACCTCTGCCATGCTAATATCTGGATCTCCCTAAGACATTACCATATACCTTGCTTTGGAGGGAGAGGTGGCTTTAGATTGTCCCTATGAACTACCACAAAGAATCACAGACGATGACTGAAAGTTAAAGTGGTGTGTATTGGTTATATGGATATATGTATAGTACTCTATATAGTACTGGGTTATATGGCTTGAGTTTATATGTGACTATACTGATCTCTTTCACTCCTGAGCGAATACATATATGATTTTCAAGCTTCCAGTTCTACTACTTCTCTATCTGCTTTGCAAGTCACCTCTTAAAATATGAGAGACTGGTTACAACTCTGCTTTAGTGGGTTCTCCTTGCCTGAGTGGTACCACTGAATTCCTCACCATGATGGACAAGCATGATATTGATGTCTTGGTACCTGTCTTACTTTCCTGCTCATCTCTGAGCCTGTGCTGGACTGTCACATGAAACCACTTGAAGTTTTTGCATATTATCCTGTTATTCAGAATGCATTTTCTTCTAGAAGCAGCTTCTGTTTCTTTTTCCATCTGCTCTTCCATGCACATATATTCCTCGAACATAGACTTTATTTTTAAATTTTAATTGAGTTTATTATTTTCCCTTTTTATTAACCATAGATTCTTTTCTCAAACAATATAATCTAAATGCAGTTTTCCCTCCCTCTACTCCTTGCAGTTCCTTCCCACCTCCTCTCCCATCCAGATCCACTCCCTTTCTCTCTCTCAGTAGGAAAGAACAGGCTTCTAGGAGCTAAGAACAGAATGTAACAGAATAAAATACAATAAAATAAAATGGAAGTCATCATATCAAAGTTGGACAAGCTAAGCTAACAGAAAAACAAAAGAGCTCTGAGAGAAGGCACAGGAATCAGAGACCCACTCGCTTACACATTCAGAAGTCCCTTTAAAGTACCAAATGGAAAGATATATATACATTCACATGTACAGAGGATCTGATGCAGATCCGTGCAGGTCCTGTGCTTGCTACATAAGTCTCTGTGAGTTTGTATGAGCTTTGCTCAGTCATTTTAAAGGGCCTTGTTCTCCTGGTGGCCTTGTCCCCTCCCCCGCAACCCCTGTCTACTCTCCTCATCTGTCTCCCCAACTCCTTTTGCCTTTTGCAGGCTTTCTTGTGCTTTGAGGGGTAAGGATTTGATAGAGACATTTTTTTAAGAGTTCCATGTTCCCAGGTTCTCTTGTTCTCTCCCTTTCCCTCTCTCTCTTCCTCTCCCTCCCTCCCTCCCCCTCTCTGTATAATGTTTGGCTATATCTGTTTCCATCTGCTACAGAAGGAAACTTCTCTGATGATGGCTGAAAAAAACATTAATCTATGAGTATATGAGAATATTACTAGGAGTCAGTTTATTGTTACTTTTTATTTTATTTTACTTTTATTAGAGAAGTAGTATTTTGTTCTATCCTAGGTCTCTCAGCTATCTAGACTCTTGTTCTTGGTCACTCAATCAATGTCTGGTATGGGTTCCATCTCATGGAGTGAGCTTTAAATCAAACCAGGTATCAGTTGGTTTCTCCACAAGCTTTGTGTCATCATTGCCATAGTATAGTGTGGAGGCAGGACAGACTGTAGATAAAGGGTTTTGTGGTTGTATTTACATTTCTTTTCTGGCAGCCTGCAGAGTGCCTATTCAACCCAAAGATACTAGAATATGCCAGTGAAGGTTCTATGTAGGCACAAACTCTATTTCTCCATGTTCAATGAGTTGTGTGAATGTTGTCTTCAGCAATGGAATCTTGCTGTCAGTTTGTGGAAAACTATTATCTTGGCAAAAGATTGGATTGTTTGGGTATTTCCATGGGATGCTTTTGGCCAACAACTCAATTGGATAAAGCTCAGTCCTAGGCCTTGAAGCCTCATTTGGTGACAAGAGGTGGCTAGTAGGGGTTTTTGTCTCCCTTATTATTTGGAGACTTCGTTAAGATCATCTTCATATATTAAAGGAAGTTTCCAGTGCACTAGGTTTGCACCCCTCCCTCTCAAAAGCCCTTCAATTCTAGCTGTCTCTCCATTCCCTTTCTCAATCCTATGTCCCCTCCTCTTCCAACCTGTTTCTCTTGTCCTCATGCCCCACCCTACCTCCAATCAATTCTATTTTCCCCTCCCAGGGAGACCCATGTGTCCCCCCAGTTCTTTCCTTTATTCCAAACTTCTCTGGGTCTATGGATTCTAGCTTAGTTATCATTTATTTAATGGCTAATATATACAGATAAGCAAATATATATCATATTTATATTTCTGTGTCTGGGTTACCTGACTCAGAATGATTTTTTTGTTACATCCATTTGCCTGCAAATTTCATGATGCCCTTTTTCTTAAAAGAGCTGAGTAATACTCCGTTTTGTATATGTAGCCTATTTTCTCTATCTTTTTTTTTTTTCTATTGAGGGACATCCAAGTTGTTTCCAGTTTCTGGCTGTTATGAATAGAGCAGTAATGAACATGGTTGGGCAAGTGTCTCTGTGGTAGGATGAAGCATCCTTTGGGTATAGCTGGTTCTTGAGGTGGATATAGTCCCATCTTCCTGAGGAACTGCCATACCCATTTCCATAGTGGCTGTATTAGTTTGCACTCCCACCAGCAGTGGATAAAGTGTTCCCTTTGTTCCACATCCTTGCCAGTGTGACCTGTCCCTTGTATTGTTGATCTTAGTTATTCTGAATGATGTAAGACAAAATCTCCAAGTAGTTTTGATTTGCATTTCCTTTGATGGCTAAGGATGTTGAACATTTCTTTGTTTCTCAGCCATTTCAGTTTCCTCTTTTGGTAATTCTATGTCTAGATGTGTATCCCATTTTTAATTGGGTTGTTTTGTTTTTGATAGCAAGTTTCTTGAGTTCTTTATATTAGCCCTCTATTGACTTTATAGAAGGCATTATAGTTAGTTCAGTCTTTCCTGTTACCTCCTAGTGACCTTTTTGGAGATAGGATGCGATCATCTTCTATTTTAGTGCTCATCACAAAGAACATGTATGTGACAGATGAACATGCAAGTAAACATTCAAGACAGCTTTGGATGTATGCACATCTTGTGTGAAGCCTTGTTTATCATGATATCCTTGCTGCTGGGAGAGCTCAGTGTTCTCATGGAAGCACACATGGCCTCTGTGTGGTAAATGAAAATTGGCTCAATATTGACTCCCAAAGATGCATGTCCTAGTACCTGGGAACTGTGAATAAGTTATTTTATATGCCACAAGAGCTTAGACCTAGAGTTAAGGTTCTAGGCCCAAAAGATTATTTTGGATTATCAGTATTTAAAATTGGAAGGCATAGGGAAAACAGATTTAATGGAAGATAGAACTTAAGAGATTCAAAATGTGATTAAGGATATTCTTTAAGAATGATGAAGGAATCACTAAGAATCACTAAGGCCCTTTGGAGCCTGGTATGTTATTCAGATGCAAGAAACAGGCAGAAATGGCCCAGCAGGAAATGGAGTCTCTCCAGCAGCTCCAGATAGATGCATAGTACTGCTAAAGCCTTGAGTTTAGTTCACAGAGTGCACAGAATTCTGAGCTGAAGAACTGTAAGCCAAAAAGTCTATGCTGGCTTATATGCAATTAAATTTCCAAGTGTCTGTTGTAGCAACAATACAATGTTAGAGTGGGTTGTCTTACTCCTTGGCTCCTCACTGTCTTTTTCTTATACTTTATGAGCAACAGCAGTAAAAGGAAACAAAGAAAAAGGAGAGGTCTTTGCAGGGTTAGTGTTAATGCTTAAGGAAAAGCCTTTGATCTCAGCACTTGGGAGGCAGAGGCAGGCAGATTATTTCTGAGTTTGAGGATAGCGTGGTCTACAGAGAGAGAGAGAGAGAGAGAGAGAGAGAGAGAGAGAGAGAGAGAGAGCTATAGGATACACAGAGAGACCCTGTATTGAAAAACAACCAAAACAAACAAATGAATGAATAAATAAAATTTAAAGAGTTGAGGACAAAAGTTATATCTTAATATGTACCTTAACTTACTTTACTTAAGTAAATTCTGTCATTAGTTTGTTTTTAAAACTTTCGTCAAGGAGATGCTGATATTGCTAGGATTTGAGTCCACAGCGAGGAGTGACTCTTTAGACCTGAGTTAACCAAGATGTCAAGACGGTGATCACTAGTCTCTTGAGGGCTAATTAAGTAAAATGAAATAAAAACTTACTGCTTCAGTTGTATTAGCCCCTTTGTAGACATGTCCATCTAGGGAGCACCAACATGGGCATTATAGCTAAACATTGTTTTCACCTTGGTAGAAAATTCTACTGAGTATCACTGCTCTGGATTATATTAGGAACAATTGTTTAGTGTTAACTTGCCAAATTTTCTGTTCATGATGGCTAGATTTAGAGGTTTCTCAGAGAATAGAGCTTGTGAGATCACTCTGTTTTAACTGGGACACCTGAACTGTAATCTCAGCTGTACCATATCCCAGCTCAATGTCCTAGTCTCTAAAAGATGAGTATCAGAGTGTGTAATTTACATTGTTTTCATCCCCCAAATTCCAGATTGTTAAATCTAGTTCCCATCTGGCTGTTAATCCCTTCCCTTCTGTAAGGTCAGTACTGGTTCAGAGTAAAACATAAGTGTTCCTAGGATGTCTGTCACTCAGAGCACGGAAGCCAGTTCTTCCTATGGGTTTGCTTGTTATTTACCTGGATGCCCACTGTCTTCTTTAGGATCTCTTAAAGAGTATTCATTTACATTAAGCACCAGATACTAAGAAAATAACTATGTTAGTTCAATTATGGATGACCATGTGTCTCAACCTGAGTAGTATAATGCATGTCTCAGGGGAGCCCTTCACAATTGTTATTGAATCTTGTTCTCAGTCCTAGACTGTTGACCAGTCAAACCATTATGAAGAAAGCCCAGACTTTAGCATTTCCTAAAAGTTTTACACAGGTTGCTTCTGTAGTTTTGGTGATTGTCATTGAATTTAGCTTAAACTGAACCAAATATATAATTACGCTACATTTAATACCTTCTATTCTAACATTTCTTTCCTTTTCTTTGTGTGTATGACATTTGCATTATGTATGTGTGTGGGCATACAAGCATGTGTGCGCATGTTCACAAATCCCTATGCATGTACCCAGAGGGAAACATCATGTGTTCTGTTCTTTTCATGACTCTGGTTGACCAGCAAACTTTCAGATCTTCCTATCCCTGCCCACCAACCCCTATACCAGTACTGAGGTTATCAGCACAAGCCGTTATATCTATTTTATTTTTAATGCAGGTGCTGGGGAATCAAACTCATGCCCAGGGCAGCAAGTTCTTTTATCTCCTGAACCATCTCCTCAGTTCTGTACAACAGTTCTTCAGTGTTACCATTCATAGCTACCTGAGAATCATTTAAAATAGCCTTTCCTCCTTTAACTTGCTTATGTTGGTCTTCCCATCATGGTGGCAGAGATATAACTAACACATCTTGGTTGTGATAGGCTATGCTTCCTGAATTGAGCTCATACTTTTATTTCCTATGGGAAATGTTCAGCCATTATATTTTTGAATAATTCTTTTCTTTCCACACTTGCTTTTATCATCACCTCCTGTGTTCCTTTAGTTATTTTGCCCTTTTATTCACTCTCTATTGTGTATTTTCCTTACTTGTTACATTACTTTATGGTTAAGCATATCCTTCCCTTGTTTCATACACAACTTCTTGATGTATTTTACTCTGTTTATTAACATTTGTTTTGAATTCATATATATGTGTATATTCTTATACATATGTATATTTCCCCAATGTATAACATTTCTAGTTAGCACATTTTTATTTAGTTTTTGTCTGATGGATTTCTTCAACATACAGGTGTTTTGCCATTATTGATGGCCCACACTGGAGATAGCAAATTATTCTGAATTAAGTTAAATATAAAATAATTAGTATTTATATAAAAATTTCCAATTCAATCCAGTGGGAAAGCCCTCAAAACTCAGTAAGCTTACATTTCAATTTCTATCTTATTTGACTAAGAGTAAAATGACAGTCTTTAAAATATAAAATCTGCCACTAGAAAATAGTTTTGTTTCATTTTAGTTCATGTATTGCATGAGTTTAGTATATTTATTTTTTATTACAGTTAACATATTACTTTTGTTAAAAATTTTTTTTGTTAGAACAACTCAGCAAAATATAATTCCGGTTTATTGTTGGCTATTGTTTCATGCATACATCAAACAGGCCAAAAATAAATAAACAAACAGCAACTTCATAGACAAAAAAAAAAAAAAAGAAAAGAAAAGAAAGGAAAACCCTTTTTTTCTTTGGCCTTTTTAACCATCTCATACAAACCAACTACTTATAGTACAGCTAGGTACATACACAAAAAAGTTACAAATAAAGTCTGAAGTAGTACAGAAAATTCTCTGAAGGCTGGTTTGATCATTTGTTATCATTAAAAATGGATGTCCCTCTAATAATATGTACGAAAATATAAAATGTAAATAAAAAATACAAACAAATGTTCCTTTTAAAGTATTTTTAAGGAAAAAACCAATGCCTGGGAAGTTTTGGTTCTTTTTTCCTCCCGTGATGCCAATTCATGTTGTAGTTTTGGTGGGGTGGTAGAGAATGAATGTCATCTGTGGGTGACACCCGCTGGGGGTGGGCGGGGCCTGCTTCTGTACTGGAAGGTGTCTACAGGAAGTGATCTGAGACAGGAAGTGGAGGGTGAATAGGTCACGGTGCGTAAGGTTAGCTTTTCCTTTTGCTGTCTAGTCATCCTCGTCAGTCTTCTGCTTCTTGGTGTCAACATTCTCCTCCTCCTCCTCCGCCTCCTCCGCTACCTGCTTGCCCATAGGAGCATTAGCTTCCTCATCTTCATCTCCATCCTCTTCCTCACTGTCACCTTCTTCTTCCTCCTCCTCTTCCTCCTCCTCCTCCGCCCCCCACCTTCTTCCTCTTCTTCCTCCCCACCTTCTTCCTCTTCCTTCATCTACCTCATTGTCAGGGTCCTGCTCCCCATTTTCCTCATTTTGAGCATTCCCATTGGCAGGTGCGTCTCTTCCATTCTCTGCCTCCTCCACAACTTCCTTCAAGTCCTTAGCGGTGATCTCGGAGCAGGTGTCCACTGCCGCGTCTGACATGGTGGGCATGCTGGTGTTCTGTTGCAGTTAGTGAGGAATTAGTGGAGTTCGAGGACTCTGGCAAGAAAGCTGCTGGAGTCCACGTTGGAGGAGGCAGTGGGCGGCGAAAGTGGCTCTATGCAGTGAGCATGGAGTACAACCTGGGCATAATGCAAAGACGGCTTTTCGGAGCAGCCAGTGATCTTACAATTTTTAATTGAGGATGTATTGTTAAAATCCTGTAGGATTAGTGTCTAACTAATTAGAAGATACACAGCAAACCTATGCCAAAAATATTGAGTATAGTTTCTAAATTATTATTTCTTTATCATATAAAATATCTTAGTATTATAATACTGATTTTTTCGTTAAAATATTGTGAAATGTATGACTTTTGAGCCAGTGACATGCATTTGATTTTTTTTTTGTTTTTAAAACTCATGCAAGGTATGTGGGGAGAATTTTGTTAGCAGTTCCATTATATGGCTAATGAAACCTGAGCTGGAAACTGGCAAAGATGGTTGTGTGGTTTCTACATGTAATCTCCTTGCTTTCAATCCCTCACATTACCCTGCTTTGAAACACATATCCTGCCACTTAGGGATATAGGGTATAATAATATCTAGGAAGAAAATAAAGTACATTGTCTCCTAATGAGTATTATCCAAATGTTTTGGCTCAGATTTGGGAGAAATCTCTTCAGTAGACAACTTAATAAATACCTCAAAGTAATTATTTTTAAGACATTCCTATAGGAAAAGTCTTGAGTAAGAACTGTGTTGGTTAGGTTTTTGTAACTTAGCACAGGTTGGGACCATATGGGAAGAGGGAACCTCAACGGAGAAAATTCCCCCATCAGACAGGCCTGTAGGCACATTTCTTGATTAATAATTGATTGGGAGGGCAACCCAATGTGGGTGGTTCCAAGCATGGAGAGGTTGTGCTGGATGATACAAATCCGGTGACTGAGCATGCCTGGAGGAACAGGGTTAGGCCTCTAGACCTGGTAGGCTCACCCCTCATGCTGAGATGTAACAGTCATAAGCACATCAGTCTCCTTTACGGCTATAGCCTAAACCCACAGCTGATCAGTATGATTCTGCTTCCCAGGGCTGGTCATCCTGGAAAAACAGAATGAATTCTGCAAGACAATATAGCTAGTGACTTTTCTCCTGGAGCAGATTTAAGATTATATGCCAGTCTGTGATACCTAGTGGTCTTCACTGATGCCATTCTCCTACACGTCCCTTGTGTGTCTGTGTTGCTTCTGTCATCCCAACTAAAGGCTGGCTTAGTCTTGGAAGTCCTGCACTGACTAGGGCATAACCATAAATGAATGCATGATTTGCAAAGCATGCGGCAGAGGCTCAGTTCACACCCAGTTCAGATGTGCCTAGATGATTGGTTGGCTGTTTGTTTTTAAATTTCCAAGGAAGGAAAATGAACTGACTATCCATTGTTTAACACTGGCTAAATCAAAATGAAAATATGACAACTTCTCTGACAGATTTACTTTCCTAATTATGCTTGGTGAATGTTTCTACTGACTGATGGAAAGAGATGGTGCCTGGGAAAATGCCAAATGGCAGAAGGAAGTGTGACCTGAGATTAAAAATGTCCAAGGGTAAACTCCTGAGTGGACAATCTGTAACAAGATTTGTAAAAGGAGATAATCTGAATGTCATTATTCTTTCAGCTTTGTCTGTTTCCTCCCTGACTTTGTAAAGTGTTTTCTTGGCTGAAATATAAACACTGTAAAGTTACCTTGCTAGAATCTGACAGGGATAAAGATATTGCTTCTACTTCAGAGTTTAGTATAAGATTTTGCAAAGGAGGAATATTGGCAAATGTAAAAGTGTATTTACTGTACATGGTATTGGGCAACAAAAGAACATTTTCATATAGGGAAGAATTTTGAAAATATCCTTTCTGGTATCCCACCCCTCTGCTTTCTTACCCCTTGCTTGCTAGTCTGTTGCTGCGGTTCTACAGCTGATATACGTAAGTATCTTAGATAGCTGTATAAAATATACTAACCATAAAAGAGAAAATGTGATATTTGTCTTTTTGAGACTGACTTCACTTTCTTAATATGATCAGTTCCAATGGCACCCATTTTCCAAAAACAGCATATTTCTCTAACACTCCTCTATTATTAGATACCTAGGTTGGCCCCATGACTTAGTTTTATGACTGGTGCTACAATAAACATTGATGTGCCACTACGTCTGTTCTATACTTACTTGGACATATGTCCACCAGCTGAACAGTTGGGTCATGAGGTAGATCTTATATAGGTTTTGAGGAGCATCAGTATTGACTTCCAGGTAGCTGGGCTAGTTTGCATTCTCACTAACAGTATGCACAGTTTCTTTTTGTCATTTCACTGACACTTGTTGATACTGATTTTTATAATTGTTTTCATTCTGACTGGGGTGAAAAGGAATCTCAATGTAATTTTAAGTTGCATTTCTCTGATGCTCCTTTGTATTTCATCACTTGAAAACTCTGTGTTCAATTCATTAGCTAAGTTTTGTTGGATTGTTTGATTTTTTTTTTTTAGATCTTTGTATGTTCTATATATTAGTATTCTAGGAGAAGCCAGGTAGCTATTAAAGATTTTAATGCATGCACCAAGCTCTCTCCACGTCACCCTTTCTTTCACTGTGCAGAAGCTTCATAATTTCATTAGGTTCCATGACTGCCAATTCTTGTCATTATTGCTTAAATAGCTGGAGTTCTATTTAGAAAAGTCCCTGCTTATGCCTATATGTTGGTTTTAGAATTTCAGATCCTAGGTACATTTGGAACAGGGTGAATATGGACAAATGGTTTCATTCTTCTACACGTGACTTCAGCTTTTCTAGCATAATTTAATGAACAGATCAACTTTCCCTTTGCTGAGATCCCCTATTGTGATTAGCTGGCCACTCCTTGTATTCCCGATGTGTAATAAACACAGAGTATTCACTCCATCCAAGCTTGCAAGCCATGCAACCCAAACCCAGATTCCAGTCTGCTTTGCGTTTCTCCTTCTTCTTCTCCAGTTGCTCCCAGTCAGGTCACCAGACTCAGCCAGAGGACTACAGCACTTCTTAATGGCTACCTCCTATCCTCCTTTGTTAATGACTTTTTTTTTGAGTCAGACAGTAAATGAGGGGTGAAGTCTGATAAACGCCTTTCCACACATCTGAAATGTCAATGGATGCAGTCTTGTGCCCATCTAGGGCTGCAGTGAGGTCATGACTGCTGTACTGTGCCACGACAAAAACACACTCTAGCATTCTTCCCCCACTTCTTCCTCCTATATTCATTCTGCTCCTTCTTCATGGAAAGGGGTGTCTGGTCTAGGGTGGGGCACTCGACAGTCATTTACTACCAACTGTGATTTGTCTGAATGATTGCTGCACATATAAAATGAAGCTTCTCTGATGGCAACCCAGCAGCAGTAACTCCAGATATAAAGACAGGTCTTCAGAAGGCAATTTGCTACCATTTTTATTTAACAAAATGAGACTGGTAAAATTTCTTCTAAGGACTATGACTGACCTCTTTAGCCACAAATTCCTAGCCAGATTTATAGCACAGGGTATAAATTACCTCCTATGGCGTGGGTCTCAAATAGAATCAGAAAGCAGTCCTTACCGCATTATAGCCATGCCACTAATGCACAAAGAGGTGGGGGTATATATTGCTAGTAGACAGGTCATTCTTGTAGCCTATGAGGTGTACAACTGTGTAGAACTATTAATGTTCTCCTCTAGCAGTTTGCATAGCACTTCCTGGCCCTAGGAAAGATAGTTCGCTGGGAGGAAATTTCCATCCAGATCTAGCTTGATTTTTTAATGTCTTATAACCTGTGTGTGTAGTAACTTCAGCCATAAGGTCTTATGGACTCATTCTGATAGACAACCAAGAACATCAGCAATAGCCTGTATTATTTGGGGCCTCCCTGACCAATACCTCCTAAGTATATATTATAATCTGGAACTAGGGTTTTGTTTAACAGCCTTTGGTTTTTGGGAGGAACATTATCTACTCATGTAGAGTACTTCCACTCAAAATATATTTTAAAGATTATATTTTTAAATAGATTTATAAAGTAATAGATTTCCATAGTGGTTTTTCATACATCCTCAGTTTTGGTTAACCTTCCCTTGACCTTATTCCTCTCTACACTATTCCCCTAGACCAATTTCTGCTAAAACTTTTTCACTTCTAATATTAACTTCTTTACTTTTTATTTATTTATAGATTCATTAATTGATTGAAAATACATTCTTCTCTCATTCTATATAATCTGACTACTGCTTCCCCTTCCTCCACTCTTTCCAGATCCCCCTCACTCCCCTCTTCTTCAGATCCACTCTCCTACTGTTTGTCTTCAGAAAAAAAGAAGGCCTCCAAGAAACAACAGCCAAACAGGACAAAAGAATATATAATAAGATATAATAAGCCTTCCTGTCAAAGCTAAACAAGGTAACCCTATAGGAGAAAAAGAGTTCAAAGGCAGAAAAGATTGTCAGAGATACACCTGCTAGCACTGGCTGAGGGGTGTCCAGTAAAGATCTCTAAGCAACCCAGGCTGACTCTAGGACAGAAGGGCACTCTCTAAAAACTGGGAACGAGGCTCCGTTGCCCAGGACAATGTCAACACAGTTCATTGAATAAGCTGAGACTGAGCTGGTGCCTGATGGAACTCTTTTACTTTCAAATTTCATTGCCCTACTGTAGGTCCTCACTTAGCACATGCCCAACAAGTTCCCTTTTCTAAGATCCTATCCTTTAAAAGCATTCCAATCAAACATTCTATTTGATGCTAGGGTCTCCATGTGAGAGAGAAATGCAGCCTGTGATTATCTGTGCTTGAGTCATTTCTGTTTTTTCCAGTTCCACTCATTTTCCTGAGCTTTTGTAATTTCACTTTTTTTTTTTTACAGATGAATGAAACTCTGTTGTGTATATGTAACACCATTTTGTTATTCATCAGTTGATTGGCATATAGCTTTTTTACAGTTCTTGGCTACTTAGTGAAGAGAGCAACAATGAACATAGTTATACAAGTATCCAGGCATGATAAAGCTGGGCCATATGGCAAATTTATTTTTAGTTTTTTGAGCAAGTTCCACACTGATTTCCATAGTAGTTATAGCAGTTTACATTCTCAACAACAATGAATTAAGTATTCTCATTTTCCAACACCCTTGCCAGAATTTGTTGTCATTTTAAAAACATATTATAGCCATTTTGATTGGGGTGAGATAGAATCTTAAAACAATTTTAATTTGCCTTCCTGTGATGACTAAAGATGTTGCCCCCCTACTTGCAATTGCAATTTAATTATAACATTTATCCCTTCCTGTTCCTTTCTCCAAATCTTGCCGTGTTCCCTGACTTTCCTTCAGATTATCACTAATTATTAACTGCATGCATATGAATGTATATATACATATACATACATAATCTTTAACATTTTCAGTCTATTTAATGCTACCTGTAAATGTATTTTCATGGTTGACCAGTTAACTCTAAACAACAAATTGATGTGTTCTTCCCTGGGGAAGGCTACCTCTCCCGTTTCCAGCTTTCCTCAGTTACCTATAGTTCTTTGTATAGGTTTGAAGCCTTGCAATTTTTTTTCTCCATCTAGTTTGTCATGTTAACTTGGTGTCATCCTTGGTCTGCTCATGTGTGGGCAGTCATATTGCTGAGAATTTATGGGTATAGCTTCTAATATTAGTAGGAGACACACTCTCCAAGGAAACTCTTGGGTCCTCTGGCTCTCATAATCTTTTCACTCCATCTTCTTCAATGTTCCCTTAGTCTTAGGGTGTTTTGTAGACATATTATTCACTAGGACTGGGCTCCACAATTCAGCATTTTAATTGGTTATGGTTTTCTGTAGCAGTCTCCATTTGTTACAAAGAAAAACAGTTTTTAAACTAGGACTGGGCTCCACAATTCAGCATTTTAATTGGTTGTGGTTTTCTGTAGCAGTCTCCATTTGTTACAAAGAAAAACAATTTTTTTGATGAGGGGGTAAAGATTACATTTATCTGTGGGTAAAAGGGCAAATGTTTATAGACTGTTATTAGGGATTATATTAAACTGCTTTAGTAAATTAATGGTTGTAGATTCTCCTCCAGTAACCATGGCTTCACTAGCCCTGAGTAGTCAGGTTTTCAGTGGCAGGAATTGTTTCTTACTTGTTGAGTGGGACTTAAGTAGAATTAAAGAGCAATTGGTTACTACCAAGATAACCTATTACCTGGGTGTTACTACTACACCTGTGAGGGTGATTATTGTCCCATGCTGGTCATTAATATCATTCATAGGCATCCTAGCTGCATAGGACTGTTGATTTCATCCCTCCTTTGGAAGCTTGCATAGTACCTTCTGCAACCACAACACCTAGTTATCAGGAATGGAGAATTCAGGTCAGTTTCAGCTTGGGCCTTGTTTCTGAAGTGCATGATGTCTCCATCTACAGGAACTGGCCTTCTATCTCTAGGGGCAACCAAGGGCAACAGCAATAGACTGTATGTTTTGAGAGTCTTTTGGACTGTGTCGGTCAACAACTTAGAAGAGGGCTTCTCATGTCTGGTATTAGTGTTTTTGCTACATGGTCTTTGAACCTTGGAAGGAGCACAATCAGCCCAGATGATAAATGCTCATTAACACTATATATAGAATTTCTCCCATTATCTTTTCTCAGTTAACATTTTCTTTTGCTATACATAAACTCTAAAGTTTCTTAATCTCTCATTCATCAGTTATTGACCTTCCTTGAGCAAACATTAGTCTTATTAGAAAGTCCTTAACTATGCTTCTATCTTGAAGGGCATTCCCTAGTTTTCCTCAAGCAGTTTTCATGGTTCAGGCCTTATGTTTAGGATCCTGATCTATTTGGAGTTTATTTTCTTGCCAATGAGAGATAAGTATTTAGTTTCATTCTTTTTCATGGAGATACCCAGTTTTCTCAGCACTACTTTTTCATTTGTCTTTTTTATAGTAAACATCTTTTTCAAAAAAGAGGTAGTTGAGGTAATTGTGAGTGGGTTTTTTTTTTTTTGTAATTTTTCTCAACGTGTTTATTTTGTATAGGAAAGCTATAGGTTTTATAATTTACTTTTGTGTCTTGCTACTTAGATGAATGTTTGTTCAGTCTATATTTTCTAGTGGAGCCTTTCTAAGCTCTCATAAGTACAGAACCAAATCATCTGCAAATAAGAACTCATTGACTTAATTTAATATTTGTATCACATTTGTTTTTTTCTCTCACTTTATTGTTACAGCTAAGACTTCATCAGTGCATTGAATATGAGTAGAGACATTGAGCTTTATTCTCCTGTTCCTGGTTTTAGTGAAAATGCTTTCAATTGCCAACTCTTTAGTATTTTATTAGCTATTGGTCATTTGTCTATAGCCTTTTTTATATGGAAGTACTTTTCTTATATTTCTAGTTTCTTCAAATATTTTTTCCAGGAGTGACTGTGCCATTTTGTCAAATGCATTTTCTGTGTCTGTTGAAATAACCTTGTGGTTTCTATTCCTTAGTTCAATTCTATGACATACTACATTTATTGATCTGCATGTATTGAATTTTTATTTTTGGAATGAGGAACATTTGGTTATGATGAATGATATTTTTGATGTGTTTTTATATTTAATTTTCAAGTATATTATTGAGAAGTTTTATACTTTTCTCTATTGGGAGCATGGCATATAGTTTTCTTTATGTTTTTACTGGTTTGCTATGAAGATTTGCTACAAAGATTTGGATTTGGTAGCATCCATTCTGGTTTCTATTCTATGAAATTATGTGAGGGCCATTTCTGTTGGTTCTTCTTTAAAGGTTTGATAGTTCAGCAGAGATTCTATCTAGGACTAGATTTATTTAGTTTCAAGATATTTTTTTAAATTAACTGCTTCCATCTTATTTTATATAATACATATTTAAGTTGTTCTCATCTTAGTCTAAATTTGGTTAAGTCATATATTCAGAAATGTATCTATTTCTTTTACAGTTTCCAATTTAGTGGAATATATTTTTAAATATATTTTAAAAACTTAATACATATATCTAAAAATTAAAAAAATTAAAAAATTTTAAATTTTAATGATTTTCTGAATTTCTTTGGTATCTTTTATAAAGTTTTCACTTTCATATCTAATTTTTGCTAATGTGGGTCTTCTCTTTTTCTTTTGGTTAATTTGGCTATGAATAGGTCAATTTTCTTTTTTTTTTTTCAAATACATCAATATTTGTTCTATCATTTTTTTGCAACCCTTCCCCCTTTTTCATTAACTTCTGCCCTAATCTTATTTTTTGTTTTCTCTATTGGTTGTGGTGTGGCTTCCCTTTGTTTTTAAAGGCCCTAAGGTGCATTATTAGGTTATTCATTTACAATTTCCCAGGTGTTTATCACAGGCACTTAGAGCTATAAACTAGTATTCATTGATCTCAGATTTAGGTAAATTTTCATTTGCTTTCAACTTTAAGAATTTAAAATGTTCTTCTTAATTTAATGACCCAGTTACTATTCAACAGTTTGTCGTTTAATCTTCATGAGTTTGTATTTATTCAATAGTTTCTCTTACAGTTTATTTCTAGTTTTATTCCATTGTATTCAGATTGATACAGTAAATTAACTTCAAGAATTGTTTTGTATTCTGTTGCATAATCTATTTTGAGGAAGTTTCTATAAATTTCTTATAGTTTCACTTTCTTTCCAACTGAATAAAATTCCATTTTGTTTTTTTATTAGATATATTCTTTATTTACATTTCAAATGATTTCTCCTTTCCTGGATCCCCCCTCTCCAAAAGTCCCATAAGCCCTCTTCCCTCCCACTGTTTCCCAATCAACCCCTTCCTTCTTCCCTGTCCTGGTATTCCCCTACACTGCTGTATCGAGCCTTTCCAGGACCAGGGACCTCTTTTTCTTTCTTCTTGGGCATCATTTGATATGTGAGTTGTTTCTTGGGTATTCCAAGCTTCTGGGCTAATATCCGCTTATCAGTGAGTGCATACCATGTGTGTTCTTTTGTGACTAGGTTACCTCACTCAGGATGACATTCTCCAGTTCCACCCACTTGCCTAAGAATTTCATGAATTCATTGTTTTTAATAGCTGAATAGTATTCCATAGTGTAAATACACCACATTTTCTGTATCCATTCCTCCATTGAGAGACATCTGGGCTCTTTCCAGCTTTTGGCGATTATAAATAGGGCTGCTATGAACATAGTGGAGCATGTGTCCTTATTACATGCTGGAGAATCCTCTGGGTATATGCCCAGGAGTGGTATAGCACCTTACACCACTCAGAATGGCTAAGATCAAAAACTCAGGAGACAGCAGATGCTGGCGAGGATGTGGAGAAAGAGGAACACTTCTCCACTGCTGGTGGGATTACAAGCTGGTACAACCACTCTGAAAATTAGTCTGGCGGTTCCTCAGAAAACTCGGCATAATATTACCAGAGGATCCTGCTATAAAATTCTGTTTTGTATATGTACCATAATTTCATTATTGATCAACTGATTAATATATAGGATTTTTCCAGGGCACTGTTTGAATGAGCTGTTGTGCCACCCCCTGGAGAAAATTGACTTGTCTTTCCTGGTAGCCATTAACTGCCTATAGTTCCTCAGCTAAGGGTAAGACGGGTCTTCCTCAACCAGTGCTGGAACAAATGGAACAATGTTTGGATGAACTGATTACTAGAAAGTCCATTTGATTTATAATACCATTTAAATTAGATATTCCTCTTTTTGTTTTTCATTTGGATGACTTGTCACTTAGTATGAGTGAGTCCTTCAAGTCACCCCACTATGATTGTCTTAGGGTTTGGGTTGGGTAGTTTTATGCCAATTTGACACAAGCTAGAGGCATTGGAGAGCAGGGAGCTTCAATTGAGAAAATGCTTCCTTAAGACTGAACTATATGCAAGTCTGTAGTGCATTCTTTTAATTAGTAATTGATGTGGGGGGAGGGTGGCAAGGGCAACCCACTGTGGATGGGGCTACCCTTGGGCTGGTGGTCCTGAGTTGTATAAGAAAATAGACTGAGCAAGTTTTTTAGAGCAAGGCAGCAAGCAGCACTCCTCCATGGCCTCTTCATCAGCTCCTGCCTCCAGGTTCCTGTCATGTTTGAGTTCCTGTCCTGATTTCCTTTAATGATGAATTGTGATGTGGAAGTATAAGCCAAATTCTTTCCTCCCCCAGTTAACTTTGGACATGGTATTTCATCAGAGAAATAGTAACCCTAAGATAAGATTAATATGTCTTTATATTTGTAATGTTTGTTATATATAATTGAGTATATTGGTATTCAGTGTGTTAATGCTTAAAATTTTAATATCTTCTGTAAGTCGCTTTACTTATTCAGTAAGAAGTGACAGTTATGTCTCATGACAAGTTTTGGTTTAAAGTCCATGTGGTCAGATATTAGAACAGCAACAGAAATATCTGTATTTTCTCATTAAATTCGTCTTTTGATCCTAAAGTTGAGTTTGTGTTTGATAATAAGGTACATATCTTAGAGGCAACAAATAGCTGGATCCCTTTTGAAACAAACAAGCAATCTAATGCTGTATTTTTGTTGGTGAATGATATGCAGAGTTATTATTGAGAGATGGGCATGAAATCCTGTAATTTTGCTAATTTTGTAGTGTTTTCCTATTTACTATTCTCATTGGTTTTTTTCTTTCGGATAGCCACATAGATGGGTTTATTTTCCCTTCAGAATCAAGGATTCCTCAAAGTATTTTCTGTAAAGCTGGCATTTTAGTCACAAATTCTTCAGTTTACTTCTTTTGTGGAAATTTTTTATTTCTCCCATCATTTATGACCAATAGTTATGGCGGACATAGTGATTTTGGTTGATAGATAATTATTTTTGTGAGCTTGAAATATATCATTCTAAGGTCTCTTAGCTTTTAAGTTTCTATTCATTAGCTGCTGTTGACTTGGAGGTCTGCCTTGCTATATAACTTGGTATTTCTCTTTTGAAACTTTGAGTATATTTGCTTTTTTTTCTGTCATGTTTAGTGTTTTAACTAAAATATGATATAGGGCTTATTTCTTGGTATTGTCTGCCTACTGTCTAAATGCCTCTTATATTGTATGGACTTCTTCCTCCCTAGATTTTATTGAAAATGTTTTATATGACTTTAGCCCAAAATACTTCTCTGACTTCTATGCCCATGATTTGCAGATTTTGTATTTTTGATTTTTTTCCATTGCAGTTTTGTTTCATTCATACTTTCCTATTAGGTTATCTCTGTCATTGAATGTTTCTATGTATTGTCCTTTCTTCAAGCACTGACTTCTTTCCTCCTCTTGGTTATTTGCACAGAGCCATATATTTGATTTGATTTATTGAAGTTTTTATTTCTACCATTTCAGTTTTCTAGCTCATCATCAAATTTCACGTTCAGTATCTTGTACTGAGAAGCCAAATCTTTTAAGTTCAGACTCCATTTTAGAGAACCTGACCTAAGTTTGAACTCAAGTAAACTAACAGGCTGGTACCTAGCAATAGTTTCCAAGTTGTCACCCAATAAAACCGGAGCCTAGCTCCGTTCTCTAGGCTAATCCCCAACAAGACCAGTATCTCCAGGTTGCACCTTCAACAAGACCAGCTTCATTCCCCCAACAGTCCTGCACCGTCAGGTTACAAGCTCACCCCCTGCCTAATGACCAGCAATGTAGAGGGAAGCAGAAATTAAGTTTATGATATGAAGCCCAGCACCAGCCAATTATGTTAGAAGACCCAAGTCGCTTTCCAATCAGATACTTCCACACTTAGCCCCTGCTTGCTGCTTGCTATAAAGCTTTGCCCTGATATATGGTTGGGGCTCCTCCACCACCAAAACCATCCTGCATGACAGTGTTGTGTTAGAAGGGCCTGAGGTAACTCGAACAGAATAAACACCCTGATGTTGCATCCCTGACACTACAGTACTGACATCTTTGTCATTCAGCATGTTATTTTCTTTGAATCTATTCAAGAGTTTTTCTGTCCTCTTTGATGATTTTGAACATATTAATAGGCATTTTTTTAATTCTTTGGGATTTTACTAATTCACTCATTGATGCCCACTTTAAGTTATTCTTTGAGAATTTAATCTGAATACAATAAATTTTGATCATATTCACCCCTTCATATTACTAAATTTCCACTGTGCTAGGTAGCAAATGATTGTGACTCAGTTTCTTCTGCATAGAGCCTAGAAGCATGTGCCCTCGTATCAGGATATTGTCCCTTGAGATTTATTTAGGTTCTCAGAATGTGTGGTTCAGGGAGCATCTAGGGAGCTAATCTGCTAACTCAGATGGGTTTGTTTTTAAAAAGACATCTTCCATATGCTTCCAACCAATGGAATTTTCTTGGCCTTTCCCTCACTATGCCTATGCCGTGGCCAGGTCCAACTTTTGGGTTCTTTTCTCCTCTTTTTCTGCTTTTTAAAAATGTCTGCTGCTCAAAACACTGCAGATTTTCTGAGACTTTCTGGCTTAAGCTGGGCAATCTGTTGTCGCTCTCCCTCTCGCTGGGAGAAGAGCTGTCTAGACCACAGCACTTCCCTTGGGATAACTGTGGACTTTTCCATTTTGTTTTGCTTTTGAAACCAGAGATTTATTTTGACAACTGTTGTCCATCTTTTCCTGGATGCTCCCCAGGGACCCCAGTAGCCTGCGCCCGCCTATAAGCCTCCGTCTTCCTTTCCTCTACAGTGTTGTATTTTAAATCAGGTGATGTTATTCAGAAACCATCCTTTCTGACAGTGGCTTTGTTTCTTCACTTCACCTGGTCAACAGGAGCAGCCTCCTGCTTTGTCTTTTTGCTCTACCAGTCTTCCAGCAGGCGGTCCTACAGTCGCTCTTCCTTAAACTCCCTGAAGTGCTTCAGCACTGGGGACTTTTCCCACAATTCTTTCACTAATGTGATAACAGGAGATTTGGAGTCTAGACTCTACCTAGACCTGTCCTTGCCCAGTGTCTTGCCACCACTATAGTGTCACATGCTGCAGTGTAGATACACTGACCTTTCCCTTTTTCCAAACTGATTATGCCCTTATAATGAATGCTCTGCTCTTTTCCATATCCCAGGTCATACTGAAGTACTGACTTGCCTCCATGCATAAACCTGTTAGACTAGAATGCATAGTCAGGACATGCTTGTCTCAGTCTTGAACATTTCCTGCTAACCAACCAATGTCCAAGATGCTGTATGTAAATCATGTGGAAGCCAAATTCTCAGTTATTACATTTAATGAATAAGTTTAACATTTTCTAAGCAGTCTATTGGAATGGCTTCTTATAACCAAAGTCTTTACTTGAAAATAAAAAAAAAACAACTTAGAATGGAGGTGAACAAGGATAAAATTTGATAAAAATTTGGTTAAAAACTATAGCTATAAAACAACATATATTTCTTTGAATATGTTTTCATCTGATATTAGGATAAAGGATCCCAAATACCCAAATGAAACAAGTGTCCTGCAAGTTTACTTGAAGGAATTCCTGTAGTTGGGTGAAGTACTGGAATGATCCAGAATATGATTTTTGAAAGAAAAAAAATAAAGCTCCCCCCCAACCCGGTCTCAGTTGGGCTGTGATATGCTCTCAGTGGAACCTATTGCTCCTGGTTTTCAATTACAACTTTGAATCATATTCCTTGATTAGTAACAAGCAATCAATCATAATTAATTAGTTAAAATGTTCAACCGTTAAAATCATTACCATTAATTAAAATAATTATCTATATTTTGGCTGCAGTTCGCTAGCATCTCAGGGCAGGCACTGCTTCCCTGCGCTTCCATCCTCTCTGCAGAGCCTCACGGAACACAGGGCATCTCAGGGCAGGCACTGCTTCCCTGCGCTTCCATCCTCTCTGCAAAGCCTCACGGAACACAGGGCACCTGTGATCTGTGAGCCACTCTCAAAACGACTAGTAAATAAAAGTTTGCCATGTTTCTTGTTCTTCTTACGGATGAGGAAAACATTTCACTACATACAGTATTAGGCTGTTACTACTCTTTGAAATGAGTAGTAACTTATGACAGGATACTAAGAAAGGAGGCCTTTTTTGTTTTTTTTTTTTAGAATGTGTTTCTTGGAAGGAAATGTTGATTTGTCTGGGCTTTGGGAGAGACAGCACAGAACTGTTAGGGTAGTGGGCTAGAAGTGCACCTTTTGAAACTTTGGGTATATGGAGTTTCCCCCAAGTTCTCTGTTCTCAAGGGAAATAGCTATTGATCTTTCCTTCTTAGAAATTCTGATGGCACAAGTTTCACATAAGGCACAGCACTGGAGTTTAACCTACATAACTACATAGTCTGTGTATGTTCGTTATGCATCAGTAGGTTGCAGGTTTTGCCAGATTTATCCCTCGTTCCTGGGTCTCCATGGTGGGAGCAATAGTGAGCACTCCAAGGATCTCAGGAAAATAGATCCTGAAAGATAAATATTTCTTATCACTGTAAGTGTGCTGTTATTATTGCTAAAATACCTAGCCCAAAGAAAGCAAACAGTAATCAAATTCATCTAATATTTTTATCTGTTTATATGAAATATTATTCAAATCTGAAGCAAAATATTATGTCATTCCTACTTTAATATCACTAATTTGTATTGTTTAACCTTTTCGTGTGATTAAACAGATTTTCACTAATGAAGCTTGATTTTATTTATACGTTTGGGTTTTTTTTTTTTTTTTTCATTTTTTGAGACAGGGTTTCTCTGTGTATCCCTGGCTGTCCTGGAACTCACTCTGTAGATCAGTCTGGCCTCAAACTTTTTTTTTTAATTTTATTTTATTTTCTAAGTATTTTTTATTTACACTCAAACTCATTTCCCCTTTCCCGTTTCCTCCCTCCCTGAAAGTCCCGTAAACCCCCTTCCCTCCCTCTTTTCCCCATTCAACCCCCACTCGTTACTCTGTCCTGGCATTCCCCTACATCCAGTCGTTCCAGGACCAGGGGTCTCTCCTTCCATCTTCTTGGAAATCTATTGATATGCGAATTGTGTCTAGGGTATTCCGAGTTTCTGGGTTAATATCCCCTTATCAGTGACTGCATACCATGTGTGTTCTTTTGTGATTGGGTTACCTCACTAAGGATGATATTTTCAAGTTCTGACCATTTGCCTAGGAATTTCCTGAATTCATTGTTTTTAATTGCAGAGTAGTATTCCATTGTGTAAATATACCACATCTTCTGAATCCATTCCTCCGTTGAGGGACATCTGGGTTCTTTCCAGCTTCTGGCTATTATAAATAAGGCTGCTATGAACATAGTAGAGCATGTGTCCTTATTGCATGCAGGTAAAGCCTCTGGGTATATGCCCAGGAGTGGTATAGCCGGATCCTCCGGGAGTGTCATGCCCAGTTTTCTGAGGAACCGCCAGACTGCTTTCCAGAGTGGGTGTACCAGCTTGCAATCCCACCAGCAGTGTAGGAGTGTTCCTCTTTCTCCACATCCTCGCCAACAACTGCTGTCTCCTGTGTTTTTGATCTTAGCCATTCTGACTGGTGTGAGATGGAATCTCAGGGTTGTTTTGATTTGCATTTCCCTAATGACTAAGGATGATGAACATCTCTTTAGGTGCTTCTCAGCCATTAGATATTCTTCAGGTGAGAACTCTTTGTTTAGCTCTGTACCCCATTTTTTAATAGGGTTACTTGCCTCTCTGGAGTTTAACTTCTTGAGTTCTTTGTATATATTGGATATTAGCCCTCTGTCGGATGTAGGGTTGGTAAAGATCATTTCCCAGTTAGTTGATTGCCGCTTTGTCTTTTTGACAGTGTTTTTTGCCTTGCAAAAACTTTGTAATTTAATGAGGTCCCATTTGTCAATTCTTGATCTTAGAGCATAAGCTATTGGAGTTCTATTCAGAAAATTCTCCCCTGTGCCCATATGTTCAAGGTTCTTCCCTAGTTTCCTTTCTATTAGTTTCAGTGTGTCTGGTTTTATGTGGAGGTCCTTGATCCACTTGGAATTGAGCTTAGTGCAACTGGCCTCAAACTTAAAAATTCTCCTGCCTCTGCCTCCCAAGTGCTGGGATTAATGGCATTCATCACCAGTATCTGGCCTTATTTATAGGTTTTTAAGGACTATACTTTCAGAGATTATTTCTATAGTTTGTGGTGATTATACTTTTCATGCCTTTATAGCTTTGGGTTTGAACTGCTCCTTTAGTTGGTTTTGTCCCTTCAGCATTTGGAAAACATGCATAGAGCTTTTATTACAAACCAAGTGAGTCCCCTCAAATCTACAAGTTGAACTCACCAGTTCCTCAAAATATGACTGTATATACAGAGAAGGTTCTTCTGATTTTTTGACCATTCTACAAATTCAATGTTCATAGCAATATTTTGAGGTACATATATTAATTCTAATGTAATGTTATAACAAGAAAATTGCCCATTTTCTCATGTTACCTGTGTGTGGTTAATTCCTGATTAATTCCCAGCAAATTGTATGTATACAATACAGATTTATCAGCAGATTCATTTTGCTGCTTGTTGGATCTTTAGTCTTATCCCATAGACCTGAACTTTGTATTTGCAACCAACGTCTCTCAGTTTCCCCAGTCCCACCTTTACTCTCTTGTATATTTGATTTTTCAGACTCCACATTTGAGGAAGGTCATGTATTATTTGGCTTATCTTGGCTATCATACCCTCCAGTTATGTGTGTGTGTGTGTGTGTGTGTGTGTGTGAGCGCGCTTGTATTGCAAATGGTGGAACCTCTTCCTCCTGCTCCTCTACTCCTATCCCTTCCCACTCCTTTCTCCCAGCCTCCTATTTTCTCCCCTCCCTCTCCTTATTCTTTTTCTCTTCTTTCTTTTTTGACAAGATCATAGTCCAGGGTGTCCTGTAACATGTGATCCTGGTGCCTCAGCTTCTAAGTGCTGTGAGTGAAGGTGTGACTAACCATGCCCAGTCAGATCTCTTCTTCCTCTTCTGCTTCTCCTCCTTATTCTTTTTGAAGGCGAGGTTACTGTTGTATTTATTCATAGTAACAACTGCCACATCTTTCTTATCTATTTATGTGTCATTAGTTGCTTCCATTTCTTAGTTATTGTGAGTGATGCTCAAATTAAGTGAAAAGGTATCGGGGTGGCCCAAATCCAATAAGATTGTCATCTGTATAAGAATTAGAAAACAAAAGAAAAATGGTATAGAAATACAGGTAGAAGATGACCATGTGCAGATGAAGGAGAAAAACAGGTAGAAGATCTGCATATGAAAGAGAGAAGGCACAGAAATAACCAAATAGCACATTGTTCTCAAACTTGAGCTTCTCCAATTGTGAAGAAATGAGTTTCTGTTGTTTAAATTACCCAGACTATGACTCTCTTCTTGGCAGCCTTAGAATACTAATATAGACCCCTTAAATTTAACTTTGCAAAGCTCACAGCCCTGTCTCATAGGGATTTGCAAGATTTAGTCAAATTAATCTATGAAAAGCACTTGCAATGCTGCCTGTGCGTGGTTACTCCTCAATCAGTGTTAGTCCCTTATTATAAATACTCAATGTGACAAATTATTGACATTGTTTAGTTGTGAGTGGTTGAAATAGGAATATTTGTTATACCACAGCCTATACTTCCAGTAAAATTGAAGAATTTTTCCTAGTAAAATAACTGTTTTGTGTTAATGAGATAGCAATTAAACACTGAGTGACATTAGAGGGTTATTAGCATCACTTTTGAGAAGTACTTTTAGAGTAACTTTCTTAGATCAGATACCAAACTAACTCTGAAAAAGATGTATTTATAATGATCATTCATTTTTAGGGGCTTTTTGTTTACTAGTAATAGCCTTCCAGTCAGGGATGGTGGGTCATGCCTTTAGTCTCAGAACTTAGAAGGCCACGGCAGGAAGACTGCCATTTTGAGGCCAGCCTGGGCTATAAAGTAAGAGCATGTCTTTTGCAAGAGGAACTGAGAATGATGGCACACGCCTGTTGTTTCAGTACTCAGTGAAGTAAGCAGGAAGACTGGAAGTTCGATACCAGCCTGGGCTACCTAGTAAGACTTCTGCTACCTCCATTTTTTAAAAATTTAAATTGTTGAGTAGGAAGTTTCCATAGGCCCCAAAACCAATGCAGATTATTGCCATTGCTCATGGTTCTAACCAGTTTATGGTAACCCCTTTTTACTGAAGACACCACACAATGCAGTAACAAGACATGGAGAAATCAAGCTGAAACTGAGCTAGAGGCTTCCTCCATGTTGACCAGCTTTAACTGTACCACGAAGTGCTATGGGGGCTGCTGGGGGGACTTGGGGGAGTCATCAATAGCCTTACTCAGAATGTTCTGTTTGGTTTAACCAACAGTTTTCTGATTGGATTTGAGGCCTGTTTGATTTGACCTGTAAACCTGGTCAAGAGCTGGTGACTGAGGAGATTCTAAGCTCCAGGGGAGAACCTAATACTATTGTTTCACTAAGTTGATATGTCATCACCACATTCCAAGTATTTCTATTCATAGGTTCATGTTGCTCTCAGCCTTAGTTAGAAAAGCTTCTTGTGTGAACCATTGTAAACTTATGGTCTAGTTTTTCTTCACAGTCCCATGCTCTCAGACTCAAAATATATTTATAAGTACCTTGGCCATATAACTAGGCTCTTTTTTTCTGACTAAAATCATAACTTAAGATAACCCATTTATTTTAATCTACATTCTGCCACATGGCTGGTTACCTGTGCTCAGGTTCCATGCATCCTTCTCTTTACATCTTCTAGGCAAATCTCTGCCTGGCTCTATCCCAGAATCCTTTCTCCTTCCAGATGCCCCACCTCTGTTTCCTGCCTAAGCCATAGACCATAGGCTTTTTAATAGACAAATGATGCATCCATACAGTACACAAGATATTCTTTCTTCAGGCTATAGTTAATGACAGACCCATAACTTGTGCAAGACCTGTGGCCATGGGGGTTCAGAGACAACCCAGTTTGATGTAGGTATCTTTCCAATTTTGTGTTTACCCTTCTAATTTTATCCATGTTATATAACTTTTATTGTAGAAAAATTTTATCTCTTAGATTATATTTGTTCTTAACTTTTTTGTAATTTTTAAAAGTGAGATTTATTATTGATTTCTTTACATAGAATTAGACAAATGGCATTATGTAACGTGGTTCCCAAACATACTACAAAGCCATAGTAATCAGAACATGGTGTTATCATATAAACAAATGTATAGGCCAGTGGAATGGAGTAGAAAGCTAAGAAATAAGGCCATGGAACTATGGCAAATGATTCTTGACAAAGGTGACAAAATACATATTGAAGAAAGAGTTGTCTTTCCAGTTAGTGGTGCTTGGAAAATTGGATATGCAAATTTAGAACAATGAGCCTGCACCCATCTCCCACCAGTGATGCAGATCAGCTCACCATAGAATGACGCAAGTTTAAGACTGCAGGACCACTGAAGTAAGGCAGAGAGGAAATGCTTTATGATGCTAAAATGGGATGGTATTTTGCGGAAATTTCCCAAAGCATGGAAACAAAAGAAAAAACTTGATAAATGGAAGTTCATAAAACTAGAAAACTTTTGTTCAGCAATGGCAACTATAAACAGAGTGATGACAGGGCTTACTGGATAGGAATAATGTTTGGAGAAGCATGGTCTGGCACACAGGCAGACATGATGCTAAAGAAAGAGCTAAGAGTTCTATGTCCAGATCAGCGGGGAGCAGGAGGAGAGAGACACTGGACATGACTTAAGCATTTGAAACATCACAGTCTCCCCCACCAGCACTTCCACCACTTTTCCCAACAAGGTCATTCCTATTCCAACATGGTATTCCACCTCCTAATAGTGACACTCCTTGGTGACAAAACATTCAAATCTATGAGCCTACAAGGGCATTCAAATGGCTATAGAAGGAATTCTTTTCAAAAAGATATATGTTTGGATACATGAATGTTTGTCTATATGGATTATGTGCTCTGTGTGTGTGTGTGTGTGTGTGTGTGTGTGTGTGTGTATATACAGTGTCTCTGTAGCCTGGAGAAAGGCCTTGGATCCCCTGAAACTGGAATTACACGTAGTTGTGAGCCATCATATGGGTTCTGGGAAGCAAAACCTGGTCCTCTGCAAGAACAGTAAACATTCTTAACAATTGATCCATCACACTAGCCATTGTAGAGAACTCCTTAAAACAACAACAGTAGCAGCAGCAACAAAAAGCAAGCAAGCCTATAATATCATATTTTAAATGATCTGGATGAAGAACACAGCTGGGGGCCATCTCTGGCAGGAGGATATACATATATATATATATATGCTTTTTTATTTTTACTTAATTTTAATTAGATATTTTCTTCATTTACATTTCAAATGTTATCCCTTTTCATCATTTCCCCTTCTAAAACCCCCTATTCCATCTCCCCCATATGCTCACCAACACTCCTAGTCCCACTTCCCTGTCCTGGCATTCCCCTACACTTGGGCATCGAGCCTTCACAGGACCAAGGGCTTCTCCTCTCATTGATGTCTGACAAGGACATCCTCTGCTACATATGTGGCTGGAGCCATGGGTCCCTCCATGTGTACTCTTTGGTTGGTGGTTTAGACCATGGGAGCTCTGGGGGTACTGGGTGGTTCAAATTGTTGTTCATCCCATGGAGCTGCAAAAACCTTCAGCTCCTTGGGTCCTTTCTCTAGCTCCTCCATTAGGGACTCTGTGCTTAGTCCATTGGTTGGCTGTGGGCATCTACTTCTGTATTGTCAGGCACTGACAGAGCCTCTCAGGAGACAGCTATATCAGGCTCCTGTCAGCAAGCTCTCGTTGGCATCCACAATAGTGGCCGGATTTGGTGACTGTATATGGGATGGAACCCCATGTGGGGCAGTCTCTAAATAGCCTTTCATTCAGTCTCTGAACCTCACTATGTCTCTGTATCTCCTCCCATGGGTATTTTGATCCCCCCTCTAAGAAGGACCAAAGTATCCACACTTTGGTGGATACTACTTCTTGAGCTTCATGTGGTCTGTGAATAGTATCTTGGGTATTCTGAACTTCTGGGCTAATATCCACTTATCGGTGAGTGCATATCCTGTATGTTCTTTTGTGATTGGGTTGCCTCACACTGTACAATATTTTCTAGTTCCATCCATTTACCTAAGAATTTCATGAATTCATTGTTTTTAATAGTTGAGTAGTACTCCATTGTGTAAATGTACCACATTTTCTGTATCCAACCCTCTGTTGAGGGACATCTGGGTTCTTTTCAGCTTCTGGCTATTATAAATAAGGCTACTATGAACATACTGGAGCATGTGTCCTTATTACATGTTGGGGTATCTTCTGGGTATATGCCCAGGGTCCACAGGTAGTACTATGTCCAATTTTCTGAGGAACTTCCAAACTGTTTTGCAGAGTGGTTGTACCAGCTTGCAATCCCACCAGCAACGGAGGAGTGTTCCTCTTTCTCCACATCCTTGCCAGCATCTGCTGTCACCTGAGATTTTGATCTTATCCATTCTGACTGGTGTGAGGTAGAATTTCAGGGTTGTTTTGATTTGCATTTCCCTGATGACTAAGGATGTTGAACATTTCTTTAGGTGCTTCTCAACCATTCCATATTCCTCAGTTTAGAATTCTTTTAGTTCTGTATTCCTTTTTTTAATACGGTTATTTGGTTCTCTGGAGTCTAATTTCTTGAGTTTTTTGTATATATTGGATATTAACCCTTTATCAGATGTAGAATTGGTAAAGATCTTTTCCCAGTCTGTTGGTTGCCATTTTGTCCAATTGACAGTATCCTTTGCTTTACAGAAGGTTTGAAATTTTGTGAGGTCTTAATTGTCGATTCTTGATCTTAAAGTATAAGCTCCTGGTATTCTGTTCAGGAAAATTTCCCCTGTGCCCATATGCTCAAGGCTCTTCCCCACTTTCTTTTCTACTAGTTTCAGTGTATCTGGTTTTATGTGGAGGTCCTTGATCCAATTGTAGAAGGAGATAATAATTGAATAGATTTGTATTCTTCTATGTGTTAACCACCAGATGAACCAGCATCATTTGTTGAAAATGCTATCTTTTTGCCACTGGATGTCTTTAGTTCCTTTGTCAAATATCAAGTGACTATAGGTGTGTGGGTTCATTTCTGAGTCTTCAGTTCTATTCCATTGATCTACCTGCCTGTCACTGTGCCAATACCAAGCAGTTTTTATCACTATTGCTCTGTAGTACAGCTTGAGGTCAGGGATGATGATTCCGCCAGTTCTTTTATTGTTGAGAATAGTTTTTGCTATCCTAGGTTATTTGTTATTCCAGACAAATGTGGAAATTGCTCTTTCTAACTCTATGAAAAATTGATTTGAAATTTTGATGGGGATTGCATTGAATCTGTAGATTCCTTTTGGCAAGATGGCCTTTTTTACTATATAAATCCTACCAATTCATGAGCATGGGAGATCTTTCCATCTTCTGAGATCTTTCATTTTGTTCTTCAGAGACTTGAAATTCTTCCCATACAGATCTTTCACTTGCTTAGTTGTAGTCACACCAAGGTATATTATTTATTTTTTTACTATTGTAAAGGGTGTTGTTTCCTTATTTTCATTTTCAGCTTGTAGAGGAAGGCCACTGATTTGTTTGAGATAATTTTATATCCAGCCACTTTGCTGAAGTTGTTTATCAGGTTTAGGAATTCTCTGGTGGAATTTTTGGGATCACTTAAGTATACTATCATATCGTCTGCAAATAGTGATAGTTTGGCTTCTTCCTTTCCAATTTGTATCCCTTTGACCTCCTTGTATTGTCTGATTGCTCTGGCTAGGACTTCAAGTAATATATTGAACAAGAAGGGAAAGAGTGGATAGCCTTGTCTAGTCTCTGATTTTAGTGGTATTTCTTCAAGTTTCTCTCCATTTAGTTTCATGTTGGCTACTTGTTTGCTATATATTGCTTTTACTATGTTTAGATATGGTCCTTGAATTCCTGATCTTTCTAAGACTTGTATCATGAAGGGGTGTTGGATTTTGTCAAATACTTTCTTAGCATCTAATGAAATGATCATGTGACTTTTTTCCCTTGAGTTTGTTTATGTAGTGGATTACATTGATGGATTTCAACCATCAATGAACCAACTCTGCATCCCTGGGATGAAACCTACTTGGTCATGATGGTTGATCATTTTGATGTGTTCTTGGATTCGGTTTGTGAGGATTTTATTTAGTATTTTTGCATTGATATTCATAAGGGAAATTGGTTTGAAATTCTCTTTGTTTGTTAGGTCTTTGTGTGGTTTAGGTATCAGATTAATTATGGGTTCATAGAATGAATTAGTGTTCTTTCTATTTATAATTTGTGAATAATTTGAAGAATATTAGTATTAGATCTTCTTTGAAGGTCTGATAGACCCTGCACTAAACTCATCTGGTTCTGGACTTTTTTCTTTTTGGTTTGGGATTTGGGAAACAAATGGCTAAACATCTATCACTTGTCTCAGCTCCACAGGTTCACTGATGGTTTAAAAAAAATGGTAACTAAGTTATTAGTGAAGTTTTGTATAGATAAACCCAGTCAATATTTTATCTTCTGTCCTAGTACCTATAATAAATCATTAGTTCCCTTTGGTTATTTGTTTTACAACCTCTTGGAATGTGCTCTGAGTAGGAGAAAGTCTGGTTACTATTTAAGAGCAATTAATTGGTGACACTTGGGAGACTGGCAGAGTTCTCATTGCAGTTTCAACTATCAGATATCGACCTAGTAGCAGTCCCAGTATAAAAGAGCTTAATAATCAAATTTTAGGAATTCTTATAGGATCATCATTAAGACTTAAGAAGTCATCTATTTGTCCATATAGTGTCACTACAAGTTAGCATATCTTTGTTGATCTGCAGAGATCTTCCCCAAAGGAGTGTGCTGTTACTTAGTGATTGTTATATATGTCTAATAATAACAGAAAAAGCATATTAATAGCAGAAATCTTTCCTAAAATGAATCCCTACAGCCTTGCTTAATAAGGGTGAACCTGTTGCAGATTATATAACAATCTGATGCAGGCTATTTCAGGATGATCACCTGCTATTTATTAACATGTCTCATTATGGCTTCTGACAGAACTCTCAGCTCTTTCTTCAGCATCATGTCTGCCAATGTTCCACCATGCTTCCTACCACTAGGATAATGGACTAAACCGTTGAACCTATAAGCCATATCTAGTTAAATGCTTTCCTTTATAAGAGTTCCTATGGTGTCTGTGTCTTTTAACAGCAATAGAACATTGCTTAAAATGTCTATAATCCTAAACATCAACCTTCTGTAAAATGTGTAGTCTCCAAATATTATTCCCGTCCAGTAAACTCTCTCATATGGCAATCAAATACTTAATATTACCAATAAAAGAATACTCAATAACACTAATTGTTAGTAGGATGTAAAAACACAAAAAAGTATCACCTCACCAGCAAAATTGCTATTAAAACACTGAATGTAACAAGTACTGGACAATAGTGGAGAAATGTAACCATTCAATTACACACCACTGTAACATATATTACTACAGTCATCATAAAAAAAGTTCAAGAAAAGGATATAAATATCATACATAGATTTGCTACCTAATATACTTGCCTCAGTCTTGGATATTTATCTGAGATGAAATGAATACATAGAGGGGGCATCTGCAATGTCCTGTTTACTATGCATAACAGCCAAAAGAGAAAACAAGTGCTCATTCACTGACATAAAGACCATGTGGAGCATACACCCAATAGAATGTCATTCAGCTCTGAGAAGAACAACTTCTTGTCCTTTGTGACAATGTGAATATAACTAGAAAACATTATACTAAGCCAGGAACTGAAAAAGAACACATGATTTCCTATGTGGAATCTTAGAAGGCTGATTTGACCCAAGCATTTGAAACTTGTCAGATGGCAATTATTAGGTGCCATGGAAGAAAGGCATGCAGTTAAGTGTTGACTAGTGGACATTTTGTTACAGGTAAACAGGGGCAAGAAGTTGTGGTGTGTATTGTGCTCTTGTGTGACTATTAGATAAGTGCTATGCCATTTCAGAAAGAAGAAAGGATTTTGATAATTTTTAACTTAAAAAAATATTTTAGGAGCTGAGTATGTTTGACTTGATTTAAATGTTTATCACCTATGTATTCAATTATGTGTCAAAACAACATAATGCCATATTGTGTAAAATTTTATACTTTTATAAATAACCTAAGAGAAGACCCACTCTATATTTCCATGTTTGCTTGGAATATGGGCATTTGTTTAGGAGAGCTTTTTTCAGACTGACAACCCAAATGCCTTATGACTCTGCTTAGAAGATTTGATGAAGCTGCAGTAAACAGAGAACACTTGAGAAGAATTGAAGAATGTTGAGGCCCATTGGTTAAGGGCCTCAGCTCTCTAAATTACAAAGGAAAACAGAGTAGATGACTTTGAGGAAAGACCTCTCCCTGTGAGTTAGAATTAATGACACATAAAGTAGGGTTGCTTTGTGCTTGAGCCCCATACAGATGCTTCCAGTTATAAAAGAATAATATGAAAACTCATCAATTAGTAACTCTGCACACCTTCAGAAAGAGATCTTCCTCCACAGGCTTGCATTTTCTAACAACCTCTTAATGTGTTAAAGCTGTAGAGAAAGGCTTTATCAAGTGCAGAGCACAGTAGGGCAGCACAATGAAATACTTTAGAGTTCCTGGGAAGCTCATCTTCTTTAAAAATGCATCTTTCATTAAAACTATTTTATTTGATTTTACTGAAGTCATTCTCTTGTTTTTAATCCATGAGAGCTGCTGGTTCACAGTCGACTCCAACATTTATTCTTCTTTTGAACATGTTCACATGGAGCTAGTTGACAAGGTAGGGACATTGACACCACACTTTCCAGTTTCTTCTTACTTAACCATCTGCTTCCCTCTAGGACTGAAAATTTCAGTGACTAATATGAATGGAAACTGTGAAGTTATGGAATGTTGATGATAAATTAATTTACATAGTGTAATTTTAAAACTGAATATTAAACTTGCTGCAAGTAGAGTCCATTTACAAAGTACTTTAAAAAACAGGATCTGAAAGAGATCCATTTAAACTCTGACCCTTCACTTTCTGTTATGTGGTCCTGAGAGAGTCTTTTCATCTTTTCTGAGCCTTGGATCATGCATTTATGCTGAACATTAATAGCACACTTTGCAGGGTTGGGGGAAGGGTACAATGAAATTGTGCATATAAAATCACATAGTTCAGTGCCTGGCTCAAACTAAGTCTTTATGGAAGTGATTTCTGGGCTTCCTAACACAGACATTACTTGTACTAGTTTCTTTAAACTCACTGGACAAGCCTAGAAATCTTCTTTAAGCTAGGCACTGTGCTCAAACTTAGAAATAAGGCCAGCAGGCTTGAGGCATCTAGTCTACTAACAGAGTAAAGATAAAGAAAATGTGGTTATACCACAGTAGAGAAATGCAAGACACAGTAAAAATACAGAAGTGGGACCAGGCAGTGTCTTAGGCCTAGAGACTAAGGAGTTGTCATAGAAACCAGGTTAGATCTTCAGTTATTCAGGCTGCTATTCCAAGTTGGCATAGGCTGAGTGGCTTAATCAGCAGACATTTAATTGTCACTCTCTGGAGGCTGTAAAAACCAAGACCAAGAAGGCATTGACAGAGTGTCTGATGGGCAGCATTTGCTTTGCATGCACATGTGGAAAGCAGGGGCAGACCTGGCTCCTTTCTTAAAACTGTCCACCCTTCCTCCACTGCTGGTGGGATTGCAAGCTGGTACAACCACTCTGGAAAGCAGTCTGGCAGTTCCTCAGAAAACTGGGCATGACACTCCCAGAGGATCCTGTTATACCATTCCTGGGCATATACCCAGAGGCTTCCCCTGCATGCAATAAGGACACATGCTCCACTATGTTCATAGCAGCCTTATTTATAATTGCCAGAAGCTGGAAAGAACCCAGATGTCCCTCAACGGAGGAATGAATTCAGAAGATGTGGTATATTTACACAATGGAATACTACTCTGCAATTAAAAACAATGAATTCACGAAATTCCTAGGCAAATGGTCAGAACTGGAAAATATCATCCTTAGTGAGGTAACCCAATCACAAAAGAACACACATGGTATGCAGTCACTGATAAGGGGATATTAACCCAGAATCTCAGAATACCCTAGACACAATTTGCATATCAATAGATTTCCAAGAAGATGGAAGGAGAGACCCCTGGTCCTGGAAAGACTGGATGTAGGGGAATGCCAGGACAGAGAAGCGAGAGGGGGTTGAATGGGGAACAGAGGGAGGGAAGGGGGCTTATGGAACTTTCGGGGAGGGAGGAAATGGGAAAGGGGAAATCATTTGGAATGTAAATAAAAAAAAACTTAGAAAATAAAAAAAAATACGAAACTGTCCACCCTTTAATGCTATCACATTAGGGAACAACAGTAGAATTTTTAAAGGAGATATATACCCTTAGTCCATACCATGTTAGGTCCAATAGAACCACATCTGTCATAAAGATAAGAGGGTCCACAAGAGCCATGGCACTGCAAAGACACAAAGATGCAGATTGTCCCCATGAGGACTGCTGCTGTGAGGTAGGGTTCTGTGGATGGATAGTGAGCTTTACATGACCCATGGGGTGAAGACCAGGCTGCAGAGCTCAGGTTCTCTCTCTCTGTGTGTACATGCAGGTGCGCTTGTGATCCTGTACAGCAGTGCACTCTTACTAGCAACTAAACTCAGGGTCTGTTCAGGTTGAGCCCCCTCCCTCTCCCCTCACAGATGCAATCATTCTCCTGAGTGTTGTTGGCTCTCCTTCAATCCCCGAACCTGAATGTTTCCCAGACAACATTTTATCATTTTATCAGACAACACCGTCTACTAGCTTCTGGATAGCTTGCTCAGCAGAGGAGCTAAGGGCTGCCAAGAAAGTTAATCCAGGCCCTTCTTGAGTTTCTTCTGACCATGCAGGACTACCTCCTTTCAAAATCCTAAAACGTAAAATGAGAAATACCCTATGTGTTTGAAGTTTTCTTTCTCAGACCAAGGAGGAATTAAGGTGGAGTAGGTCGTGGTACCCTGATTGTGACTTCTGAGGGGTTGTCCAAATCTGCAATCAATCCTCCCTCATTCTGTGAGTAATGTGTTCTGTTCCTGAAGGGGTGGCCACTTTTAAACCTCAGCTAGACCCTTGGCACAGAAAATTATTCTGTAAATAGGCTACATCCTTTGGTAGTCTTTAAAAATATAGTAGCCATTGTAATGATGTTTGGGGCTGTCATAATTCTACGGTAAATAAGTTGAGCCTGGCAGGAGTATTCTCTGAGTGTTGCTAAGGCCAGGGCCAGCACTGGCAGGGCCACTGTATTGGCTCAAGAGAAGAGGTCCTTGCTCTTAGGTAAAAACTATCTGACACATTTCGGGAGATCATGGTGGAGTTCAGGTATTCTGACATATAGCTGATTTTCTAGAGGTAGGTTAGGTGAAGTGCTAAAACCTGTACACTTGCCGTAAAGAGAGGGAGTGAGCCCACTTAAATGTTCTGTAGTTTGAAAATGATAGCTATAAGTTACTTTCATAGTGAGACATATCCAGACATTCATTCATTTCATATCCAGACATTCTGAAACGTTTGTTTTCATAGTGAACAGCTATTTAAGCAGTGGGTTACTGGTTTATACTGCCTGGGTGGTTAGAACTGAAGCATTGGAAGGGTCCTACTGATGAGTGCTCTTCAGAGACAAGTCTTCCATAATTTTTGTAACCCATAGTCTGAGACTTTATTTCAATGTTGTGAGATAAGAGAGTAGTTTTCTAGTATATTCCATTTTCATTGCTGCTGTTAGAGTTTCCAAAACTCCAGCTGGTTTTTGTTGCCTGCATTGCAAAGAAAGGTACTCAATCTGGGGCCATCTGATAGGAAATTGACAGGAGTCTTGGTGTTTTGGCTGCTGCTGTTAACGATTCTTGTATACATAAGGTGGATCAGAACTCAGAGTTCCTTTGATAAGGTTTCTGTAGGCTTTTGTTTAAATGTGATTTGACATAGGATTGTGGGGGGAGAATCTCAGTCTAATAGTGCACAAGCATCCATCTGGGATTAAATATGATGAAAATCAGGCTATACTGTTTGGTTAAAAAAAACGTTTTTGGTGAAGCTAGGGATGCAGGACACTAAATATGCTGCCTCGACCTTCATGAGCAGGTAGACTCATTGGATTTAGGTTTATGTTCTGATTTTTTTTAAAATAGATGTTTGGCTCATATGTAGGTTGACTTGCAGAACACACACACACACATACACACACACACACACACACACACACAGAGGCATGCAGACACACATAGACCTTTGAGTACAAGTAGTTGCAGATGCCAGAAAAGGGCATCAGATCCCTATAGCTAGAGATATAGGTAGTTGTAAACTGATAAATGTAGGTCCAAGGAACTAAACTTAGGTGTTCTGCAAGAACAGTGCAGACTCTTAACCACTGAACCATTTCTCCAACCACTTTGAAAGCATTATTGAAGTATAGGACCTAACTTTCAAATTGCATGTGAAAGTTTGTTTTATAGCTGATTTTATAATATACAGAGGCATTAAAGAATAACCAAGGGTTCATTTGTTGTTGAGAATAGGTTTAACTACCCTGGGTTTTTTGGTTTTTTCAAATGAATTTGAGAATTGCTCTTTCTAAATCTGTGAAGAATTGAGTTGAAATGTTGATGGGGATTGCATTGAATCTGAAGACTGCTTTTGGCAAGATGGCCATTTTTACTATATTAATCCTGCCAATCCACGAGCATGGGAGATCTTTCCATCTTCTGAGGTCTCCTATGATTTCTTTCTTCAGAGACTTGAAGTTCTTGTCATACAGATCTTTCACTTGTTTGATTAGAGTCACGCCAAGATACTTTATATTGTTTGTGACTATTGTGAAGGGTGTTGTTTCCCTAATTTCTTTCTCAGCCTGTTTATCCTTTGAGTATAGGAAGGCTACTGATTTGTTTGAGTTAATTTTTTATCTGGCTACTTTGCTGAAGTTGTTTATCAGAGTTCTCTGGTGGAGTTTTTGGGGTCACTTATCATCTACAAATAGTGATATTTTGACATCTTCCTTACCAATTTGTATCCCTTTGACCTCCTTTTGTTGTCTAATTGTTCTAGTTAGAACTTCAAGTACTATATTGAATAGATAGGGAGAGAGTGAGCAGCCTTGTCTAGTACCTGATTTTAGTGGGATTGCTTCAAGTTTCTCTCCATCTAGTTTGATGTTGGCTACTGGTTTGCTGTATATTGCTTTGTACTATGTTTAGGTATGGGTCTTGAATTCCTGATCTTTCCAAGACTTTTAACATGAAGGGATTCTGAATTTTGTCAAATGCTTTTTCAGCATCTAATGAAATGATCATGTGTTTTTTTCTCTTTGAGTTTGTTTATGTAGTAGATTACATTGATGGATTTCTGTATATTGAACCATCCCTGCATTCTTGGGATGAAGCCTACTTGATCATGGTGAATGATCGTTTTGATGTGTTCTTGGATTCAGTTTGCAAGAATTATATTGAGTATTTTTGTATCTATATTCATAAGGGAAATTGGTCTGAAATTCTCTTTTTTTGTTGCGTCTATGTGAGGTTTTGGTATCAGCATAACTGTACATTCATAGAACTAATTGGGTAGTGTTCCTTCTGTTTCTATTTTGTGGAGTAGTTTGAAGAGTATTGGTGTTAGGTCTTCTTTGACATTTGAGTACAAGTAGTTGTGGATGCCAGAAAAGAGCATCAGATCCCTATATCTAGAGTTATAGGTGGTTGTAAACTGATAAATGTAAGTCCAAGGAACCAAACTTAGGAGTTCTACAAGAACAGTGCAGACTCTTAACCACTGAACCATTTCTCCAACCACTTTTTGTGTTCCTGGGCTTTTTCTGGTTGGAAGATTTTAATGACTGCTTCTATTTCTTTAGGTGTTATAAAGAAATTCTGAGGGAATCAGCATCCCTGACCTCAAGCTGTACTACAGAGCAATAGTGATTAAAAACTGCTTGGTATTGGTACAGTGACAGGCAGGTAGATCAATGGAACAGAATTGAAGACCCAGAAATGAACCCACATGCCTATGATCACATGATCTGTAACAAAGGAATTAATACCATCCAGTGGAAAAAAGATAGCATTTTCAACAAATGGTGCTGGTTCAAATGGAGATCAACATGTAGAAGAATGCAAATTGATCCATTCTTACCTCCCTGTATGAAGCTCAAGTCCAAGTGGATCAAGGACCTCCACATAAAACCAGGTATACTGAATCTAATAGAAGAGAAAGTAGGGAGATATCTCACACACATGGGCACAGAGGAAATTTTCCTGAACAGAGCACCTATTTTACTTTTGCTCTAAGATCAAGAATTGAGAAATGGGACCTCATAAAATTGCAAAGCTTCTATAAGGTAAAGGACACTGACAATAGGACAAAATAGCAACCAATAGATTGGGAAAAGATTTTCACCAATCCTTCATCTGATAGAGGGCTAGTATCCAATATATACAAAGAACTCAAGAAGTTAGATTCCAGAGAAACAAATAACCCTATTAAAAATGGGAAACAGAGAGCTAAACAGAGAATTCTCAACTGAAAAAACTTGAAGGGCTGAGAAACACCTAAAGAAATGTTCAACATCCTTAGTCATCAGGAAAATGCAAATCAAAACAACCCTGATATTCCACCTCAAACCAGTTAGAATGGCTAAGATCAAAATCTCAGGTGACAGCAGATGCTGGTGAGGATGTGGAGAAAGAAGAACACTCCTCCATTGCTGGTGGGATTGTAAACTGGTACAACCACTATGGAAATCAAGTTGGAGGTTCTTCAGAAAATTGGACATAGTACAACCTGAGGCTCCAGCTATACCACTTGTCGGTATATAACCAGAAGTTGCTCCAATATGTAATAAGGACATATGCTCCACTACATTCATAGAAGCCTTATTTATAATAGCCAGAAGCTAGAAAGAACCCAGATGTTCCTCAACAGTGGAATGGATACAAAAAAATGTGGTATATTTACACAATGGAGTACTACTCAGCTATTAATCAATTTCATGAAATTCTTAGGCAAATGGATGGAACTTGAGAATATCATCCTGAGTGAGGTGACTCAGTCACAAAGGAACAAACATGGTATGTACTCACTGATACGTGGATATTAGCCTGAAAGTTCAAAATACCCAAGATTCAATTCATAGGCCCTATGAAGCCTAAGTAGAAAGAAGACCAAAATGTGAAAGCTTCAGTGCTTTTTAGAAGGGTGAACAAAATACTCACAGGAGGAAATATGGAGACAAAGTGTGGAGCAGAGACTGAAGGAAAGGCCATCCAGAGACTGCCCCACCTGGGGATCCATCCCATATACAGCCACCAAACCCAGACGTTATTGTAGATGCTGGGAAGTGCTTGCTGCTGGAAACCTGATATGGCTGTCTCCTGAGAGGCTCTTCCAGAGTCGGACAAATACAGAGGCAGATTCTCTCAGCTGACCATTGGACTGAGCTCGAGGGTCCCTGATGGAGGAGTTAGAGAAGGGACTGAAGGAGCTGAGGAGCTCCTTCGAGGGAGCAACAGTGTCAAGAGGCCAGACCTCCTGGAGCTCCCGGGGACCGGACCACCAACCAAAGAGTGCACATGGAGGGACTCATGGTGCTGGCCATATATGTGGCAGAGGGCCTTGTTGGATATCAGTGGGAGGACAGGCCCTTGGGCCTGAGGGTGTTAGATGCCCCAGTGTAAGGTAATGCCAGTGCCTGAGGATGGGATTGGGTGGGTTGGGCAATACTCTCATAGAGGCAGGGGGAGAGGGGATGGGATGGGGGTTTCTTAAGGGGAGACCTAGAAAGGGTAAAACATTTGAAATGTAAATAAAGAAAATATCCAATTAAAAAGAAAGAAAAACCAGGGAAGTCTAGAAAGTTAGGTTCACAGTATCCTGTGTCCCTTAGGACAATGTCAGTACATGGAAAACAAGTATTTGTTGAATGCATGGATTGTATTAAATGTCAAAAGACCGTTTGTTGCAATTTTCAATAATGGATATGGTTATATACCTTAATGTGCCACTGGTCAGAATTTGAGGGTTGATGATCATGCTGCTTCTTTTGTTGGTCCCTTAAGACAAGTATAATCCACGACAAGGAGTTGAGTGCTGGAAATGCCTTTTTCCAGCAGTTATTTGATAGTAAGCATAAAAATTTCCTCAGAGATTGTCATCACTAACAAAAATATGATGCTGAATGACAGGAAGTCCAGAGAGACAGTGTTTCTATGGGCTAGTAGAAAAGTGCAGTACATGCTGTTGCTAGGCAACGGCCCATGCCAGCTCTTCTTGAATGAAGGCCAAGAGAATCAACAGAAACCAATGGGCTTATGAGGTGAAGGGTTTTCATTCAGAGTACCAACTTTTATATTCTTTTCACCACTGTAGATATCATATATCTTGGCCAGGATTTGGTGGAGAGAAGCTCTGCATGTAGCAACAGTTTAGAAAATTTTCCTCAATGCCATTTTATGAAGTCTTGCTTATGGCCAAGTATTAATTATAGGATTTGTGTACAAGATGTAAATTCAAAGAGAAGGAACACATTTCTCTACATGATGTTCCATTTTCACCAATATGTAGCCGCCCACCTACTTTTTCCTATTTGAATATTCCATTCCAGGCCTTTCTCTCCTTGGCTACATGTTTCACGCAGAGTGGGTCTGCTCTAGACAACATGCTCAGATTACATTGGTAACTAGAAAATTCTGTCTTGCAGCAGGTGTTCAGGGTGTTGTGACTTGCCATGGCTAGTTTAACAAATCCACTACTTTGGTTGCCTGAAAGTATTCCGTAGAAGAAATTGTGTCTGTGGCTGTGCTGGGAAATGCTCCTTTAGTTTAAAATACAGGGTTGCAAATCTTTTGCCTTAAATACCACTTAACACAAATTGTATGCATTGTTCTGTAATTGTCAGGTATTAACTCCCATAAATAATAAACATTCCTAGTATGTGCTAGACTGTAACACACAAAACAGTACATGAATAATTAAAATACACTAGCACACACACTTATAAACTAATGTAGCCAAGGTTGATTTTTTTACTTTGCATTTTTTCTTAAAGTCAACCCTACCCAGTTGCTTATTTTGATTATAAAATTCCTTGAATGGGATTGACACCAGGGTTTCTCAGCTGTTTGTAATATTACAGGCTTCTAAGCTCTCTGATAAACATCTTGATAACTCATGAAGATAACCTATTTCTTGTGAATTTTTTTTCTCAGATCTGTATAGACTGCCTGTATGCTGACTTGGATTTTTATTGAAAGGAGCTAAATCTGAGGTTTTAAGAAAGATTCCTTGAGATTTAGAAAGACTTTCTTATACATATCAAGTTAAATATTTTTACATGAAATAGTTACAAAAGAGTGTAACATATAAGGTGAGGGATTAGCCCATCATAAAAAATAGAGATATACATGCTCCTACTGTGTGCTGTATATACATATACATATAGATATACATATACGTATACACATATACATACATATATACATATACATATGGCAATATGTACAAATGTGCATTGTGCACACTCATGTGCATATGAAGGCCATAGGGAGATGTTCTACTTTGTCACTTTCCACCTTATTCCTTTGGGACAATGACTCTCACTGAACCTGAACCTGAAGTTTTGTTGGTGTCTAGCATGCCCTAGCAATCCTTATGTCTCTACCATTTACCTCCAGTCTTCTCTCTTAGCACTGGGGTGGCAGGCATGTGAGCAGCCACACCCACCTCAGGTCCCCATGATTGTTCAGCAGCCACTTTCCCCACTAAGCATTTCCACAGCTCCTGTGTCAGGCAGGGTGTATTTTTACATGTAGAATTCCTGAGAAATGTGTAAGTTTAAATTAACTAGATGGTTGCATCCTTTCCCCAGTGTGACTGTAACAATTACATGTGGCCAATATGAGGGGTATGGTTCTGCTTGTTATCTGTTCATTGTCTTACCAGAGAATTCAACTCCTGGCATGACTCTACAAGGTTTTGAAGAAAGAGGAATTCACAGTTGTTATAATCTACATGTTGGTCTTGATTTCTATTTTTATTTCATATTTTGACCATCACCTTCTTTCTTCTTCCTTCTTTCCTTCCTTCCTTCCTTCCTTCCTTCCTTCCTTCCTTCCTTCCTTCCTTCCCTCCCTCCCTCCCTCCCTCTCTCTCTCTCTCTCTCTCTCTCTCTCTCTTTCTTCCACTTACTTGATTTACATCCCATTCACTGCCCCTCTCCCAGTCACATCCTCCCACTCCTCCCACAATCCTTCCCCCTCCCCCTCCCCTTCTCTTCTGAGTTTGGGTGGGGCTCCCTTGAGTGTCTCCTAACCAAGTTTCTGTGAGGCTAGGCACATCCTCTCCCACTGAATCCAGACAAGGCAGCCCGGCTAGAAGCAACAGCTTTTGGGATAGCCCCCTGCTCCAGATGTTTGGTACCCACATGGAGACCAAGCTGCACCTCTGTTACATATGTGCAGGGAGGCCTAGGTTCCACCTGTGTATGCTCTTTGGTTGGTAGTTCAGTATGTAAGAGCCCCAAGGGTCCATGTTAGTTGACTCTGTTGGTCTTCCTGTGGAGTTCCTATCCCCTTTGGGACCTGCAGTTCTTTCTCCTGTTCTTCCATTAAAGTCCCAAGATCCATCCCTGTTTGGCTGTGGGTTCCTGTATCTGTCTGAGTTGGCTGCTGAGTGGAGCCTCTCAGAGGACAGTCATGCTAGACTCCTGTCTGCAAGCATAACTAAGTATCATTAATAGTGTCAGGGATTGGTGCTTGCCTATGGAATGGGTCTCAGGTTGGGCCTGTTATGGGTTGGCTATTCCCTCAGTCTCTGTTCCATCCCCCATCCTCACTTTTTTTCTATTGGTAAGATATTTTTTGTACAAAAAATGTTTGGCAAGGGTTACTCATGGTTTTATGGCTTTAGCTGGGATGCTCAAATCTAAATCTCTCGAAGATGTTGTAAACGCTCACAGAATCCATTTGTATGAGTTCTGAAAACTAAAAATATACCTTTGATAAATCCTTTAATCGGTACCTTTATTGAAACAATTATGGCAGAACCTGCCATGGGAGTTTTTCTTTTCTTTCTTTTCAATATCAGATACAAACATTTACAAGTATCATTGTTCTTCACCCTTGGCAGTATTAATGATACTGTGGTTTCTTTAAGTCTCCAAATCTACGGGTTAGAAGCTTCCTGGTATAGCAGTGCTGATAGGTTGGAGAAGAGGAGTTATGTCTTGAAGTCTTTGTATTTATGGATACATTAATGTTCTTATGGAAGAAGTGCACATGCTATAAACAAGCCTGGCTCCCTTTGCCTTCTCTTGTACTCTCTTCCTTTTCTCTCCTCCAAGTAGGCATACTTCAAGAATCTCTTAGGAAATGCCTACCTCATGATCCGTGATTCTCAGCTTCTAATTGTGAGGAATTATTTTTGATCTTTATAGATTATCTAGTCTCCCATGTTCTGTTACAGTACACAAAGTGTGTTAACACATATGTTGGGCTGGAGACATGGCTCAGTGGTTAAGAGTGCTGACTGCTCTGCCAGAGGTCCTGAGTTCAATTCCCATCAACTACTTGGTGGCTCACAACCATTTGTAATGGGATCTGATGCCCTTTTCTGGTGTGTCTAAAGACAGCTACAGTTTACTCATATAAATAAAATGAATAAATCTTTAAAAAAAGCGCATATGTTAAGTAGAAAGACAAAGGTAGAAAGATAGTTTTTCTCTTTTTGGAAAGGCACTTTTCTGCTTTGTAGAGCAGTCACAGGTCTGCGAACAGAACAGAACTCTCACAGAGACCCCTTAGAAAGGAAAGCACAAGTCATGGAGGGAACAATTCACTGGATATATTATGGAAGGATAAGATCTGGCTTGCTGGTTTCTAAAGTAGTGAAGTTAGGAAGATAAAGTCAATGTAAATGAAGGTCTATCTTAGCTAAAAGAAGGGAGAAGGCATTAGCTTTAGAGAAATACATACTTTCAATTATTTTGGCGATTCTTATTTAAGAATAGCTAGCTCATGACTTTTCTATAATGTATTACATACATGCATGCATGTGCATGTATTATTCTAAAGTATACTATTCTATATTTGGCCTGTGAACAAATAAATAGTATTATATTGCAATTACTATTCTTACATTTTTTAGCCTGGGATTGGTGGATTTGTCTGGTTGGGTTGTATTTACTGAGCCAGGGTGTGTATATGTTTAGGAGACAATAGCAGGTGAGATCTTGAGCTGCTAACAATATGAACCTGAGTCTAGTAGTATATACTAAATGACAGACTGGATGGAAAACTGTTTGTACCAAGCAGGGGAAAGGCTACAATTTATGAAGCTCTAAATGAGTCATCAAGGTTTCCTTTTATGGGGGAAGATAATATTAACAGCTGTTCCATTGGATTCCATTTGCTCAGTTCAATAGGAATTTTCTAATGGTTTATTTATTTAATGTTTTACAGAATGTAAATATTTTGCTCTGATTGTAATATGCATTTGGATCTCACATTTCAGGTTTATACTTTTATGATGAGATGTTTTGGTATGTGCATTTTTGATCCAAGGAGATTGCTGAAGCGGAGCAGAGCTGTGTTTAAGGACAAATGGCTGATGGAAGGATTGGCAATGAAGAACAAAATCCTATTGAAATTTTCTTCTGATGTTAACCACACTCCCCGCCCCAGTACTCTGAAGCCCCTGATCACGTGCTTTTCTTCCTTTGCTGCTTTTACTTCTCTCACTGCTCCTCCTCAGTTTCTTTGTATCTTTTATTAGTCAGGACAGATTACATTATGCTCTCCTACTAAAGATTCACAATGTAAATGTTTATTTCTGACTCTAGCCACATGTCCCACAGGGGTCAGCAGGAGGTCTGCACTTGGGGGTGTTTTTCTAAGAGAATCATCTTTATTGTACGGGGAAGTACTATTAGAACTCATGATCCTTCACTGCATGGGGAAGCACAATTAGAACTCATGGTCCTTCATGGCATAGGAAAGCACCATTAGAACTCATGGTCCTTCACTGCATGGGGAAGCACTATTGGAACTCATGACCCTTCACTGCATGGGGAAGCACTATTGGAACTCATGGTCCTTCACTGCATGGGGAAGCACTGTTAGAACTCATGGTCCTTCACTGCATGGGGAAGCACGATTAGAACTCATGGTCCTTCACTGCATGGGGAAGCACTGTTAGAACTCATGGTCCTTCACTGCATGGGGAAGCATGATTAGAACTCATGGTCCTTCACTGCATAGGAAAGCACCATTAGAACTCATGGTCCTTCACTGCATGGGGAAGCACCATTAGAACTCATGGTCCTTAGCTACATGGGGAAGCATGATTAGAACTCATGGTCCTTCACTGCATAGGAAAGCACCATTAGAACTCATGGTCCTTCATGACGTAGGAAAGCACGATTAGAACTCATGGTCCTTCACTGCATGGGGAAGCACGATTAGAATTCATGGTCCTTCACTGCATGGGGAAGCACGATTAGAACTCATGGTCCTTCATGGCATAGGAAAGCACCATTAGAACTCATGACCCTTCACTGCATGGGGAAGCACTATTGGAACTCATGGTCCTTCAGTTGCCATACAGGAAGAGCACCCTGGAGGACTCTGTGGACTTTTCTTCTTATACTAGAAGTGACACCTTATCTCCCATGTGAGCTTTCTGTGACAATCAATGAGTGGGTCCCAGAACTGGAGAAAGAAGACCATGAACAGAGTGTAGGTGAGTCATAATCACCACACCAGATCCTAGAAAAAATTAAAAGGGGAAACCTATCTAAGAAAAGATTTCACTAAAATTTTTCATATTCCTTATTTGGGTAGGTTTGGGACACTCCCTAGAGAAGGTGTGTTGCAGACCTAGGTGCCCCTGGTTCTGTCTATAGTCACTCTCACATGCAGACAAAAGGCTCTCTCATCTGGCACAAGGTAAAAGAATTGGCATCAGCTCACTTTGCTGCTCTGTTTCCTGCCATGCCAGGGACACACCTTGGCAATCAAGGCATACTGGACTTTTATTCAAGAAACCCTTTTCCAAGAGGATCAGGACACTCTTTCTATAAGAAAAAAAACTCCAAGGCAGAGTTGCTGATTCAACAGGTGTGCCTATCTTGGAGGAGACCTCTGGAGCTTGGGTGGGAGTTGTTCTTCACACCCTCTTCTACTTTGAGTTTTGTCCGTATTGTCAATATCTGTGTGTGGGGAAGTGTTGGGATTATAGTGGTAAGTTCTAAAAATAATTAGGCAAAAAAGAATTATTGTGCTTCAAGGTAGATTGTGCAGTTTTGAAAACTGAAGATTTTTAGAGACTTAAAAAGATATACATACATCATAGAGCAATCTATTATAAAGATATATTTAGAAAAAAGGAACAATAGCTAATAGACTAACTAATGAAAATTAGCAAAGCTATTGTTGAGGGTAATCATCTGGCACATAGAAAGAGCAAAATCTCACCAGCCCGCCAGGATGCAATGCAAAAGGAGAGTGTTATAAAAGAAAATGTATAAAACCAGCAAGAGAGATGAAAGATGGACTCAGAGATTCATCACCCTATCAGCCTGTGACTGCAGTGATGTTGACAGATACTCTGAATTCACTGAATTCAAGAAAATTGCTGATCAGAAGTAGCTTTGATTGAGTGCAGCCAGATGAGAAAAAAAAACAAGCCAGCAAATAAATAAAAGCTATTTCTAAATATAGCCTATAAAATCTGAGAAAAGAAGGGATCAGAGAACATGCTAGATGCTTCTAGAAAGGTGGTAAGAAACCAATAATAGTTAACCAACTGGTCTTATGCTTGAGAATTAACAAAGCACCATATAATTATTATTATAATTACAGAAACAAAAACCTTGAGAGTGAGAACAGAGTCTACAAAGAGAGCACACAGTACAAGTTTTGATGTCCCTTTTTCTCAATTTTTAAGAGGAAGTATAGAAATTGAATTCTAGCTGTAGGTAAGGAAGTTTAAATGAGCAAAGAACCTTGCATAGAATGATGATTTGAGTTTGATCGCAGGGATTCATTGTTAGAAGGAAAGAATCAATTTCCAAAAGTTTTCTGCTGACCTCCACATATACACTGTGCATGTGTGTACTCACACATATGAACCACCCCCACATACATATACACAATAATAAATATTTTTAAAAAGAAATTAAATTCTAGACAGATGGAATATTCAATGAAGATTGAAATGATTATATAAGATTTTTGAGGTGTTATAAGGACCCTTTACATTTTCTTTTTGAAAATTTTTATGTATATGTGTGTTTTTATCTATATGCATAAATGTGGGCCTGGTAGCCCTGGAGGTCAGAAGAAGACATTGTATCTCCTAAAGTAATAGAAGGTAGTGAGCTACCTAGTGGGCGCTGGGAACAGAATGTAGGTTCTCTGTAAGAGCAGCAAATGATTCTAACCCCTGAGCCATCACTCTAACCCTATGGGGACCTTTATAAAAAGAATTATGCAAACTTCAAAATTTTTTTAGAACTATTTTTAGAAGTTAGCAATAATAGAAGAATTACCAGCAGGGATTCTTCTCATGGATAGCCTCAGACCTGATCAAAGGGCATCTTTTAGGCCCACTTCTCTGGTCAGCTCCTTTTTTCTGGCCTGAGCAGTTAGTTCAGCTGTGATTCTGAGTGCTCCAGGTACCCAAGGAAGATGGAAGAGAGCGTAGAGGCAGAGTGGAGTTCTAAGTCACGTTTTGTTAGTTTCTCAGTAGAACTGGACTAGTCTGTTAGGCTTGCCAGTCTTCATTTTTCCTGTGTAACATGGGAAGGTTGCATTAAATTGTAGCATGGAATTACGTTTGCAGCACTCTGGGAATGATGCACAGTACTTGGACACAATCTTTTGGGATGGGGACATTTGGGAGAAGGCTCAGATTCTACACAATACCAACAAAGCAGCTATGCTTAGACCTCTTTTCCGATGGGCATGGATGACCTCATTTGAGTAAAAGTTCATGTGGGGCTAGATTTTCCCTCTAGTTCCTGTGAGTTCTAAAATTCTAGAATGCTATAATGATAACTGTGGAGAGAGAGAGAGAGAGGGAGAGAGAGAGAGAGAGAGAGAGAGAGAGAGAGAGAGAGAGAGAGAGAGAGAGAGAGAGACAGAGAGAGCCATGCTGAATATTGAACAAGTGTTTCTTTTTTTCTATCTGAAAGTGAATTAAGAATAGAGGTTGTTTTCGCAGGAACATGCATCTCTCACAGGTGAGAGGGAAGGAGTAAGCTACTCAGCATTGCAGTCCTGGCTGGCTGTAAGCACCACTTTTCCAGACCTCTACAGGCTTTTGTTTTTGAAGTAAATAATATGCAATCAGAGATCTGTAAAGTTTGCATCAGTAAGCCTTCTTGATTTGCACACAGCTCTATCTGTTGGCAAATTTATGCTTTATTTTGTTTTGTTTTGTTTTGTTTTGTTTTTTTTTGAACTCTTAGGAAATGATAATGTAATGTCATTTAATTAAATCTCTCCCTACTTACTCTATCATGGTCCTTCTTGACAGTGCATTTCCCCCTTTCTGCTGTCTGGGGGATGATAGAGATGACAGAAAAGAGAGATACTGCTTGGGCTGTACAAATGCCTGAATGTAAATTAATCTCAAATTAATCTGGAAAACATTAAATTACACTAATATTTAATGAACTTTTAGGAAGTAAATTGTGACTTCCTTTGGAATTTCACTGCAGGTGGCTGTGGTGTTTAGGGTGTTATAATTATATACCACACTGGCAGCTTTTCTGCATTAGAATGCTATAGATTAGGATTGCTCTTTGAACTTCTCATTTTCTAAACTGAAGAAGAAACCTGTTTTGTGTTGTTTTGTGAAATTCACTAATCTTTTCTTTGCTATTATGCAAATAAGAACTTAACTTTTGTTCTTTACCTATATATTTGCAAAGTGACTATCCAGTGTTGTGATGATGAGATGATTGGGCATCTGCTCACAGAAATTATAATGCTGTGGATATTGTATTGTAAACACCACTATGACCAGACACTTTAAAGGGCAGGGGCATTTAGTAGGACATTTCCATAGAGTCAGACCCTATCACACACTATAGAGTGCAGGAGTATCTAGTAGGACATTTCATGACCATCAGACCCTACCTACTTGGCCTATAGGTAACATGCACACAAACCATATTTTCTGCCATCTTGACTTGTTGTTTAAGTTGTTGGTCAGATGTAGATGCCAGTTATCTGATTTTGTCCTCAGAGGACAGAGGTTGCATGTTCCAGTTACTATGATGTATTTCCTCACTGAAGACCAAGTAAGCATAGATAAACCCCTCTGAAATTGTGAACAAGACAAATACTTTCTTGGTTTGACTATTAAGACTGATGAACACATACATATGCACACACATACACACACACACACACACACACACACACACACACAGAGAGAGAGAGAGAGAGAGAGAGAGAGAGAGAGAGAGAGAGAGAGAGAGAGAATTGTGCAAGTAAGATAGAAAGTGAACACAGAGGGAGAATGTTCTAGCCTAGATAAAATAAAACTGCAAGAGAAATGGATAAACAAAGAGTGTCAGTAACAAATGTAGGCAAGGAGGGAAGGAAAGGACATTGACATAATGTTTAAGATCACTCAGAATTATCAGACTCTTCCAAAGCCAGAGAATGGAAATTGACAGAGATTGCAGTGAGGAGAAAGGCAAGAGTCTAAAGCTATCTAGCAGTGCACGATGTGGAGTTCTGTGAAGGTGTTGATTAAGATTAAGAACAATCACAATTGAACTATAAAAGTCAGAACAGCCATGGAGGATGATGAATTTGTAAAATAATGATGTAGATTTTAGATTCTCCAAGAAGAAAGCACCACTGGCCTTGGATTTTATAAACCTAAACTTTGTGGGTATGAGAGAGAGAAGCAAAGAGTAACCCAGACTGAGAAAGCCACTGTTTGTACCGAGGTCCTGTGTTGGTGGGGTGCCTGTGAGTGCTAACTCTTCCCTGAGATATTCCACCTGTACCAAATGATGCTCTATCACACTTTCAAGATTGGGAAGATATCAGGATACATCACCTTAATAACCCTGCCTCCTTGGCTGAACAAAGAAGTCAAAAGCTCTGGTGTGGAAAAATCAGGTGAAGATGAATTCTCTTCTGTGATTATAGTTAACTATAACAACATAATTACATAGTTGCTTTTAGCGTCTTGGAGACAGTGAAACAATGTAATCCACTACATAAACAATCTCAAAGAAAAAAACCACATGGTCATCTCATTAGATGCTGAGAAAGCATTTGACAAAATTCAGCATCCTTTCATGCTAAAGGTCTTGGAAAGATCAGGAATTCAAGGCCCATATCTAAACATAGTAAAAGCAATTTACAGCAAACCAGTAGCCAGCATCAATCTAAACGGAGAGAAACTTGAAGCAATCCCACTAAAATCAGGGACTAGACAAGGCTGCCCTCTCTCTCCATATCTTTTCAATATAGTACTTGAAGTTCTAGCTAGAGCAATTAGACAGTGAAAACACAAAATACTTGAGGATAAATTATCCTCCACGGTTTGAAGTGTGTCATTTAAAAGCATATATTCTATTCCTAACCTCTGATCCCTGTGAATATGACTTTAGGGTTTACAAAATCAAATGAGGTCTGTCATTTTGGATTGGGAACTCCTACATGCTTGGTGCTCTTTTAAGGAGAGAGAGAGAGAATGGAGACACATGGCAGAGGTCTTGTGCCCATGGTGTAGATTCAAGTCAAGCATTCCAAGGGTTATCACCTACCTGGAGAAGCTACAAGAAGCAAGGAGAGTTTTCTCTAGAACAGTTGTATGGAAAGTGGCCCTGCTGACATCTCATGTTTGCATTTCTGGACTTTTAACTATGAGAGAACTAATTTGTTGTTCTGGGCCACTCAGTTTGTAATGTTAACCAAGGCAACCTAACCAAGATCCTTTACACAGTGTGGCACAGATGTTAGTTGCTCCTGCATCCTTGATACACCATTTACTTCTGCATATGAGGCCCATTCAGGATGCAGAACTTGACTCATTACCTGCTTCCAAAAGACATCCCACCATGTGTTTTCAGTTGCTGAAATTTTTGGTGTCTTTTAATGAATTTGAGAGATATCAGAAGATTGTCATATGGACTCCATACGTATTCTACAATTCACTGTGATGTTGTCTCCTTATTGATAACCTCTCCTTACTCACTATCTTTCTTTCTTAGAAACAAAAAATTCCATAATAGTCTCTGCATATCTATAAAGGCTTCGTGTTCTATCACCCACAATAGATATCTAAAACTGCAGACAGCACCAAATACTATTTATGCAGTTTATATACTGATATATGATAAAGTTTATAGTAAGTTAGGTAGAAAATTATTATTATTATTATTATTATTATTATTATTATTATTATTATTATTATTATAACTGTTAATAGAATAGGGTAATTTTAATGATGTGATTTGGGACTCTTGATAAGTAAAATAAGGTTTTCTTTTCTTTTTTCCTTTGAGTTTGTTTATGTAGCGGATTACATTGATGGATTTCTGTATATTGAACCATCCCTGCATCCCTGGGATGAAGCCTACTTGATTGTGGTAAATGATCATTTTGATGTGTTCTTGGATTCAATTGGCAAGAATTATATTGAGTATTTTTGTATCTATATTCATAAGGAAAATTGGTCTGAAGTTCTCTTTCTTTGTTGGGTCTATGTGAGGTTTAGGTATAAGCATAATTGTGGCTTCAAAGAAAGAATTGGGTAGTGTTCCTTCTGTTTCTATTTTGTGGAATAGTTTGAAGAGTGTATTGGTATTAGGACTTCTTTGAAGGTCTGATAGAATTCTCCACTAAACCCATCTGGTCCTGGGAGGTTTTTTTTTTTTGGTGGGGAGAGACTATTAATGAATATTTCTATTTCTTTAGGGATCATGGTACTGTTTAGGTTATCTGTTCCTGTTTTAATTTTGGCACCTGGTATATGTCTAGAAAATTGTCCATTTCATCCAGATTTTCCAATTTTGTTGAGTATAAACTCTTGTAGTAGTATCTGATTATTTTGTGAATTTCCACTCTTTTCATTGTTATATCTCCCTTTTCATTTCTGATTTTATTAATTTGGATACTGTTTCTATGCCCTCTGGTTAGTTTGGCTTATCTATCTTGTTGATTTTTTGAAAGAACCAGTTCCTGGTTTTGCTTATTTTTTGTATAATTCTTTTTGTTTCTATTTGGTTGATTTCAGCCCTGAGTTTGATTATTTCCTGATGTCTACTTCTCTTGTGTGTATTTGTTTCTTTTTGTTGTAGAGCTTTCAGGTGTGCTGTCAAGCTGTTAGTATATGCTCTCTCCAGCTTCTTTTTGGAGGCACTCAGGGCTATGAGTTTTCCTCTTAGCACTGCTCTCCTTGTGTCCCATAAGTTTTGGCATGATGTGTCTTCATTTTCATTAAATCCTAAAAAGTCTTCAATTTCTTTATTTCTTCCTTGACCAAGTTATCATTGAGTAGAGCATTGTTCAGCTTCCATGTGTATGTGTGTTTTCCATTGTTTTTGTTGGAATTTAATACCAGCCTTAGCCCATGGTGTTCTGACAGGGTGCATGGGATTATTTCAATTTTCTTATATCTGCTGAGGCCTGATTTGTGACCAATTATGTGGTCAGTTCTGGAGAAAGTACCATGAGGTACTGAGAAGAAGGTATATACTTTTGCTTTAGGATGAAATGTTATATAGATATGTTAGATCCATTTGGTTCATTACTTCTGTTATTTTCACTGTGTCTCTGTTTATTTTCTATTTCTATGATCTGTCCATTGATGATAGTGGATTATTGAAGTCTCCTACTATTATTGTGTGGGGTGTGATGTGTTCTTTGAGCTTTAGTAAAGATTCTCTTATGAATGTGGGTGCCCTTGCATTTGGAATATAGATGTTTAGGATTGAGAGTTCATCTTGGTAGATTTTTCCTTTGACCAGTATGAAGTGTCCTTCCTTTTCTTTTTTGATTACTTTTGGTTGAACGTTGATTTTATTTTATATTAGAATGGCTATTACAGCTTGTTTCTTGGGACCATTTGCTTGTTAAATTGTTTACCAACCTTTTACTCTGAGGTAGTGTTTGTTTTTGTCACTGAGGTACATTTCCCTTTATGCAGCAAAATGATGGGTCCTGTTTATGTATCCAGTCTGTTAGTCTATGTCTTTTTATTGGGAAATTGAGTCCATTGATGTTAAGAGATATTAAGGAAAAGTGATTGTTACTTTCTGTTATTTTTGTTGTTAGAGTTATTATTTTCTTTATGTGGCTATCTTGTTTTGGGTTTGTTGAAAGAATATCTTCTTGCTTTTTCTAGGGTATAGTTTCCCTCTTTGTGTTGGTGTTTTCCATATAATTTCCTTTGTAGAGCTGGATTTGTGAAAAGATATTTTGTAAATTTGATAAACATAGAATATCTTGTTTTCTCCATCTATGGTAAATGAGAGTTTTCCTGGGAAGGGTAGCCTAGGCTGGCATTTATGTTCTCTTAGGGTCTGTTCTACGTCTGCCCAGGATCTTCTAACTTTCATAGTTTCTGGTGAGAAGTCTGGTGTAATTCTGAAAATTTAGGGTTGCTGTATAATAAAAAGTTTACTTCTCTAAGTCTAAGTCTACTATGCTACTGTAGCTGACCTGTCTTCTATAATCCTCTGAGGCCAGAAACTGCAGTTTCTGGCATTTAGCACCTCTTCCTCAAACCCACTAAAGAGTAGGTAAATTGCCTTTGTACTATCTCCACAGGAACTGCTGGGCTCTAACTTTCAGCCTGCTAGTCAGAAGTTGCAGGGAGGAAAATAGGACACTTAGAGAAGTGGTTAATGAGTTTATTTACTAAGTTGTAAAAAGTTTCCTATGAAAGCTATCTAAGAGGGAAAAGCGGAAAGATCCTAAGTGGAGAAAGGGAAAAATTCTTCTAAGTGGGGAAAGATAAATAATGTGTGTGTGTGTGTGTGTGTGTGTGAGAGAGAGAGAGAGAGAGAGAGAGAGAGAGAGAGAGAGAGAGAGAGAGAGAGAGAGAGAGAGGGAGAGAGGGAGAGAGGGAGAGAGGGAGAGAGGGAGAGAGGGAGAGAGGGAGAGAGGGAGAGAGGGAGAGGGAGAGAGAGAGAGAGAGAGAGAGAGAGAGAGAGAGAGAGAGAGAGAGAGAGAGAAGAGAAGAGAAGAGAAGAGAAGAGAAGAGAAGAGAAGAGAAGAGATTGGGAATGAGAGTGAGAATGAGAGTAAGAATGAGAATGAGATGAGAGATTGAGAATGAGATGATTCTCTTTTGTCTTCAGTACTTATACATCTTTCAGAATACATGATCACATGTTACAAAGTTCATCACAAGTTCACCCAAAAATCAAACCATAAATTGAAATAGAAGTTTACAACAGAGAATGTTTACATGCATATCCATTAGGAGCAATTATCTAGCTATCTCTACAGGTTCATAGAAAGTTTAACACCATAACTAAGTTATAAGTGAAGTTTTGTATAGATAAACCCAGTCAGTATTTTATCTTCTGTCCTAGCACCTACAATAAATTGTTACTTCCCTTTTTATGACTTTGGTTAATTGTTTTACAACCTCTCGGAATGTGCTCTGAGTAGGAGAAAGTCTGGTTGCCATCTAAGAGCAATTAACTGGTGACACTTGGGAGCCTGGCAGAGTTCTCATTGCAGTTTTGACTCTCAGAAAAGGACCTAATAGCAGTCCCATTATAAAAGAGCTTAATAATCACAGATATAATTTTAGGAATTCTTATAGGATCATCATTAAAACTTAAGTCATCTATTTGTCTATATAGCACCACTATAAGAAAGAGAGTACATCTTCGTGGATCTGCAGAGATCTGCTCCAAAGGGGTGTGCCATTACTTATTGATTATTACATATGTATAATAATAACAGGAAAAGCATATTAATAGCAGGAACCTTTCCTAAAATTAGTCCCCCACAGCCTTGCTGAATGAGGGCTCACTCGTCACAGATTATATAATAATCCAAAGCAAGCCATTTCAGGATGATCACCGGCTAGTATATTAGCTTGTCCCATTATGGCTCCCAACAGGGACAGGAATCTTCACTCTCTTCTATACCTATTTTCCTTAGGTTTGGTCTTTTCATTGTGTCCTGTATTTCCTGGATGTTTTGGGTTAGGAAATTTTTGCCTTCTACATTTTCTTTTACTGTTGTGTCAGTGTTTTCTATGGTATGTTCTGGATCTGAGATTCTCTCTTCTATCTCTTGTATTCTGTTGGCGATGCTTACATCTTTGACTCCTGATCTCTTTCCTAGGTTTTCTAACTCCAGGGTTGTCTTCCTTTGTGATTTCTTTTTTGTTTCTATTTCCAGTTTTAGATCCTGGATGATTTTGCTCATTTCCTTCCCCTGTTCAATTGTGTTTTCCTGTAATTTTTTAAGGAATTTTTGTGTTTCCTCTTTAAGGGCTTCTCACTGTTTACCTGTGCTTTCTTGTGTTTCTTTAAGGGAGTTATTTATGTCCTTCTTAAAGTCTCCTATCATCATCACAAGAAGTGATTTTAGATCTGAATCTTGCTTTTCCAGTGTGATAGTGTATCTAGGACTTGCTACTGTGGGAGAATTCGGTTCTGATTATGCCAAGTTACCTTGGTATGTGTTGCTTATGTTCTTACACTGGCCTCCCTCCATCTGGTTATCTCTAGTGCTACCTGGCTTTGCTATATCTGACTGGAGCCTGTCCTTCCTGGGATCCTTGTTGTGTCACAACTCCTCAGAGTCCAGCTGTCCCTGTGAACCTTGATTCCAGGATCCTGTGATCCTGAGATACTGGGTGTGTCAGAACCCCTGGGTGTCAAGCTGCCTCTGGGGCTCTGAGATCCTGGTGTGACCAAGCTCCTGTGATCCTGGGATACTGGAATTCTGGGATTCTGGGATCCTGGGTATGTTAGAGAGCCTAGGAATGGAGATTCCTCTGGGTGTTACGGGACTGACTGCAGAGTTCGAGTCCAAAGTAAATCAGCCTGGCAAAATAAGGGTTTCTTGAATGCAAGCAATATGATATTAAGATAATGTGACAATTGAGAGTGGGGAGGGCTACTAACTAATAAGTGGGTATTATGTACAGTGTAAATATTCTAGACAAATAGAATCAAGTTCTAAGTAGGACAGTTTGAGGGTTTATCATATTACTCAGATCATGAACAATTTCAAACTTACAAACTATTTGCTTCTATAATTTCCAGATCACCTAACCACAGCTAGCTGAAATTATGGAAGGTGAAATATGAAAAAAAGAAATACCAGTGCAAATTTGTATTTGCACTGCAAAAATGGAATACCTTTGAACATTTTCTTTCTTACCATGACACACCAGGTCATTTTGTGGCAAATTCTGGTGATTTAATTTCTCTGTGATACTGTAACTTGACTGCTAGATTTAAGGAGAATAAAATGATCTTGGGAGGTGACGTGATTGTTTACAAATAATTTAGCTCTTCTGTCTTTGCCTACAGTGCCGTTGGAAGACCAATTTCTCCTCTGTTTTCCCTTTACCCTGTGTAGCCTGTAGCCCCTTTCAAACTTTATCTCTTCTATGAGACATTTTTGTCTGAGGCCCTGTCAAGGAGCTTTGTATACTTGAGTGATAGGCCTTTCATAGGGTTATAGGTGCTGTATGGACAGATATGCAATTTGAGAGGAAAAGGACATAAGTAGAGAGTGACAGAACCAGGTGTATGAGATGTATGAAAGTTTTCTTAACTGTTCATTTTTTATTTTTCAAATACATGAAAATGATTTCATCACTTGCTGTGTTTTATGTAGGATATCACTCAATGATTTGACCTTTGACCTTATTCATACTTACTAGTTTTTTTTTTTTTTTTTTGGTTTTTCAAGACAGGGTTTCTCTGTGTAGCCCTGGCTGTCCTGGGACACACTCTGTAGACCAGGCTGGCCTTGAACTCAGAAATCCACCTGCCTGTCCCAAGTGCTGGGATTAAAGGTGTGCACCACCACCGCCCAGCAACTATTTTTTTTTAACATAGACTAAGTCTATGGAGCATTGAAAATATAGCTTTTATGCTTGTAAATGTATGAGAATTAAAAAGGCATGGTCAGGTTTGTCTAACATGTGGTCTACAGGCTACATCTATTCCAAGAGACCAAGAATAAAGCATAACATGTTTGAAGATGACATCATATCACAATTTCAAAAGTCTGGATTAAAGCTGGCTGATTTCTTTGTTATTGTATTAATCATACTTGTCAAGATCAAAATATCAGTGACAATAACTATTCTCTAGCAGGTCATTCTTTTCTATTGCTTCAGTATTTTCCTCTCAGAATACACAAGTTTTAGAACTGGATCACTTGGCCCTTTCTCTTCTTGTCACCTTCCAGTTCAAAATGCTTTCACCTCCTAATGGCCAGCATCCTCTTGGATTTGCAGTTGGGCTCAACACACTTGAGCCTAAGCACAATCTTCTTTGTGGCTTTGGCCTTTCAAAAAATTGGCTTTGTCTGCCAACTATAGCCACTCAGCTTGCATTTGTAGTGCTGCTTTCCTTGGACATACAGGGAATCCTTGCCCTTCTTATACTGGGTCAGTTTGTGAAGCTGGTGCTTGCCACATTTCTTCGAGAAAGTCCTCAGGTTTTAGGTACATTGACCATCTTTGTAGTAGAAGTGTCTGCAATGAAAATGAGAGACCCGGTGGCTGAGATTCCTGTCTCACTTGCATGCACTGAACAGGAAAGGGACAATGGGAGGGCTTATTTTACAACTGCTGGTCACCTTTCCACTTGCATTCTTACACCTGTGTCTCTACCTTAGACAAACCTAGTGAAATGATGAACATGCCCACTCCATTCCTCTGGAAGAACAAAACTGAAGCTGTCAGGAATGTGGGAAATATACAAAGACTCCTATTAGAGGTTTTTATAATTACGTATTTATTATTGCTCCATTTTCCTGAGTGATTCCAAAATGAGGCTTAAGAGGTGGAGCTGAAGCCAGCACCTGGGAGTCTTGTGTAGAAAAGGGCATGGTGTCCAGGTCAGCATGTTCTATACAATATGTGCAAGGCCAACTTAGGGTGCATAATGAGACCTGTGTCGAACAAGCAAGCAAGCAAGCAAGCAAACAAACAAACAAACAAAAACACTCAAGGTTTTTACTGGCTTGAATAGGAACTATCTTCCACTCACTCAGGTTTTTGAACCCTTGGTTTCCAGCTGATGGCGCTGCATGGGCAGTTGTGAAACCTTTTGGACGTGGAACTGGCCAGCAGATGTAGGGTTATGAGGATGTATCTTGAGGACTACCACCAGCTGCTTCCTGTCTGGCTCTCTGCTTCTTAAGATGCCAAGATCTAACAAGCCCTACTACAAGCTCCTGCCACCACAGATGGAGTGCCGTCCACTTTGCCATCCATCTAGGATGGACCATAGCCTATAAAATCGTGAGCCAAAAATAAAGGTCTCTCCAGTTAAGTTGTATCTGTCAGGTGTTTTGTTACAGCCAAGAGAAAAGTCGCACAGAGGTAGAGCTGTGTGCACTGCACCAGGTGGGAATGTCCCTTTGTGGGAGCTGCCTTTACCAGCACACACCCTGCCTTTCTTTAAAATGCTCTGTGCTCCCTGTGGGAGCCTGACTTTCTGAGTCCAAACATGAAAGTTTTCCAAGGTCCTCTGTTTCTTTGATGGACCATGGAACTTGGGGGGCTCTAATGAAAGGCAGGCTGCTATCGCTGTCATGTCAAAAAACGCTGTAGTCAGGAAAGGCGACATGATTTCATGGCTAATGATTCCCTCCCTAATATCAGTGTGGGCCGCAGTGAGGATAACCAAGTTGAGCTGTCTTAGATCAAATGATTCAATTAGGCCAGCTGTCCCTATTTGTCATGGCTCAACTCGCTTTCAAATTACCTTTCCAAAGTGCATGCGTGCCTTAGTATAGAACTTAACAGCTCAACTGTTTTGCAGAAATGGGAGACTTAGGCATGATTAGAAAAAAGTCACCTTTTATCTCTTGTTCACAGGCTTCTTAACAACTTGCTTCTCCACATCTTCTGGCCCACTCTTGTGGGAGGTCCAGCATTTGTTTGCTTGGCTTACCCTGCAGCATCGGCCATTGTTGGGAGGGTTTACTCCAGAAGAATTGGAAGCGTATGCTGATTAGAAATTGTTCATTCAGAAAAGGAAGCATTAGTCAAAAGATTTCTAAATTGCTAAGAAAGTAAGGCCAATATTAAGAGGTTTGTTTGTTTGCTTTTATTTTTTATTTTCTGACTAACTTTTAACTTCTTCCATTGGTATTTGAGAAAAACATTTCTAGATCAGAGGGGAAAGGTTCAGAGATGAGAAGCATTAACTCCAAACTCTTGAGATCAAGGGGACTCTGAAATGAGAGTGTTTATCAACTGCTTCCAGATGTTAGTCATAAAAAGCAGCCAGCTCTAGGACATGTTTCTTGGCCTAACCACATTGGGTCCAGATAGCAGTTGGAGCATGTCTGCTGGATCAAAGCTAAAAGCAGAAATTTGGGACAAAAGGAAAAGTTTGTGTTGAATCTTCAGTGTCTTCAGAAAAGAGAAGCAGGATGTGTAGAGGACAGAAAGGTTTGGGAAGGACCTGCAGTCCTTATGCAAAATGACTCTTGATTCTGGATAGATAGGAGTCATAAAGAGGTCCCTATGATAAAAATGGAAGTTGAGTAGAGTTTTGACACCTAGTAACTTAAACAGACTTTTGTTGTGAGCCTATATCCTATTTACTGACCTCTCCTTTCCTCTACTCTCCAGCCATTTTAAATTACCTTTAGGACATCTTGGATTTTTTTCTCATCTGAATAGAGTTTATGGAACTTTGGAGCTCCATGTCAAAGCACATGTTCAGTATATGCAAAGCCCTAGGTTCAGCTTCAGCACAAAGGAAAAAAGGAATGGAGGGAGGGAGATAAAGAAATTTATAGCTTCCTTGTTGTTCAACATGTGAAGCTGTTGTAAGAGACAATACTGTAGACTAGAAAAAGTAAGAAAAGTTCACAACCTTAGTTCTTCTGTGTGAGTAGTCCCATTACCTTGGGGAGAAATGGCCATTCTACTGTTAGGCACTAGTTAGATATCAACAGTCTTGAAGGAGATTAGGGATAATAAATAAGTGATATTTATAGCTCATAAAACTAAGAATTGAAACCAAACCATAGGATCCTAATTCTGAGTCAGAGGAGGAATCAGACCCACATCTGATTCCTGGCTCTAGGAGGCGATGGAGACACACCTTGAATATCCAGAGAGTATTAATATATAATGATCTAAATCTGATTCCTAGAGTACTAAGCCATGCAAGATTACTGTAACAAGGACATATCATTGCCTTCCTAGAAGAGTCAGTTCGAATGGGCCTGCCATTATGCAAACAAGAAACAGTCTACTGGAAGTCCTCTGTTCTAGAAACTTTAGAAATAATAAGCTTGCCTAAACCATAAACTTGCAGAATGATTTCTCTAGTCATTGTCCACTCTCATCCTCTGAGAGTGTGCTCTCCTTTGTACTCTGATCAATTCTGTCTATCTTCACTCTGTGCCTCTTCTTTAACCCCTTTCCCTGAAGATAAGACGGTCTGGGGAGGGGGCTGGAGAGATGACTCAGTGGTTAAGAGCATTAACTGCTCTTCCAGAGGTCATGAGTTCAATTCCCAGCAACCACATGGTGGCTCACAACCATCTTCGAAAGAGTACACATGGAGTTACCCATGGCTCCAGACACATAGGCAGCAGAGGATGGCCTTGTTGGACATCAAAGGGAGGAGAGGCCCTTGGTCCTGGAAAGGCTTGATGCAGTAGTGTAGGGAGAATACCAGGACAGGGAAGCAGGAGAGGGTTGATTGGGGAACAGGGGGAGGGGAGATGGGTTATGAAACTTTCTGGGGGCAGGGGACCAGGAAAAGGGACAACATTTGAAATGTAAATAAAGAATATATCTAATTAAAAAAAACTTAAAAATAAAAAGAAGAAGAAGGTTTGGGGAGCCCAAGGAAAACCAAGGGAGGTCCTGGTAATACCCTCAATAAAAGAATGAATCAAGTACCCCTCTTTGAAGGGTTTTATAGAGCTCAGGAAAATAGAGCAGACTTGATTCTTGCCCTACTGGTTCTTACACCCGGTGACTATATGACCTTGGCCTTTTGTATTGAAAGTTTTGTTTTGTTTTGAAGGAGTAGGGCACCATTACTATCAGAAAGAGAAAAGCAGTTGAAGTAATTTTAGAGAGGAATGTAGCATGAGTAAAACAGGCAACAATCCAGGGGCCTGATCTAAAGAGGAAAAAATGAAGATGAAAATTCATGTCTATCCCTTGAATGAAATTACAAGGGAAGGGACTTGACTGTATAAGAACCTAGAAACAGAGATAAGAAAAAGAAAATGGTGATACATTGCCATGTAAACCTTGCGATGCAAGAAACCTTAGCATCTTGAGCCTTCAGCTTCTCATCGGTAAATTGAGTAGAGGGTGTCCAAATGAGCTGGCTAAGATCCTGCCAGCTCTGATTCCTTGATAGACAGAGTCTCTCTACAAACATGCCTTTCCTCTATCCTGCCCTTGCATTCATAACTGACTGTGAGTGTCCAGGCTTCAGGCTGGATGATTTGAGTGAGGCCTTTATCACTCACCCACTCTTCGATTTTGTCTTGGTTCACTGTTTCATCTTCACAACAACTTTGCTATCAATTTGTTATGTTCTTTTAACTAGGGAAACACCTGCCTGAAGACATAATTAGCCTAATTCACCCCTGTTAGAATGAAGCTGTTCTGTATGACACACGAAATTCTAAAATAGCTCTCAGTTGTGGGCTTCGGCCTCTTTAAGAAGACTCCACCTCCCTTCTTGCTTTGCCCTGGTCTCCTTTCTCGCTTCATTGAAGTCTGGAGCTTCTGCCTTATGGGCCCAGCATGACCCAACAAGAGCAGCTAGAGTACTTTCAGCTAGAGGAGAATGTAGGAGCTCTCTGGACCTTTGGGTCCTTTGGATCTTGGAGACTAGATAAAGTTTCAGGTGTAAAATGGTGTAGAAAATGATGACCCAGGACCTGATGTTGGCAGAAGGTTTTGATCACGTTCCTGCTCTGCTGCTCTGACTCTAAGGAAGCTGACCTCCTGGGGTTGGACCCTACCTTAGCCTGCATTATTGGTTTCTACTGCTTTCTGGAAAGAAGCAGGGAAGGGCCTTCTTCTACTCTTCCTGCGAGGAAGGGATCTGGGGAAGACATGAAAGAAAGGAACCGTCTTATAAATTTTTAAATTGTATAGCAATCTTTATATCTTAACCATTAACCTTCTTACTCTGTGTGTGTGTGTGTGTGTGTGTGTGTGTGTGTGTGTGTGTGTGTGTAGGGGCACATGGCATGATTTTTACTTTAAGTAAAAAAGCATGGCCCACCCTTCTGTCCACAGATGACTCTAGCCCCCTTCATGTATGATAGGATCCTTCAGATCCCATGGTACCTACTGGAGACAGTGTTGTAGCCATTTTGTCTCCTGGGTAAGTGGGTATATATGTCAAGTAATATTGTCCAATCTTTTGAGGGGATTGAATATAGCTTTTTACTTCCTGGGAAGCCATTATGATTGCCATCCCTTGAATCTGGGGACAGTGACCCTTATACCTTATCTCACACAGGCATGAACTTTTTCTGTTATAGCTTTAAAGGCAGCTTGTTTGATTACCCATCTCTCTCTCCTGGATTGTGAACCCCTGCAGGGCCTTGGCTTTGGTTATTCTTGGTCCCTTGGGGCATCTGCCTTTGTATCTGACAGCCAGTTTACCTTCCTTTGTTATTCATTAAATGAAAGACTGCATGAATGAACTCATTGTGTTCATCAAGGCTGGGAGAAGATATGGCTCATTAAGTGGCTCTGCTTTCTGATGCTTGAAGAACTCAAAACAGCTTTGATTCAAAATGTTGGCAAAATAGACTGCCTCCACTATTTTGACTTTTTCAGAAATGAATTGATGAGGTAATACATTTTGAAGCAATGCCACAGAAATATATCGTGCTGTGCTTTTAAAACCGAAATGCGACAGGGACCTTGTGCTCTGGCTTATGTCCTGGTTAGAGTTATAAAGGGTTAGCTAACCAGTGTTATCCCAGAAACTACAGACTCAAAAAGTAGATTTCTTTGGAGACTGCTTTCTCTTCCTTTATGGTTGGGGAAAAATTGACATATGAAAATATGAAATTTGATATTAGGAAGTATGTAACCAAGCCAACCATTGGTATTGTGACTTTTTTTAAACAATGAATACTTGCTACTTGATTGTAAAGTTCAGGAACAAAGTTTCTGTGGTCAACTAAACTAGAGTACTCACATTTGTAGACATACCTAGTTGAAAAAATCACCTGGATTTCCAATATGTTCAAGCATTTTATTTGTGTAATACTATAAGACTTGCATTAGTCATCCAGTGAACATGTGGCATGATCTGTTCCAGGACAAGTCTGGCTTTTTGATCATTTGGTCATGCATTGTTAATGTGTTTGTTTCTCATTCTTCCATATTTAATTGCATATGTAAATAGAACTACACTTAAAAATCTTACCTAGCCGGGCGGTGGTGGCGCACGCCTTTAATCCCAGCACTTGGGAGGCAGAGGCAGGTGGATTTCTGAGTTCGAGGCCAGCCTGGTCTACAAAGTGAGTTCCAGGACAGCCAGGGCTACACAGAGAAACCCTGTCTCGAAAAACCAAAAAAAAAAAAAAAATCTTACCTATGAGCTAATATGGGAATGGAGTGTGTCTGGCTTGCTTTCCTGCCCCTCCCCCCATGGCTCTATGGGTTTTCAGTTTGATACTAGCATCCTTGATTTCTGGCACACTTGAGAACCGTCTTTAGTTCCTTACATCCTTCTGGCAGCCATTGTCATCATAAGAGATAAATGCCTCCATCTCTGAGTTCCAGTGTGTGATATTTTGTCTTACCTTCACTGAATAGAGCAAGCGAAATAATTTTATTAGTAGCTCATCATTTAAAAACATGACTACATCTTTTCTGTAAGGGTCAGATATTGAGTATTTTAGGCATTGCAGATCATGTGCTGTCTCTGTTGCATTCTCTACTTTTTTTAATTAGTATTTTAAAAAATTACTCAAAACTATAAAAATCATGTTTCAATTCATTTATAATCCTTGCCACATCAGAAACTCAAAATCTGCAAACACAAGCTTCTAAACATCTAATAGAATACAGTGTGTACATTAAAGAATCATTGGCCCTCTGTATCCACAGATTTAACCAATTTTAGAATGAAACAATTCAGGAAGAAAGACCTTTCCATTTGTACCAAACTTCTATGGCCCCTTTCCTATCATTATCCCCAGAACAATAGAGCATAAGAGCTAATTACATGGCATTCCCTTTGTATTGTGTGTTACAGGTAAGGAAGAGGAGTATAAAGTTTTGCAGGTAGATACAGGTTATATGTAAACATGGCATTTTATATCTGGAGCATGAGCATTCAGTGGTAATTACATGTAAAACAGTGACAGTGTTTGACATGATACAATTGGCAGGTAACCAATATTAAGAAATGCTTAGACTTACTATTTCATATGAAAAACTATGAAGTTGAGTTTTTTTTTCACTTAACATTTTTGTTATACCTGGCATTGGAAATTCAATATTTAAATATTTTATTTTGTATTCATCAGACACATTGTCCAGTGGTCAATGAATATGTCAGGACATATTCATTGGACAGATAGGCTCAGCATGAAAAGTGTTCATTGTTGTAGCCTGACAACCCAAGTTCAAATCTTGGAACCCATATAAAGGCAGAAAGAGAGAAGGAATTATAGAATTCTGACCTCTATTAACCTGCTATGACATGGTCATGGTTACATGTATACATACATCATCTACACACACACACCATCACCACCACCACCACCACCACCAATAATAATAATAATTTACAATTAAAAAAATAGTTATCTTAGATAAGGAAAAACATGGGTAATGTACTAGGTATGGGATTTGATTTTGAGACACAGGGTTGGTTCAGGAAGTTCTGTCTATACTGGAGTCATTTGTTTGTCCCCCCCTTTTTTTTCTCTGGCTGTCTCAAATAGTCTCTCTGCACTTAGCTCTGGGAGTGTTCTCTGATATCATTTCCTTATTTTCTGAAGGGACCTTTGGTTTTTGTCTCCTAAGTCTATAGGAATTGCTGAGGTTAAAGTCAGTGCTCTTTCTGTGCACGTCTTTGTGGCTCAATAGTGAACTACTCCAGGGTATGCATATGGCCAGAGTGAAGATTTGAGAAACGAATAAGAACATATTGCAGAAAAGGGGGTCAGACTCAATTATGCTGGACAGGATGGTTCTAGAAACAAGAATAAACCAAGACTTTCCTTCTGGAACATTTTTAAACTAGACCCATTAGTTAGAGAAATTTTCAGGGATGCAGAATTGGCAGCTTGCCTCACGTTGTCAACTTGTGAATCTTAGAAACATATTGGATTATTGTTGTCTGTCTTTGCTGAAGCATATGCCTCACTAGGTGTGGATAGTCCAAGAAGGTACAAAAACCTGTCTGGGCTCATGTTTGCAGTATTAGGGCCTCAGAGAATGTGATTCCCTGAATTTCAAGTTGATCCAATTTATTCCTCTACACTGATTTTCTCTTCTGCTTTCAAGTTTCTCATAGGAACATAAGTAATACTTGTATGTGCCTTGGTTTATATATCTATACATATGAAATTATAGGTATCTCTGCTATGTATATCTCTATCTTTATCTTCTCCCTTGGTGATATGTATGTATGTAGAGGACTAAGAACAGGATATGGTCTCACCAGAAGCAAAAGTTCTTAGTCTCAGACCTCATTAACATTAACTACATGAGTGTCCAAAGTTCAAAGCCTGATTTTCTTCTTTGCTAGTTCTTTGATCTAAATTTTTGGGACACTATTCTCTCTCTCTCTCGCTCTCTCTCTCTCTCTTGTATATGTGTGTGTGTGTGTAAAATTGGGCAAATATACAATACCAAGTTAATAGACTTATTGTTCTGACTAAATAAAACACTATATTTGGTAGATATTACTTATATCCTGCATAGAATGATATAAATGTTAATTAATTTAAACATATATTGGTGATATTTTCCCCCTTTGGCTTCTTGCCCAGGCAGCTCTTCCAGACCCCAGAGAGCCATGCTGGCTGTCTCTATAAGACATCGGTGCAGATGAAGCATGTGGTGGCAGCTCAGTTCTCCACTTCCATCTGGATGTTTTTGGCATGGCACAGACATTGTTGCAGCTTGCTGCAGTGACAGTGTATGTTAATATTAAAAATCTCCACACTGTATTGTGTGTGGTTAGTTCTTGTCATATAAGATCTTACCCTCTAGGAACTTACCTTCCAAGGCCTCCTGAACGACCTACTAATTACTGGTAGTACTGTTGGGAGACAACAGTTGAGCCTCCAGGAAGGCCCTTCTCTTTCTCTTAACTGGTTCAGTGTCCTTATACATCCTGGCAGGGTTGCTTTGGAAAAATCTGCATGCCAATTTTTGTGGCTTCAGAAATTAAAAACAAAGCAAAACAAAAAGTGTAGACTATTCTGTAATCGCGTGCAGTCAGGCAGCCTGTCCTCATTATTCAGAGTCTATATTTGTGAGTTGTTATGTTTACTGAAATGTCTTTATAACACCCAAATTCATACCCAGGACTTTTATGGAGTTCTTTATAGATTTCATAGTGCACAGGCAAAAGAACTCAGGCTGCTGAAACATAGTCTCCTAGTGAGCTAGAATAACCTGTACCTTACATTCCTTTCATGGAGTGTTTACTGCCATGGTGTTCACATTGTTATGGGTCTTGGGTTAAAAGTTTCACTGTGATCAATGTCTGCCAAGTATGGTGGTAAAATCCTACCAGGGGTTTCTAACTGTAGAAAGCTTCGAAATGCCATAGAGATCAGGTATGTGTGTTAGATGAGCTTGGTTCAGGCACAAACTAGAATACTGTGACTCTGGGTTCAGCATTAGTGAATTTGCAATGTATGTCTACCAAGAAATCATCAACCAGATGTATGTAGGATCACTGAAATGATCACCAATCTTTCTTCCTTTAAGTTGCTTTTCTTAATAATAATGGAAAAGCTAATGAACACAGATGGAGAAGGGAGAAAAAACCAAGTAGGAGAAGAAAAAGACTTAAAGAGGTAAGTAAGTTCACCCAAAATAATATATGAGCTGGTATAGGAAGGCATAAGTGGCAGGTTGTTAGTTTTACAACCTGGGAGATTTTGTATATGAGACACAAGGGGAACAAACCTGGGGAACTTACTGATTGTTACTGCTACTACTACTACTAATACTACCACCACTACTACTAAACACCATGACCACTACTTAGTATTAATATTATCTTTTTTTTTCTCTTTGGTTTTCCATTCTTTTTCATGATCTTATCTTTTTTTTTAGATATTTGCTTTATTTACATTCCAGATGGTACCCCCTTTCCTCGTTACCCCTCCAAAAAAACCCCTATCCCATCCCCCTCATCCTGCAACCCCCGACTTTTCTGACCTAGCATTCCCTTATGCTTCTGACCTAACATTCCCTTATGCTGGGGCATCGAGCCTTCATAGGACCAATGGCCTCTCCTCTCATTGATGTCTGAAATGGTCGTCCTCTGCTACATATGTAGCTAGAGCCATGGGTTCCTCCATGTGTACTCTTTGGTTGGTGGTTTAGTCCCTGGGAGCTCTGGGGGTACTGGTTGGTACATTCTATTGTTCTTTCTGTGGGGCTGCAAACCTCTTCAGCTCCTTAGGTCCTTTCTCTAGCTGCTCCATTGGGGACCCTTTGCTCATTCTATTGGTTGGCTGTGAGCCATGAGTATTTTAATCCACCTTCCAAGAAGGATCAAAGTATCCACATTTTGGTCTTCCTTTCTCTTGAGCTTCATGTGGTCTGTGAATTATATCTTGGGTATTCCGAGCATTTGGGTTAATGTCCACTTATCAATGAGTACATACCATGTGTGTTCTTTTATGATTGGGTTACCTCATTCAGGATGATATTTCCTAGCTCCATCCATTTGCCTAAGAATTTCATGAATCCATTGTATTAAATAGCTGAGTAGTACTCCATTATATAAATGTACCACATTTTCTGTATCTGTTCTTCTGTTGAGGGAAATCTGGGTTCTTTCCAGCTTCTGGCTATTATAAATAAGGCTGCTATGAACATAATGAAGCATGTGTCCTTATTACATGTTGGAACATCTTCTGGGTATATGTCCAGGAGTGGTATAGCTGGGTCCTCAGGTAGTAAGTAGTCCAATTTTCTGAGGAATTGCCAAACTGATTTACAGAGTGGTTTTACCAGCTTGCAATCCCACCAGCAATGGAGGAGTGTTCATCTTTCTCCACATCCTCTCCAGCATCTGCTGTCCCCTGAGTTTTTGATCTTAGCCATTCTGACTTGTATGAGGTGGAATCTCAAGGTTGTTTGGATTAGCATTTCCCTGATGATTAAGAATGTTGAACATTTCTTTAGGTATTTCTCAGCTATCTGGTATTCCTCAATTGAGAATTCTTTGTTTAGCTCTGTACCCCATTTTTTAATAGGGTTATTTGGTTCTCTCAAGTCTAACTTCTTGAGTTCATTGTATACATTGGATATTAGCCCTCTATCAAATGTAGGATTGGTAAAGATCTTTTCCTAATCTGCTGGTTGCTGTTTTGTCCTATTGGCAGTGTCCTTTGCCTTACAGAAACTTTGCAATTTTATGAGGCCCCATTTGTCAATTCTTGATCTTAGAGCATAAGCTATTGGTGTTCTATTCAGGAAATTTCCCCCTGTGCCCATGTGCTCCAAGTTCTTCCCCACTTTCTCTTCTATTAGATTCAGTGTATCTGGTTTTATGTGGTGGTCCTTTATCCACTTGGAATTGAGCTTTGTACAGGGAGATAAGAATGGATCAATTTGCATCCTTCTACATGTTGACTGCCAGTTGACCCAGCACCATTTGTTGAAAATGCTGTCTTTTTTTTCAACTGTATGGCTTTATCTCCTTTGTCAAAGATCAAGTGTCCATAGGTGTGTGGGCTCATTTCTGGGTCTTCAATTCTATTCCATTGATCTACTTGCCTGTCATTGTACTAATACCATGCAGTTTTTAATCACTATTGCTCTGTAGTATAGCTTTAGGTCAGGGATGGTGATTCTGCCAGAGGTTCTTTTATTGTTGAGAATAGTTTTCATATCCTGGGATTCTGTAATTCCAGATAAATTTGGCAATTGCTCTTTCTAACTCTATGAATTGAGTTGGAATTTTGATGGGGATTGCATTGACTCTGTAGATTGCTTTAGGCAAGATGATCATTTTTACTATATTAGCCCTGCCAATCCATGAGCATGGGAGATCTTTCCATCTTCTGAGATCTTCAATTTCTTTCTTCAGACACTTGAAATTCATGTCATACAGATCTTTCACTTGCTTGGTTAGAGTCACATCAAGGTATTTTATATTATTTGCGACTATTGTGAAGTGTGTTGTCTCCCTAATTTCTTTTTCAGACTGTTTATCCTTTGAGTAGAGGAAGGACACTGATTTGTTGGAGTTAATTTTGTCACTAGCCTCTTTGCTAGTTTGAGCTATGGTCTTACCTGCTTATAGCCACAAAGTGAAGGAGGATGCATGGCAGCATCCATCAAATCTAACATCAACTCCTGTAAAAGAATGCATTCCTTCCTGATAGTGCTCCAGAATTAGCAATAGCTCAAGCCTTTCCACTGGCTTCCAAGTCTCAGACTGGTTTTCCCCTCAGTAGAATCTAGCTGAAATCCCACAGAAAGGAAAGTTTTCAAGTTATTAGCCTTTCCTCTTGGGGAGAGCATGATAGAGGGAACACTGTTACTTTACTAATGGGTAATCTGATACCTAGATAGGGAACTTGCCTGCTGTACTGGTAACTTGCTCATATAGGAGCTAAAAACCATCAATTCTGGGATAAACATCCAGAATGTTTCATCCAGTCCCATAACAGTGTATCTCAGAATTTTAAAGACATCCTCAAACAGGCTTTCTCTAGTTTTGAATACAGGATCAATGGTTCAGGAGTAATCGTATAATCATAAAGATAAGTGCTGCCTGAGAAGAATGTCCAAACACAGAGGAAAGGTGAATTAAGTCAAGACATCGAGATTCATGGCCATTTTTGAGCTCTTGTATTCAATCTGATCTCAGGCAAATCATATTCCTCAATTTGTCACTTCTATGGTCAATACATTGTTTAACAATATAAGCCAGTTGGGTGTAGGTTTTTGCCAGTTACAACTAAAGACTAGTTAGACAATCACCAAAACTGAACAATTCCAGTTCCTCAGAGGGTTATTTGGGGAAATGACAATTAATAACTCATAATTCCCGGTCCTAAAGCTGCTCCTAACCACATGTATTCATAAATATCTAGAAATGTATTGATGGAAAATGATATCATATTTTAGCCCAGATAAGCAAAGCCTAGCCAGTTTTGAATATGTGTATGAAAATGTCTGATGGAATACTATGGATTCCATACTGCAAACAGGAAATGGGAACTATTCCTGCCATTACAGGGAACCAGGCAGGTGGCAGACAGTATGTGAGTCAGCTCTGCATCACAGATACGTAAGTTGACTTGGGAGAGAAAGGTGTATTTGGCTCCTACTTTTAGAGGACTTTGGTTGCTTAGCTCATTTACTCTGAGTTCACAGAGGTACAGTACATCATAGTTAGAGCATGCAGAAGCAAAGAGATATACAACAAGGGGTTAGGCTGCAACTCTCTTGTAGGTACATGTTCTCACCAAGTCAACCTAAGATCCCACCAGCTCACAGTAATGCCACTGCTGAAGACCCAGCACACAGCATGTGGGCCACTGGGGGACACTGAAGAGCTAAGTCATAACAGTTGTATACTATATGTGAAACTGGAACACAGATGTAGATACAAAGATCTGGTTGAAAATGTGTCAAAAGTGACAGATTTCCCCCAAACTGTGTTGATATTTTCTTTTATTTGCCTTTTTGTTACAGGCATTGGGGTCTTTAGAAAATACTAAGAAAACTTGGCTACTTCAGTTTCAGAAGGGTGTCATGGAGGTGTGGTACTATTATACTTTTACCTATGCAACGGTTAAGTACAGAAAGAACTTTCTCATTCTTTTCTAGCCCCCTAAAGGGAGATGCTTCTTTTTTTATGCATGTGCACACAAGAATTTATGCACATGTGTATTTTTATTGTTAAAATTTGCATCAATAGTTTCATTGGTTGGCTATTGAAGTGTTCACTCATGTACTCTCAGGCAATTCAATTCACAGGAAGTCTTAATTCAAGTATAAAAGAAAAGCTTGGGAAAGCTCCATTTATAGATGACTTACCTACAGAAGTTTGTTTCGCTGTGAGCAATGCTTATCTTAATCAAGACTCAAAACATTGGACAAATGCATTCATAGCTATAACTCAATATTATTAAATGTCATTCCATGGAATAGATTGAATTGAGAGGGAGATTTTAATTAAGGAGCCAGTGCTACACTAATTAGCCCTGCCTTGCCTGTCTTCTTCCATGATGCAGATTCCCTGTCAGAGTTGCAAATGTCTCTATAACCTGCATTCTCTGTCCATATGGATGTGTCTAAGTCACATCTTCTATAGGATGCCAAGCAGAAAACAGAACAAGAATGAGGCTTAGTTAGAACAGCAGTGTCTCTGCCAAGATATGATGCAGGAGAGGTGTCTTCCTTTCTTTAAACATTTGAATGTGTCCTGACTATCTCACATAGCATTATTAGTAGCTTACTTCTCAGAGAAATGCACTCTCATCCCATTTGTTTTTCCAGTTTATTCCCAAGTTTTTTTTTGTTTGTATTAGGAAGAAATAATTTTTGTTTCCTGTGACTTTTCTTTACTCTGATTGGAAGAGAATCCTAAGTTAATCATCTGTGGCAGTGACATGAACTTTCAAATACCATACCAGTAGAAAACTGGTGTTATTCTTGTTAGTGGATCTTAGTTCCAGACAGGTCTTCATTTGAGGCTGTTGGACTTTCATGGTTCTTAGCTTGGTCCTCCTTGGATTTCTTGTTGCTTTCTTAGATTGAGGGTTCAGTTTCATTTCTCATGCTTTCTATGTGTCAATATCATGTGAAAAGTTGGCAATATTTTCTGTTGTCAGGAATTAGAGGGGTTATCTGGAAATTAGGATCCCAGACCAAAGTCCTACTTTTCCCATCATGTGTGTGTGTGTGCATGTGTGTGTGTGCTTGTGTGTGTGAGCATGTGTGTGTGTGCCTATGTGTGTGTGTTTGTATGTATATATGGACTTTAGTTTTCTTCCCTACTATCACACCTTAGCTAGAACATTTTAATACTTGAAAATAGTTCTCTCATGTTCTCTGGACATGAAAATGGACAAGGCCAGAATCTTAATCTGTTCATAGAAGAATCCTTGATTACATGTGTTTTTAATGTTTCTTTGATCTGTCTACATGATGATCAGTTTTGGACATGCCACAGAGTCTCCTACCTTTCCTCAAGAATTTGGGGTTATTTTTATTCTCTGTATTTACTTAACAGAACCTATTAATCTCTTCAGAGAAAACAATTCTGGAAACCCTTTGTTTTCATAAAGGCCTAAGATGAATTGGCAGCCTCTTTCCCAGAAAATATGAGATTTTCTCACCAGGCATCATTACTAAAATGGTAGATACAAGTTTTCAAATAAAACTTGTTCTGAATAAGATAATTTTGAATATGAAAAAAGTTGTTATTTGGAAATATTTTATAATGGTTCAATAGTTTAAAGACAGACTGTTAGAATCAGAGTGTAAGGGGTAGAGACCCTGAGCATGGAAACCTTCAAAATCAGACTTGAAAGACATCTTGAGGCAAAGAGAACTGTCTTCCTCAATTACCTCCATGTGTGTGAAAGGTCCCAAATTAATAGAATCCCAATATCTCAAAATAGTGAGGAGTTGAAACTCTTTAAAAATGAAATTTTGTTAATTCAGAAATCTGAGGATGTATCTGTTGATTTGGACATGGCACTCATTACAGCCATTAATTTTCAACAAATTCTTCCTTTACCTTCTACCACCAGCTCTTATATAAGAAGAATAAAAATGTGGATCAAGTATATTCAGTAAATGATTATTTCCTTAAAATAACTCCTCCTATCTAACCTCATGTGTGTTTTTTTTTCTGTTAGGTTTTTAAGAGCAGGGTGTGGGTAGCCTTGAATCTTCATGTTTCTCATTTTCAGCTCAAGCCCGAGGCTGTGCTTCAAACAGTGCTAAATCTGAGTGCCTTTACAGAAACAAACAAACAAGCAAACTTATAAATTCTTTAGTTTCTTTATTAATCTAAGCATCTATGAAATGAACAATATTATAAACATAGAAAACATGTAAGTAAATGATAAATAGAATATTTAGGCTGAGAAATATCAAAGTATTAGAAAATGTTTCCTTCACACATTTATTTACGTGCTCTACCTCCTGTCCAGGCACAGGATAATTTATTATGCTGATGAACTTTGCAAGAAATGGTAGGAACTCATAAAAATGCTGATCTGGAAAACATCTTATATGTTTTTAATTTCCAGGTATCATTAACATTTTTTGGTTAGTCATTTCATAGAAGAGAGAAATGCTAACAGGGAAGGGTTCTACACTTCTCAGGAGACCCAAGAGAACTGGTTTAAAGTCTGGATCTTCCTGTTTTCATCTTTACACATCTTACTCAATTACGAGCTCAACAAATTGAGTGAAGTAATATCTACCATGAATAATTTTATGGGAATTAAATAACCCTAACAGGGATATTATGCTAAGAAAGCACCATTTTCCTTCATGATCAAAGACATTTCCAAACACATTTCAGGGAATATTGTTGTTAGGGGTGCTTGGGTGCTTTGACTTTGAGTACTCAGTACAGTATTTTTTGTCTTTCTATGTTTAGTACATTTCTTCATCATTCTATAAAAATGTATTGAGAACAACCAGATATCCATCACTGCAATCATTGTTATTAAAAAAAAAATTATTGTCCTTGTTTTCATAGGTGCAAGGGTTAAGTAGAAAACCAAAATAAAAAGAACACTATAAATACTCTATATGTGTACAAATTATTATTTTTAAAGTGACACAAAAGCAAAATGGCACAACGATGATATCTTTTTCTTTTAAGAAATTAGAAAATATTTCTCTCTGAAGGCTCCATTTCAACTGTGAAAGAAGTCATCTATGTTGAGACCTGAAAGAAGAAAGGGAGGCAGGCAAAAAAGGACAATAAAAAGCATTTAGAACACAGAAACTGAGAGTTAGAAGACTCAAAGTGAGCCTCAGAATAATGAGAAAACAAGGCAGAGAATGATATGAGAGGCATCCAGTCAGCAGAGGACAGGCATCCTGTAAGACATTTACATTTTTGGTAATATTTAGTGCCTATAAAGAATTTTAACCAAGAGGGTAACAAACTCGTTTTCATGGGCACCATAATTTTGAGTAGAGAATGAGCTAGAAGGGGGAAGAATGATGCAGAAGATAGGACAGATACCTTCTGAAAGATTTCAGAAGGGATGATTATACTGATAAAAAAAAAGAAGCACAAAAATTTAGGATTGGTGAGTTGGTAATATATTCGTTATGGGGAGATAGGGAGAACTAAATAATTCTGTATGCCTCTCTGAGATGGTCAGTTAAAGGAACATTGCTTAAAATGGGAGAAAAAATGGGATGAGTTGATTTTAGTTGTATGAAGATCAAGATTTCAATTATGAACATGTTTAATATGCATGCGAGACAGCTTAGTTTGCTTCTAAAGAGTCCTTAGACACATGAACACAAAGTTTAAAGAAGAGGGCCATGCTAGAGACTAGCAATGGCATATCTACATTTGCTTAAAGCTCTGGGAGTGGATGGATGATCTAGGAAGAAGATTCATCAATATCAGTGTGCTTCCTACGAATAGCTGAGGAGGGGAGGGTGTGCAGAAGGCAGAGAGAGCAAACCACAAAGCCAGTAGAGCTGACATGGAAGCCAAGACCAGGAAACGCTGAAAATGAAGAGATAACTAACTTACTTTGGAAAGCGTGCTTAAAATATGAGTAAAGTGATAAACAATCTGCTCAGTGTTCTTCGAAGTCAGGTAGTAACATATATCATGTGGTAACATGATACAGATAAAAAGGGCAAATTGGAATGACTTAGTCAGTGGGCATTCTGGTTCTCACAGACAATAAAGTTACAAGATCATTCATCTGCTAAAAAGTTTGTATATCAGCATTTATTATATTTGTGGCTTAGTTTTTAATAAATGAAATGGAATGTCCATCAAATGAAAGTTAAACTAAAGTAGTAAGCATGTGAACTTTGATGGGACTGTCCTGGGAGAGACTAAGTCTTAGTAATAACCAGCAGGGACATAGAAAAGGTCTTATTAACACATGGTAAGAGCTGTGACCAAGATGTCTATGTCAGATTCAGAATTGAAAAGTACGGGGAAAATATGTGTTTTAATTTTCTAGAGACTAAGAAATAATTGAACAAGTTGGTTAAAAAGGAAGGAAGTTAGGAAGTTAACCCAGTGACTTTGTTTAAAATAATTAATACTATTAATAATAATCTATGGCAAGAATTTAAAACCACGTGATTGATTTCACAAGAACTTGGAGTTCATGATTGTGCTATTGGCATTGTTTATTAACTTGTAAGTGAAGGCATTATAAATTTTGGTGCTAGGATGTAGCAAGCATTAGAATTTAGAAGATATTTTCTTCAAATCATGTAGAATCTCTCTATGGATAAAGCCTTGCTGTGAATGTGTTGTTCATAACTCCAACTTAAAAGCATTTAAGAAAATAGTACACCCAGAATAGGAGGCATACACATGCGCACGTTCACTTATAGAGTAGATAATTAGGGCTTTAGAGAGATGGGCAATCTGATGACGGCCAAGAGGAGAGAGAAAAAAAGAAACTCCAAAAGCGCTATGAAAGTAAGGAGATAAGAAAATGAAACAAGAGTTTTAGAAAGGAAAGCTAACTTAGAAATTAAAATCTTTGTTGACCAATCAGTTGATTAACACCTGCCAGTGGATAGTCCTGTGTGGATGTGATGTGCGACCCCACCTTCACTCTTAGTCTTTTGGGGGATATTAGCATGATTCAAGTCATCAGAAAGCAAAAGGCAGTTAATCCCTGCTAGGTTACAGTTAACTGAGCAGAGTGGAGGGAGTCATCAGTGACCCAAAGACATGTGTCCAAAATAGAAAAAGCAGAGAGGTTATTTCAATGCCAAAAATGTGGTCTGGAGATAGAAACTGGCACAAGCATGAAAGGATCTTCTAAAATGTAGAAGTTAGAATTAGAGGAACCAATCAACATTTAGTAGGAGTTCCATAAGAAGAGACCATAAAAGAAAAGACTGGAAAAATGAAAAGACTGGAAAAGGCAATGCTGAGAAATTTTTAGAACCACGAAACAGAAATGAACATATCAACTTGAAGCATAGTATATTCCAAGAAAATCAATAAAAAGATATTTTTAAAAAATAATTATAAATATGCAAAATACCAAAAAAAAGGAGAAAACTATCAAAGTACCCAGAGCAGAAGGGCAGATTCCTAAAGAAGGAAGAAACTTGAGCCGATCATAGATTTCTAATTAGTAAGCACAGAAAGCAGAGAGCATGAGATACGTGAAAAGCAAATTGTCAACTCGCAATTTGTCATACAATATGTAATGGTTATGGGGAAAAAGTACCATAGTAAAACCAAGGTTCATAGCCTCAGAGAAAACTCTGTTCAAGTCAATAGACTTTGAGGACAGAGTGGGAAAGTATTTAAGAATCATAGAATAAGAGGCCTGGTCCTGAGGTGCCCTGTCTTGAAGAGCTTAGGCAAGCTGAATTTCATAACTAGCCTAATAAGCGGGGTGAGCTTACATCTCCACACACCTTACCTTGGAGATATTCTTAAATTTCTCAGCAATAGGTAAGACTGTACAGGTAAAGGCTAATGTGAATGCTGGACTACAGACTGTGAGCAGAGCCCTGGTGCTTGCTCAGGGAAAGATTCTTTAGCTTCAGTTCAGAAGCCAGTTATTAGAAGAACAAAACCAGACTGTGGTCTCTACAGTGCATTATTTAAACTCTTTTGGGTTTTGATCAAACCTACTAGACAGTCCAAGAAATGAAAATGTGGTTTTTTTTACTCAGAAGGGAGAGAAATATATCAATAAATTCAGATAGTCTATGTTATCGGTTGCAATGCCAGCTGGAGCTGGGTGTGGCTATAGCAGGCTGTGAGCTGCAGTAGCTATAGGTATCTGGATGCTTTGTGTATGTGAACATTTGCACCCCTCTGGCTTTGTTAACTGCATATAGTTCTCTTTATCCACTGATGATATAACACAGAAGCAAGTTGGAAATTTATGGTATGCTCATATTTTTCTTATTATATCAACTGTCTTGGAACAAATTTACATTTCCAAAATAAGTGCTATAGCAGAATTGACTGTGTAAGAAAGTATAGGCGTGCATGTTCCTTGGGCATTGAGGTCTTGGAAAAGCTTCCTAAGTAGATGGAAAAATTTTAAACCAAAAATATGATAAACTTGACTTGTAGTTAATAAAGTGGTATCAGAAACAAAGTAAAAACCTGACCCAGTGGCTGAGTTGGAGAGAATTAGAATATTTGCATATACAGAAAACCTCTCCATTAATTGAAGAAAGACAAACAATTGAAAAGAAAAATGAGTAAATTAATCAGGGTAAGAAGCCCCACTCCATCCTAACAGAAAACTCAAAAGCAAACCACCATTAAAAGACCAGCCTGACAAAAACTGGCCTTTGGTTGCCCAAATGTTTGTGAAGATAGAAAAAGAAGGGATTTGATAACTGCTGGTCAAAGCCAGAATCAGAGATCTATTAAGACTGAAGATGTTCAGAGTTTAGGACTCAGACATTGAGGACTTCCCAGTAAGCACCTAGATAGTGTCTGGAAATAGAATTCAAAGATCAGAGTAGTATAATTTATAATGCCAAAAATATAGAATGAATATCCCATGTTAGATAAATGATGCTTTCTTACTGAACTGTAATGAATGTACATGACAATTAAAATTTGTAACATGTTCCTTTAAATATTAACATGAGTAAATCATAAAAGACAGCATAATGGTAAGTTCTGAAAATATATATCATGAAGAGATAGACCACCAGATCAAATATTTTTTAATGGATATTTCAAAATAGTGCTTCAACTGTTGTAAAAGGATTGTGGAGTGGGTTAGATACAGCTTTGAAACCTTTCAAATCCTACCTTTTAAAGAAGACAGGGTTGTATAATTAAGATACAGAAACTGGTACTGGCTGCTTAATCTTAAAGGGATCTCTGGGTATGTGTCAAATAATATTTTATGTATGCTTGAAATTTATTTCAGAATAGAGCACCAATAGTATGTTTATTTCAAGCATATTATAAGTACTGTATTTTATTCTAGACAGATTTCCTAAGTGGAAAGCCAAACAAAAGCAAGTGAATGAAACACAAATGAAGAATGACATTTGGACACAAAGCTAAATACATCTCATTGGAAGTGTATTCTGACCTGGATTCTGCAGGGGCATCCTCTTGGGCAGCAGTTCTCAATCAGTAGGTCATGACCCCTTTGAGAGTCATGTATCAGATATCATGCATGTCATATATTTACATTAAAATTGATAACAGTAGCAAAATTACAATTATGGTTGAAGGCGATCACAAAAACATGAACTGTATTAAATGGTTGCAGCATTAAGAAGGTTGAAAACCACAGTTTTAAGGAGTCCACAAAAATATGTAAGACCAAGCCCAACTGTTTATATACAGGAAAAGAAAAAATTTAAAGAGGTTACCTTTTTTACTTAAATCATCTGTGTAACATTTCTCTTTACAGGAAAGGGGTCATAGGAGTGCTACAGATCTGAAGTGGGCTGAAACTTGTGCCCCATGATCATCAGACTCTTAGCGTAGCTGCTTTAGAAAACACATCTGATTTAGGAGACAGAAAGGCCCCAGGATGCAGGGTAACAGAAGGTTTATTTTGAAGCCAGTAAGCTATAAATTATCTAACATAAAGTCAATTCTGCCTAGAAATTCAGAGAGTTGGCCCTTCATGGTAGAAGGAGGGAAAGATAAGACAGACTCTGACCATCAGTTGCTCTACTGGCCTTAACCCCCTCACAGCTGGAAGTGAGGATCCTGGTAAATATCACAACCCTGATGAGGGATGCTGAGGTGCCAAGGGGTTAACAGGCACTTTGTGTGAAGTTTTAATATTCCACAAATAAAATGTGCATGTGAAATGGGGAAAAAAGAGGAAAAGATTATATTTGTCAGCTGGGCTGCCATATGCTGTTCTGGCCAGAGCACAGCAAAAATGGTGACAGTTCTTTCCTGAATGAGAATCCCCGTCAACTCCTGATTTCATGTCTTTTCTTTGGGCAATCAAGAGGCTTCTTCGTGACCAGGGACTCCAAGATCTCCATTCCTATGGGGCATCCTGAAGCTACTTTTAAAAACCAGAATATTGGCACTGTTTGATTTGGGGTTTTAGAGGTAGAAAATTCAAAAAAGTCACAGAATTCATTCATATGTTTTTTCTTTTATTTTTTACATAAAATTGGCCTTGAGACTAAAAACAATCCTCTCAAAGAATGAATAGCTAGGTGAACGACAAATAGAGAGGAGGTTAGGTTTACTATGGGTCTGCAGTTGTCAGCAAAATCAGCATCAGTTTCACAGAAGTTTATCCTGGGCTACTTTAAACCCAACACAGGTGGGCAGGTCTTTGTGAGTTCAAGGCTAGCCTGAATCCTGTCTCCAAAAATAAAAGGTTTTCCTGTACAAATTTGGTTGGGCTGTAATGACTACATTTTAAAGAAATAAATTTCTAAATCTATGTATCATAAGAAAAATGAATAAGATGATATAGTCTTGGGGTGTGAGAATGTAGCTGTTTTAAAATTATATCTTTCTGCCTTTGCATTTGAAAATCCTGTACTAAACAAAATTACTTTTTCTTTAAATAAAGTTTCATGAATTCTCTTTATAGACTGAATAAGTGATATAATCCCAAAATCTTGGAAATGTAAAAGTTCAGAAAATAAAAACTTACTGTAACCTAAATATAATACTACAATAGCTTGCTTACTGTCAATCAGTATATAAACATAACATAGCATACTTCACAAAATAGAATTCTGTATATATAATTCTTAGCAGCTTCATGGGTGCTTCAGTCTTTGTGTACTATTCCCCCTATTATTGGCATCCCCTTTCTCTCAGTTTACTTCCTACCCATTAACAAGGGAGTCAAATCTTTTGACTCCATAATTTTTCTTTGCAGAAGATGCCATTCTTTGTAAGAAATGTGAGTGGAGGTCATGTTGACCCATCAACAGTCCTACAAAAATAGTAATGAGCTACTCTCTGACAATGTTGCTATTTAATATACATTGATTATTTTATATGAAAGATTTTCTAGGGTAATATTTACTTTATATCTACCTGTGTTACACTCAAGAGTCAAACCACTGGCTGTTATAGTCAGTTTCTATGGTTATGTTATGAGGCCTAGTTTAGAAATGACATACTATCAGTTGGAATAATTTCTGACAACTACTAGCATGTTGAGAGTTCTAGGTATAGATGGAAAAATAAAGCTAGAACATGGGCTTTCACTTCTTTGAATTCTAATAAATCTATCAAAAATAGGGAAATAAAAAAGTAAACAAAAAAAATTAAGAATCAAGTGGAATTTCAAAGGTGGGGGATTGCTGGGCATGGTGGCACAAACCTGTAATCCTATCACCTGGGAGCCTGAGGTAGGAGATTGGAAATTTAAGACCAACCTAGGTTATATTGTCAGTTCAATGCTGAAAGAACTACATAGTACAACTCTCTTAAAAAAAAACCCAATGTATCTTGATGAGTTACAGTTTTCTATCAATTGAAACATTCCCTCTGTGAAGTAGAAAGGAAGTTCATTAGACTCAGGAGGTAAACAACTCACAAGTCTCAGCAAAGTTCTAAAACAAGACCCACAAGGCCCCCTCTCAAAGTTATAAAAGCAGTAAATGGCTGCTGTTGGAGGGGAGACTCTCTAACTTGTTGAGCAGCCTGGGTATCATTCAGAGAGCTCTAGAATGACTCCATTGTGAGCCAGCACCGGATCCAGAGCAGGCTTTTTGATCCTACAGCTGTTTGGAAATGTTCCTGTTAGTAACCTCTTGGCTGTATGCCTATAAGTAACCACAGTAAACTTATTGTTTATCCAAGTTGAGCTTTGGTGGAATAATTTCTTTGATGTTTCATTGGTGCCCTATGAGGTGAGTAGACACATATCAGGAAAATGTCTCATGATAGTTGGATTTGCAGTTCGGTGATAGAGTGCTTCCTAGTATATGCAAATCCCTGGGTTTGATCCCAAACACTACAATCAGAGAGAGAGAGAGAGAGAGAGAGAGAGAGAGAGAGAGAGAGAGAGAGAATGAGGACACAGAGAGAGAACACAAATAAGAAAGGAGAAAGATAAACCAAAAGAAAGAAGAAGACTGTGGCATTATATAATACCTAAGCGCTTCTTTGCTCTATCTACTAAATCTGAGTGCCGCATCAATAGGGGCTGGTAGTTGCAAGTCTGAAGGAAGGCAAAGGCAGGGCTTTGTTTTTCTCACTTCTGATAGTAGAGAGGCAATGAGACTGAATACATGAAGAATCCACATGACTAGAGAGGATGAAGATGGGGCTAGAGTTGGAAGGTGGTGAAACTCCAGGCTCTATACTGAATGAGGACAGCCTCTGAACAGGGAAACCCTTCTACGGTGATGAGATCCTCCTCTTCCTGCTCATTAGAGCAAACTCACAAGCTGCCTAACATTTCCAAAGCCCAAAGGGGAGAATAGTTTGCAAGGACCCAGGTAAGAACTATGTTGAACCTTGCTCAACTGTCCTTTCTTCCCACAGCTACAAGGAGTTGATGCTCAGAACACTGACTTTTCAGCATTAAAATCTTCGTTGAAGAAAAATAATGGAGCATGTATACTCTGTAGAATGTGTGAAAAATAAGTCATCTCATTCCTTGTTTTTTTTCATTTTCTAAGTTTTTTATTTACATTCCAAATCATTTCCCTTTTCCCGTTTCCTCCCTCCCCGAAAGTCCCATAAGCCCCCTTCCCTCCCTCTTTTCCCCATTCAACCCCCTCTCGCTTCTCTGTCCTGGCATTCCTATAAGAGTCAGTAGAAAATGGATGATCAGTTATATATGAGCAAAGTGACGGGTAGATAGCAGGTAGGCACAGATACTAGAATAAGGAAGGGGAGGGGGAGAAGGAAGGAAGGAGAAGGGGAGGAAGGAAGGGAGGAGGAGGGGGAGGAAGAGAAAAAATTATTAGATACATTTGGCAAGGAACTGACAATTCCCATGAGTTTTTCTTATTGTGAACAAACTAACATGAAAATATTAAAATTTTGAAAATGATAACAAAAGCCACAGAATGAGGAAGAAAGGGAGACAGCAGAATTTAAAAAATAATGGTTGGATTAAGTTAGTGTTGTAGTCATTTTCTATGTTAACTGTAAGGATTCACATTGTTCAATTGCTGTACATGGTTCACCGTGTTTGGTCCTTAAGAAGTTCTCTGAGTAAGTGGCATCTCATTATCAAAGCAGGACACTGAGGTACATGAGGTTATTCACTATAAAGTGAGAAAGGCAAGATTTATTTCAAATATGTTCATTGAGTTTGATTCTTATTCTTAAAAGTTAAGTTTTTCATCTGGACATCTTCTACTTTATCTATTCAGAGACAAAAATCATCTAATACTAATAATAGCTGTTCCTATAGGATTTTTTTCTGTGTATTTAAAAAATTAAAACAACAGTATTTTACTAATTTCTTAAAGCAACTGACTATCATAACTTTATAAATGTGATAGTAGTAAGCCTTTTATTTTATTCTTCACACACACTTTATAATTTACCTACTTATTCACCCTTTAGAGACATAATAATTGTTACTTTTTCCTGCTCATAGCTGCTGATGGCTTGTAATGATTCTTTATGGGCTTCGGACATTTGAAGGCATCTCAGAACACCACGCAGATAGTATTTTGGTTTTAGATATTTTTCACATTTGAAACTTGTGAATCTAATCTCCCACACACATCATGTTTCAGTAAAATTAGCTTTTAAAGATGAATTGTTGGTTTGTGCTTCCCACTAGAATGTAAGTTTCATGAAGGCAGGGAGTTTTATACCTCTCAGATCTAGAATAGGGGTACTCTATAAATGCTTGTTGAATGAATAGTGAATAAAAACATGAATAGGAGATTTATTTCATTAATAACAACAAAGTAGATGGAAAATATGGGTAGCATTGTGAAATCATTGAGATTCTTAATCTACCCAGCTTAATTATGAGGATTAACATGGTGTTTTCCCACATTTAAACAAATGTCATTAACAGTTTGAAATACGTGTAGTAAGCATTTTATATGCTTCAAGTATTTGAAAGTCAGGTATCCTATCTACACACACACATGCAAGTGCTTCTTTTGAAAGAATTAGATGAAAGATGAGAAACACTCCTGACAAGGGCAGAATATCATGTCCCTTTACTGGTGTGGGCCAATAGTTTTCTTTCAGAAATTCCAGGCTGGGGGCGAGTAGGTGTAACACAATTGGTAGAATGCTGGCCAAGAATGAATGAGGTTCCATTTTCCAGCAGAGAAGATAAAGCAAAGCAAAGCAATGCAACAAAAAGCAACACAACTCAATGCAACACAACACAGGAAACAACCCTTGAGGATTGGTTTGGCCTATTTTGTCAATATTAAGGGAGTCAATAAAATCATTGTGTGTCCTTTCTCTCTGGGACAGTCCCAGTTTATCCCTATTGATCTGCCCTAATTACTAATGGTATCATGTTTGCTCTCAAAGTGTCCTTGTTTAAATGATAAATTATAGGGGTACCATATTAATTAGGCCTTAGAAAATCAAAAGCTCATTTTGTCTCTAGTTCAGGAACTTAGAAGTTTTCCATAGTATTATTTTGGAAGAAGATGGAGCTTTTGTGACTTAAATTGAAAATTACAAAATAGATATATACTGTTGTAGACAAACACACACACACACACACACACACAGAGAGAGAGAGAGAGAGAGAGAGAGAGAGAGAGAGAGAGAGAGAGAGAGAGAGAGAGAGAGAACTTTGTGATAGTTCCTTGCACTATAATTTTAATTTTTTTAAATTGGCTTCATTAGGAATGCTTCTGTTGTAAGGATTGCACACATTTTGACTTTTCCTTTAATACCTTACAAAGGATTTTATACTCAATGTGTGTTAGTTGAATGGAATGACATAAAGTGGAACCAAATTATAAAATTCTTTAATGAAGGATAATTTGTATATTTACATTTCAATTCATAAGATGGGAAAGGGCAATGGGCCCATATAAGTTTTTCAATTTAGTTATACTAAGTGAAGTCTTCAAGCTTCTTTTTTATATTATTGCAAAGCAATTGTACTCTGAAGTAGGTTTTTATTTTTTTAAAGGTCTTTAAACAAAGAACACTCTGTTCACTGGAAAATGTCTACCCAAGACCTTGATTTTTATTTATTTATTTATTTATTTATTTATTTATTTATTTATTTATTATTTTGGCTAGAACAGAGATATATCTTTATTGGCCAGGGTTTTCACCAGAAGGGCAACAGTGGATTACCAATAGGATAGTTGGCCATAACTTGCAATTTTCATTAGTCAAAAATCCAATGAATAATTTTTTGGCCCCACTGAGATTTCAAGAGACTCAAATAAAAACCACAAAGAGGACCAATCTTGGAGGATCTGTGTATTTTGTATTTGACTGCCGAGACTCTTGGCCAACTGGCAAGGTACTCATCTCTTCTCAAAAGTTATAGGGTAGAAATTATTTTTCTTCTCACCCATCTGCTCTTGGAGCCATAGCTCATGTTTACTAGCACAACTTACTGTGGTGGTAGGGGGGTGGAGATCAACGAAGTTTGAAAAAATAGACCCACATTGGCATAATAACAAATTATAACGGTGATGAGGATCAGTCACTATGTGTATTCATACAAAGTCCTCATTTATGCTATTGCTACCTGCTCCAGTCAACTCACAGAGGTCTTGTATTACCTCTGGAAAGAGATGAGATGGCACTTTGGTGATATGAGAGTGTTTCTCAGTGAAGAAAAAGCATTGACCCTTTACTAAATACTGCAGCAGAGACAAAGGAGTTGAGAGACTAGATGTAAAAAAGATTCACAACACAAATAGTCAAAGGGGGAAAGATTGTGTGGAGAGATGGACAAAAAGTGTGCTTCCTTCTCTGTTTAATTTTCTTTCATTAGCTTTGAGCATCAAGGGAGGTTAACATATCTCTCCAACCCCACCTTGGCTACATTTCTTTAAAAGAATTCTCTGAAACTATAAAGAGGAATATCATGTTTGCTATTGGTTTTACAGGGGGCTAAACATTGTTATTATTATTATTATTATTATTATTAGTAGTAGTAGTAGTAGTAGTAGTAGTAGTTTATTTACTCTATACCCCAAGTAAAGCTTACCCTCCCTCCTTTCCTTGCAGTCCTCCCTCTCACCCCCTTGGCATATCAAGTTGCAGTAGGAATATGTGCATGTTCTACTGAGGCTAGACAAAGTGGTCAAGTTTGGGGAAAGGGGTCTAAAGGCAAGTAACAGAGTCAGAGACAGCCACTGCTCCTATTGTTAGGGGGTCCCACATGATGACCAAGCCGCACAAGTGTTACATACATGTAGAGGGCCTACTTCCATCTTATGCATGCTCTCTGGTGGGTGGTTCTGTCTCTGTGATCTCCTATGGACCCAGGTTATTTGATTCTGTAGATTTCCTTGTAGAGGTTTTACCTCTCTGGGTCCTTCAGTCCTTCCTCCCCTCTTCCATAAGATTCCCTGAGCTCCATCTAATGGTTAGCTGTAGGTCTCTGCATCTGTTTCCATCAGTTGTGGGTGAGGCCTCCCAAATGACAGTTATGCTAGGCTCTTGTTTACAAGTATAGCAAAATATTATTAATAGTGTCAGGAGTGGGCTCTCTCTCATGGCATGGGTCTCAAGGTGGGCCAATCATTAGTTGACCGTTTTCTCACTTTCTGTTCCAACTTTATCTCTGAACAACTTGTAGTCAGGAAAACAAACGTGGGTCTAAGGTTTGATGGCTGGGTTGGTGTCTCCATCTCTACATTGAAAGTCTTGCAGTTAAGGGAGGTGGCTCTTTCAAGTTCCATATCCACTATTGCTAAGAGTCAGGAATGCTTTGCTGTAGATGAGCATGCAGGCATTAAGACCTCAAATGAACAGTATGGCATTTCAAAGAGCTTCTTACACAAATGGAAGGACATATCTTACAGTAAGGAAAATTAAGAATTACATGTTGTCTTAGTTACTTTACATGTTGTTGTGAAACAATATCTGACCAAAAAACTTGAGGGAGAGGAATATATTCTGGCTCATAGTTTGAGGACACACAGTCCATCATGATGGGGAAGACATGAGGGTAGGAACATGAGGCTGACTGGTCACATGTGTTGAATGAGAAAGAGAGAGAGAGAGAGAGAGACAGAGAGAGAGAGAGAGAGACAGAGACAGAGAGACAGAGAGAGACAGAGCAATAAGAGTGGCTGGAATAAAAAACCACAAAGCCCCTTCCCAGTGACATTCTTCCCCCAGCAACTCTACCTTCTAAAGGTTTTATAATTTTCCCATACAGTGTCAGCAGCTACAGCCAAGTGAATCTGTAGGACACATTTCTCATTCAAAGCACAATGTATTCTAATACTACTGCTTCTTGAAAGGCTGCTTCTGCTTGCATGTCATTGAGATTGATCCAACTGGAGCAACAAAATTAAAGAAATGACAGATACACAGGGAGAAAAATTAGGATTGGGTGGGCCATGCACTCCGGTGGAGACACACCAGCAGCTCAGATACTTAACATATTTATCTTATTTTAAAGTGTGTTCAGCTTCCATTTCTTGGCATTTTCTTACATATTTTTCTTCTACTACATTTAAACTGCAAAAATTATAGCATTTTCAATAGCTGAAGACATCTCTCTTAACTGGAATGTTGTAAAATTTGTCATCTACTTTGAATTTGTGAGTCTCTGAGTCTCAGTTAAAATATTACCTGTAGTAGGGAATACCTGAAGTATTCTCAGACTCCCAGAATGCCTTGCTTCTTGTCTCCACCTGCACTGGTCTTTAATACTATAGTAGAGTGCTTAGGGAAGGGTGGATAAGGTTAACTGTAACTGGGAGAGTCAAAGGAGATTTTGGAAAGTGAGAAGTAAGCCTTCCCTAGAAGAATGTGTGGTCTACCAAATGAAAAATAATGTTCTTAGAGTTCATAATTCACTACCCTCTGCCTTTATGAATAGAAAGTAATTCCACAGAATTTTCTCTAGTAGTGATCTTGCCCATGCAAGTGTGATATTTAGTACCTGATGGAATGAGTGTTGTACTGAGATGGGCATGCTCCTCTGTCATTTGGTTCCTCATATAAGTTCAGTTCTTCCTACTGGAGCCTTCCCATAGATCTGGAGGAGTCAATTAGCTTTAATGATATTCTCTATTTCTTCTGTTCTGTCCAGGGTTTTTTAAAATAAGAAATTGTGTTTCCAGGAAATGACAATGCTCAAAGCCTTCTGAATTGAGTTGGTAATGGTTTCATGGTATTCAATACATGGATGCCTACACAAATAAGAGTTACAGACCCTGTTATATTTTGGGTTTTTATTTATTTTTCTTATTATTACTTTTTTATATTTGGTTTTGGCCTTGTGCATTACAGATAAGAGCAGTAAGATCACTAGTTCTATCCCCTTGAGTTTCACCATCATATAAATGCTAGGTGATAGATTTTATGTAGTAAGTCTCACTGTAACTAGAAATTATGATCATGTTTATAGGTCATGGCTGTTTTACAAGAAATATTCAAGGATTGTCATCTTATGGGTCTTGACTTAATAAATTTCTTCCCTTCTACCAAAGACTTAACTAGAAATAGATTTGACAAATAAATCACATTTTGAGTAGGTTTTGTGTTGTTGCCGTCTCTGAATGCTTGCTGTAATTGTTGGAATATATTTTAGTCTCTTCATCTTTTTTTTTTCTGTCACTAAGAAAACAGTCTTATTTTTCTGAAACATAAAAACGCATGTTGGGAAAGTGAGAAATCTTCCTTAGGTAATCTCAGAACAGAGGAACTTTGTGCATTATGCAGCCAAGGCCATGCCAAAATGCAATTTGGAGGGTGTCCAGCCCTTCATTGGAAAGTAATGGTTTTCACTGAACTGAGTTATGACCAGCTGTTTACAGACAGTCTGTGACATACTGATAGAGCAGAACACCGTATGTTGCTTTCCAAATCAAATGATACAAGAAGTGTGACAGAGTGGAGAAACATCTGTCATTAGCAATTTTCAGCACGCTTCACTAATTCTGGACAAAATACGAGTAATGAACTTACCACAGGAAACTTCAAATACTACCACTGCCGAAACAAGGATGGAAACAGCACGTCCTCCTAATGGTGTCTTATTTAATTCATTTGCAGTAAGAAACAAATGAAGTGGATTATTTGTTTTTGATTGTAGTATAGTAAATACTACAATTGTGAATTACAATGCTTATTTTAATCAAAGAAAAGAGATCTGGGATTGCAACTTTCTTTAAGCTCAGATAGATTTTTTTTCTTTTTTTAATTGTTGGAGAATAGGGGTGTGTTTTGTTTTTGTAAGTAGTAGAGTTAAAGAGTGCACCCTGATGCAACATTCCCCAAGATGTGTCTATAACCTATACTCTAAGCTCAGGCACTTTTAGTGTTTGTTGGACCTGTGTGCTATTTGCATAATATTACATTTTCCCAGTCTCTCTACTAAGACACTTGTATAGAAGAATGTGTCAGGTCTTTCTCAAGCTGTTTTCTTCCTACCATTTCTCTTTTTGCCTGCTTTTTTTTTCTGGCTGATAATTTTCATTTTGCGGTCCCACAAATTTTCACAGTTCTATAACGAGCGCATGGTCCTCATACAGTAGCCACATGGTTCTCTACTGGTCGACGTCACACTGTTTATGAGATCTCAGAGCCAAACCATGTGAAGGCTGCAATCTGTGAGCATTTTTCTTTTGTATCTTTGCAATCAATTGAGCTATTAAGCCATTAACATTCAAGGCCTACTCAGCTCAGCTTATTGCACTGCTTAGCGCCAAGACGGCAAAATTCCTAAACAGACTTGCTTGACTCCAGAAGGAAAAACCATGAAAAAAGATAGTAATTCTTTATCCAAAGTTCCAGCTAACATTCATAAAACAGTCATGTGGAATGCAGACATGAGAGTTGGCCAATCCATTGGTGTTCTACCGATGGGACCTACTTTGGACTGTGTCCCAGAACAAAAAGACCGAACACTATTTGGAACTGATGACTATAAAATGACTGAGGGAGGTCTTCAAGGAGCTTCTTAATTATAAAATTATTCTCGATAAAATGATACTAACCTCAGGTTTCCAGTTTCTTGAAAATTTTAGTGTGATGTCACATAAAAATGGTTTGTAGCTTTTTGACACCTTAAAGAAACCATATTTAGCCTCGGAATGCTGTGGGGGCATCATCTTTATCCCTAAATTTCTTTAACTTTTTTTTTGTTTTTGAGGAAGAGCAAGATAATGCTCCTCTTATTGATATACCTATCCTTTGTAAGCAATCCCTTAAATTATTTTATGGTTGAGAAGAAATATTCCAAGATATGCAAATGCTAAATTCTTCCAGTTTTTATAGGCATCTGCATTGAAAAACAAAACAAAGCAAAAATATAGATGCCATTGAAACCCATCATTACGTTTGTGATCTAGATAATAAAGTAAGCAGACCCGAGCAATTCGCTAACACTAACGCTATTCTTTACATAAACAGTAAATGTTTAGATTTTCCTGTTCACTGACTAACAGCACACATATCATAAACACTAAGCTGTTACAGTACGTTTCGTGTGTTGATTCACTTTAACAGTTGTTAGTGTGAAGACAGGAAAAGAAAAGTGGGTGTAATGAGACCATGTGCAGAATGCTGTGAAAACAGAGGCCCTTATTTGGCATAATGGGTTGCACCATAAGGGCCATAAAATTGTGCATGTGTTAGTATCATTTTAATTATTACGGGTGCCACATGTTAAGCAGAATAGCGGAACTACTAAAACAGCTTCAAAATCCTTACTGCTGATCGCTGCATTTAATTACAAATAGGAACATTTGGAGATAGGTCACCATAAAACCCTTCTGTTGTCAAATGAGCTCAAATCTGATTTTTGTAATTATGTTTTTATACCACAGATCCTGTTGAATAACTATAGGGAATAAAATTTTAATAAGTACTGATTAAATGTAGGTACATCTTGCTTCCTAAGAATATTTATGAGTGCCCCCCACACTTAAATCAAGGTATTTTCATTCTTGTCCTATGGGCAGGGCTTTGGTCATTCACTCTTAATGCAAATATGCGAATAAATTTATGTGCCATGAAATATTGTTATTTTTCCATTGGAGCACAAAAGGTCTGGACTTCGATTATTCATGTGCTTGAGATCTCCATGCCCTGTTTTGTAATTCTCTAGAACTATGTGTTTACATTAACATACAACATGTCAGGCTCCGTGGTCTCATTATTACATTTCCTACCATAGGTTTTCTGTGAAGGGATAAAGAGTTTTTGTCCCCAACTAGAATAAATGTGATTGGAGAGGATAAGTTCACTTTCCAGAATTTCTCTTCTCTGAAATTTCTTATTTATTTACTCATCTATTTGTTTCTTTATTGGTTACTTGGGTCATAAAACTCCTGAGTGCATTGTGAAAAAGCTGCTACTTTGGGGTACTTGCACATGTTACTTCTCTGTCTTGGGAAGCATGTTTTGGAATCTTTGCATTAGACTTAGATCTCCCTGGTCCTTTGAACCTGAAATTATCACTGTGTTTCCAACAGAGATGATAAATGTATGATGAACCAAGAATTTGCTAATGGATGTTGGCACAGGAGAGCCATGAGTAAATACAAAGAAACAAGTCTAGGCTGGAGGTGGAATATGTCTGAACTGCTGTGAGTGTGCCTGGTGTGTGATCTCACAGATAGTAACAGATATGCATATTTACCCATATAAATATGTGGATTTATGGATTGTATAGTTCCAGAAAGCATGGAATTTTTCTTTTTCTGATATTCTGAATTGGTAATATTCTTTTAGAACATCCCCTCCCCTACCTTCAGTACACTAGAAGGGGAAATCACTGCTGGAAAATGCAATCAATTTTTCTACCAAACAGTATTTCTCAAGGTAGTTGTTGATCTGTTTGCAAAACTGTCTTGAGTTCTATATTGTTAAGCCCCTAACCACATATCTAATTGTTTTAATCTCCATGTGGCTCTACAGGGTAGCTATCCAAATGATAGCACATGTGCTCCGGCCCACACCGGATGGAAGGAAACTAAGAAACCACTTCGGTAAAGACCTCAAAACCTGTGCACCATGAGGGACAGATGCCAGCATGAGTGTCTTGTCCTGATCCAGGAGCTGTGTTGGAGGGCATAAAATCAGAAAAGCATGCTCCTCTTTGACACAAAATTCCAGGGTGTATGGGTAGGCCTGAAGATATGGGACAGCCATTTCTCCTGAGCCGCTGCATTCCCAGCATTCCCCCATCCATCATTTGAATTTATTGTCTCATACCAAGTGTATTAAAGGGACAAGGAAGGGGTTAGCCAATGCTAAAAGCAAGGTTTGGAAAGTTCTGATTTCGGCATTTTAAAGTTTTACTTGACAATGAGTTATTCAGCTCAGCTCTACTATGTCTAAAAAACTCAGGTTGCCATTAAACAGCTCTTTTGAACTCTTACAGTGAGACACTGGAGATGGACTACTCAGTGTTAGTGGAATTATGCCTTTGATTGCCTAATTAATTACAGATAAACCTGAGAATTAATTAAATCACTTATAGGAGCAGATAAGGAGAACATCTTTCTTGTAGTAAGACCATTTGTGAGGAGTCATGTTTAACACAACTGCTTTTCAGTAACTTATGCCCCTATAACACATTTTATAAGCAATAAGAATAAATTGAAAGGTGAGCAGAGATGAGTGACAGATGAGAAAGGAAGATTTTTTTCATTTTCCAAATTACTGATCCCTTCATTTATAAATGTATAGTATTGAGCTTTGAACCAAAATTGATCATGAAGATTGAAACAGATTCCTGAAAGTATCTCATAGACTTTAGCCACTGGATATTCTCTTTGAGCTTTCCATTTTGGTGGAAATAGCACCAAGCAGCTCAGTCCAGGACATCTGTGCCCTGGAAACATCCTTCTGGATTGCAGAATACTCATAGTCGCCATGGAGACTTTGCTGTGCTAGCTTTTAGCAATTATTCCTTCGCTTGTAAAAAGATGAGTTTGGATTAACTTCTTGACCCATTTTGATATACATTCCTTCCATTCCATTGAGCCCAAGTATGTATAAGGTAGTGGCGACTAGATGATTAGTTCTTAGGTGGTTGCTTTGTCTTTAGGGAGTCTGTGCCTACATGGGGAGGTAGGACACAGACCAGAAAATATATGTCAAGCACATCAAAGTTTTGCACAACTTTTGGATTGTAAAATATGACCAGGCTGTCTCCCCCTCACTAATGGACAGGTTGTGTCATTTAAGTGGCAGTTGCAGATCAGTTGAGAAGACAGAACCCTCTGATACTTCTTTCTACTTCTGTCTGAACCAGGATTCTTAAAAAAATTTCACAGGAAATTCTTACATTTTTTTTGGAAAAGAAAATCTTTGTTCCACCTGCTGGAGCCCAAGAGGGAATTTTAAGAAGTGATTATTTTAAGTGATTTTAAGAAGCCTTATAACTATTTTATTTATGCCATCAGGATCAATAAACATAAGTACTAGAGATTATCTACTAGACAGAATCATTTACTTCCCCAAGTTCCTTACATCTCCCAATATTCCTACGTGAAGTTTGTGTTTATTGCTAAATCAGTGTATAAAGTAGCAGGTTCCTTTAAGACATTTTCCTACATGCTTAGTTGTTGGTTGATTCTCCTTTTCCCAGTTTTACTTCCCCCATCCCTAGCTTGTACCCTTCCACTCCCTTTAATTTTCATTTCACATGTATTTTATTACCCACCACTTCCACACAGAGACTGCTCCTTTAAATCTCACTTCCTCCTCTCATGGTGTCCATGAACTCTATCCACACTTAATACCACATAACCACACATACACAAAACTACACACACATAAAAACACAGATGAGGCAGAGTGTGTGACATATTTCTGAGCCTATGTTACCTTGCTTACTATTTTACCACTTCATCCATTTTCTTTCAAATTTTATAATTTTGCTTTTCTTTATGGCCAAAAAAGCTTCTATTGTGCGAATGGATCAACTTTTCATTCGTTATCTATTTGTCTGTGGAAACCTAGGCTGATTCCATTACCTTGCTGTTGTGGAATGAGCAGCAAAGAATTTGCAAATACCTCTACAGTAAAATATGGAGTCCTCTGGGTATGTTCATAGCAGCAGTATGGCTGGGTCATACGGTAGCTTTTGTTTTTAGTTTTTATGAAAACTCCACACTGGTTTCTGTAATGGTGGTTCTTGTTTGCATTCCCACCACAGTGAATAAGGGTTCCTCTTTCTCCACATCATCATTAAGTCTTATCCCTTGCTGTTTTAATTGGCAGACATAGTTGCTTGTGGCCATGTGCAGAGTTCATTGCTTACTGGCTATGTCTACACAGCTGTCACTTTCCTACGAGCCATCATGGTTTCTGGCTTTCTTTCTCTCTCAGGGTTCAGATTTCTTTTGAAAATCTGTCAGATAAAACAATTTCCAGGCTGTGCTTTTGTAAAAATTTTAGACATAGTAAGCTAGATTATACAACAGCTCAAAAGTTGTTCTTGTGATGGACTTTAGTTGCCTTCTCGTCTTAGGGAAAATTCAGTTGTGTTTGTCTTCATGGCTTCTTTCTTCAATGCACCATGAGTGATGCTCACTGCAGTTTCTGTTCCCTAAGACATGAAGTGTTTAAAAACATTTTCTAAAATTAAGTTAGAAAAAAGAGTCAGCCATGCTTTTGGAAGTTTTGATTGAAGAATTTGTTGATGGGAATTGTATCTTCCAGTGGATGTGTTTCTAGGCATACTGTATTCATTGGTTAACCACCATTTGCCAAGGTTCGCATGTTTTCAAATGTCACTTCTTTTGAACCTCAAAGCTTACCCCAAGGGAGACACTTCTGCCAACAAGGGCACACCTAATCCTTCTCAAACAATTCTGCCAACTGGGGACCAAATATTCAAACTTACATTTATGCCTTTAACTTACATTTCAGTGTTTATATAAATAGTTGTCATATAATATAAGTGCATATACTGCTATGCCTATATCTACTCATTGCATTTTTTTCAGTTCCATATGATTTACATGAAAACATCTTGTACTTAAGAAGACGTGTATGTATGATAACTTGAATTAAACAGAAATAAACTACCTAGAAGATTAAATTTTTGATTTTTCTCTGAAATGATTTGTAAGGAGAAAGGCAAAGAAATAATCCAAATGTAGTAATTTAGAAAGGAACTTTAGGGACTGTGCTGGGTCAGACCCCTCTTCAGTCTTTCGCGGGTACATGTACTGTCGGGGGGAGAGGGGGGGCTCCAGGATGGACTCTTCTTAGCCCCACTCCTTTCTCTCATCTCCATCATCACTTCTCATACCTTGCGCTTCCTGTTGTTACTGAAGTTTCTGTGAGTTACTGGTAATGTGCAATGGCCCAGCTTTCTATCTTGGGTGGGAGACTAAATCCCTTGTCAGCTTCTTTCCTATCCCTAGACCTTATACCCCAATGGTACATGGTGCACAGTCAGTGGGAATCATTCTGTCACATTTTCCAAGCTAAGTTTTAGTTGTTGAGTAAGTGGACATCAGCACTGGAATGCAGCACTGAATGGAAGCTGTTTTCTGTCGCACTGAATTCTCTGGTTAACTAGGAAGGATGTAGTTAACACATGAGCTCATGTACTGAGCTCAATGAGTTCCTGTTAGGCCCAGGCAGGTCCTAATTAGATTTACTTTTCTAGCTGCACTTTGGGACATGTTGGGGATTCAATTGTGTTGAATGAGTCAATTATTTTATGTATTCCTATGGAGATACTTAACCAAAGGCTTGACTTTCCCTGGATTTTCAACACACAGTGTAGATAAAGTGATTTCTAGATCCTTCTCAAGGAGAAAAATGCATTCATTGATACTACACTCATGCCAAGATCTCAGGCTTAAACATTAGAGCACAGCTAAAAGTAAAGACTTGGATTTTGGCCAGAATTATTTATGTTACAGAAGATGCAAATAGGAAGAGTCTTGAGGACAGGACCTTGGATGCTGGATCCCACACTCTGCTCCAGTGTTGATGAGGATCAGAGAGCCCAGATGTGCATCACAGATACAGAGCAGAAGTTCTCAGGTAATACTAAATTCGAGTGTTTGCCTGTGTGGCAGAGTTCTTTTAATCACACACACACACACACACACACACACACACACACACACACACACACACACACAAGTACCAATCTCAAAAGATCAGGCTCAGGCTCCAATTTAATTTTGCACTTTTTGACGCTTCCCCAAACCTTCATATTGTTTGACAGTATGTTGCATGACTGTTGCCTATAAGTGTGAAAAGTCAGGGTGAGAGTTCACAGCAGGTCGATGGCCTGGAGATGAGAAGTGTGTCTGAGGACATTTGAAAGTTGTAAAGGTATTATTCTCACATGGAGTTATTTCTCAGTGGGTGTGAACAACAGCAACTCAGCAAGCTGGTATAGTGTGAAAGAGAGTTTCCTGAAAAATGATGTGCAGACATATGCAGGAAGCCACATGCTTAGTACATGCACAGACTGCATGACGAACTTCCAAGGGCTGCATCATGAGAAGAGCTGAGGATGCAACAGTCCCCACTGTAAGCACAACCTAGAAAGGACTGCATTGGGATTGTCACTGCCCAGCCCTTGATCAGGTGTAAACCTCCTGAAGGATGAGAAATGAGTACAGTTGCTTTGGAGAAGTGGGGCTGCTGAGATAGGATGGAATTGGTTTTACAAGAGACATAGAAGTCTTTCTATAGATAGTGTTGCAGGACCCACTTCTTCTCTGTTTATTCTGTGGTAAATAGGGTCACCATTGTGGAGTCCCAAGGAGGTTTTATGAATCTCTGTAACTGAGTGACGGGATTAATGTGCAGAAGTGTACAATTCTTCCAGTTGTGTCATTCTGCTGAGGAAACAGCTCAGCTTCATCTCGAACCCTTGAACTCAGTGTGCTATTTCTATTTTGTTAATCATTTTATTTGTTTACATTTCAAATGTTATCCCCCTTCCTGGTTCCCTCCTTGAGCTCCCCACTCCACCTCCCTCCCCATGGCCTTTAAGAGGATGCTCCCCAACCCATTCTTCCTGCCTCACTCCTCTAGTATCCCCCTTCTCTGAAGCATCAGAGTGCTATCTATGGGGTTTGATTGTTTGTTTTTTTGGTTTTTGGGTTTTTTTTGTTTTGTTTTGTTTTTGTTTTGTTTTGGACCTTTCCTTGAACAATCCATATGCAGCATAAAGATCTTTCAAATATGGCAAAAAAAAATCCTCTTTTTTTATTTCATTTTAGTAAATGTGTTTGTGGTAGTTGTGGTGATAGTAGTTCTGCATGCATAACTTGTAGGAATCAGCTTTTTCCTACTGCTGTGTGGTTTCCAGAGTCTTGATGGTAAGTGCCTTCTCCCATTGAACCATCTCACAGACCTACAAAAAAGTCTTTATGTGAACCTTTTTCTCAGCTGTATGTTTTTCCTGAGGCTTCTGCTAACTGCAAGGTAAAGGAGATGGGATAGTTAGAAGAGAGAACCGCCTGATGTGAATAAGACATAATATAGATAATTCTACAGTCAAATGGAGAAGTGAAAAAAATTGTATATTCAGTATGTATTTATTTTACTCCAAATGCTTATAAAAAGGGATTTGCTGTAACTTGAAAAAAATAAATAAATAAAGGTATGTATGCCATAAGGCCTGCAAAAATGTAAACAGAAAATAAAAATTTGAAAAGGAGGAAGATTCAAATATGCTAACTAAGAGGGTTAATGAGAATCAGAATTAGTCATTTCACTACACAGATGGAGATTTACTTATGTGCTTGGGTTGGCAGGTGTGCTGGCTTCATGGTGTTAATCTCCAGGTTCATTGTGTGGGAGGCCCCAGTGAATTTTTCCCTTCAGTAGAAAAGACCCAAATAAAGAGCTGCAAGCTTTCTATGAACCCTAAAACTGGACAGTTTGTAGGTCAGATACAACTTCATGTTCCAGACCTGTGACTTGCTGTCCTGAGGTTCTGGTTATCATGTAGGAAAGGGCTACTGATCTCGGACACACAATGTGGCCACCTGTTTCTCATTCGTGTTGGCATTAGTTTATTTTTCTTTCTTTCTTTCTTTTTTTTTTTTTTTTGCAGAATTCCCAATAAAAGTTGAAGGATGAAAATTAAGATTTTTCTGCTACCCAGTTCCTTACAAGAGCCCTGTTATTTCGGGCATGCATCCTTTTTTTTTTGTTTTTTCGAGACAGGGTTTCTCTGTGTAGCCCTGGCTGTCCTGGAGCTCACTTTGTAGACCAGGCTGGCCTCGAACTCAGAAATGCTCCTGCCTCTGCCTCCCAAGTGCTGGGATTAAAGGCGTGCGCCACCACCGCCCGGCACATGCATCCTTTACAAGAGGCTTTGCTTACACATTACACACAACCTGTGGGTCACTCTTGGCTCTCCTGTTTTCTCACTCATATCGAATATACTAAAGGATACTACTTGCTTGATCGTCCTCATGTATAGTCTCCAGAACTGCCTACGAGATGCTTTGGCACCTGCTCTGGGCTGTTACAAGCCCTACCAGACTGGATAGCTGCCTCCCATGGTTCTGCCACCGTCTTTTCTCAACACAGCATGAGAATATTCCTTTGAGCATGCAGCTAAAAGTTTGTCCCTTTTATGTTTACAAATCTCCAATAGCTTTCAAATTCTTATCAAGAAAAAGTGAAAATGTTCTATTTTATAGCCTGCGTATCCTTTACTGCCCGCTCTTAACCTCCTCACCCTCACTTGCTTTTAACCTTTGTATTTTAATTATTGGGCAGCACGATAGCCAGTTAACAATTACATTATACTTACATTAACCAGTCACTGACAAATTAATGCTATTGCTTCTAATTTCTTCTTACAGTAATGTCAAGATAAATACACTGATTTATCTGTGATTGTGCAATTATCTGTTTTGGTTTTCACTATGGTCATGTTATTGAATTTCTCTGTCGAACTCATCTACTGGCCGCACCGTCACTGTCCACGCCCTATGGCGCAGGGTCTGGGGAAGTGATCGCAGCCTATGCAAGCTCTGTATTTTGTTTCTAGATTCCTATTTTGATGGTGGTTAAGATTTTTGAACTACTGTTGGCACCAAATTTAGTGCCAGTCTTCTTTGCCTTGTCAAATTGGACAGGGAGACGGCTGTCTTGCAAAAGTGGAATTGTCACTAATTGGCCACAGAGGAAAGATTCAAACTCTTGCCAAAAGTCTCCTGCCTTCTAACGGAATAAAATCTTCCATATATCTCTCCTCTCTCATTAAAAAGAAAAAAACTTAATATGAAAAGCATGTTGTGTGCTAGAAAGGGCTCTGTGAATGTGAGATGCTGATCTTGATCTGGCCCAGGTCTGTCCTCTCTGGTGGAGTGCTGTGGGTAGCAATTGCTGGACCTGGGAATAAGGAGGCTTGTCTATGCAAACTCACTTTCTTCACTAGTTTGTAATGTCCGGTTAAGAAATGTCATGGAAGAAGCAACAACAAATAGCTTTTGACTCCACTTTGGCTTTTTCATTTAGTGAGAGCAGAGTGCTCCAGGTGCTGTCCACACAGAAAATGAATGTTCTGGAAAATGTTTTGTCACTTGTAATGTTTGGGAGTCAACTTGCTTTTCTTTATTGTGACAAAGTGAATTTAACAAGAATTAAACATTGATTCACACCGAGACACTCATCTTCCTACTTTTGCCTGCAAAGTGGACGTTGTCAAAAGTTGCTGCTCTGAGAACCGAACAGAAAATCATTCTTCTTCCAAAGTGCTACATATTTTGAAGATTTTTTTATTAACATGTGATATATAATTTATAAAAATCTAGCCAGATGATACTTTCCTGAACATTTCTGAGAACTAGATTTTAAAAATCTATTTCTATTTAAATTTAAAAGAATGCAAATATGTTTACAAGTCTAGAAATATGTATGTTGGAGTTTAAAATTGTGATTGAATAAATTTTCAGGAGTTAAACCACTTATTTTTAGAATGTAAAGTAGCTTTTAATTTTAGAGTTTCCTAAAATGAATTAAAAAATCCAAATGCTGCCTTTCCATACCATGTCAGAACTTTGGGAAATAGTTCGATTTGAGTTATTCACAAACACAAATGATTTCACTAATATTTAAAGTCCTTATTGTCATATTATAAAGGATTTTTTATGAACTCTGGATCCTTTCTTTTCATACTTGCCAAGGCTTCTAGCCCATGTGAGTCCATTCCTTAAATTCCCTGAGAATGAGACTCAGAAAGGGAACAGCAGAGATGTGAGAACTATTGGAAGATCATACTGTGACATTTGTTGTGGATTAATATCTATGCTTAGTTGAGTGCTTGTGAGTTAAGTATCATGCAAGTGACTAAAAATTCTTTTCCCCGTGGTTCCATGGCTTTACTGTCAACTTTATTGCATGCAGTCGTAACCTAACTTAACTTCAAGTGCTTAAAATGTTAAAGAATTAGTTTTAAATTTTAGATTAAAATTAAGCCAGATTTTGTTTCATTTTATAAACTTTTAGAAATCACATGAAATTTAGAAGTCTCTCTCTCTCTCTCTCTCTCTCTCTCCCTCCCTCCCCCATCCTCCCTCCCTCCCTCCCTCCTTTTACATACTTAATACTTAACCGCTTCTATCCATTTCTTCCCTCCTGGAGCAGGGGGATGGAGTGTGGAAGTTGTCCCAGGACACTCCACTATCAGAACTCACATCTCCCTAACTTTAGGAGATGTCAACTCAGCTCCTCCAGACCTTGTACTTTCCAATAGAACAATAGAACAATGAGCTGTCTTTTAAAGACAAGGCCAGCTTTCCCTCAGTACTCAACAGCAGATGTTCACATTATGCTCTTGGACTGCGTTTTGTCCAGAACTAGCATACTATGTTTGTCTTTTACCTCCTTCCCTGCCTACTTTCCCTGCATCTTTTGTGAATGCTTTCCTCTAGGTCTGTAGATTGGCGTGCCCTGGTGTTTCTTTCTTGGCTCATTTGCCATTTTATAGGCAAACATATTGAATTCCCAAGTATTTTCAGGCAGATCCTCTCAGGGTCTCCCTTGAGCTAAGACTCATGTAGTCTTCTGGCTATTTATAACCTTCCCCTGAGAGGCCTTCCCTCCACTCCCCAGTCACTTTCTCCAACTTTATCAGGTTTTATTTTGTCATGGCACTTTCCATTACTAACTGTTTGTTCATGTGCTTCTTGTCAGTCTTTTATCCCTTATACTAGGATATGTAGAAGGATATAACTCTGGTCATAGTAAAGGGCATGATGAATATTGTAATATCAGCACTTTGAAAATAGATGTGAGAAGATCAGGAAGTCAAAGTTCTCCTGAGTTCAAGGCCAACATGGGCTGTATGAAACCCTTTCTCAAAAAGAAAAAGAGAAGGAAAGTTAGATGGACCAAACATCAAATCAAAAAACAAAACAATACAAAAATTCCCTCTTGATGTAATCACTATTGCATTCCCAAACTTAAAAATGGGTGAGAATATCCAGTTTAGTCTCCCTGTAACTATTCCATCTCCTCATTTAACAGACCAGAAAATTAAGATCAGGGGCAGTAAAGTGACTTGCTCAAAGCTTAGAACTTGGTGAGTACAGCTGCCATGTAAATACAAAAGCAAGTTGTTAAATAGAGACATATATAAAGAGCTATGGAAGCAGAGGTGAAGGAGGCTTTGCTAAGATGATAACCTTGGGAAGAAACAGTGTCCCATCTGTCCTAAGATTGAGAAAACCATTTCATTCAGAAGATATGGCCTTTCAGAGCCTAGGTGTAGGAAGCCATGAGTCCCAAAGAACATCAACTTCCATTATGGGTTTTAGTCAAAGCAGTATACTGATCACAGATATATTTGTATCTCTTAAAGATGTTAAAGAAGACAAAGTTATATGAACTTTGTTCTTCTGTGTGATGATGGGGAGTTTTAAAGAACTCTTAGAGAGTAATGTTAAAAGAAATACACCCAACCTTGAGGTAAGTAGGGTGAGAGGCTCCATCCTCCTCCCAGGGGAATACCCCAGCTAGTATGAAAGCAATCAAGCATTTGGAGTGCTCCCTGAATAGAAGAAAAGATTACTTGACCTTCAGACTAGGTGTTTCCTGCTAGATTGGAGCCAAATAAAGTTTAAGTCTTAGTCTATTCCTGATGAATCTCTTAACTTGGGCAAACACTCTTTATAACTCTGGTCTTCTTCTGTAACCAACATTGTGGTGATTGCCTATATATTTGTGAGGAATTGGTTTAAAGCCTTCTCTGTGGATACTAAGCTGAGGCAGGTTTGAGTCTTTTATATGAAACAGTCAAGTGTGTCTAATCTGCAGCATCCTTCTGTACACTATACATCTCTTTAGATAATTTTTTATATCTTACATGGCATTAATTCTGTTGAAAGAGTTGCCATGCTGTATTTTGTAGGACTAATAATAAGAAAAAAGTCTGGGCATATTCACACAGATGTATTTTGTTTCCAATTGGCAGTTGGAAGATGAAATCTTCAGATGATATAGAGAGCACAGCAATCCTATCACCCTACAAAACTCACCTGCTTGTGCACGGAAATTAGAAAGGTACCCACTCAGGCTGACTAAGAGCTCCTCTTAGAGCCAAAAGTCTTACCTTTCCTTTTCCGGTAACTGGTCAACTCATTTTCTTTTGAAATTTTCCTGCCAAGCCCTGCTACTCATTTCTTCCAGGAAATCTTTTACCACTAAACCTCTCTTAAGGAGAGTCTGGGGATATTTTTCCCAGATTTTTAATGTTGTAAGTCCCAACCACAATGCAAACTATTATATTGCATGCATTCTTATCTTTGTATAATAGAATCATATTTATTTTTATTTAACATAATTTACATATGGCGTTTGTTATCTTAATCATAAATTGTTTTTTTTTTAAAAAAAAAAAAAACTCAGTGCAAACCCTACACAAAATATCCAGCATATTTAATTCGCTCAAGTCCTGGAAGTTTATGTAATCCAAAAATACTTAATGACCCCATAAATTTATACTTTGATTCTGAATATATTTTGGCAAACAAGGAGAATATGAGATTAGAAGTCATTCTGGCTTCCACACTTGATTTATATTTATTTGTGAACTGTGGTTCCATTGGCTGGAATGCATTGAAAACTGGTGCTAATGAGATTTAAGTCCCTGTGAAAACTGAATCTCAGATGCCATCATGTTCTAAAGTGTGATTTTTCTCTCACTTTTTTCAGTTTTATTTCTAAAATAATTATTATGTTAATCTATTTCTAACAATCCCAAATATGCTACCAGTTTTAAATTCAATAATCTTTTATGAGACAGGCAAGACCCAAGCACAATTAACCCTTACTTATTAGCTCAGAAAATTCTGTATATACCAGCAGGCTGGTTGCTCTCATTTGGATGTGCTAACTGGGAGGTGATCCAACTTTTGGGGAGGGGCATAACAGAAGGCCCTTGGTCATTGGGAGTGTGCCCTCAAAAGGTTTGCTCATCTCTCTATCTCTCTATTTCAGTTCAAAAATGTGACTGTTTCTCCTACATGCTTTCTGCTGTGATGTGTTACCCTCACCTAAGGCCAGATCAATGGAACTGTCCAGGCTTGGACTTGAACTTCCCAAACTGAGTAAAATGAAGTTTCCTCCAGAATTTTGTTGTAACTTAAAACTGAGCAACCTGTAGACATGCCTAGGTGACTGTAGCACTGTAGTTCTTCTAATAAAAGAAGAGGTAGGTAGCTCTATTGTGTTCGTATTAATGGATGTTGGGGTTTTCCTATGGATAGAGATTTTCTAATTATGTTTTTAGTCTCTTTAAAATAATAACCTAAAGGAAATTTTTATTTAGTCAAAGCAATTGAATATATTCAACTTTTATTATATAATCAACAAATTTTTATGAAACAGCCTTGTTGTAGCATGCAGGCATAGGTTAGCAAGCTAACTGTTCTCTTAAACAATATAGAGCTTCTACATGTCTAAAACCATGTTTGCTTGCCCTCTTTCTCTTATCTTTTAAAATTGTTCAGCTGAGATATTTTTTTCTGAGCATGTTAAATCCCAAGGGACTCTAACACCAAACCTATGTCCACCGTAGTGAATTCTCAAACTCATTTTCCATCTCCCTTCCCATGTTACATTTTCCAAGGTTATTTGTGAGTTATACTATACTGTAAAAAAATATTTTCTAAGGCTAACTTAGTAGTGGGAAATTCTGTCATTTTCATTTATAATATTTAGAACAGATAAAATGTTACCTGATACAGAACTTACTTGTTATTATTTAAAATGTAACGTTTTGAGCCATGAACATGAGCACCTATTAGCAAACCCTGATTCTTCATGCTGCCGAGTTCAGAGGTATGTGCATAGGGCTTTGCATGTAGTCGAAGCATTTTGAGTAGCATGGCTGTTTGATAGCACAGGATTCAGAAATGATCACTACCCTCACAGTCATAAGGCAACCAGAATTTGCATCTAGAACCATAAAAATAAAAGACAAACGTGTCAACCCAAGGAAACAGCTTCCTATTACGTATTTAATCATCTAGTTCTGTGTGGGTCTGTGTCAACACAGACTGATGGAGTCATAGAATTTTGTTAGACGATATGAAAACTCATTTACAGGTTTTATTGCTGTCCATCATTGCTTCCATCCACAGTCCAGAGGCACTCCATTGTTGTGGATAACAATTGGGAGCCATGGTTGTCTGTGACTGGTGAAGTAGAATGTCTCACTGACAGGTGTTTTCTTCTAATTAGCCCCATTAGTTCCCTTTTATCGTGGGCCTCTATGTCCTGACTCCTGCTTTCTTTACTAAACACCAAACCAGAATGAACAGTGCCCCCACCTCTCATGTTTCTGTTCAGGGTCTGCTATGGGACAGACTACGCCAATCCCATAGTTTAATGGATTGTTATCTTATTTGTGCAGTATAGACTGCAGGGGAAAGAAATCAAGCAGAAAATAAAATCTGTAATCAACAACCAGGGAAAGGAGCAAAGAAAGGAGACATATTCCTAGGGAGGGTGTGATCATTGGGCTTACTACACAGGATACCAAATTTACCCTGGCAGGCAACCAGAGGCTTCTACGGCTGTGTTGGATTTGTATCTACAGGTTATATCTCAAAGTTGGACTTTTATTAAGTCTTACAGCAGGCATGGCTTGTTTCTTGGATTTTTTTTATAATAATGTGTAGGGAATATTCACAGTATCTAAAGTAACATTTCTAAGAAAGAACATTATATGATGTTCTATATTACATATGCATTTTGTGTTGCATACCTACTAATTTTACACTATAACCCTGAAAGATATTATTTTCCCCTTGTTTCTCTCCCTTCTTTCTGTGTCTAATCTTTCCTTTTGTGTGTGTGTGTGTGTGTGTGTGTGTGTGTGTGTGTTTTCTATTACCATAAAGAATGCTTGAGACAATCAACTAATAAGTTGAAATGATTAGCCAGTATGGTGGCACATACCTGTGATCCCAGCCCATAGGAGGCAAAGGCAGGAAGGTCAGGAGTTCATGACCAGGCTGACCTGTCTAATATCTTGTCACAGGGGTAAAAGAAAGGCATTAATTTTTATTTGTGATGGTTCTGATCCCATAGTCAGGTGGAACCACTGCTTTTAGATCCTTTTGGGGTAGTTGTGCTTTGAATGAGAATGGCCCCCATAGGCTCATATATTTAAATGTTTGGTTCCCAGTTGGTGGCCTGTTTAGGAAGGTAGGATATGTAGCCTTGTTGAGGTGTATTTCTGAGGGTGGGCCCAGTAATGCCAGGCCCAGTCTCCAGCTCTCTGCCTCCCGCTTGTGGATCAGACATAAGCTCTGAGCTACTGCTTGCTACAGTGCTATGCCTGCCTGCCTGCTGCCAGGTTTCTGACTTTGATGACCATCAAAGACTCACCCTCTGAAACTGTGAGTTCCCAATGAAATGATTTTTATTATAAAGTTCATTGGCCATGATGTCTCTTTTCAGTAATAGAACAGAGACTAAGACAATAGCAGTATTGGGAAGCAATGGCACTGGTCTCAGGAGGAAGCTTACTGCTCCTCTTGTGGCCAGAAAGCAAAGGGGTCTGGGGACCAGTATTTCCTTCAAGAGCACTCCTTCATTACCTAAAGACACTTCTAAAGAGATTAGAACCTCCCAATAAGATCAACCTAGGGACTAAGCCTTTAACATGGGACCTGTGGGAGACTTTCCAGATCTAAACCATAGTATTCTTTGCCTTCCTTAGTCTCTTTTCCATTTAAAAAGTAGGAAGGAGACCTGTAGCCCTGTCTATCCTTTTCAAGTTTCACAGAAGAGTTCACACATGAAAACCAGCCTTCCAGATTTCAAAGATTGGGAATCCCCCCACCCCAAACCTTTTGTCTCCTGGAGACTACTTTATGGAATGTGTACCAATAGAAATGACCAAAAAATAGGGATTTTGTCACTAGTTGGCATCTACAGAGTTGGGTATTTATTGTCATTTAAATGAGACATTTAAATGATTGATGGCACCCTCCCTCCTTGCCTCAAATTCCAAGTACAATCACTCTTGAAAGTGTTTTTAAATAAAATTCCATGTTTCTGCCTTCTTTTAATCCAAAAGAGAGTAATTTCTCTTCAGTCCATACACTGCTTTATTGGGAAAATGGTCCTTGGGAAGAACAAGATGAAGTCCAAAGAACTGAAGCTGAAACTCAGATACTCTGAGTGGAACAGGCAGTCTTGGGGTCAGAAATTTATAGTATAACATTTAAAGGTGTATTGATTTTACATAGAAAAGGAGAATGTCATTTTATTCAAAGAAGTTGTACAAGTCAAGGTACAAACATTGAATGGAAGGGTCTCTAAAGTTCACTTTTGTTTGGATTGAGAGTTTTAAATTTTGAATTATAAAGACACGTTAAGCTACTATACTGCTATAAGATGCTGTTTGTATTTTCTTGTCTTTTCTATTATCCTGTGCCCCTCCCTTCCTTTCTTCCTTCCTTCCTTCCTTCCTTTCTCTTTTCCTTTCCCTCTTTCTCTTTCTTTCTTGCTAGAAATTAAAGCCAGAACTTTGCACATGCTAGGCAAAGACAGTCCCATTGAGCTATCATCCTAATTCTTTCTCTAGACCTGTTTCTGAAATGTCTGGAATGGTAGCAGGGTTTGTGGGGACACCAGTGTGGGACTGCATATTTTTCTTTGCTTGGCTTATTTAGCAAGATCAGAGGTCATCTTGATTATTCTTCTATTGGTGCTTACAGAGTTCCTGTGCCTTTTCTAAGAACATCTGGGATTTGTTTTTGCTTTGTGGGGTTTTGAAGTGATGTAGATCTTGGTATAGGGTGCTGCACCGAGGATGTCCTCTCTGAAGGTGATGCCTTCCCTTTCTCCAGCAGCTTTGCATGATGTCACTAATTCCTAGTGTTCTACTTTCAGCATCCTAACCTCCTCCATGCTGTTTTGAGCCTTTCCACAGTCAGCCAACATCACAGACCTTCTCCCACAGAGATATCCTCTCATTAGTTTAACCACCTGTGGAAAAGCTGCTCAGTTTTATCTATTTGTACTCTTGTTATGTTCTGGATTGTATCTTCAAAAATATTTAGAATTGTTTAAAAGAGGCTTGGCCCCTTTAAAAAGCAGCTTCAGCAGGCAGGATGACAGAGGCAGTGATGAAAACCAAAGCTGTTGAGAGCTGCAGCTGTCTGGTCCTTTCGTATGCAGATTTATGGAGTTGGGAGGGGTTAGAGAATGAGAGGAAGGCTCATCAAAGAGTCCGAAAACACTGAAAAAGAGGGGCCTAAGGCTCAGGTTCTGGGTGTCTTCAGGTTCACTCAAGTAATCAGTAGCAGTTAGAAATGGACAAGATGCCTGGTCTAATTTCCTCTTCTACAAAAATGTCAAGTGAATTGCTGAAGGTCATAGACATAGCAAATAGAGCTTCAGAATACTTCTGAGGACCAGGTGTGCTGGGTAACAGGTTACCAATACATACTTACAGAAACACACTTATGAAATCCAGGGCTACACTGGGATCCTGAATGGCCAAAAGAAAAGAATGTGTGATATTAGGAATGTTAGGAGTCAGGCATCTCTTGGTGAGATGCCACCATATATATGTCCAGCAATCCAGAACCTCTGCGAACCCCAAATCTTTTATTTCTTTGGGGGCCTAATAATACCAGTGTCAGTTCTTCCATGCTTCCAAGATGGGTGGGGCCACCTCAGCACAGTGCCTCAGGCAGCAGTCCTGGCCAGGGACATCTACATGGCCTTTGATAGTAATACAGGCCTGGAACATCAACACAGACCCCAGCTACCAACCATAGAACCATAGATCCAGACATAAACCTGGCAGAAGTATGGGCCCAGATGTCTCGGTGGCCTCTGTCTCCATCACACATTCATTCATCATAGTGCTGCTGTGAGTAGGTGCTTGGGTGTCTTCCTTTGAGCCACCCCAGCTGGAGGGCTGCTTGAAGTTTTTGATAGGTGGTCTCCACCATATGACAATGGTGGAGACAACATCACAGAGTGTCTTAGTTGGGGTTTTACTGCTATGAAAAGATACCATAACCAAGGCAACTCTTATAGAAACAACATTTAGTTCAGGCTGACTTGTAGGTTCAGAGATCCAGTTCAGTATCATCATGGTTGGATCATGACAGTGCCCAGGCAGGCATGGTACAGGAGGAGCTGAGAGTTCTATATCTTCATTTGAAGGCTGCTAGCAGAAGACTGGCTTCCAGGCAGCTAGGATGAAGGTCTTAAAGCCCACACCCACAGTGACACACCTACTCCAACAGGGCCACACCTTCTAATAGTGCCACTTCCTGGGTCAAGCATATACGAACCATGAAATCATCACATTTGTACTCCCTGGGCCAAGCATATACAAACCATCACATAGACCCTACCAACTTACCTGGTAGCCAGAGAGAGAGAGAGAGAGAGAGAGAGAGAGAGAGAGAGAGAGAGAGAGAGAGAGCAAGCTAGGATCTTATAATTCTGTACATATCTCCCAATGACCTAAAAATCTCTCTTCTGCTCCCACCTGGTTTTACCATATCCCAGTAGCTCTTCCCTAAGGATCAAGATGTAGACATGTGGGTAGTTGGGGATAATTCACATGCAACTGTATCACATATGTGGATTAATCTCAGCTTTCCTTTTATATTCGATTCTAATAAGCCTAACTATTTACAGAATAAGAAGGAATATCCACCTAATCTCTAGGTCCAATGATCCTCTGGCAGAATATTCAGCATCACGGTGAAAGGGTAGTGCAAGAAGGAGAGTATCTGCTTTTTATGGCTTTTGGCCATTTTCTCTTTCATGGCAAGGACTGGCAAATATATCAAATACCAAACTCATTGTTATGAACATAATGCCCTACCCTGAGCATTTTTCTGTTCTCTCCTCACTCATAATATTCCCAGTTTGGGAATTGTCATAAAGATTTAGAGTCAGGGTAGGCGAGACGGCTTAGCAGTTATGCACACTGGCTACTCTTACAGAAGATCCAACTTTAGTTTCCAGCATTGACATAATAATCTTGGCAACCACCAGTAACATTAGTTCTAAGGGAGTTAACTCCCCAGGCTCCAGGCACACACAGTACACGTATTTGTCTATATGTAGACAAAACACTCTCTTACGTGAAATAAATCTAAAAGCTTATTTCAAATATTTAGAATCAGATTTTTGTGTCTGTTTGAGTTATGTCTGAAGTTGTAAATTGTTCCCAGAAAACCCTTGTAGGAAAGTTGAGCCTTGAGTTGGAAAAGGAAAAGTCCTCCAGTGAAGGATTTGTTGTCCAGTACATTTGCATTATGGAAATGAGGGTTTCTTTTTATACATACATTCCACATCCAAGCAATCAGAATCAAATGTAGTCATTTATGCTGAAAACAAAGCAAAGTCAAGAGGCTATGAGGGTATGGCTTTCACACACAATTGCTTGATAACAAGAACTACTGTAAAGAACTCTGCCAAAACTGCATCCTTGGATAAAAGCCATGACAGTCTTGCATGAAGTAATTTTGTAGGGTGCATATGTATCAATAACCCTTGTCCTTGATTTTTAAAGCTAAGGATAATTGTTGAAAAAAATTAATTTTTATTCATCTTTAAACCATTGCATTCTTTACATCACTGGATATCCCTAGAGTCAGCTCTGATATACTTAAACTGGAATGCAATCTTTTGTCATTCATTCTTCCATGAACTCTAAATTTTAGAGTTTTTTTTTCTCTCTCTCTCCTAGATATAGATAGATAGACAGACAGACAGACAGGTGGGCAGGCAGGCAGGCAGGCTGGGCAGGCTGGGCAGGCAGGCAGACAGATAGAATATGTATGTTAGCTATCATTTAGGATGCTATCCCCTGAGGAAGTAAGAGAGCTAGAGTAGCGACACCTCAGTTTTTAATAGGTGTGACTTTGAGGAGAGTTCGTTCACAGTTATGTCTAGTCAACCTCTAGAGCAAGCAAACTGGGCAGTAGATATAGGAAAAGGCTCTCAGCAAACATATGTAAGTGCACTTGTTGGGAAATAGAGATTGGAAACAAACAATCAGGTTAAGGTACCAGTAGCATCTAACCCACCTCATTTTGAACTTAGACTCTGCTCATTATGATTTTGGACAAATTATATAACATTCTTGTGCTGGATTTCACATTGTAAGGGGAAAGAACACCCCCTTTGCAATGTTCACAGGATTCATTGGAATCCTTTTTATCAATTACCAGACAAGAGTGAAGTCTCAGAAGTCACATGGGATTACAAAGCCAGAGATCAATGAATATGGGTATTTAATTCATTGCCTCAATGGTTCATTCAGGTTTTTTTGTTTGTTTGTTTGTTTGTTTTGTTTTGTTTTTTGAGGTCTAGCAAATACTTAGAGGCATGAGTATGGAAATTTTAGCATTTGGTCTCAACTAATTGAGCCCTGTTGAATCAGCTAAGAGTGCTGAATGGTACCACCATCATCATCCTGCATTCCTGGAACTAGTTAGGATCTGATTTCATTTGTAGATGTGTACAGAATTGTGTTTTTCAAACTTCTCAAGCTAAAATTCCTTATTGATATTTTGTAGTTCCTTGCTAGTTGCCCCATCCACATCAATAAGACTTTGATACCTCATAGAGCCCAGGAACATCCTAATATAAAAGAAGAATCACTTCAGTTTTTCTTATTCCATGAGTATAAAGCATTCCAAAAAGAGACATTTTCTGCTATTCCCAATGGAGCAAGATCCCTACAGCTATATTATAATTGCACAGAGTCTAGTTTTATAATCTCAAACAGTTTTCTTAAGATTTGAGGCCCCATAATCACTTTGAAATGTAAAAATGTGGATACTCTGTATTGACATTATTGTGCATGATAACTCATTTTCTCCAACTTTATACATGTTGAATGTTAAGTACTGAAAATATTAGGAAAAAGTATTTTTCTAATTTTCCTAAGACAGTGTGACAAATTGTCTTAGCTAGGCATCCCAGTTAGCAATGTCTTGGAAGTAATTAGTGAAGGCTGAACAGAAATCAGGTAACAGGAGTACAAAGTTGAATAAGACTTGAAAGTCTGGCCTATTAAATGAGAGGAGGCTTAAAATGTCCACTATGTTTGCCTCTTATTGGAGTCTAAGTATCTGAGAAAACATTAAAAATCTTGGATGGATAGGCTTTTCTGTTCTGTTCAGTGACTTTCAGGGTTGATGTGAATCTGTACACAGGCTGACACACATGAACACTGTAGAATCTTGAGAAGCTTTGGAGTTCTAAGTGAAACTGTTCTACACAAGAAACTGACAGCTCCACCATTTTGTGGTAGATACATCATTAGCCACTCCCAGAAACCTCTCGTGACTTTCTAGTTTTCTGTGCATTACCTCTGGGACGTTGTAACTACATAGTCTGTTGGTAATTTACTTGTTGGTATGAGGGAGTTCTGATGAAGATGACTATATGACAGGAATTGTAAACATTGGTAAGTGGAAGAGAAATTCTTGGTAACACTTGTTGATTACTTATTTAGGTAAATTTTGCTTTTTATTTTTGTAACTTTCCTTGTGTGTGTATGTGCATTAGTGCACACACATATGTGCATGTGTGTGGATGCCAAAGGTTGATGTTCAGGATCTCCTTTAATTGTTTCCCATTAAAATTTTAGAGACACAATCTCTCACTGAAACCAGAGCTCATTGATTTTAAGCAGGCTTACTGGCTGGCAAGGACCTAGGATCCCCTATCTTTACCTACCTTGTCCTGTGCTGGGATTACAGGCATGTACTGCATGCCTGACTTTTTACAGGGATGCTGGGAATCCAAATAGAGGTTCTTTTTTTTTTTTTTTTCGAAACAAGGTTTCTCTGTATAGCCCTGGCTGTCCGGGAACTCGCTCTGTAGACCAGGCTCGCCTCAAACTCAGAAATCCACCTGCCTCTGCCTCCCAAGTGCTAGGATTAAAGATGTGCGCCACCACTGCCTGGCCAAATGGAGGTTCTTATGCTTATGTCTGGACAATCAGTTTACTCGCCAAGCCAAATCCAGACCCAGTTTTGTAACCTTCATATGGGAATTTTTAAATACTATAAAAAATTAAAAGGTATGGTACAATGAACTCTCTTCACCTTTCAGCAAATTTCAGTAGGATATGCTTCAGAGCCATTAGGAGCCTCTGTCAACTCAGGTCAGCCTTCAAAGAGTGCAGTGCTTTCAACCCTAAAGATACAAATTTTAGTAGTAGGAGATCTTACACCTCTGATCTGTTAGTAGCTGTGTTGTAGGGTGTGTGTGTGTGTGTGTGTGTGTGTGTGTGTCTGTGTCTGTGTGTGTGTGTGTTAAACACTTACTTCTTAATACTAACCAATTTTACATTTCTGAGCTGTTAGTTATCCATGGCTGTGTTAGGAGTGGTGGTGATGGTGGTGTGTTAAACACTGTCTTTGTGTTTCTCTGTCTTCTTCTCCCCCCCACCCCCCCACACACACTCCTTTTCTTCCTTGTTGGCTGAATCAGTTCTGTACACCTGGGCTTTCCATGGATTAGAAATGACCCAGAACAGATTACCTTCTTCTGACCCATGGAATGCTCCAAATCCCCCCCCCCCCCTTAATATGGAGACAGCAGCTGGTCTAGAAAAGATGACCAGAATGGCCACCAGCCTGGGACAGATTTCCAAGGTCAATGAGGAGAGTATCCTATTTGTTCAGACTTCGCTGATTTGAGGGGAAAAGCTTTTCTGATCAGCAAGAGCTTCCATCAGAGCTTGGAGATGAATCTTCATTTCTTGGGGGCGGTTTTGCCATTTGCCTATCAGAATATGTGTTTATTGTGAGTCATGAATGAGAGGAAATGAGTTGAGGATGCCAGAGTATTATTCTTGTATTTCACTGGAGCTGTTTATGCTGAACTGCTTTCACTTACTACCTCCTGTGCCACCACCTGCCAGAAGCAGCCCGACTCATCGGAGCGCCGTCTGGTATTGCTGGAGCATGAGGGCCTTGGCCTCCCTGCGAAGGTGCTGTATGCTGGCACTGTGGGCCAGCAACCCCTCATGCTTGAACATAGTTGGCACCTACAGGATGAGCAGGAGTCATTTATTTTCTGGTCCAAGTACTCTAGCTAAACCAAATCCTCTTAGTATGAAATCACAAACTGGGGAGAAAAAAAAACACACCTTCTTCCCTCAAAACAATGCTTTCCTCTGTTGGGAAAGCAAACTGGAAGTTTCATTGCTAACACAGGACTGTGATTTGTATGTGTGTGTATTAATGTCAGTTACATTTTTGCTTCTTTTTAGATATATTTAGTTATATTTATAGGAAGTAACAGAGATTGGGAGATTGCTTTGAGGAGAATTAGTAGAGGACTAAGAAAATAACTGTAGGAATACAGAAATAAAATAAGGTTGTTAATTTGTTGTGAGAACTGTCCTGGGTAGACACAACAAATCCAATATCAGTTAGCAGTTTGGTGATGTTTTGGGAAGGTTAATGCATTCAGCTATTTTATTTTCATACAAAATTTTAAGAAAAAAGGAAAAATAATCCATCGCATAAATTATCATCCCACCTTTTTTTTATATCTTGTTTGGCTATAAAACAGCCAAGTGAAAATGAATATTGTGACCTTTAGATATTTAGTGGGTTTTAGTTCAAGCAATTGCTTATGGCAGAAATGGGAAGGAAGCTCACTTTTATGGAATCCAATTTTGTTTCTTATAGACCTTTAGTTTTCTAGGTACAAGATACAAAGGTATCTTGTTTACAGTTTGGACATATTTTCTTGCTATGATAGACTAAAACAATGAATGGCATTCATATAAGGAATGTTTAATTTTCCTATCCATTAATTGTCTGTGGCAGCTCTGAGTGAGTGGAAGAGTTTGTTCTACACAGTGACTTATGACTTTTGTTTGGCAGAGACTTTGCTGACTTCTTGCAGCCATGTGAGTATTTGTGTCTAATAGGGTAGAAAGTTATTTATTGAGAAGATTTTATAACCAATGTTGAATGTAGCATTTTTATGAGGTCACATTTACTCTTAAACTATTGACTACAATTAGTCATATGATTGTAACTGCAAAAGAAACTGGGAGGTGCAGCCTAGTGATGCGGTCCAGCAGAAGACCAGCTAGCTGTTCTCTGGCGTCATGTCTCACTTCTTAGTGATTATTTTAGATGGAATAATATGATGCAGCCAACTCTCATATGGTGAATGGAGTTTGACATTCTACTTAGTAAACATTACTCAAGTACCTCCATTAAAGCCTTTCTGTTAAGCAGTGGTACTCAGAATATGAAAAAAAAGTATGAATGTAAAATTTAAGAGAAGTATAAGAGTAAAAATAAAACTGAGTTTATGAACTTTTGAAGCTGACATTGTAGCTACATAAAAGGAAATAACTGATACATGATTCTGGATTAAATGGAAATACTAGGGACATTAGTTTTCTTCTTTATTTCTTTTCTTTTTTTATATGAGCAGAATTCCCCGGCCTGGACTCCTCCTCTCTTATGAACTGAAAACCCTCTAGTGTTGAACTTTAATGAAGGGACTTTATTCTGCATTTTCAGGCAGTGACAGTCCTCTGTCCTCATTCATACATCTATAATATTTAAAGGACCCTCCAAAGACACTTAGTAGTTGACAAATGAGGTAATAAGAATTTCTTTTACTTAAGCATGACCACAAACTGGATTTATCTCTCCAGTATGGGTCATTACTAATATCATAAGTATTTGCAGAGAAGATTCCTGCCATCATTACAAGTTTTTACTAGCCATTGAATTGTAGTAAAAAGACAACATATTTTCTGCCCAGTCTGAAGGTCTCTGCCATCCCATCTGTCCAGCCTCTTAGATCCTGTTTCGATTTCTTGATATGAGAAATATGCAGGGTCCATACTCTAAGCAATGATAATTCTTTGATCTGTATAATGTGACTTGGAGTTACAGTGTTTGAAATTTTGGGTGCTAGTCCAATAAATGATTAGGGACCAGCAGCTCATAACTTTACCCTGAATATGTCTCTTTTTTAATTAATTTATTTATTTTTGAATGAATATTTTCTTTATTTACATTTCAAATGTTTTACCATTTCCAGATCTCCCCTTCAGAAACCCCCATCCCATCTCCCTCCCCCTGCCTCTATGAGGGTGCTCCCCCAACCACCCACTCCCGTCCTCCCGCCCTGGCATTCCACTACACTGGGGCATTGAATACCCTCAGACCTAAGGGCCTCTCCTCCCACTGATGCCCAACAAGGCTATCCTCTGCCACATATGTGGCCAGTGCCATGGGTCCCTTCACGTGTATTCTTTGGTTGGTGGTCCAGTCCCCAGAAACTCCTGAGGGTCTGGCCTGTTGACACTCTTGCTGCCTCAATGAGACTGCAACCCCCCTCAGCTCCTTCAGTCCTTTCTCCAACTCCTCCATCTGGGATCCCCAAGTTCAGGTCAATGACTGGCTATAAGCATTCGCTTCTGTATTTGTCAGGCTCTGGCAGAGCCTCTCAGGAGACAGCTATATCAGGCTTCTAGTAGCAAGCACTTCCTGGCATCCACAATAATGTCCACATTTGGTAGCTGTATATGGGATGGATTCCCAGGTGGGGAAGTCTATGGATGGCCTTTCCTTTATTCTCTGCTTCACACTTTGTCTCCATATTTCCTCCTGTGAGTATTTTGTTCACTCTTCTAAAAAGCGCTGAAGCATCCACATTTTGGTCTTTCTTCTTCTTAGTCTTCATATGGTCTGTGAATTGAATCTTGGACATTCCGAACTTTTGGACTAATATCCACTTATCAGTGAGTACATGCCATGTTTGTTTCTTTGTGACTGAATTAAATCACTCAGGATGATATTCTCAAATTCCATCCATTTACCTATAAAGTTCATGAAGTTGTTTTTAATAGCTGAATAGTATTCCATTGTGTAAATGTACTACATTTTCTGTATCCATTCTTTTGTTGAGGGACTGCAGGATTGATTTCAGCTTCTGGCTATTATTAATATGGCTGCTATACACATAGTGGAGCATGTGTCCTTATTACATGTTGGAGAATCTTCTGGGTATATGCCCAGGAGTGGTATAGCTGGGCCCTTGGGTAGTACTATGTCCAATTTTCTGAGAAATCGCCAGACTGATTTTCAGAGTGGTTGCAATCCCACACAAAATGGAGGCATATTCCTCTTTCTCCACATCCTTGCCAATATCTGCTATCACCTGAGTTTTTGATCTTAGCCATTCTGACTGGTGTGAGATGGAATATCAGGATTGTTTTGATTTGCATTATCCTGATGACTAAGGATGTTGAATATTTCTTTAGGTGTTTCTCAGGCCTTCAAGTTTCCTCAGTTGAGAATTCTCTGTTTAGCCCTGTTCTCCATTTTTTAATAGGGTTATTTGGTTCTCTGGAGTCTAACTTCTTGAGTTCTTTGTATATATTGGATATTAGCCCTGCATCAGATGTAGGATTAGTGAAGATGTTTTCCCAATCTGTTGGTTGCTGTTTTGTCCTATTGACAGTGTCCTTTGCCTACAGAAGCTTTGAAATTTTATGAGTTCCCATTTGTTGATTCTTGATCTTAGAGCATAAGCCATTGGTCTTCTGTTCAGGAACTTTTCCCCTGTGCCCATGTGTTCGAGACTTTTCCCCACTTTTATTCTATTAGATTCAATGTATCTGGTTTTATGTGGAGGTCTTTGATCCACTTGGACTTGAGCTATGTACAGGGAGATAAGAATGGATCAATTCGATCTTTGCTCCAGTGACCAGGTAGTTGGGACCGCCAGGCTCAGAGACAGACAGGCATAATATCGCTTCGGTTTCAGGCAGCTTGTGTGTAACCTGCTCCCAGGTGCTGGGCTGATCTGCAGTAACCAGCGCGCCAGTTCCGCGGCGGGACCTTCTGCCTGGTGGAGGGACCCCGCGCAGGGAGGGAGCCTGCCAGCTTCCCTTCCGCGACCTCTGTTCCCGCGGACTGCGCTGGAGAGACCGGTACCCAGGCTCTCCCCCCGATATAACATCACTTGGGACACGGCCTGTTGGGGCTTCCGTCTGTGCCCGAGGGCGGGTTGGCGCTGTGGTCGTCTGGGTGCCAGATCGGCGGGCCATCGTGACCACAGGGTGAGCGGCGCCACGGAGACTGCCCTCCGCCATCTTTGCTCCAGTGACCAGGTAGTTGGGACCGCCAGGCTCAGAGACAGACAGGCATAATATCGCTTCGGGTTCAGGCAGCTTGTGTGTAACCTGCTCCCAGGTGCTGGGCTGATCTGCAGTAACCAGCGCGCCAGTTCCGCGGCGGGACCTTCTGCCTGGTGGAGGGACCCCGCGCAGGGAGGGAGCCTGCCAGCTTCCCTTCCGCGACCTCTGTTCCCGCGGACTGCGCTGGAGAGACCGGTACCCAGGCTCTCCCCCCGATATAACATCACTTGGGACACGGCCTGTTGGGGCTTCCGTCTGTGCCCGAGGGCGGGTTGGCGCTGTGGTCGTCTGGGTGCCAGATCGGTGGGCCATCGTGACCACAGGGTGAGCGGCGCCACGGAGACTGCCCTCCGCCATCTTTGCTCCAGTGACCAGGTAGTTGGGACCGCCAGGCTCAGAGACAGACAGGCATAATATCGCTTCGGGTTCAGGCAGCTTGTGTGTAACCTGCTCCCAGGTGCTGGGCTGATCTGCAGTGACCAGCGCGCCAGATCTGCTGTGGGACTTCTGCCTGGCAGAGGGACGCCCCCTCCCCCCCCAGGAAAGATCACACACCCCTGCACAGGGCAGGAGCCTGCCAGCCTCCCTTTGGCGACCTCTGCTCCAGGAATCCACTAGGCTGAGCCTTTAGATGTGCAAGGCCTCCCCAATATAAGATCACTTGGGGCAAAGCACATTAGGGCTCCAAAGTCACTCAGGAGCAGGCAGGCCCCAGAAATCGGTGCCAGGGGAATCCTGGTAATCCAGGGGGGGCAGAAATAGCTTTGCAGGCTCACAGGAGGTCCAACCAACAGCCAGTGGCAGCAGGACCAACTAACACCAGAGGTATCCAGATGGCAAAAGGCAAACGTAGGAATGTTACTAACAGTAATCAAAGTAATGTGGGACCATCCGAACCCAACTCTCCAACAGCAGCAAGTCCTGGATACCCCACCACACCCGAAAGACAAGATCTGGATTTAAAATCACTTCTCATGATGCTATTAGAGGATCACAAGAAGGACACAAATAAATCTCATAAAGAGTTACAGGAGACCATGAATCAACGGTTAGAAGCCCTTACAAAGGAAACACAAAAATCGCTTAGAGAAATGCGGGAGAACATGGATCAAAAGATGGAGGCGCACAAGGAGACAACACAAAAATCGCTTAACGAGATGAATCAACGGGTAGATGCACTCACAAAGGAATCACAAAATTTGCATAAAGAAATGCAGAAGAATATGGGTCAACAGACGGATGCCCATAAGGAGGCAACACAAAAATTGCTTAAAGAAATGAATCAACGGTTAGATGCCCTTACAAAGGAAACACAAGAACTGCTTAAAGAAATGCAGGAGACGATGGATCAACAGATGGAATCCCATGAGGAGGAAACACAAAAATCGCTCAGAGAAATGCAGGAGAACGTGGGTCATCAGGAAGAAATCCTGAAAGAGGTAATGCAAAAATACCTTAAAGAAATACAGGAAAATACAAACAAACAAGTGAAGGATCTCAGCAAATCCATCCAGGAACTAAAAAAGGAAGTAGAAACAACTAAGAAATCACAAAGGGAGACAACTTTGGAGATAGAAAACCTTGGGAAGAAATCAGGAGTCATAGATGCAAACATCAACAATAGAATACAAGAGATGGAAGAAAGAATCTCAGGTGCTGAAGATTCCATAGAAAGCATCGACTCAACAGTCAAAGAAAACGCAAAATGCAAAAAACGCGTAACCCAAAACATCCAGGAAATCCAGGACACAATGAGAAGACCAAACCTAAGGATTATAGGTATAGATGAGAGTGAAGATTTGCAACTTAAAGGGCCAGTAAACATCTTCAACAAAATTATGGAGGAAAACTTCCCTAACTTAAAGAGAGAGATGCCGATGAACATACAAGAAGCCTACAGAACTCCAAACAGACTGGACCAGAACAGAAATACCTCCCGTCACATAATAATCAAAACACCGAATGTTCTAAACAAAGAAAGAATACTAAATGCAGTAAGAGAAAAGGGCCAAGTAACATACAAAGGAAGACCTATCCGAATCACATCAGACTTCTCACCAGAGACTATGAAAGCCAGAAGATCCTGGGCAGATCTCATGCAGACACTAAGACAGCACAAATGCCAGCCTAGACTACTATACCCAGCAAAACTCTCAATCACCATAGATGGAGAGACCAAGATATTCCATGATAAAACCAAATTTTCACAATATCTTTCCACAAATCCAGCCCTGCAACGGATAATAGGTGGAAACCTCCAATACAGGGAGAGAAACATCACCCTGGAAAAAATGAGATAATAACCTTCTTGAATCAAACCCAAAAGTAGATAACCACTCAAACATAAAGATAGCGTCAAGAATGGCAGATGGCAATAATCACTATGCCTTAATCTCTCTTAATATCAATGGTCTCAATTCCCCAATTAAAAGACATAGACTAGCAGACTGGATACGTAAACAGGACCCAGCATTTTGCTGCATGCAGGAAACGCACCTCAGTGTCAAAGACAAACACTACCTCAGAGTAAAAGGCTGGAAAACAATTTTACAAGCAAATGGCCCCAAGAAACGAGGTGGAGTAGCCATCCTAATATCAGATAAAATTGATTTTCAACCCAAAGTCATCAAAAAAGACACAGAAGGACACTACATACTGATCAAGGGAAAAATCCACCATCAAGAACTCTCAATCCTGAATATCTATGCTCCAAATGCAAGGGCACCCTCATTCGTAAAAGAAACTTTACTAAAACTCAAAGCACACATCGCACCGCACACAATAATAGTGGGTGACTTCAACACCCCGCTCTCTGAAATGGATCGTTCAGGAAAGCAGAAACTAAACAGGGACACAGTGAATCTAATTGAAGCCTTGGACCAAATGGAACTAACTGATATATATAGAACATTTCATCCTAGAGCTAAAGAATACACCTTCTTCTCAGCTCCTCATGGTACCTTCTCCAAAATTGACCATATAATTGGTCACAAATCAGACCTCAACAGATACAAGAAGATAGAAATAATCCCATGCCTCCTATCAGATCACTATGGAATAAGGGTGGTCTTCAATGGCAACAAAAACAAAAGAAAACCCACGTACACATGGAGGCTGAACAATGCTCTACTCAATGATAACTTGGTCAAGGTGGAAATAAAGAAAGAAATCAAAGACTTTTTGAAAGTTAATGAAAATGAAGGCACAACATACCCTAACTTATGGGACACAATGAAAGCAGTGCTAAGAGGAAAATTCATAGCCCTGAGTGCCGCCAAAAAGAAACGGGAGACAGCATACACTAACAGCTTAATGGCACACCTGAAAGCCCTGGAACAAAAAGAAGCAAATACACCAAAGAGGAGTAGAAGGCAGGAAATCATCAAACTCAGGGCTGAAATCAATCAAGTAGAAACAAATAAAACCATACAAAGAATCAACAAAACGAGGAGTTGGTTCTTTGAGAAAATCAACAAGATAGATAAGCCCTTAGCCAGACTAACCAGAGGGCACAGAGATAGTATCCAAATTAATAAAATCAGAAACGAAAAGGGAGAGATAACAACAGAAACTGAGGAAATTCAAAAAATCATCAGATCCTACTACAAAAACCTGTATTCAACACAACTAGAAAATTTTGAGGAAATGGACAATTTCCTTGACAGATACCAAGTACCAAAATTAAATCAGGATCAAATAGACCATCTAAACCGTCCTATAACCCCTGAAGAAATAGAAGTTGTCATTGGAAGTCTTCCAACCAAAAAAAGCACAGGTCCAGATGGTTTTACTGCAGAATTCTATCAGACCTTCAAAGAAGACCTAACACCAATACTCTTCAAACTGTTCCACAAAATAGAAACAGAAGGAACACTACCCAACTCGTTCTATGAAGCCACAATTACACTAATACCAAAAGCACACAAAGATCCGACAAAGAAAGAGAATCTCAGGCCAATCTCTCTTATGAATATCGATGCAAAAATACTCAATAAAATTCTTGCCAACCGAATCCAAGAACACATCAAAACGATCATTCACCACGATCAAGTAGGCTTCATCCCAGGGATGCAGGGATGGTTCAATATAAGGAAATCCATCAATGTAATCCACTACATAAACAATCTCAAAGAAAAAAACCACATGGTCATCTCATTAGATGCTGAGAAAGCATTTGACAAAATTCAGCATCCTTTCATGCTAAAGGTCTTGGAAAGATCAGGAATTCAAGGCCCATATCTAAACATAGTAAAAGCAATTTACAGCAAACCAGTAGCCAGCATCAATCTAAACGGAGAGAAACTTGAAGCAATCCCACTAAAATCAGGGACTAGACAAGGCTGCCCTCTCTCTCCATATCTTTTCAATATAGTACTTGAAGTTCTAGCTAGAGCAATTAGACAAGAAAAAGAGGTCAAAGGGATACAAATTGGAAAGGAAGAAGTCAAACTATCACTATTTGCAGACGATATGATAGTATACATAAGCGACCCAAAGAACTCCACCAGAGAACTCCTACAGCTGATAAACGACTTCAGCAAAGTGGCCGGATACAAAATCAACTCAAGCAAGTCAGAAGCCTTCCTATACTCAAAGGATAAGCAGGCTGAGAAAGAAGTAAGAGAAATAATACCCTTTACGATAGCCACAAACCATATTAAGTATCTTGGCGTGACGCTAACCAAACAAGTGAAAGATCTGTATGACAAGAACTTCAAGTCTCTGAAGAAAGAAATTGAAGAAAACCTCGGAAGATGGAAAAATCTGCCATGCTCATGGATTGGCAGGATTAATATAGTAAAAATGAGCATCTTACCAAAAGTAATACACAGATTCAATGCAATCCCCATCAAAATCCCAACTCAATTCTTCATAGAGTTAGAAAGAGCAATTCAAAAATTCATCTGGAATAACAGAAAACCCAGAATAGCTAAAATTATTCTCAAGAGTAAAAGAACCTCTGGGGGAATCAGTATCCCGGACCTCAAGCTGTACTACAGAGCAATAGTGTTAAAAACTGCATGGTATTGGTACAGTAACAGACATGTAGATCAATGGAACAGAATTGAAGACCCAGAAATGAATCCACACTCCTATGGTCACTTGATCTTTGACAAAGGAGCTAAAACCATCCAGTGGAAAAAAGATAGCCTTTTCAACAAATGGTGCTGGCTCAGCTGGAGGTCAACATGCAGAAGAATGCAAATTGACCCATCCTTATCTCCTTGCACTAAGCTCAATTCTAAGTGGATCAAAGATCTCCACATAAAACCAGACACACTGAAACTAATAGAAGGGAAACTAGGGAAGAACCTTGAACATATGGGCACAGGGGAGAATTTCCTGAACAGAACTCCAATAGCTTATACTCTAAGATCAAGAATAGACAAATGGGACCTCATTAAATTACAAAGTTTTTGCAAGGCAAAAGACACCGTCAAAAAGACAAAGCGGCAACCAACTAACTGGGAAATGATCTTTACCAACCTTACATCCGACAGAGGGCTAATATCCAAGATATACAAAGAACTCAAGAAGTTAAACTCCAGAGAGGCAAGTAACCCTATTAAAAAATGGGGTACAGAGCTCCACAAAGAGTTCTCACCTGAAGAATATCTAATGGCTGAGAAGCACCTAAAGAGATGTTCATCATCCTTAGTCATTAGGGAAATGCAAATCAAAACAACCCTGAGATTCCATCTCACACCAGTCAGGATGGCTAAGATCAAAAACACAGGAGACAGCAGTTGTTGGCGAGGATGTGGAGAAAGAGGAACACTCCTCCACTGCTGGTGGAATTGCAGGCTGGTACAACCACTCTGGAAAGCAGTCTGGCGGCTCCTCAGAAAACTGGGCATGACACTTCCGGAGGATCCGGCTATACCACTCCTGGGCATATACCCAGAGACTTTACCTGCATGCAATAAGGACACATGCTCCACTATATTCATAGCAGCCTTATTTATAATAGCCAGAAGCTGGAAAGAACCCAGATGTCCCTCAACGGAGGAATGGATTCAGAAGATGTGGTATATTTACACAATGGAATACTACTCTGCAATTAAAAACAATGAATTCACGAAATTCCTAGGCAAATGGTCAGAACTTGAAAATATCATCCTTAGTGAGGTAACCCAATCACAAAAGATCACACATGGTATGAAGTCACTGATAAGGGGATATTGACCCAGAATCTCAGAATACCCTAGACACAATCAGCATATCAATAGATTTCTAAAAAGATGGAAGGAGAGACCCCTGGTCCTGGAAAGACTGGATGTAGGGGAACGCCAGGACAGAGTAATGAGAGGGGGTTGAACGGAGAAAAGAGGGAGGGAAGGGGGCTTATGGGACCTTCGGGGAGGGAGGAAACGGGAAAGGGGAAGTGATTTGGAATGTAAATTAAAAAAATAAAATAAAATTAAATTAAAAAAAAAAAAAAAAAAAAAATAAAAAAAAAAAAAAAAAAAAAAAAAAAAAAAAAGAATGGATCAATTCACATTGTTCTACATGTTGACTACCAGTTGAACCAGCACCATTTGTTGAAAATGCTATCTTTTTTTCCACTGGATGGTTTTAACTCCTTTGTCAAAGATAGGTGTGTAGGTTCATTTCTGGGTCTTCACTTCTATTCCATTGATTTATCTGCCTGTCACTGTACCAATACCATGCTGTTTTTATCACTATTGCTCTGTAGTAAAGCTTGAGGTCAGGGATGGTGATTCTCCCCTGAGCATTTCTTCAGCCTGAATTTGTATGACTCCATTCCAGAATGAAGTAGAGAAGTATATTTAATTTGGAGCTCAGAATAGAGTTTATTTCAAAATGACTAAATTAAACATCCTTCAAATGGATGACTTGGGATTTTGATATATAATAATCTCCATGATTAAATTTGATCCATAAAAGGAATAATAACTTTAACATTTCAAGTAGATTCTAACTTTCTTGACTCAGTCTCTGCCTCCAGTACTGTCTGTCAGAAAACATAGCTCTACAAATCTTTTCTCCCAAGGCATTTCTTTTAGGCCAGGCCCAAAGCAAATGCTGCTGCATTCCTTGGAAAATTATCCAATCTTCTCTGGCAACATTTGTCTACTTCTTCCTCTCATAGTCTGTATGAATTGACACTGTTCCTCCATCTTTTTACTTATCCCACAGTTCAGTCACTAAGCTTGTCATATAGGAGTCAAATAATGTTCATTTGAACTGGAGAACAGGGATGGATGTGACACAGAGAGTAATTAGAAAACATCCTGCATGAATAGGAAAGGGACCCACAAGATTCCCAACCCCTCACTGCAAGCTATTGACACTTGATGGCTCCTGGGGGATGGATAGCCATTTTTCTTTAGGGGTCTGGCCACAGGTAGATTGGCCATGCTCTAGTTATTGGTCTCAAACCCATGAAAACATTAGTATATTCTAATGTACTAATTGGACACAGTGACATAATAAAAAAATTAAAGGGAAGAGGGCATAAAACTGGGAGAAAGATGTATTGGGGGCCAGGAGAAGTTGAGAAGGAGAAATGGAAGGTAGATATGAACAAAATAAATTGTATACATGCATGAGATTCTCAAAGAATAAATGAAAATTATCTTGAAAATTTCCAAAATATGGTCCAAAAGTCTCCAAGCCTTTGTCAACGTTCCTTCAGCTCAGCTTAGCCACCCTGGATACCCAGCTTACTGTATATGAGATTATTACTAAAAAGAATAATATTTCCAGGTTTCTAATTGGTGTAGGAAATATTCTAATGGTTCCTATGTATACTGTTTAAAGAAAATACATGACTATGGATCCTAGGAGAAAACTAAGAAATGTAAGAATAGCAGCAAGGGAGCTTATCCACAGGAAGTCTCCTCCACAACAGAAGGACCCACCATAAGAGGGCCTAACCAATAAGGGACCCCTGCATACAATGGACCTAATCCACGAGGGAGACTAATCAACAAGGAAGCTTACCTACAGGGGAGCTCCCTCACATACACACTAAAGAGAAGCAGTGACTCTGACTCATTTTTTTTTGTGGTTTTTCTTTTTTTTTTTATTTTATTTTTTTAATTTACATTCCAAATCACTTCCCCTTTCCCGTTTCCTCCCTCCCTGAAAGTCCCATAAGCCCCCTTCCCTCCCTCTTTTCTCCATTCAACCCCCTCTCGTTACTCTGTCCTGGCGTTCCCCTACATCCAGTCTTTCCAGGACCAGGGGTCTCTCCTTCCATCTTTTTAGAAATCTATTGATATGCGGATTGTGTCTGGGGTATTCCGAGATTCTGGGTCAATATCCCCTTATCAGTGACTGCATACCATGTGTGTTCTTTTGTGATTGGGTTACCTCACTAAGGATGATATTTTCAAGTTCTGACCATTTGCCTAGGAATTTCGTGAATTCATTGTTTTTAATTGCACAGTAGTATTCCATTGTGTAGATATACCACATCTTCTGAATCCATTCCTCCCTTGAGGGACATCTGGGTTCTTTCCAGCTTCTGGCTATTATAAATAAGGCTGCTATGAACATAGTGGAACATGTGTCCTTATTGCATGCAGGTAAAGTCTCTGGGTCTTTAAACAGATTGTTCTTTTCCTTTCAAGAGAGTATATCTAGGAGATAGGAGATAGGAGATAGAAGATAGGAGATAGGAGATAGGAGATAGGAGATAGGAGATAGGAGATAGGAGATAGGAGATAGGAGATATGAGATAGATAGTAGATAGTCCCATTAGTGGCCATTGTTGCATGATGATTCTCAAAGGGAGATGTATACATCGATACAGTGCATTTCAGAATCAATTGTATCTTCTCTTCCAGGTGCCTCTCAGCGCACATGCCATTTACACATTCACAACTATGGCATAGGTATATGTAAAAAGCATTTTTCACAGTTTATACTGTACAATAAACATATGTAATGCTAAATGCCTCTTTTTAAAGGTATCACATATGTGCCAGTGTACATGCAATGTGATCCTGCACTACTTGGGCTTTGGGATTATTAAAAAAATGAACTTTGAAGTTCAAACACACAAATAAATATGATAGCATTGTGATTAGATGCAACACGTAAAAGAGTTGGAATTGGTCTCTTCTACCAGTATGTAGAACAATCTGAGGAAACAGAAAAATCAGCAAATGTCTCACATGGATGGTATCACACTAGCATGAGGTGAGAAAGAGAAGTCACATAATGAAATAAGCATGAGATACAATTTTTAATTTGGTCATGTAGGAACTAACTCCTATGAGAGCCAATACACTCTGTGATATTAGAATAGGTACATTGATTAGTACAGAGCTTCCATGATTTAAAGTCTCCAAGCCTTTGTCAGTGTTCTTCAGCTCAGCTTAGCCACCCTGGATACCCAGCTTACTGTATATGAGACTTGGGATGTTCCCAAACCATAGGTATGTATATGTATATGTGTGTTTATATATGAAGTTAAAATGTACTTATATAAATATGTGCATTCTATTTATAGTGCTATTAGCCAACCAAAATTTTCATCAGTTGGATAAACAAAATGTGATAAAAAAAATGCAAGAAACCATTTTTTTGGCCATAGAAAAGCTATTACAGTGTACGACATAGATGAACCTTGAATATATTGTGCTAGGTGACAGAAGCTAGCTATAGAAGACAACATTTATAGCAAATCTTCAAACCACAAAAAAATCTGTGGAGACAGAAAGTAGATGGGTGACTTCTCAGGGCTAGCAGTAGGTATAGTTGGAGGTCTAGCTGGGGTAGATGGGTGACTGCTCAGGGCTGGGGGAAGGCAGTTGTGTGTCTAGCTGTGTGAGCTAAAGGGTATGGAGCTTCTTTTGACATTCTATCAAAACTTATATTACACTGATGGCTTCACGTACCTGTGAATGTATAAAAATTAATTGGCGTGTCTACTGACTTAGAGAGAACAAAACTTATATCTCAATAAAGCTGTTAAAAATATACTTTACTTGGCTGGCATTAGGATTGCAGCTCCTGGTTTTCTTTTCTTTTGTAGTGTATTGAACTCAGAATCCTGAATGTGTCAATCTCTTCTCCTGATCTAAACCCAAACTCTGATTTGTTCTTATTCTTTTCTAATGATTACACCTTCAACTATTTACTCTTCAGTGTAAATATTGGTTTCAATTGACTTTCATAACTTCTCAGCTTGTGTCACTGGGTGTTATCTGTTTGTACATTTGAATATTTTTTTTCATCTTCTGCCATGCAGACCATGTCTTTGCTGTTATTGTTCTGGAATGATCTGAGCAGTCAACAGCACTTTTTTAAAATTCTGTTACTCATTTAAAGATGTAAAAATGTTCCTGGTCCTGTTTGCGTAAGGTAACCCCGTCACTCTCAACTCATTCCCTAAGCTGAATTTAACTTAAATTCAGAACAAAACACAGAAAGAATCTAGCCTTGAAACTCTGGGAAGATAAGAACAGCAGGAGAGCTGTGAATGGGAATGAAGCTTAGAGAGATAAACATGAAGGAGAAGAAGGTAGGTTCTTACTGCCTCCTCATCTCCAGGGCCTGTTTTGAATGGTCTCTGACTCAGTAGGACAGGCAATTAAAATACCAAGAGCAGTTTATGATGTGATCAGAGGTGGTGGAAAAGTAGGTGGAGGAAGACAAAGAAGGAAGCTTGTGAGGAGGAGGGATGGGAACTGAAGAATAGGACATCTGAATTCAGGGTATGGCAAGTAAGTCATGGGCTAAACTGAAGGTTTGCAGAACAGAATTGAGGTCAGAACCCCTCGCAAGTTTCAGATTCCTTCCTGGTTAGTGACCTGCACAGGTTGGATGTAAACCAAGTACCAAAGCTAAGAAATTGGGCAGAATGGTAATTTAGAAATGATAAATCTGAACTTACGACCTAAACCTCAGTAGAATAATTGGTTGTTGAAAGTAGAAGGGACACAGGAACCTCCATGGTTTCAGAGCTTCTGTTTCATGTGAGGTAGGTACATCCTAACTCTGAGTAGGCTGGGGAAGGTAAAGTATGTAAAGTATAGTCCGTGCAATGTAGTAAAAAATGAAAAGTAATTGAGTTAAAGTGGGTCCTGAACAGAGTCAAAACTATCCAAAAGACTACATTATACTGAATGTCAGTAGTCTGTGAGTTCTGATTGAATGATTGAGTCTGATTAAGAGAACTAAACTAAGGTTCTGGCCATGGGTCAGTGGTAGAGTGACTATAAGACCCTGGAGTTCTTGAACACTGAAAGAAGTAAATCAAGAGGATCCTACATAGCACAGCTCTATGTGTTTTAAATGGATGGATTGAAAGTAAATTGTAAAGTTAATGAAGAAGTTGCATCATGAACACTGTAAGTGTCTAAGGCTAGAGGGGCCATTTTTATCTGACAAAACAGATATAGCACACGCATGTGTATGTGCACACACACACATACACATATACACACACACATACACACACACACACACACTTGAGATAGTTTAGAATGATCAAAAGGCTCATTCACCAAGAATATATACAATTGTGAATATGTATTTTTACTAAATTAGTCTTAAAATACAAGAAGCAAATGGGCAAATTTAAATAGGGAAGAAGTGGGCTATTTTAATACTTCTTTTAGGAATTAATGAAAGAGCTAGGAAAAAAGTCACTAATGAAAGAGAAAAGCTAAGTGCCTTCCTCTATCTTGATTTGACAATAGACAGCTGTAGTCTGTAAATGTAAACTACACTTTCTTTTCACCTACATACAGCACATCCACCAAAATAAACCATATGGACATGGTGTATTTTTTTTAAAAAAAGTATAGAAAATAAGTGCCACAATATTTTAAAGAATGGAACTCTTGCAGAGTGTGCTTTCTCATCATAGTAAGATTAAAGTCCAAATCAAAACAATATACTCCAAATATATTACTTTTCTATGGCTATTATAATGAAGTGCCCCAAACATAAAGGCTTATAACGAGAATTTTATATATTACTCTTTTGTAGTTCACAAGTTCAAAAAAGTAAAGCGAAATGTCTATAGGGCAGGAGGGTTCTCCAGGGAAGCAGAACTGATACCATGTTATATACATGTGATAGTATACATGATACACAGAGGAAACCTGAACTGTAACATGTATATGTGTGGTGTGGTGTGTGTGTGTGTGTGTGTGTGTGTGTGTGTGTGTGTGTGTGAGAGAGAGAGAGAGAGAGAGAGAGAGAGAGAGAGAGAGAGAGAGAGAGAGAGAGAGAGAGATACAGAGACAGAGACAGAGACAGAGAGAGAATAGAGAGAGACAGAGAGAGAGAAAGAAGGCAGTGGAGGTGTGGCAGGGTGGGAGGCAAATAGGAGTGGACAATGAGATTTATGGAAGCCAACAAGCTGTAATTCCTATCTTCAAGTTGAGGAGCTAAGAAAGCCAACAAGTAAGTGTAGCTCAGTTCCAGTCCAAAGGCCTAAGGGCTGGGAGTGGGGGTGGGAGGGTGAATGGTTTAGGTCTAGAAGCCTGAGAACAAGGATCCCAATTGTCTTTGTTCAGAAGATGCCTATCCCAGTTAAAGAAGACAATGAAAGAGAATTCACATTTCCATTGTCTTTTTTTGTTGTGTTTGGTTTCTTAGGCAATTGAAACGCCCCCTCCCACTCCCATGCCTATACTCTCGAGATGGGTCATTCATTCAAATTCCAATCTCTTACAAATTCAGTGTCACACAAGCTTGTCTAGTCATGGCACTTTACCAGCTATTGGGTATTCTTCAATTCAGTGAAGTTTACATATAAATTAAGCATCATACATTTGCTTCTTGTCAATTAGATACCCATAGACTTTACCTTAAACCATACTTGATTTCAAGTAGCAGTAAAATGCCTTAACTCTAACTAACATAAGAAGGTTATCCTGTGTTCATCTAAATGATACAATACCTCTAAGTTTTTGAATCAACAGGAAAAGATACAAGAGTGTGTCTAGGGAGATTAATCTAGAATGCTAGAGGAAACTGGACTGCCATATAGAGGGAACCCCAGGGAGAGAAGTAGTTCATGTCCTTGAGTGTTTACTTATGAATTTAGATAATTTTGTACAAATACTGACATGGTATATTAATACTTATTCCCTTATATTTTTGGTTGTGAGGCTAGCCTTTAATGGCTGAGCCATCTCTCCAGTTCATTAATACCTATTCTCAAGGGAGTACAGGAACAATATTCATTAGTTGGCATGCTAGGCCACCTAAAATCCACACATACATGTTTTCTTCTCAGTATGACTTAAGGATGCTTCAGACTCCCTTAGTCCCAAGTTGTAGTTATGGGTTCCAATACTTAAAAATCACCTTTTCTAAATATTTTGGCCATTTTTACTATAGTGTACATATAAGTATTCAATACCCAGACAATTTATAGTTTTTATGTGCTGTTTTCTAACTTACCTTGCATATTGGCTAAGAAGATGTGCATTGGTGTTTCTCCTATCAGTGTCAGATTACTTTTTTAAAGATATTTAGGCTGGACTAATTTTTCAGAATCAAAATTATCATTGTAAAAAGGAATTAAATGTCTCAAAATCTAAGTATAATGTAACTGTACATTGTGTATAATGTAGACTGGCAGGGAACTTACTTTGTAGATCATGCCAACCTTGAACTCAGAGATTCATTGGCCTCTGTCCCCCATAGTGCTGGGATTAAGAGTGTGTGCCACTATTCTAGACATATAGCTGTCCTTTCCCAGAACTATCTTTGATACCATTTTGAGATTTATTATTCTTTTAAAATTTGGTTTGCCATAATATGAGCTCCTTGCTCTTTGAGGAACAAATTTGAATCATAGTATATTCTTTAGAATGCTGGTTTGGATATAGTACAGAATGGAACATATTCTTATTTGGAAATTTTATGAAATTATTAATTTGCTTTGAATTTGTTTCCTATTGCTGCTATTGTTATATCACCATAAACCCAGTGACTTGAAACCATGAAAAATTTTCTCTTATAGTTCTAGAAGTCAGAAGTCTACAATTAGATTTACCACACTTAGGTCAAAATCTTTTTCAAAAGGGTCACTTGACGGTGCCTGCGCCGCCACGGTACCGAGTATAGGGCATAGACCTGGGGGATTAACAGAAAACACAGACTCGGGTCATTTTGGTGAGGAGAATGCCAAAGCTTTTTTTTTTTCTAAGTTTTTTTATTTACATTCCAAATCATTTCCCCTTTCCTGTTTCCTCCCTCCCCGAAAGTCCCATAAGCCCCCTTCCCTCCCTCTTTTCCCCATTTAACCCCCTCTCTCTTCTGTGTCCTGGCGTTCTCCTACATCCAGTCTTTCCAGGACCGGGGTCTCTCCTTCCATCTTCTTGGAAATCTATTGATATGTGAATTGTGTCTAGGGTATTCTGAGATTCTGGGTTAATATCCCCTTATCAGTGACTGCATAGCATGTGTGTTCTTTTGTGATTGGGTTACTCATTAAGGATGATATTTTCAAGTTCTGACCATTTTCCTAGGAATTTCATGAATTCATTGTTTTTAATTGCAGAGTAGTATTCCATTGTGTAGATACACCACATCTTCTGAATCCATTCCTCCGCTGAGGGACATCTGGGTTCTTTCCAGCTTCTGGCTATAAGGCTGCTATGAACATAGTGGAGCATGTGTCCTTATTGCATGCAGGTAAAGTCTCTGGGTATATGCCCAGGAGTGGTATAGCTGGATGCCAAAGCATTACTGAGGGACCAGCAATATATACTAGAGGCCGGGTGAAAAACAACAGGAAAAGAACAATCATAGCCATAGGTCAGGCACCTGGCAAGTCCCTACCACACTGGGCAGGAAGACAGACATCAAGCTAAGCTGCAGGATGCTCTGCTCTCAGGAAACCTGTGCAAACAGCTCAGCTGGGGGCGTTGAGCTAAGCTCACCGATGCCCAACAGTAACTCCCTGTGCATCTTCTGAGTATGATATGTTCAGGCTCTTCCAGCTCCAAGAGGCTCAGCATTATCCAGCTCATGGGCTCTTTGCTTGATTCTCACAATAACTATCCAGCCTGTCACCCCTTGCTCTAATCATTTAATTTTTCTAATGAATACAATGTGCTCTTATAATAAAATGTTTAAGGTGATGTATTAAGACATTGATTTTTACAGGTGCTAGGATGCTAGTCCATACTTTGTATTTTGAAGAATTAAATAACTTTGTTATAAACCTGCTGAATTGTATCTTGACAAAAAACACAAACTTTTATCAAGTTTAACACCAAACATCCTAGGACTGTTCTTGGATATTCTGGTGTGGAAGACTGGAAGGCCAGAGGATTATGGAGGGACTCCCATGGTCTGCATGTTCCTCACCCATCAAAAACTGAGATGGGGAGGTGTAATCTCTTGTGTTCTAATGCTTCACCTCTTCTGTTGCTTATTTATTTATTTATTTATTTATTTATTTTTGGAAGGTAAAAATGTTTAACACAGAAACCATGTTTTCTCACTTTGACATTTCTACTTGAACTTAGCCACTCTTTGACTATGTCCCACTCTGTAAAATGTCCACCTGGGTTTCCTTGAAGGCTGTCTTCCATTCTCTCTAAAGAGCTTAGTTTTGGGATTTGCGAGGAAGTCTTAAGGAAACCTGCTGCATGGTCTCAGCCCCATAGCTATACTGCTGTGTATCCTCCAGGACCTTATTCTTTCCGAATTATTCATTCCCAATTCTCTGTCCTGTGTGCTTCATAGAAGGTCTAGATCCTCCTGGTAGTAACACCTTAAATGTGTCCAGTGTGAGGGTTCATCAAACCTATGTGTATAAGTGAAGCACTGTCCTTTAACTGTGGATTAAGCAGGTGAATAAAGTTTTAATTGCTCATAAGTTTACTATTCCACAAGTTTCTCCATTTTTGCAATTTATCACAAGTGAGCATTCTCTGTGTTTTGAGGCATAGTAAGAAAAGGAAAAATTTTGTCATCAATGCTGACACCATTTCACTACAAATGCATAAAATATTTTATGTATTTGTGAGAGTATATGGATTAGACCATATGCTGATATATGAATGTGATAGCCAAATGAATAGGTCAAAATGAAAAAAAATGGAATCAATGTCTTCTCCAAGACAATGCCTGTTACAGCCTGTAATTTATACCTTAGAACGCTGACAGAGTCATTTTCAGTAAGGACTGTAGTTATATTTTCAGCAACAACCATACCCAAACAAAATTATGCTTCCAGTGAGAGTAGTGATTACTTAATTCTTTGGAAACTAAGTGAATAAATTTATTAATTTAAAATTTATCACAATGCAAAATAATTGTTTCTTTTTTACCCTAACGGGTACATAAATATACTTCATCAAATTTACTTTAAGATTAAAAGTCAGTTTCTCTGCATGAAGTTTGAGTTGAGATCAGAGTCATTTTCTCTGGGAAGTTTACAAAGATGTACAATTTGTTGCTAAAGTAGAAATCTTAAAAAAATATCTGCCCTACAACTATAAGTTCTTAAAGCAATCACTTCTGTGTAAAAATCAATAAATATACACAGTCAAAAGTTATTAACTTCTCACTTATTTCATGAAGGTGATATTAATTAATTTTTATTGCCAATTGCACTTATTGTGCCAATTAGCAATTCAACAATGAGGTATAAATGTGTGTGCATGTCAAGTATCTATAAATAATTTTTATTGATTGAACTTTAAGTTTTAGTAGAACATGCCAACAATGGAAAATAGAACTGGAAACAGGAAACCTCCACCTTTATTTCAATGGTCTAAAGCACTGTATTAATTCATTATGCTATAGGGATTGCTCAGCCACATGAAACAGCTTATATAGGCAGGTCATTCACTCCCAGAATGCCTTTCTGTGCGTTGGATTCAGGCTGTGTTGTAAAGAATTGCCTTTGTGATATTCCACGAGGCTAGTTCTAACCTGTCAGGACCCTGATTTTTAAGTCTATTCTCATTTAAACAGATTTTAACAAGAATCTTTATTCATGAAAACTCATGATCATACAACCAATGGAAAGTCACATTTTGTTTCCTGGGTTTAGCAAAGAGTTTAAGTTTACTAGTTCTCAGTGAAAGACTGGCAAATGTAAAGTATGAAAGATAAGATGATGGGTAAATAGGCAGGTAGCTGGTACATAGGTAGATAAATTATAGACAGACACAGATAGATAGATTTGTGAAGTGCTAAGAAATCCCCGATTTAGTCTACTGTGTGGGCAACAATTGTAAGATAAAGACACAACTATATAGATAATTGTTTCCTCCAAATTAGAGAGCCCCACTTAAGGCTAGAATCTAGTTTAAATGTCCATTAATCTACTTCTGTCTTTACAAGAGAGTTTCAATAGCTTTTTAAAGTACTCAGCCTCCCAAAATTCTGAGGCAGTCACACAAGTTGTATTATTCTTTCCCTGTGGTGAAGAGTGACTAGATGATGAGGAGCACACTAAACTGAGATCTAAGGACTTGGATACCCCACAGGAAATCCTTTGCTGCAGCACAAGGAGCTCATTGTAGCCAACTAATGCAAGAAGAAAGCCCCTCAAACATAGCTTAGTGGCACCACTTAGACATGCTGCCCTGACAGCAATGGAGTCTGAAAGAATCTGAAGGCCAATTAGCTGGTTGATAAATCAGAGCTATTTTTTCCCAAATACTGCTGCCACAGTTTGGCGTCCCCAAATATATACTCTGTCTTCTTTAGTCTCTCACTGTCTCTCCCTCCCCTCTTCTCCTTCTCTCCTCCTTCCCCATGCAGTTCTAGTGAGAACCAAAGTCAGTTGGTCTGAATGACAGTATAGTTGAGTCTCTTTTCAAGCTATGATTTTTATCTGTTGCTTCATTTATCTGCTGCCAACAGTGATTTGAAAATATTACCTGCAAAATAAACCATGATTCTAATGAATGCACTGTTGGCTGGATCCTGCCTGCCCAGTTGGGAATCAGTCCTTCATCCTCAGCATCTTCTGGCTACTCACATGATCCACCCATAAACTATGTAGTGATTGCCTTAGTTCTCAGATAGACTGTGGCTGTCTATCTGCACCCACAATTTGGGTACTGTTCTTACCTCGTCAAGTACAAACAAGACAGTGGATGTGGAAGGCATGTGTTGTTCAGAGAAGTAGGCACGACGGATACTTCACAGTGCACTCCATGCCATTTGTGCCCTCCTACTTATTCCTGCTTCTGTTTAGCCTAAGCAGTATGCCAATGGGATAAAAACAACTATCTTACCAGAATACTATCCTCTAACCCAATCCCTGAATATATCTGCCCATGAAAATAGTACAAAAGGGAGTAGGGAGTAGGATATCTTTAGCTTGGACTTATTTCCATGGCTAAGTTTAGAGAAGTGTTTTAATGAGTCTTGTTAGCAGGCTATAGCTTAATGCCATTTGGCTCTCTTTGAAGACTCTTCTATTCCTGGTTTTGAGACTTCTTTTGCTTTAAAGTAATCTGGTATTCCTTGAGGCTTTAGGTTCATTAGTCACTGGTAAGGGATTAGTTACCTTAGAAAATGCACTAATGTACATTGTCAAAATGCTTTCCTATTAAGAACATTTTAAAAATTATATTCAGAACTTGCTAGGTCAGAAACCTTATTGTCATGTGGACAATCACTTTTTCCTCAGGTGCCCTGGGTTAATCTCATGCCCAGCATGAGGGTTCCTTTGATTGCAGGGAGAAAACTGCTCTCCTCATTTTCTGTCTACCTCCTCCCCATCATTTTATCAGCCATGGCCCCCCTCGATTATCTTTAATTCCATATCCATGTAAAATAAAAAATGTAAAGTGTAATACGACATATGCTCGTTAAGTTCTCTTGGATGGCGAGCAATAGTTATTATGGGTGAGAAAGAATGATCGCTGCTTCATTTTGTAGGGCAAACATGACATAAATTAATTTTCAGCTTTGGCAGGTATTTGTACTTACACTTCCCTGTGCTTAAAAAGTATTGCTTGCCAGTTGAAAAAGGAATTTAACATGATGACTGGTAAATATTGCTTCTGAGGATTATACCCTCTCCTGCAAGATGTAGGTTCACCCGTGACTGCCAAGTGAGTTCTGGACTTTCCTGAAGATACTCATGTCCCTGAGCCATCTTTCTGGTCTTTAGCTTCAGATGTAGACAATAAGGTGAGTTTCTGTTGTGCCATTCTAATAGTTCATGAATGTGTAGTTCTTCAGCTATTCAGTTTAAGATGATGATACTTGCCAGTCTCCTTGATCTGTACCCAAAGAAGGTGGCTAAGACATGGACTTTGAAAGGTGATACTGAGTTTGCTGATGTATCTTCCTTGTCCTTTCTTCTCCTCTCTATCTTTCTCTTCTAAGCAGGCTCTTAGGGATTGTGTATATATATATGAGATCAGGCCTGGTGGCGATCACACTAAACACCAGAGTGATCTTCAAACCTCTTTCCTTTTCTTTGAGGGAAGTACCAGGACCCATCACTCCAGAACTGCAGCAGAGGGAAGGTTTTCATTTTTGTCCTTAGCCTGGTTGCTCATCACCAGCAGTTACATATTCAAATGAATCTGTCAGGGACAAGAGTCTGGTGCTCGAGTTCCTGCTCAGCTTGATGACATTGATTTGTGAGCATAATGCTCGACTGCGGGATGTGTGACAGATAAATTTTATCAAAATTAAGGCACAATTAAACATTTCATCTTCCTAATTACTGGCTGTAGATTCAGCCTGATGACCATGTGCTGTAAGAAATCAGCAACCATTACACATTTTAATGGAGCACAGCTGTCTTACAGCTTGGTAATATTTGCACAGTGCCACAGAACTGTAATTTATGATAAAAAGAAAAAATGTCTATTGGTGCTTTTTTGCCAAAATAGATTAAGGATTCATATACTTTAATGAGATTTGGACTTAGTCTTGGATTATCGTTATAAATGATTTATGTGCATGTTGGTGGAGTCCTGTAGTTCTGAGTTGATTTGTGTTTTGGTCTACTGATATGTGACTCAATATTTGTTCTTCAGCCAGTAACTATAACTGCCCCCTACCCCCTTGATGTTTTGTAGGTGATAGATGTGAAGGCGAACAAGACACAGAGGCAAAGATAGTGGAAGGTCTGTTAAAAACAACTCTGTTAAAAACGATTCCTTGGGCAGTGAGTTGTTGGAGAGAGACCAGTATCCCTAACACAAGAGCAGGCAGAAGCAGTCTTGGTCTTTGGTGGGAGAATGGAAATTTAGCCAATCAGGGCTGAGCCACAGGTGTCCCCCCGCCCCCCCCCCCCCCCCCCCCCCCGCCATAAGCAAGTATCCTTGCTGAATCCCCTTTGCTCTTCTGAGGAGAGGGTGATGGCAGACAAGCTCTCTTCTTGTTTCTGCATTTTCTAAATGGAAGTTCACTCATTTCACCTTCCTTCCTGGAATCCCTGAAATGCAAATGAGGCTGATCATAAGTGTCTCTGATGCCAAAGGGCAATGTAGTACACATATTTTTTTCTCTGAAGACTTCCAGGCTGTGAGTGAGGTACTGATGGTCTGTTAATGGCTGTTGGTACAAGTCTCTTTTTACGACCATCTTTGCTAGATACATTGGTCCCCAACAGGGTCAAGAACTCTAAAAATGAAGCAGAGAAGGGAAAATGCTTGGACCAAGTAAGTGGGTGGACTAGACATGCCTGGCAGAGCTGTTGTTAATGAATTAGAAAGTGAATGTAAATCGTGATAGCTCACTAATTATTATGAGCATTAAATTTGTCCAGACAAGTTGATGTCATCATTGCCAGGCCTTCTATGAAAAAAAGAGGCATCTCTCTTCAGAAATATTTCTTTTCAGGATGCATGCTGGATGAGAGAAACAAGATATCAGAATCTACAGGAATCTGCTCAATGTAGGTGTTAGTTTGCCTCCTGAAAACAGAGCGCATATCCTAATGAATTCAGCAAGCCTAAATATATATGTGTAACAGAGAAAGAAGAGCTCATCACTCCATCCCAATCTTCTCCAGGCCTGATTTATTTCGGCACTCATATGCTGGAATGCTTCATACTGTACCAGGTTGCATATGCTTGCACACTAATTCTCAATTGCCGTATGCAGTTTGTGACAACCATCTGCTTCAACCTCCCTTTGAGTTCTTTCTCCCACTCAGCCCAGCTGAAGTAAAAATATGGACAGAAACAACTTCTGCAGGGAGATGACAAAGTTAACAGGGGATTCGAGTCACACTGTGAATCTGCCTTTCTTAAGGATGTGCCCTTGCCCCTGGAGCCCCAAGGATCAATATTTCTTGAGTGCAAAGCCTTGTGCTTAGCACAGAAAATGGAAAGAAATGGCTTATTTCCCTAGTAAGCCGTGGCTGTGGGAGATAATCATAAAGTGTGCATATGCCACACACTTGAGGGTCCAAGAGTCCCTAGAACTGCTCCAGCCACACTGCTTTACAACAGGTTGCATCCTGTCCAATACCAGAGAGAGCTGGGGAGGGGAAGGAGGGAAAGCTGAGCACATTTGAAAATGTATGAAAAACAAAAACAATCTATCTTGAAGTCTGACTTGAAAGGAGGAAGTTGTTATGAATTTCCTTAAAGAAAAATGGTGCATTCAAAAACAGGAGAAAGAGCCTTTATAACAACCAAGTTCACAGCTCATATTCTGTACAGAACATGAGAAGGGGAAGCTAGTAAAGGTGTCTGAGAATTCTAGGTGGACTGCAGCTTGTGTAAATGTGTTTGAGATTTTGGGCAAATGAGGCCTTGCATTACTAGACTGCACAGACCTCTGTTGTCTGTGTGAAATGAGGTACATGCTATACCTCATCAAATCAAGGAGACCTTGGACTGCATTCACCCTGTACATGCTCTTATGAATGCTAAAGTGGTGGTGGTGGGATTATATCTTCAAATTAGTGACAAGTCTGATTGATAGTGTATTTACAAGTTCATCAAAATCAGGTCCTACATATTTTATACGCATATGGGCATGTATCTCATCATTAGAATAAAAAAAAATTACCTTGGGACCATGAGAAGAATGACTGGCATGGCATGGGAAAGGTATGGATAGAGAAGAAGAAAAGCAGTAAGAGGAGATGAGAGCCGAGAAGAGAAAATTACATGTGTTTAGAGATGACTAGCAAGGTATCTGAAGTAGCACCAGTGTGGTCATAGGCAGAGGCCCCACCACAGTCTCTGCCTTCCAGCACTAGGAAAAGCAGACTGAGAGCACCAAGTGAACGTGGCAGAGAAGGGAAAGGGAAACTTCCTGGATGGAGAGATCACTGATGAACTTCAGATGGAATCAGCTCCAAGCAAATACTTACTAAAATGGGCAATGTACAAGTTCAGTGTGTTCTCTCAGCGTCTGGGCTGCCAGATTCTATCTAATTATAATTGATAATTCTAAAACCCACAGTTACATAGTGGCTTAATTTTTTGCCTTCTTTTGCATTCATGAACGTGTGTGTGTGTGTGTGTGTGTGTGTGTGTGTGTGTGTGTGTACATGTGAATGCACATGTGTTAAGGCCAGGGTCTCATATATATGTCTTCCTCAGTGCCTCTCCAAGTTAGTTTTAAGACAGGATCTCTCACTAAAAATGAATCTGACTGGCTAGATCCTTTGGTCAGCAAGTTGCAGAGACCCTCCTATTTCTGCCTCGCTAGTACAGCTATATTACAATTGTATGACACAGCTGCAGGATCTGAACTCAGGTCCTTCTGTTTGCAGAGTGAGCACTTTCCTCACCGAGTTATCACCCCTAGCTCTTTCCTTCTCCTTTATTGGACTGAGCACAGGGTCCCCAATGGAGGAGTTAGGGGATGGACTGAAGGAGCTGAAGGGGTTTGCAGCCCCTTAGGAAGAACAACAATGTCAACCAACCAGACCCTCCAGAGCTCCCAGGAACTAAACCACCAACCAAAAAGTATACATGGAGGGACCCATGGCTACAGCTGCATGTGAACAGAGGATGGCATTGTCAGGCATCAATAGGAGAGGCCCTTGGTCCTGTGAAGGCTAGATGCCCCAGTGTAGGGGAATGCGAGGGCAGGGAGGTGGGAGTTGGTAGATGGGTGGGGGAACACCCTCATAAAAGTATGGGGGAGGGGGTATGGGATGGGAGTTTTAGCGGGGGGGACTGGGAACTGGGATAACATTTGAAATATAAATAAAGAAAATATCCAATTAAAAAAAGAATTTGTTGATTCAAAACAACAAAAAAAGAATTTCATTATACATTGGTCTAATGTTGCATTATATGGTACCAAGTTGCATAGCTGGGGTGTACTACCTTAACAATATTTTTAGTGTTGGTTTTTTCAGACACAGGGCTCATGTAGGTTGGCTTCAAACTCAACACAAAGCCAAAGTTAGCTTTCAATTCCTGATTCTCCTGTCTTCGGTGTGAAGAGGTTACAGGTATGTGCCACCAAACCTGGGTAACTTGTCCCTATTGAAAAAATGTTAAATTCTCTTATAAAACCTAAAGATAATAACACTTACGTAGTCATTTAGAACATAAGATTAGGAATCATATAGACTGGGTTAAAATTCAAGTATTATTTATTAACTTCTGACCTGGAGCCTCAGTTTCTTTATTTGTCAAAGGACAAAACAGAGTACATGTCTTATTAAGAGAAGGGGCACGGAAGTCACTTAACGTGCTTCTTAGTACTTACTAACTGCATGGTAAATGGCAGTTGCTCCTATGAGAAGGAGCCATGGAGAGTGGGAGGGAGATGCTGAAATGACCAGTAACTGTTATGGTGGTTAAGGGCTCTTCAGTGGGTAAGTTGGAGTGTGACCTATTACACTTGATCATTTGAGCATCCACCCTTGTTGGACCATGATGTAAGGATTGCACACATTGCTGAGGCTTCTACAGATTCTTTATGAACTCAATGCATTTTGCTTCATTCCTGAAAATATAGTTGATTCCTTCCCAGACTGAACTGATTTGTATTGTAGAGACTACATTTGTAATACCTTTTTGTTGATTCATATTTCTCACAGTTTGAACCATATATGACTAAGGATGTTGGACATATACCTATTACATGTATGAAAACAAGCATATTTTTCATTTCTATTTTTCCAAAAAAAACCCTTCTGTAATTTCAATTTTCAGAGGAATCTCTGTACTTTATTTCCCCATCACTTAATCTTTTCCAGAAATTGAAAGTTGATCGTAACTTGCTATTTTCAGTTAACTGGTTTCATCTACAATGATGTGTTTTATGTGGCAGCATTTTTAGGTGCCAGATGCCTAAAACACATAGGTTAAAAGCAGGTCAATTTCAATACAAGGCTATCATTTCACAGCTTAATGAATATGTTTACAAACTCCATAGTAACAGGCTTGTTGACAGAGGCACAGTGAAAATTTTTCCTCAGCATATACTCCAGTATAAAATATTTGTTTCAGACCCTACCCACCCATCAGCTGCTGAGGCCCAGCACTTGACTGTGTGGCCTGTGGAAGTTTGAAGTGGAGGAAAAGGAGATGTAGCTTGGGGCTCTTACTAATGTTTCCAGCTTCCTCATTACCAGCAGCCGTGGCTGGCAAAGTCCACAAGAAACAGCAGGGCTTAAATAGCTCACTGCTAATCCTAGCAGGGTTCTTGTCAGTCAAATACAGTCACTGCATACCTATCATGTGCAGTGAGCATCTTTTCACTTGCCAATTCCACACTGAGAGGTTGGTTAGCTCTTTATATCTTTATGACCTGCAGACTGGTAACAGCCTTTCTAACAGTGTGTTCATTTTAACAATAATTTATTCCAATAAAAAAGGTGGATGTTCCCTAGATATAGCCACCATATGCCCTAAATTTTCTGTGATAAACTTAATTTCATGTAGTTTTATTTTCCTTCCAATAAAGGCAATTAGTGAAAGACAATGAAATGTGATTTTGGTGTTTCGTATTGTTCTCAGGTTTTATACAATGAGTTGATGAATCAGAAAAAAAATGCTAGATTATGTTTATGGATGTCTAATTTGGGAATTATGGTTACTGGGTACCATGGTGTTCTTTACAAATGGGGATATCTTTTACATTTTGCACAAAACTCATGTTTCAGGAGATAAGTTGAATCACAGCCAGCTTTGTTCCACTAATGTCTTTCTTACTTTTCCAGTAAGGACCACTCAAGAGATAATCAAGGGTCTCCCATATCAGCAAAATTTAGATTTCAAAAGACCTAATTTACTGTTCCACAAGCAACAGTGTTTATAGAGTCACAGATTTGGACTGAACAATCAAGGTTGGTGGCAATTCACTGAATTTAGAACTGTTTTTTCCCCCTCTGTTTCTGTCTTCTGAGGGAGAGGTCTTTCTTTTTAGACTCTACAGAGCCCTTGTGGTACCTCTCATGTACCATCAGTGTCTCCACATGGCCTCACTCATTCTAGAACTTGCATCTTCCCACCGCTCAGGTAAAATGTTTTGTCTTGTTCCCTCCTTGGAAGACGTAAACTCCATTCCCAGCAGCTTAACCAATATTTACACTATGTTGCTCCTTCTGTTTAGTTTCTGTGTCGACTCTCCATGGCCAGAGTCATGTTATACACAAATATTAAGCCGGCTGAGTTCCCTTTTAACATATTGGAGTGAAATGAGTCTTGTGGGCAGCATTTCAGCTGACTAAAAATGATTCTTCTAAGGCAAGCTTTGAGTTCTGTTACCAGGGGATATGGGAGATTTTGGACAATATAAAATGACAAAACTTTTTGAAATCTTGGTGAATACCATTCTATCACAATTTCCTGAAATAAAAATCTGCAAAGTAAAAATAGTAATACGTGTTGATCTGTAGACTAGGAGTGCTCCACTAGACTCATGTGCTATAGAAGGTTTCAAACTGTAGTTTCACTGCTCATTAGCCAAAATTTTATGCCTCAGCAAAGTGGTTCCCAGAGATCTTGGATTCAAACTTGCTTCATTGTAATGACTACTCAGGGACCTACCTGGGAAGGGAGGGGGAAGATCAATACAAAAGCAGAAAGCGTGACAAGGGACAAATAAGATCAAAGTTGTGTGATAAAGCCTCAAGGAATCAGTTCATATATACCTTAAATTATACACAGTAAGTATAAGTGGATGTGGATCTCTCTCTCTCTCTCTCTCTCTCTCTCTCTCTCTCTCTCTCTGTGTGTGTGTGTGTGTGTTGTATGTGTGTGTATATGTGTAGATGAAAGGATCAACATAAGCAAAAACCAGTACTACATACAAAAAATCCTTTCTTTTGAATAGTTGGTAAGAGTAGTCCAAGTAACTCCCAAAATAATATAGACTAGTAAAGCTGTCCTTGTCTGTCTCTTCTATTGCTGAAGATATCTATCATAAAGATAGAACACAGGACTCAGATTACTGGATCTGAATGAAACCTGAAAGTTTCCTTCCTTGGTTTAGCCTCAAAAATACTATGCAACCTTTCAAAAGAAGGAAACAATTAATAGTCCTACCCAGCAGTGATAGCTATGAACTGGAATGATGACCAATGGGGCAAGATGTCCATAGAGTTGTAGTAAGTGGTACTCATATGTTTGTCATAGCCAATTACTGACTAAGTAGACTTAAGGCCTACTCTCTCCCTCCTTCTCATCTTCTTCCCTCCTTTTCTATCCTTTCCCTCCCTCCTTCCTCCACCTTTCCTTCCTTCTGTTCTCCCTGCTCTCATTTAAAGTGTCTTTCCATGAAATACTCATATAGCTCAGGCTAGCCTTGAATGTCTTATAATCCTGCCTCAGCCTCCTAAGTACTGAGATTATCAGAGTACGCAGACACACCTAGCAGAAACTATTTCTTGATTTCAAAATTCCTAGAATGGAGAGACTGATGATTTTTCTTCTTTAGCATTTATTGTGGCATAAATGTCACATTCATGTATAGGCACAAAAGTTAATGCTATGTTTGAAACAGGCCAGCAGACCACTGTAGTTTAGATAAATCACACTGCAGTTCAGATAGATCATACTTTCCCAAATAAGACAGAAAGATCAGAGCAGGATACATTTGTCACTCATTTTCACAAACATAGATAATTTTTGATTCTATTGTTTATTTTCTGTCATCACTGTCTTAGAGTGATGATTTATATCCTGGAAACAGGGCTATCACAGTGCCTCTTTTCAAGGTAAAAGCTATGGCTGCAGCATGTTATGGGGCTTTTATTTAAAACACTGAGGCCATATGGGAACCTAATGATGGAAAATACATGAATATTACTTCAACTTACATCTTAGAATTCTATCACTTTTATTGAGTTAACTTTAGATACTGTATGGTATTCATATATGGCATTTGAGTGGTAAGTGTCAGGAGATTCTTAGAACACAGAAAGACACATCTACTTCCTTTTCCTTTCTGGTTGGTGGGCAATATGGAAAAACTCTCTTCTCTTTAACACCAAGTTGTCAGGATCATGTCATTATTATAGACCAGTTTTAGATCCTCTAAAGGAGTGTAGTAGGTAATATATTGTTTAACTTAAAATTTAAAAATAAAAAATGCTGTTTGAAGACTGGGTAAGCCTGACCAAAAGGATTTTCCATCATCTAGAAAACAGTACTTACTAAGTGCTGGACTATTGAGTGGCTGGCTTCCCTCTCTTTAGAGTGGGAATCCCAATTACCATTAAGCCAACAATGCTCACATAATTAGTTGCTTGAATGCATCTTGAATTTTGAGTGTGTACAACTGAAGTATTCTAAGGAACCAGCAAGTGAATATTTTGGTTTTGTATCTTGGATTATGATAATTCTAAGTTGCTCTGCTGTTTCATTGTTTGGGATTATTTATTTATTTATTTATTTTGTATCAAGATACAGATATAGAAAGCCCCTTTTCCTAAGAAATGAAACTATTCTTCTCATGAGAACTCAGAATTTTGCACCCCAGAGATAAGGCTGTCCCGCAGCTCTCTGCACGCAAATCCCGCCAGGGGAGAGCTGGTCTCCCCAGGAGTGCTGATACACTTAACATCACAGGCTCACAGGCCCACAGGAGGGACAAGAACTCAGAATTTTTGTTTGATGGTGACTATATGTGTATTGTTTAAGGTGGGAGATCAATGAGCAAATCAGAGACTTATTTATGAAATGATAAGACAGACACTTGATAATATCACTTGAATTCCTTGGTGAGTTATGTGGTGTATAATTTTAGATTTTCCAAATTTAAGAGCCAATAAATGTCTTTTTTCATCATGTAGTTAATTTATTACCTATGTAGTAACACATATTACATATTTAGTCCTAAAATAATAAAAATTCTATTCCTTACAACATAAGACAATAAATAAAAGATAATACAACTGAAGTGACCAGAATGACCATGTATAAGTGTGACATTCACAATTATCAAACTGATCTATTATAGTCTACTTAGGCAAAATTATATAATTGATTGACAATAGATGCTATAAATATATTAGCAGAGGGTCTTGTAACACAATGTTATTGATGATGTTTATATATGGGGAGAAAAAAAACCTGCTCTGTGTTTAACTATTAGGTCCCAGGTGCCATGGTTTAGTCTTTCTGCTATAGAGAATAAAGCAAATGGAGGAATTGGTTATTTTAGAAACCCTATATCATCTATAATGACATTTGTTAAACATGTAATCCATACCTGAGCTTCACACGAATATAGCATATAAACTATTAAATAAAGTCATGGGAGTTAAATGTTTAATACTTATTGTCAGCATACAAAAGGGACTCAAATTAGGTTTAGAACGCTGACTATTGAATCTGGAAGCTCTTTATTCTCAAATACCTTCTCTTACAAATGTTATACTTTGGGGCCTCAGTTATAACAGAATTGTGGAGGTCAAAGGCCATGACCACAGCTTCACCATCACTGAAGAAGTGACTCTGAAGGACACAGGTAGTTCACGGGACAAAATTAAGCACAATAGTCAAGGAACCATGATTTTGTAGAAGCACCAAGCTGAAGCATAGGTGGCTTACTCGATGAAGGATGCCTCCCTACATATGACGATTTAACCATTTATACTTGTTGTTTTGCTGCAATGAATTAAACACGTGGCCTAGAACTTGCTCTATTTCCAAATTACTGACAGTTTAAGTTTATTTTACTTAATGTGTAGTTTCTGTCACTTGCTGCCAAAAATTCCAATGTATAGATCAGATGTTGAAAAATTCAGCGGAGTTGTATAATACCATTGGTAGGTATAAGCAGACCAAAATACAAGGCAATGTCATGCAGACGTTATATGGAGTAGCATTGTCATAAAACTTAAATTGGAGATATTATTTACAAATACAAGTAAATGAGTTAAGGATTGCTAATAGTTTTATAAATGGCAAAACAAGAAACTAATACAACATCTAAGTTATGTTGTCATGCCATGTTTAAATTATACTTGTCATGTGATGAAGAAAGTGAAATCAATTGCATCAATGCTTAGAATAGCTATGGATGCTACCGCTGTTGATTAAAGAGCCAACTTGGTTTTATAAACCATCTGCCCAAATAAAACTGCTGACTCTTGGTTCAGAATGTTGTGGCTATCAACACATAGAACTGTATAAAATATATTTGAGGGATTTTAGGATAAAAACAGGAGATTTCAAGCTTAAGATTAAACTACCTGTGCTAGTATTGAATAGTACTAAGTAACTGAGCCTTTGAGGAAAGGCAATATTCTAATGATTCTTCATCAAGAAGACAAATTGATTTGTAATAAAGACTACAGTGTCCTTAGGACTTTGACAGCTACATTTAACTTTTGTTTAGAAATTATTGTATATGGGCAAATTCCTTCAATGTAAGTAAGTGTTTGCCTGTACCTTACTTATGTACTCAGAAGAAAATTGACAAGTCACTGTTTTCTATTTTTATTGCCAGTGTCAAGCTTCATTTTCATCTATGAAACCATAGGGAAAACATTTGGTTAGTCCTTAGCACTGAAATAAGATTTGATGTGCTTGCTCAGATGCTGGGGATGAGATTTAAAGCCACCTGTGAGCCCCACGTCCCAGTCTTTGGAAAGATTTTTCATCACTGACAAATCTTGTGTGTCCTTGGTGCTACATTCTTCTCAGCTTTAAAACAGGATCTTTTGTCTTCCTATCATAGCTCCATGTTCCTAGCTACAGATAATTTCTTTTTTTCCTTTCAGCTGATATTACTACTAGTCAAAGTTAATAACAACTGGCATCAAGTTTTATTTATGTGTTCCTTTGCTTATTAGTCTTCTGACATTCATGGTTTCATGGTTATTATTATAAAGTTGTGTTTTCCTCTGATTCTATAATTGTCAACAGAATCAAAAGTTATCTAGAGAATTAATATAAGGCATAAGGTTAGAGTAATATTGTTCTCCAGAAAGAATGTTGTGAATGAATAGTTTCCACTAAGATACCCCATGTTTAAATTCTAACTCCCAATGCCTCAGAATAATAACTTATTTGGAAAACAGCACTGTTGGAGATGTAAGTAGCTAAAATGTGTTGTTTTCAGATAAAAACTGTTAGCAGGGAAATGCAACACACATGCCTACTCACACCAGAAACAGAGTCAGCAACAGACCAATGTACAGATACCACTCAGTGAACCATGAGTTTTATTGGGACTACTTCCAGTATTAAAAATGGCTTAAAGGCAGTTGTGTCATCAAAGCCAACCCCAGCATAGATAATAGCTCACCAACTCTGGGAACCTGGAGCACACAGCATAGGCAGAGGAAGAGGTTGGAAAGTGTCTTTTCCAAGTGACTCATTTGGTCTAAACTTCTTCCAGGCAGCTGCTCTGGTCTTAGAGTCTTCTTTGAATTTTTTTCTGCCATTCTTAGAGGAACTCTCAGCTTTTATTACTTTAGCAGGGAGGGACCTAGTAAATCTGGTCAGCTTCAGGGACTTCCTGAAGCCATTTTGAGTTGTTTACCTTCCTGCTTAAGGAGGTCCCTGCAGGGCAAAATGTTTTAATCTAGGAGAAAACTGTTATACAATATATGGTCATACTGAAAGAGCTTGAACCTACTAAACATGACTGGTATCATTAAAATGGAGGGAAATTTGTGCAGACAAACATTTAGAAAGGATTTTGTGAGATGGGCATACAGGGGATTATGCTGGCTTTAATTCAAGAGCCACCAGAAGCAAGAGAGAATCCTTTCCATATCCTGAGAAGCACAGGTCTGCAGACATCTTGGGCTTGTAAGAATAAGTTTTTGTTGTTTCAATTATCTAGTTTCTGGTGTGTTGCTATGACAGGCATGTTCTGCCTTTGCTCCACCTTGTGTAGGTGGAGACCTCCATGCTCTGGGCAGCAGGTGCCCCTCAGCTTAGCTGCCTCTTCAAGTTCATCTGCCTTTGTACCATTTCTACAAACCAGGAGACAGAGACAGTGCTGACTCTATAGTCATAAACAGAATTCAAAAACAAAATGAAATACTTACGTTCTCTAGATTTAGACCTGATCTTGTGTTGCATGAACCACTATTTACTATATGTTTGTATTTGTAATCTCAAGATTCTAGGCAGTATCTTTTAGTATGTAATACTCACCCTGAGTTAAGCAATATATCTCTAAGACAAAACTAAAATATTTAAAGTTTAAAATGTCAAGTGGTCCAGTTTACCTAGGGTAAGCCATTTGAAAGAACTCTAAGTACTTTCTAAAGTCAATTAAATACTAAAATATTAAATATTTAAAATGGCTTTTCATTGGGGCTGGAGAGATGGCTCAGTGGTTAAGAGCACCGACTGCTCTTTCCTGAGTTCAAATCCCAGCAACCACGTGGTGGCTTACAATCATTCATAACAAGATCTGATATCCTCTTCTGGAGGCACTACAGTTCCTGAAGACAGCTACAGTGTACTTACATATAATAAATAAATAAATCTTTAAAAAAAATAAAAATAAAATGGTTCTTCATTTAAACAAATAAATCTAGATTCCAGAGATGTAGTAATAGGCTTTAAAGTGTATTAATAAAAGAACTTATATTCTTAGCTATAATGTAAGAATCACTGATTGAAATATATTGTTGAGTTACTTGATTTAATTTTAGATTTTATCCAGGCTTGAAGAGAACATACTTTTTGGACTTTTCCTTTTCTGCTAGTCCACAGGCTAGCATTAGCTGCTTTCCTCTACTTTTCATTCATCTTTCAACTTCAGTCACAAGGGTATGTTTACATAATTATTAAATTAAAAGGAAAACTAACAATTGGGTATTAGCATAATATTGTTTATGACTGTAGTGGATCATTTTTCATTCTAACTTAATGGTATTGAGCAATACCTTTGGGTGTGACTGTGAGGGCATTTCCAGAGAGGATTATTGAGGACCTCCCCTAAATATATAGAGCAGCATCTCATAGGCGCATCCAGACTGAATGAAAAGGAAAAAGACAGAAAGACTGAAAACCAACATTCATTGCTTTTTGTTTACTGACTGAAGATGCAATATGACCAGCTATCTATTCTGTTATAACAACTTCCAACCATGATGACCTATGTTCTGTTAGACTGTGAATACACCACACAGAGAGACACAGATTTCTCTCTCTCTCTTTCTCTTTCTCTCTCTCCCCTCCCCCCTCTCTCACACACACATTACATCACACCAAACCAAACCATACCCCCACACATATACACAAGCAAGAAAATAATGTAAACAGAGTATACTTTACAGAACAGAAGTTCCCCTAAATTACCTTTAGCTGCACAGATAACCAGGAAAAGAACCTTTCACTTTTGTGAAAGGCAGAGGATTAGTTGCTACAAGGTCATTTCTAGAAAAGTCACCTGCTTAGCTTTGTGTTTACCTGTGGTTCAGGTTTCAGAAACATGTGTTCATTTGTGAAAGTGTTTAAGGGAGGTATTCTCCTTGGCATTGCATAATTTAAGGACACATTATATAAACCACTAACATAGATATGCTAAAGGAAAAGTAATTGTGCCCAGAAAATCTAACATCAATACTTTGGAAGAATAAAATTAGTGGGACTGTATGTCAAAAGTCAAGTTTGAATTGGTTTGATGACAAATTACTTCAAAGCAGGGGCATCTATCAGTAATGAGAGTATTTGGTTTGTTTTTCAAATACTTTTAAATTAGCACCTTACTCTAAAGTCACAAACTAAGAATCATAGGCTATAAATGGTTCCTGAACAAGAGAAAACCTACATTTAATCAGTGCAGGCATGTAAAGCAGGCACAGTAATGTTCTACCAATTGATAAGTATATCATATCATGTGGCATGAGAGACATCAAGACGTGATTAAGGTAGGAAGACTATCCTTCATCATTCTTTAAACCCAGTTATTGCATGAGTCCTTGCAAGAAAGACAGAAATTAGTCAATGGAAAAGACTTTTTGCATTCTTTCCTCCTCTTCTTCCTCCTCCTCTTCCTCCTCCACTTCTTCTTCTTTGTTTTCTTCTTCTTCCTCTTCTTCTTCCTCTTCTTCCTCTTGCCACAGGGTCCTACTCTGTAGCCCAGGCTGAATGAAAAACATCACAGCAACCATTCTATCTTAGCCTCCTGCAATCTGGAATTGCAGATATGAGCAGAGCCCCCAAAATAATGCAATTGCTAGCTTTGAGGATGAGATGTGGTCAAAAGCCAAAGTGTGGCTTCCGGAAGTGGAAAAGATCAAGGAAATGGGTTCTGTGTTAATATATCCTTTAAAAAGAGTGTGGCTCTGCTAATGTTTTTATTTCAGTCTAGAGAGCTCTATTTTGGGCTTTTATCTTCTGAAACAGTAAGATTATATTATTTTTATGTTGACTATCAGTATACTGGTGGTAATTTGTTGTAACAGCAATAGAAAACTAATACACATTAATAGAAATGTCTTCCTATAACTGTATAATATGATAAACTTACCCAAAGTATATAATGTATTATTTATGTTTCCAAAATTATGTTCTGAACATCTCCAGAATTCATCTGTGTTATGGTCCCTTCAGCAAGGCCATGTAACAAACTGTTTAGATAGAATGCACTGTTTAGATAGAATAGATAGTATTTGGTGTTAAATATCATGTAGGTGTGATTTAAAATAGACAGGTAGGTTTTCAACATGTATGAGTTTTTGTATCTGTGAGGGGTCGAAACAATCCACCATGTAAACCAACCAATGTATATGGAAGAAAAGTGAAAGCCACCATATGGCAAACTAGAGACAAGTAGAAATACTAGGATCAAGCTAGAGGTGACTAGGAATTTGAAGAACTTTCTACATGGAGAGATAGTAAGTGCATACTATCTCAAGAGTTAATTGTGCCAGTCCTGGATGAGTGGGTGCTGGAAGAAAGAAAAGAATAAAAGAAGCTTAGAGAGAGAGGGAGAGAGAGAGAGAGGGAGTGAGAGGGAGTGAGAGAGAGGGATAGAGGGAGAGAGAGGGATAGAGAGAGAGAGAGAGAGCTGAGCCTCAAAGCTCAATAGGGCAGCCATTTAGAAAAGCATGCATTGACTTTTACAGGCAAATATCCTTCACAAAGCACCAACCTCCACCCCAAGAGGGATGTCCAGGGCAGAGACTGAGTCTTGACTCCTTCTCTAGAGCAATGAGGAGTATTTTACAATACAGAATTCCCAACCATAAGTATCATGCGCTTGCATGCACACACGCGCGCGCACACACACACACACCATATCACATCACATTTTAAAAACATTTAAGCATGATTTACACGGATTCAATGGATTATAAAGTTGTTTCTTATCCCTTCTTATGGCTATGAATACATTGCAAAATCTAGGGCAGTTAAATACTGTATTTAAATTCAGATGTGATATACACATATGTTACTTACTCTTTTTATAAAGATCTGCCCTAGTGAAATTTAATTAGCCTTGGCAAGCTTAAGTAGTGTGTATGTTGGAAGAGTGGTTGAAACTAAGTTCGCTGCTTTAACCTGAACATATTTTCCAACCTTACCAGCAGAGAGGCATATCCAAATTAGATATTAGCAAAAGTCATAGGAAATTCAAGTAGTATGTCTGGGAGAGATCAGGTCTATGTCCTGGCTGAATACAAAGATAATTTGCAGAGCTGGAAATTGGTTGGAGTGGTTTCAAAAAGTTATTGTATTCTAAGAACAATGTTTCATCTAGCCCATTGCTTTGCTATTTCCATTTTGTGATACAAGATGGCGGCTGGATATCCAAATATTGTTTTCTTAGATGAAAGTGTGAAAGCAAGGCAATGCAAAATTCTCAGAATTCACACTATTTCTTCTTCATACAATGAAACAGGATACATTTATGTGACACCTTCAGATCAGGAATGAGCCTGGCATTCTGACTAACACTTGGGAGACCCATAACTAAGGAAGAAGATAGCTGAATTAACGTTCTGTACTAGAAGAAGGTGAATGAATAAGAAAGACTTCATCATTTATTGCTTTGACCAAAAACCATTTAGTGGCTAGTTATTTAAAAAGTTCCTAGAAGTTTGGGTACAGGCAACCCCGTGGATACATCAGCACTGGAATTATGGGGAGGTTACCCATTAGCTAGAGGAAAGACAGCAATTGCTATTAGGAAAAGACAAAGATAATTGAACAAGATATATACAGATGAGGCATCTTAAATGATTGGGCTTTGTTTTAGAAAACCATGGATATATGTCCTCATAGTGTAACGAATTTTATTCTACAGCTTTAGGAAATCAAAAGTTTCCTAGATATGCTTAAATTTGCTGAGATTGGGACCTTCTTATATTGTAAAATGCGTCTGTGTTGTGTGTGTGTGTGTGTGTGTGTGTGTGTGTGTGTGTGTGTGTGTGTGTACGTGCACTCTACAGGCTTTAGTCAGCCAGCTTTAGTCTGTTCCTTGCAACCATCTTGTTCTCTGTCCTTTGTCCTCTGTCTAATTTGTTTGAAACAATTCTCTCCGATCTTTCCCTTTATACTTAAGGGACACATACTTTGTAGTTTTATCTGTGGCATCTTGTATCTGTGAAGATAGACTAATGATTGACAACAAGAAGCCCTAATGACACTGATTAAGAGGCAGGCGTAAATGTTACCTGTTTCTCATCTACCAGCTTTTTTTCTCATGTTATTGAGAAGTGGTGCGGCGGGTGCAGGCTTTGTTTGGACTGCTTGTTTAAATCCAGGGAAGTCACACTGCAGGGCTGGCCCCCTACAAAAAATGGGAGATATGTTCGCTGCACTTCCTTGGAAAGAAGCTATTTAGACTGACTTATAGCAGTAAAACTGACCTTCTATGCAGGGATCCTTTGCCATCTATCTATCAAGGAGCGTGCAGTGGTTCTCTTGCTGGAGGTGCAGAAACATAGAGCATACTTTATGCCACAGGATAGAAGAACTCTACGGGATAGCTATTTGAGCACATCATGCTAGAAGTGAATAGAGTACATTAACAGAAAATGTTTGACTGAGATTTGTAAACACAAAAGTTTCTAAGTGAATCTCCTGAAAGCTTTACTCCTTCAGGGCTTTGGTGTTACAGGTGTGTCCTTCAGGTGACACCTCCCCCTTTTCCTCCTTATGAAATTTTGATAATTTTGGGATGAGAGAACATGTTGCTGAATCACCTATACTAACTTGATGGAAACTTCTATCACACTGTAGGCTGTACTTATGGAAGATAAGAAAGACTCATTTTACAGAGGAAACCACAGAGCTCTGAATCCTAAGTGATTTGACCAATACCATTAAGCCAAAACTAATCTCAGCTGACAATGCATGACAGATTTTTGGAAGATAGTGCCCGTTAATTGTTCAACAGAATGAGTAATTTGTGTGAGGAATCCATAAGTTTTAGCATATACTCAGACCTTCCCGACTGTCACTTTCAGTCATTCATGGGAGAAAGTGTTTGGTAAGTGTCTCTTCTATTTTGTAGCAGACACTCCAAAAAATAATGTCTATTTGAGAAGCGTGAAGGTGGCTCCTTGGCAAGCAAACTGCAAGATTCGAAGAACTGTCCCAACAGCAGCTAGTCGTTGGATTTGAGATCAACGACTAGTGCTTGCCTGGCTCCTCTACCTAAAGTCCTCTGTGGTAGGAATACAGGTTGCTTCCAGCATAGTGAGGAGCCTAACCTTATCCACCAACCGAAGGAACAAATGCTTAGTGAGCTTTTGGCACACTGCAAAAGCTGAGGAACAGGTAGCCACTGCTGTTAGCCGCATACTAGCCTCAGAGGGTAGATGTGTGAATTGTGTATTTAATAACTGTACAAACAGCAGACATCTACCTTCTTTGTCAAATAGCAAGATCCTCTATTTGACTTTTAAATTTCAACTTTACGTATAGCTGATAGTTTTCAAAGATAGCATAGATAATAAGAATATATGTCAATTCATATGTAAGCATGACTTTCTATAAAAATGCTATAATTCTACCACTCAGAGATAACTACTATAAACATTTTTTTGCATATGACTTCAAGAGCTATAAACATTTATGTACAAAAACTTAAATTTAACTTTGCATTTATTATATTTTTAACTAAAAAATACTATTTGCTTCCATAATCATTTTTGTTGGATAAATAGTATTTCTTTTTGTAGCTTTTCCCAAAAGGTAGTTTAACAAAGTCCTTATATAATGATTATTAATTGTTTTTGAGTATTCATAATTTTTCTTAAATCTTTGATTTGGCCACTTTTCAAGAGGATCAAGGTTCTATTCTTAGCATCCACAAGGTGGCTCACAATCTGATGCCCACTTTTGGTCTCTTTGGGCATCAGGCATATATGGTACATAGACATACGTGCAGACAAAACACCCAAACATATTTAATTAATTAATTAATCAATGAAAAATCACTAAAATAAACCCTATGATGTGAATCTTGAAAGTTGCTTTAGATATGCTCTTACAAGCAGCATTTTAGGGTGAATGGATAATAAGTTTGTATTAATGTCTATTGTATTATTACATTAAGCTTCACGTTTGAAACACTGTTTTAAAATCTCAGTTTCAATCATTCAAGAAAAAGTCTGGACAGAAGTTAACTGGTTCTTCAGCAAGTCTACCAACTTGTGACTCGGGGCTATGGTCACATCTGAGGCTGACCTATGGAGGCATTTCCTTCTAAGTTCATCCCCAATGCTGCAGAGTCTATTTCCATACTATTGTGAGACTTCAGGTTTCATTTTCTTCTTTACTCAGGGTGTCTTTGGCTTCAAGTCATAGCTTTTCAGTAAACTGGCTACATGGCCCTTAAGACACTGGCAATACACTCATGGCAGTTTGCTTTGATGGAGGTTTGAATCCATGTGACATAGTTGTGCAGTCACATGTACTCTAATCCTTTTGCTATCTATATCTGCTCTATGGCTACACATAGCCACAGTCAATCCCATAATACTCCAAGAGATGTCATGACACAAAGGCATGAAATTAAGATGCTGGCTTATGGAGGCCAGCCTTTAATCTATATATGACAATATATTTCTAAAACTTCTCATCAATATAACTAAATTGCATATCTGGCTCCATCAGCACAACATCGTTATACTTCTTCCTTATACCTTTTAACAGACTAAGCTGTGTGTTGTTAATTTTTTAATTTAATATGATTGGAAAACAACGTTTAACTTGAACATATTTATTAAGGAAATTAAATGCTTTTTGTGTTCTTTGATCATTTGAATACCTTTAGAAATTTCATTTCCTGTCCTTTAGGTTGGTTATTGACTATTTTGGTTGTTACGGTTGTAGATATTTCCCATGTGTCCGCTTTTTTTTTGGTGTTCTTGGGGAACGTTCTTATTTGACAGTAGTCAAGTTAGACATTCTTTACCTTGCCTGTATTCTCTTATCTACATGTATAATGAGAGTTTGCAACCAGCCACAGCTTTGTAAGATCATGCCAATGGGGCATTTCCAATATCTGAGCCTTAAAGAGATTTCCTTGCGACCCTTTTTCTTTTCCTTTTCGTCTGTGCTGGAAGAAGCATGTGCAGGAGACACAGCTGTGATCGTGATATGAAAAGCTCGATGTTCACACTGTCCACATCAACGTCATAGCACTTAGCAGAGATGCAAATTCTTGGATAATTCTACAGGCTTACAGAATCACAGATTCTGGGTGGCTTAAACATTATGGGTTTAAAACGCAGGATAGCTCAATTTTGTACAATCTGTGTGGTTTTCATATTTGTATAAGGGTTACAATAATTTTAAATTACATAACTGGAGAAGAATATGTAGTTATCACTTTGAATCCTTGAAGATTAAAACTTCAACAACAAAAGTTTGCCAACCTCAGTGTGTTCCAGCTTGACTTGCTACAGCAAAGAGGCCAACTGGAACTAAATCCCTGAGGAACTTTGTGGAGCAGGCCTGTTTGTCCACCTTTGCTTGCTCACCCCAGCTGATATGAAATATATCATGCTGAGCAATATGAAAATAAACCATCCCATGTAAGCCTCCTGTATGATTTCCCTGGTATCAGCTGAACCACTATCTTTACCAACACAGCAGGCAAAAGTGCATAGCTTCACTCCTGTACTCCACTCAGTAAGAGCCTATGATTTTCCTTTATCTTCAACCTCTCAGCTGTCTTGATAGGTCTCTTAGAGATTTGGGGTTAGTAGTCTTCTACTCATTTTAAGTCTTAGAAAACAGAGAAAGAGGAGGAGGAGGAGGAGCAAGAAGAAGAAGAAGAAGAAGAGGAAAAAGAGGAAGAAGAGGAAGAAGAAAAATTGGTATTTTAAGGTCAAGTTTAACTTATTTGGCTATTTATTATCAAATGTTTTCCAGTAAAATGCATCCTCAAATACATCTATTAAGTAGCCTTTCATACTGTAATTATGAGATATTGAATCAGCTTTAGCGTGTGACCATCAGACAAATAAGGATTCTCTCATTCTGTTGATATAGTTTCGCCTTTGTTTGGGAAAGGTACACCAAGTGCCATGTGTTAGCTATGGCCACATAATTTTGTAAATATTTGCCATTATAGTTAAATGGTAGGTTTATTCAAACCACAGTTATTAGCATTCTCCAATTTAAAGTACATTTTTACATACATTTCCACTTGACTCCCTGAGTACCCCCACCCCCAGCTTCCCCCTTCCATAGCTCCCTGACCCCTCAACTGGTCATCAGCATGTTAAATTTTCACCTAATATCCTTTTACTCACTACTCACTATTCTGGTCACTCCTAGCAAAGGTCAGTCTGTGGCAAAAAGGAAACTTCACTCCATCCCTTCATCCTACCCCCATCCCTATAAATATCCCTAGTCTGCAAACCAAGTAACCTTTTGGATTTCCGAATATGAAGACTTCCATTACACAGACTTCCATTATCCAGGTTATTGCCCACAAACCCACTCTGTTGTAGAAACTGTTTCTTATAAGTCTTTCACTCCACTGACCTTTGAATAGGAGTTTTTAACACTTATGTGTTGATGGGAATATTTGCAGCGTTCTTCTGTGGGATTTGTTTTTAAGAGGGCAGTCATAATTTAGTCTACAGTCTGCAATTAGGAAAGTGATTAAAAAGGCTTGACCTTGTAAGGACTGAACTCTATTCCCAGGTATCTCTGCGCTCTAATCCGAGGGAGCCAGACTGCATTTATCAGGAGATGGTACAAAGGAGAAAATTCCAGGACACACAGCAAGGGAAAGATCTGAACCCTGTAAGCTGGTAAATAAAGCCCTTTCCCGGGTCTTGTAAATACGTAAGCCAAACAGTGGCAAGCAAAGTGGTGACAGAGCCTGTTTTCCCACAACAGCAGTGTGTGACAATCAGGCCTAGACTATCACAAAGCTGGAGTCTGGGTAGCCAGTGGGTGCATCATTCCGAGGAAGGAAGGGGTGGGGGATATAGGAAGAGACACTGGCTTGGATGCACTCCACAAGCCAAGTTGGGGTCCACAGGCTCGCTCTTGTCATTTTGTGTGTAGTAATGAAGCCTGAAGAGAGGTCTCCTGCTTGTCATAGCCGGCTGTTGTCCTAAAAATGCAAACCACTGCCTCGGGCCATGGAATTGGGAACAAGCAGAGGGAAGAGGCTCCGGCTGAGCACCCCACTGCTAGTCTGTTCTCGCTTCAGTGCTGGCAACTTGTGCCTGAAAAGCTGGGCTTTACCCTTGTACATAAGGACACAGCAAAAGAGAGAGGGAGGGAGGGAGGGAGGGAGGGAGAGAGAGAGAGAGAGAGAGAGAGAGAGAGAGAGAGAGAGAGAGAGAGAGAGAGAGAGAGAGAGAGAGAGAGAGAGAGAGAGAGAAGGATTAATAAACAGTGTCTCAGGGGCCGGTGATTTTAATCCTAAGGTTTGATGGAGCAGACATTAAAGATGGGGAGGAAGGATAGCCACATCGTTTTCTGTGCTTCCCCATGCGAAATAAGCCTTTGAGCTTCAAAGCTGCAGTTTGGACTCCTTCCTAGCCCTTTCATTTCCCTCAGTAGTCCACAGAAGTCCATCTGAATCACCATCCTGGACGTCTTTTTGTAACAAAAGATACATTGACTTTCAGTTGGTCAGGTTTACTAGGGGGAACCTTGCCTCACTTGGGAAGCCCCAGGCTAAGAGGAAACCTCCTTTGGCCCTGGCTTGGTGAGCTCCAACATCTGTGAAGACCTTAGGAAGCCAGGCCTGAGCTTAAAGTTTTCCTTTTTTGTGTAGTGTTTGTTTTTTGTTTTAAATTGGTGCCTTTATTGTTCCCAAGCAGCTTGCTGGTTCTAAATCAGAGACTTCCTGAACACCTAAGTAGTTTTGAATTATGATTTACTCATCCATTCCTTTTGAGGGTCTGTGTTGCCCATTGCACATATTTTAGAAACCTTTTTTTCTCTCTTCAGTTAATTTCGTTAGAGGCAAACCCCAGAAGTGTGTGTGTGTGTGTGTGTGTGTGTGTGTGTGTGTACATATCCTTGTGGTTTTATGTATCTATTATTTCTGTGAAATTCTTGACTGACAACAAAGAATTTTTTTCTTTTTAAATCTGTGGACTTTCTGCTGTCAAGGAAACAAGCTGTTCCCTCCAATCAAGGCTCCTGGGATGAGCTTAGGAGACACTTTATTAAAAATTGATGAATATATTTAGCGTCTCACAGAATTTACCTGGAGCCATTTTCTGGAAGCACTACGTTTGACCAAGGGCTTCATAGGCTCTGACCATCTCCCCAGTGAGATGAGTGCTTCTGGTTCTAAGGAAGGCCTGGGAGATGGCAGGTATTTTTGTTTTCTTGTCATTGTGGTTGTTGCCCACTTCTAGGAGAACAAGAGAAACAATTTTGTAGAAGTGAAACAATTTTTTTTCACCCTTTTCACCCATTTCCAGACTCACATTGAACACCCCATTTCCAAAGACAGACTGAGAAAACAAAACAAACAAAATAACATATCTGTTTATTATATTGACCATGTCAGACAAGTTCTGAAAGGAAGGCTCTAAGACCCAGAAAAAACTACTTCTGTGCTTGGGTCTGATGCAGGATGGACAGTCTTTGTACCTATGGGACTGGGCTAGAGGGAGAAGATGGAACACTAATTAGCTGGAGGAAAAAAAATTAGCTGGAGGAAATTTATTGGCCCTAGTTCTGCTCAGCCTCTCTATGTAAAGTTTGTTCTCTCTTCCTATACATCATAAAATGGGATCTTTCTGGTCTAAGTGTTGTGACCTACTTTCAGGGGAGGTAGGTCAGAGAGATGTTTCTAGGTTTTATGGCTTGCTGTGCTGGAGAGCAGTTCCAGTTTCTATGACCTGCCTTAGGAAATGAAAGAAAGATGAAGGAGGGCAAGAGAATGCTAGAGAAGGCTTGCTTTCTAGCCTTGCCAAACTCCTTCAGTTCTAAATATCTTTTACACAAAACGACAGTCTTGGAGTATCATTCTACACCCTAATAACTTGCCCTTCATTGCATGTATGGTTCATAACCTTTCTGCATAGCTTTCAAACTGTAATACTCTGATGAGACTTAGGTTAGCTTACTGGGGATCCCCCTCTCCTACCTTCCTCCGGAACAATGTGGAGCCGGGGATCAATGCAAAAGCAATAAGAATTTATTGTTCCAGCATGCTAGGGTCATCATCCTACACCCTAAAGGAGAGGCGGGCACCTCCAGGCAGCAACCCCCTCTGAGGAATATAATTAGCCTCTCACTTCTGGAGGGGTGCCTAAGTGCTCCATGACCTTTCTCTTCCAGGAAGGGAGGGGTCTGGTGGAATTTTCCAAAGGTCCTGAACTGACCTCTTCAAAACTATGTAACCTCCAGAATAGGCTGAGCAGGCAGACAACTGGGGAAGAATGGAGGTGTGATGGAGCCATAAGAGAGTCGCGAGTAGCCAATCTGCTGCCCAGTTAGTGTTTCAAGTTCATGGCTGACAGTGTGTGACCTCTCTCTGTAAATCTCTGTCTGTCTTGTGTATTTTTCTCCATTCATGTTATGTAACAAAAATCCCTTTCCTTAAAAACCCATTTCCCAGAGAAATTGGGCAGGAAGTCTAGCCTTTCTCGACCTCAGCACAACTTGACAAACGTGAATTGTCATGAGCTGGAAAGAGCTTTGTGATTTTCAGAAGCTTTCAGCTCTGCTGTTATGACTGAGCCTTCACACTCATCTGAGGCAGCGGCTTCCATCCTTGCACAGCAGGGGAGCAAAACATTCCAGCAAGCGGAGTGTTTATTCTCTCCTCTTGGTCACTTTACTCCTCCACACTCCCAGACACTTGGCCAGCATCCTGGGAATGCACACAGATGCACAGGCCTCTCCTCTATTTTTGTGAAGCCTGAGTACCAGAAGATAATTTGTGACAAGGACCAAAAATGACAACTCAAAAAAAAAAAAAAAAACCCAAAAAACCAAAACTGTATTCCTCCAGAGGATAAGAGCCAAGTAGTCTATTGTTTAGAGAAGTGGGGAGAATAGGAGACCATGAACCAGTGATTAAAGATGGGCCCTTAGGCATCCTATCCATCTAGGTAGACTCAGCCTTACTCTATGCTGGTTAAGAGCAGCAGACAAATGATGTAGCATATTTGAACTGTAGATCCCTCTCCACAAAACACATTTGTTTATAGTATTTCTATGGAGATCAAGTGAGAAGATGTGTAATTCGTGGAGACAAGTGGACTGAGGAATTGACTGGAGTGCCCAAGAATTGACTGGAGAGATGGGACAGATGATAACCAGCTCTTGACTTTTCAGTCCCAAAATTGCACTAGGAGATATCTGTTCTCTTGCAAAGAAGGGAATTACCAAGATCTATTATAATTTGATGGACATTTTACAAAGTACTTTTCATCTCCACTGAAGTCTCTATAATTGCTTGGATAGATACTGTTGTCTGTATTCACAGGGCAGAAAATAGCAGCCCTAAGAGGGGAAAGAACTCCTTCCTAGACACACTTCAGTAGCTAGACTGATTTCCTGATTCGTGTTTGAGACTTTCTTCCTTGAGATCATTCTGTCTCTTACATTTGTCTAGCACTTACAGTATACTTACTAGGCGCTGCTCCAGAAACTTCAAGCATGTTAATTCACTTCATCCTTATACCATCTCCTGTGTCACCCCCAGCACCAACAGAGAGAAATGAGGCACAGAGAAGGTAAGTAGCTTGATTATATTTTCACAGCAGAGCTGTATTCCATCCTTGGTGGGCTACCAGGGGAGTCCATTGGATGGAATACCATCGATGATACTCCATGAGTGGGTTCGTGTATTTCCTGGTGTGTGTTCTATTTCTACTGTCTTAATTCCAAATTGAAAAAAATAAGCCTGCTATGGATAACCTCCATTTCAAGGCACTTATAGCCTGGGTTCTGGACTGCTCTGTTGTGAGGGGCTTCCATGTTCTCTTTGTTGAGAGTAGTGTGGTGGAGAGACTGTGGGGTGTCGATCATGGAGTTTGAAATAAGTTAACTCTTGGAGTAGAGTCCTGGTCCTCTGATCTCTCTAGTGAGTCTTTGAAAGTCTTTTGGATGCTAGCTACAACATTAAACAACAACAACAACCACCTAATATGAATACTTTTCCCACCTGCATCTAACATTTTTAAAAACCAAGGTAAAGCCATTAAGAAATTTGCAATTGTATTTTCAAGCATGTATAAATCAAAATCAAAAAATTAAGAATCAATATATTCTTAATCTGGAATAAAACCTTAGTTTGCTTTGTGGGCCAGAGTAGCTTTTGTAACTAAACAGACTACATCTAGAGATCAACTTTCTAACACACCTTGGCTTCTCTGCCCATAAATTAGCTACATCTCCATGTAAAGCATGTTTTTTAGTGTTTGTCACACCGGCTAAGTCCCAGAAGAAGATTTTAGCTAATGGGTCTCATGAGCTTCATACTTTTATCCAAAGATCAAAGACAGAAATATCTTCCCTGGTTTGGACATTCACTTTGTTTTATGAAGACTCTGTCCTGCTTTCTGAGTTAGGGAATAGAATAGATTGTAATGTTCAAATGACAATGAGCCTCTTTTCCTCTAATTTCTTCCCACCCTTAGAAAACTGTTCCATCTTAAGTTATATAACCTTCTACAGAGGAAGAAGGTACAACATTTGGCCAAATGCAGTGGCAACCTTCAAGGCTCTGCTGCTCTCAGCTCTGCGGAAGGCAAGGACTACGAGGAAGGACTCGAACCCCTAGTCAAGATTACAACACTAGTCATAGTTTCTCAACCTATTTGAGAAGAGAAGGACCCAAGTTATTTAGTGTTCTCCCTGCCTGAGGCAGCCCAAGCTTACAGGCACAGAGCCCTAAGCAAGCATCTTTCTCAATTTATGAACTTACATCCTTACTCTTACACACAGAAGGTCTAGAGTAGTGTCAGTTTCCTTGTCTGTGGCCTGTTTCCCTCTGAAACATCTCAAATATCCATGTGGGGTATTCAGCTGTGGACAGTGGCAGTCTTTCTAGGAGGTTTTGCCTCTTATTGCAGGCATCCTCTCTTGGATGTAAGTTAGTACAGGCTCAGTCTACCGCCCACCATAGCAGCCAATCACTACTTTTGTAAACATTTTTTTTTTGGCTCAAAGTCATGCTCATTGGCTTATGCCTGTTGCTGAGATCCCATGACCTGTTAAGCCAACAATATTTTATTATCAGAAGGAGCTCATCAAGGTATCTGTGACTCATTAAAATGCCATGGTGACAGTGGTAATCAAACAGAATATTCCCAATCCTTTCTTTTTTCCTGAAGTCTCTATGAGAGACCAGATAAACGTGCAGGGGTGGAGGGTGGGAGGTGGGGAGGGGCATACATTTAATGCATGAAATATAAGTGATTTCCTTATAAAAAGAAGCTATACTCCCACTTTTTGATATACCAACAAAAACAATTCTTTTATATTCTATTCTTTCTCTTGCAATGATTTTTTTCCTCTCAGAACAAAGAAGATGAGCTCTAAGTTGGCTTGGTATCTTCAATTCCAGAAATAGAAATAGATAGTCAGTTTTAAACAGTAAAGGATTCTGACTCAGTAGTTTTCCCCCACCTGCTCCCCAGGATGGAAGGTACATCATAGGGCATACACCATTAAAAAATTCTCATATTAAACGACAGTACTACTAATGACAGCCAGTGATCTGCTGACCTTCAGAAAACTGGGGGGGGGGCATAAATGGGCATAAATCTAATTGCTGTAAAATCATTGGGAAAATAATGCAGGTTTTAAACAAGGTTAGAGTTGGGTTGACCCAGCTGATTAAAAATGAGAATATTCAGAGTGTAACACAGCTTTTCCTCTCCCCCTTCAAGAGCCTTGTCATACAACAGCCTGAGCTAAACATGCTGTGTCAATCTCGTCTTTTACATTTCCCGGGTGTTTTCTTCTTAGATCATGCAACAACCCTGTCATTATTTTAAATATTTTTGCCTGTAAATTGCAGAATACTTGCTCTGATTTTAATAGGACTCATGTGTGAAATCCTTTCCTTTTTTTTTTTAAATCCATCGTTCTGATTCTTTCTGCTCTTCAGTACAGCACAGCTTGGTAGCACTAGGTACGTCTTGTTGAAAGTATGTCCATAAATATGTCCCTTGCAGCATGGAACAGCTTGTTAAATTGGCAGTCCTCAGCAGTTTGCCTAGAAAAGTTTGCCTCACTTGTGATAGTCCAAATGTAGGGCAGAACACAGCGTAACTTTTTATCTAATTTTACCAATTGACATATTCTTCAAATTTTTAACTACCTCGTGCCTTTTTCTTACAGTGCCACCACTTGACTTTAAAAAGCAGCTGAATGTTCTCACAATGGCTGTGTGTGGATAGGGAAAATACCTGGTTTCTTATCAGGTCTCAATTTGGGGAGAATACCATGACTTAAACTGGATGTCCAAGCTGTTATGAAAGCAGGGTTCTGATAGGACTGACACCACTGCTGATTTCTGTCTTTGAGGTGAACTGATACTGTCCCCCATTGTGGCAAGGGTGAGACTCATCAATTTTAGTCATTCAAATTTAACAGATCTGTTTACTGACTATGGACACTATTCTTAATGATGTCCTATTATTGATCCTGATATCTTTATATTCTCTGATTTTCATATCTCATGATTAGGATCCTATTAGAGCCAAGAATGACATGTCCAAAGGAACTATTGACCTGAGATTTAAAGTTACAAGATGAGCTTTAAGTGTCACAGATGTTGGTCCTCATCTATAAGAGAAAACTGTTTTCTTTCTCCTGATGTCTAGAGACTCCAGAAACTACCACCTCTGTCTTCAGACCTTGAGACACCAAAGAGGCCTCTCTTGTTATCATACTTCTCAAAACTGGTCAAATGTCAACCTGGGGGAGAACCACACATTGAAACAGAAGGAAACAGCACACCCCTGAACATGGTCTCTGTCAGGCCCAGCTATGGGACAGAGGACAACCTGGAGACTGTGTTCTGAGTTCTTATCTTGGTGTCCACACCTTCCGTATGGTTGTATGTGCTTTAGGGTAAGTGGCCTGAAGAAAATGAATTCATTTTCCATGCTTAGTTCCTGTCTACAAATTTTACCACCCAGTAGGGAATTTGCCAGCCTCTGAAGAATCTGTTAGGAAATACTATTTTAGGAGCAATTTGTGAAGAAAGCCTTCTTAGACATATTGAAATGCAAAGTGGACTGTCTAGAACTACACCCAAACTTCTACTCCTTGGTTGACCACAATGTACTCTTCTAACTCCAGGGGAGTGAGAACCATCACATGTCCTTTTAATTTATAGAAGCAGCCATTAAACTTGGATGATTCTAATACACTTGCAAATTTGAGATTGCCCTATTAAATACACTGTGTCCCATAAGTTTTTGTGGAATTAATACAGATCATACTGGACAATAAGGTGAAATTTTAAAATCCAATATAGTACTTAAAAAATTAAATGTCCCTCAGACTTATTTTTTAAGTTAATCATGCTAAAAGTATGACCAAAGACACTCTAAACTGTAGAACTACCACAGATAATTGAAAGAGAAGAACCTCTTGGCTGGCAACTCAAAGGATGTTTTCTTACAAGCTTAGAGGAATTCTAAACGCATTTGAAATAGCCATCCTGGACCATTTTACCATTTTTGTTTGTTTGTTTGTTTGTTCTTAATGAAAAGGTAATTATTACCAATAGCTGGAATTGCATGAAAATGTTTAGAGTTGTCTTAGGAAGAAAACAGCAGAAATGTGGAACTAATTGTGTTGATTCAAAATAATTATGAAACACAAATGACCATTACTTATAACAAGTCTCTTGACAGATAGGGTTTGACTCTGGGGATCAGGCACAAATGAAGTTTAAAAAAATAAAGAGCAGAACAGTGTAACATTAGTGTGGTGATAGCTAGGTGAGAAAACTCTCCCCCACCATATTGATTTGCATTACATTGATGTCTCAGAATTCCACTTCCTAAAGCTTGACTGATCTTTAAAGATAATAGCTCACTAATGTGTGGATAGTTTTCATCTCTTTTCCATACTAGATTGTCAGTAAGATTTTCTTGGGAGGATTGGAAGTAGATCCTCCATGAGACTTCTGGATGCTGTAGATGTCCTGGTACCACAGACACAAACAACTCTGGCACCATTCCAATCACTGTTGGGGGTATTTGCAGGTTGCCTCCAACTTACATGCCTTATGGATTATGATTTGGTAGGATTCTGTTTAGCCCAAAAGTATAATTGAAAACATAGAAAGGGCCACAAACTTCAGAAAAGCTAGAGAACCAAATGTAATTTTGAGTGTTCTAAATAATATTGCATCTAGAAGGATCTTCCACTTTTGTAGGAAAATAATCAGGCACCATTTCATATTAATAACTAACTGAAATCAGTTATGAAACAGTATGTAAATTATAGAGTAGGACAGACTAGTAAAAATAGAATATAAGTCACAAAAATAATTTAATTGGATACTTCAAAAAAAATGAAAAGAACAGGTAAAAATTTGATGATATATATATATACATATATATGTATATATATATATGTATATATATATATCACATTTTCATCATGTCATTTGAACACATAAAAATATAAAATTATTGATGATATTCTGGCATTCTGCTTATCATACTATGTCTGCATATTTAATTTTGAGTTAGTCACATTTTCTCTCCTCAGAGTCACCTGTGGCTAGTGCCTGCCATCTTGCTCAACATGTAAATTGTCTAAGAAATCTTCTGAAGGCTGAGAATTTTTCAAAGGCAATGAACTATTGTTATTTTGTTGTGATCTAATAGCAGCAGGGTGTGGGTGAATGGCTAGAAAGAGGGATGAGTGGGAAGCCTGTACCCAGTTAGTGCATGTGAAGGCTGCCTTGGGACTTGCCCAGGCTGTAGCGTGGGATTGTCCAAAGGAGCTCTTCTTTGTTCACTTGCTGCATTTGTCACGTTGTCATGGCAGATATACAAGTTTGTGAGGACATAGCCTCTGCAGTACTTTTGTGTAACTGAATGGTACTTTCAGATATCTTTATTCACCTTTGCTTGTGGTGGCCTTAGGAGATGCTTATGCTTCCCCTGCAAACATGGGAACTCAGTGTTTTAGTCCTGTTTTTTGGCTTTCACTATTGTTTGGTTAACTGAAGACATGAAGGAGTAAAGAGGCATGTCAAGGAATGGTATGATAAAGTCTGAGTTTCACAGGAAAATGTTGACTAATTAAGTTGGTTTTTATTTCTTTCTTTAGCTTGGAATTTGTCATATTATTTTCTCATTTTTAAGGAAATCTCAGCTTTCTTGTATAGTTTTATATTGTTTCTTGATTTCAAATAAGAAAATTATTAATCATACTTTTTAATTTATGGCATGACTTCATTGATCATTATAATCTCTCTCGAGATTATACTGATCACTTATAGTTGATCACTTATAAGTCATTATCTATCTATCTATCTATCTATCTATCTATCTATCTATCTATCTATCTATCTATCTATCATCATCATCATCATCTATCTTATCATATATCTAATCTAACATCACTAGCTATCACTCACATTTGTCTATTTATTCTTCTGGATGGATTTCTATCCATCTTTCTCATTTGATTCCTATTTATTAATTTCTCACTACTGTTTTCATTTTGGGCTTCAAAACATGGCCAATAATACTAAATCAAAGTTTACAATGGAACAGTGTAAACTGAAACAAAGATCTAAGTTAGTGTAGATACTCCTGTGGTGGCTGAAGTATGATAGGAGTCCCTGATGATGAATATTTCAGAAGTGATGTGTATGGCAGTTTTAAGAAATAATTTTTTCTTGAAAGAAAACATAATTGTTGACTAAAAGATTCAGTAAAATAGGGATCAGCAGGACAAGGTTGTGTGTAAACCCAGTTAGTTGTCTCAGAGCATGTGAATACTGGAATTTAGGTCAGGTCCAGTGCTTTAATCAGATTAAATGTGATGGTTTTAGGATGTGTTTTAGAGTCACAAACTTTGTGATGGTTCTGAATCACCCCAGTTACAAGATTTATGAATACACAGATTTGGTCAAGATAGAAATCTCTATTTGCAGAGCAAGGTCTGATAACATGCACCCTTTCTTGGCAGAGTATCTTAGAGACTGAGTGTTGCTGAACCTAGTGGTCCAATATTGCCTTGCTTAAAGTGTAGGAGAAACTTACTGAGAACTGGAACCTTTTCAACATCTGGCTCTAATGTTCTAGATTCCAAGACCACTGGGAATAGATTTCAGAATATTGTGATTTCTCAACAGTTAATCATTTTTCCTAGTAAAGAACTTCCTTTTCAAGCACCAAGGACTCTGTATTGCATTACTACTTGCTAGCATTTATAGGCCTTTCTTAGAGAGAGTAGAGAGTGAACAGTCTCTTGAAAGTAAGAGCTGAATTTCAAACCTGATGGTTGCTGCCATAGTAGAAGGACAGGAGTGTAGTGGCGACCATAACATATTGTTTTAGGCCAAATGAACACTGGTAATGTATTTGACTTTCAAGCAGTGAGTTGAGCAGAGACAAAGATTGAATGACTTCACATTGCTCTGTGGTCAAGCTTCAGCATGTATAGCCAGCCCACCGTATCGACAGATTCAAATATCAGAAATTGAAAATATGTGGGGGAAAAACTATGCCAACATTAATCATGTTTAGAGATTTTCATTGTGACGATTTTCTTTCTTTCTTTTTTTGATTTTCTAAGTTTTTTTTATTTTCATTCCAAATCATTTCCCCTTTCCCATTTCCTCCCTACCCGAAAGTTTCTTTTTTTTATTTTCTAAGATTTTTTATTTTCATTCCAAATCATTTCCCCTTTCCCATTTCCTCCCTACCTGAAAGTCCCGTAAGACCCCTTCCCTCCCTCTGTTCCCCATTCAACCCCCTCTCGCTTCTCTGTCCTGGCATTCCCCTACATCCAGTCTTTCCAGGACCAGGGGTCTCTCCTTTCATCTTCTTGGAAATCTATTGATATGCGAATTGTGTCTAGGGTATTCCCAGATTCTGGGTTAATATCCCCTTATCAGTGACTGCATACCATGTGTGTTCTTTTGTGATTGGGTTACCTCACTAAGGATGATATTTTCAAGTTCTGACCATTTGCCTAGGAATTTCGTGAATTCATTGTTTTTAATTGCAGAGTAGTATTCCATTGTGTAAATATACCACATCTTCTGAATCCATTCCTCCGTTGAGGGACATCTGGGTTCTTTCCAGCTTCTGACTTATAAATAAGGCTGCTATGAATATAGTGGAGCATGTGTCCTTATTACATGCCATGGAAGCCTCTGGGTATATGCCCAGGAGTGGTATAGCAGGATCCTCCTGGAGTGTTATGCCCAGTTTCCTGAGGAACTGCCAGACTGCTTTGCAGAGTGGTTGTACCAGCTTGCAATCCCACCAGCAGTGGAGGAGTGTCCGTCCCTCTTTCTCCACATCCTCTCTAACAACTGCTATCTCCTGTGTTTTTGATCTTAGCCATTCTGACTGGTGTGAGATGGAATCTCAGGGTTGTTTTGATTTGCATTTCCCTAATGACTAAGGATGATGAACATCTCTTTAGGTGCTTCTCAGCCATTCAATATTCTTCAAGTGAAAAATCTTTGTTTAGCTCTGTACCCCATTTTTAATAGGGTTACTTGGCTCTCTGGAGTCTAACTTCTTGAGTTCTTTGTATATATTGGATATTAGTCCTCTGTCAGATGTAGGGTTGGTAAAGATCATTTCCCAGTTTGTTAGTTGCCACTTTGTCCTTATGACAGTGTCCTTTGCCTTACAGAAACTTTGTAATTTTATGAGGTCCCATTTGTCAATTCTTGATCTTAGAGCATAAGCTATTGGAGTTCTGTTCAGGAAATTCTCCCCTGTGCCCATATGTTCAAGGTTCTTCCCTCGTTTCTTTTCTATTAGTTTCAGTGTGTCTGGTTTTATGTGGAGGTCCTTGATCCACTTGGAATTGAGATTAGTGAAAGGAGATAAGAATGGATCGAATTGCATTCTTCTGCATGTTGACCTCCAGTTGAACCAGCACCATTTGTTGAAAAGGCTATCTTTTTTCCACTGGATGGTTTTAGCTCCTTTGTCAAAGATCAAGTGACCATAGGAGTGTGGATTCATTTCAATTCTGTTCCATTGATCTACATGCCTGTCACTGTACCAATACCATACAGTTTTTGTTATTTTGGTTTTTTTTGTTTTTTGTTTTTTGTTTTTTCAAGTCAGGGTTTCTTTGTATATATAGCCCTGGCTGTCCTGGAACTAGCTCTGTAGACCAGGCTGGCCTCGATCTCAGAAATCTGCCTGTCTCTGCCTCCCAAGTGCTAGGATTAAAGGCATGCGCCACCACCGCCTGGCTACCATGCGGTTTTTAACACTATTGCTCTGTAGTACAGCTTGAGGTCTGGGATACTGATTCCCCTAGAAGTTCTTTTACTCTTGAGAATAGTTTTAGCTATCCTGGGTTTTCTGTTATTCCAGATGAATTTTTGAATTGCTCTTTCTAACTCTATGAAGAATTGCATTGGGATTTTGATGGGGATTGCATTGATTCTGTATATTGCTTTTGGCAAGATGGTCATTTTTACTATATTAATCCTGCCAATCCATGAGCATGGAAGATTTTTCCATCTTCTGAGGGCTTCTTCAATTTCTTTCTTCAGAGACTTGAAGTTCTTGTCATACAGATCTTTTGCTTGTTTGGTTAGAGTCACGCCAAGATACTTTATATGGTTTGTGGCTATCGTGAAGGGTATCATTTCTCCTACTTCTTTCTCAGCCTGCTTATCCTTTGAGTATAGGAAGGCTACTGACTTGCTTGAGTTGATTTTATATCCGGCCACTTTGCTGAAGTTGTTTATCAGCTGTAGGAGTTCTCTGGTGGAGTTCTTTGGGTCGCTTAAGTATACTATCATATCGTCTGCAAATAGTGATAGTTTGACTTCTTCCTTTCCAATTTGTATCCCTTTGACCTCCTTTTGTTGTCTAATTGCTCTAGCTAGAACTTCAAGTACTGTATTGAAAAGATATGGAGAGAGAGGGCAGCCTTGTCTAGTCCCTGATTTTAGTGGTATAGCTTCAAGTATCTCTCCATTTAGATTGATGTTGGCTACCGGTTTGCTGTGAATTGCTTTTACTATGTTTAGATATGGGCCTCAAATTCCTGGTCTTTCCAAGACCTTTAACATGAAAGGATGCTGAATTTTGTCAAATGCTTTCTCTGCATCTAATGAGATGACCATGTGGTTTTTTTCTTTGAGATTGTTTATGTAGTGGATTACATTGATGGACTTCCTTATATTGAACTATCCCTGCATCCCTGGGATGAAGCCTACTTGATCGTGGTGAATGATCGTTTTGATGTGTTCTTGGATTCGGTTGGCAAGAATTTTATTGAGTATTTTTGCATTTATATTCATAAGAGAAATTGGCCTGAGATTCTCTTTCTTTGTCGGATCTTTGTGTGATTTTGGTATCAGCATAATTGTGGCTTCATAGAACGAGTTGGGTAGTGTTCCTTCTGTTTCTATTTTGTGGAATAGTTTGAAGAGTATTGGTGTTAGGTCTTCTTTGAAGGTCTGATAGAATTCTACACTAAAACCATCTGGACTTGTTCTTTTTTTGGTTGGAAGACTTCCAATGACGACTTCTATTTCTTCAGGGGCTATAGGACAGTTTAGATGGCCCATTTGATCCTGATTTAATTTTGGTATTTGGTATCTCTCTAGGAAATTGTCCATTTCCTCCAGATTTTCTAGTTGTGTTGAATATAGACTTTTGTAGGAGGATCTGATGATTTTTTGAATTTCCTCAGTTTCTGTTGTTATCTCTCCCTTTTCGTTTCTGATTTTGTTAATTTGGATACTGTCTCTGTTCTCTCTGGCTAGTCTGGCTAAGGGCTTATCTATCTTGTTGATTTTCTGAAAGAACCAACTCCTAGTTTTGTTGATTCTTTTTATGGTTTTATTTGTTTCTTTCTTTTTTTTTTTTTTTTTTTGTTGTTGTTTTTCGAGACAGGGTTTCTCTGTGTAGTCCTGGCTGTTCTGGAACTCACTTTGTAGACCAGGCTGGCCTCGAACTCAGAAATCCTCCTGCCTCTGCCTCCCAAGTGCTGGGATTAAAGGTGTGCGCCACCACCGCCCGGCTGTTTTATTTGTTTCTACTTGATTGATTTCAGGCCTGAGTTTGATGATTTCCTGCCTTCTACTCCTCTTAGGTGAATTTGCTTCTTTCTGTTTCAGGGCTTTCAGGTGTGCCATTAAGCTGCGAGTATATGCTCTCTCCCATTTCTTTTTGGAGGCACTCAGGGCTATGAATTTTCCTCTTAGCCTCACTTTCATTGTGTCCCATAAATTAGGGTATGTTGTGCCTTCATTTTCATTAAATTTTAAAAAGTCTGATTTCTTTCTTTATTTCCTCCCTGACCAAGTTATCATTGAGTAGAGCATTGTTCAGCTTCCTTGTGTATGTAGGCTTTCTGTTTTTGTTGCTATTGAAGACCACCCTTATTCCATAGTGATCTGATAGGAGGCATGGGATTAGTTCGATCTTCTTATATCTGTTGAGGTCTCTTTTGTAACCAATTATATGGTCAATTTTGGAGAAGGTACCATAAGGTGCTGAGAAGAAGGTATATTCTTTTGCTTTAGGATGAAATGTTCTCTATATATCTGTTAGTTCCATTTGGTCCAAGGCTTCAATTAGATTCACTGTGTCCCTGTTTAGTTTTTCCTTTCCTGAATGATCCATTTCAGAGAGTGGGGTGTTGAAGTCACCCACTATTATTGTGTGAGGTGCAATGTGTGCTTTGAGTTTTAGTAAAGTTTCTTTTACGAATGAGGGTGCCCTTGTGTTTGGAGCATAGTTGTTCAGAATTGAGAGTTCTTCTTGGTGGATTTTTCCTTTGATCTGTATGTAGTGTCCTTCTGTGTCTTTTTTGATGACTTTAGGTTGAAAGTCAATTTTATCTGATATTAGGATGGCTACTCCGGCTCGTTTCCTGGGACCATTTGCTTGTAAAATTGTTTTCCAGCCTTTTACTCTGAGGCAGTGTTTGTCTTTGACACTGAGGTGCGTTTCCTGGATGCAGCAAAATGCTGGGTCCTGTTTACGTATCCAGTCTGTTAGTCTATTTCTTTTTATTCAGGAATTGAGACCATTGATATTAAGAGAGATTAAGGAATAGTGATTATTGCCATCTGCTATTCTTAATGCTATCTTTATGTTTGAGTGCTTATCTACTTTTGGGTTTGATGCAAGAAGGTTACTATTTCATTTTTTTTCCAGGGTGTAGTTTCTCTCCTTGTATTGGTCGGTTTCCACCTATTATCCTTTGCAGGGCTGGATCTAAATGAAATAATATAATGACTATTTCTCTCGCAATTCCTAAGGTTAAGTATCAGAAGTAATCTAGAGATAAATTGTAGTATATATGAGGGTATATATAGGTACTATGCAAATATTATTAACAAATCCTAATGTACAGGAGGGTTAAATATCTGTAGATTTTGGGACTCCTGGAGAGACTGAGGGACAATATTATTTTATTTACAATCATATAGGTCATTTTAGGGTTTTGTAGACTGTACCAAGAGGATACATGTATCATTTTAAATAATGGCATTACTGTGTCCATGGTCTCAACAAACTTACTGTAAGCACTTGTTACCCAAATGAATGAGCAAATGTGTATAAAGGACAGGGATATTGACTTGGATGCTATATACAAGTCTTGTGTGTGATATACAAGGCTGTAGATGACAGCTTCTGCAACACGAGAAACACTGTTTATGAAAAGGTAAAAGAGCTGAGTCTAAAGACAATAAAGGAGAGACTACACCAGAAAAACTACATATGGCAAAATGTACATTTTTATTTCATTATTATAATAAATTATTTAGATAATTATGCATAATTAGTTCATTTAAATAAGTTCATAAGTTATCTTACACAGTTGATAAACACTGCTCTTTGGGTTTTAAGATCACCCTTAATCTTTTCTAGTTTGCTACCAATCTTGAGATTTTTCTCCACACACCCTGTACTCTGACTGATAGTTCATTCATGGAGGTGGCTGCAAACTCTCCTGTCTTCCTGCTCAGGTTCTTTTTTTTTTTTTTTAAAAGATTTATTTATTTATTATATGTAAGTACACTGTAGCTGTCTATAGACACACCAGAAGAGGGCAATCAGATCTCATTACAGATGGTTGTGAGCCACCATGTGGTTGCTGGGATTTGAACTCAGGACCTTTGGAAGAGCAGGCAGTGCTCTTAACCACTGAGCCATCTCTCCAGCCCCCCTGCTCAGGTTCTTAAAGCTGCTGAAATCCATGTGCACTTGCCTTTTGGCTCTGCTATTCTCAGTCTCAAGGCAGTGGCAAGGTTTGTGGTCCTGGGAGCTCACTGGTCCTGCTTTCAAAATCATGTGCCAGCTGATTCCCAGTAAAGGATTCTGGGGGAAAGTTCACTGTCAGGGGTGGATAGGGTTAAAGTAGTATGAATTTAAACATCCATGGAGACAACAGATCATGTAGCAGGTAGTAATTACATGAGCTATTAGCACTGGGTCGATGGGAAGAAAGAACTCCATACATAAGCCAGAAATGGGAGACATTTGCCAACCTGATTAAAAATGAAGGACCTACAATACTAGATTGTGCCAAATGTATAAACATCAGAGGAAGGCTGTGAAGTTAGCATTGCTGAAAGCTCTGCTCATATAGGCTGGGGTTGGGACCAAGTAGGCCTAGAGTGTGGCTAGTCGTTTCTGGGCTAGCAGCTCCTCTTCTAGCTACTCTTCTATGCCCAAGGAAGCTTTAGCAGTGCAGTATCCATCAGGCAGAACCATTTCTCCCTGGTCACCATGGTCTTGTGGCTGAAATGTGCTTTCTTTAGGCTTCTCTGGGGGGAAAAAGGAGATCAGTGCACCATAGGGACAGAGCAAAGAGCAGCGTCATCGTATGACTTCCTCGGCCAGTGCCTTGACTGCAGCACTGAGACAGGCTATACAGCAGAGCAAAGAGAAGCGCGTCTGAGCCACAGCATTGTCTGAAGCACAGGGCTCCAGGTCAGAAGAGGACTTGAGAATTGAGTTAAGGACTTTGCCTCATTTTCTTATGTTCTAGCAAGTTAAGGAATAATAATGACTTTAATTCTAATGCTTGGAAAGTTCTGCCCAGGTGCTTCTGACTCAGGGCATGTACAGAAATAAAGAATTGTGTGACAAATTGTTTCTGGTAGTTTTTTGCTTTCTTACTGGTATTAAGAAAAATGTTTTAGGAGAAAGAAATGCTTTAAAAAATAATCAGTTTTAGTCTTTGAAATTTTTGTACTTTTATACAATTTTTTTTTAAAAAAAGATTTATTTTTATTTATAGGAGTACACTGTAGCTGTCTTCAGACACACCAGAAGAGGGCATTGAATCCTACTACAGATGGTTGTGAGCCACCATGTAGTTGCTGGGAATTGAACTCAGGTCCTCTGGAAGAATAGTCTGTCCTCTTTACCACTGAGCCATCTGTCCAGCCCTATACAGTATATTTTGATCCTTTTGGGGATGATTTTCTTAAACAGCAGCCATAGATTGCATTTTGGGTATATATATTTACAGAATATTCTGAGCTATAAATATTAAAAATTAGTAAGTGATTTGAGAGACCTGTATTTCAGGTAGGTGTTCCAGTGATCCAATAAGCAAGTCAGTTGACTTAAAGGACTTCTTCCTAAAACTTCCTCCTCTTCCCAGTCTGCCTGGTCTCTTTGCTATCACTCATGTTTGCTGTGATATCCAAAGGCAATCATGCTTTCTAAAGAGTCACCTTGCTTGAGATTTTAATGGAAGGATGTTCATTTCTTGCTTGTGTGATGGTGTGTGTGTGTGTGTGTGTGTGTGTGTGTGTGTGTGTGTGTGATGGTGTGTATGTGTGATATAAATTTTCTCTATTTTTAAATATTTGACACTGTTTCCAATTACAAAATAAGTAATATCTATTTGAAGCATTGCTGCTTTAAAACTAAATGAGGCGCTAACATCAGGATCCATTCATTTATAATGAACTGGCTGGAAAAGGGAAGCACATATAGTAGATTGTCCTGGGTGAGGATACGCTTCCTGCCACAGAGCCCACGGCAAAGGATGTTTTATGACTTTTTCCTAATGTTTCCCTTTCCTGTCCTATCATAGAAAGTCATCTCCAAAACACTGGTTCCTGGAAAGAAATGGCATAAGTTTGACTTTGGATAGCTGCCTTTGTCCTTCCTTTCACTTAAATTTCAGTATTTACTGCTTACCAGTCTTAAATTTGACACTCAGCAGACATAAACTGTATCCTTGAGAGGATTAAGGGATTATTTACTCACCATCTTAATCAGATTAATCATAGATTTTGAACAAGATATCTAATGCCATTCACAGGATGGGACTTGTGATCCTGCCTTGCTAGTGAATTTGGCCTGGGCACACACAGATGGATATAGAAGCATTCGTGAACACACAGACACACAAACACATGCACACATGATCACAGGCAGAGATTAATGGTTTTACAAGTTTTATCATCTTTTTAAAACAATAATTATAATTTTATAATCAGAATCAATTAGTTTCCACTGTCTATTTTCCTTAAAAACAAAAAGAGATTCCATACCAGTAAGTTTAGACTATTTAGACTTATTGTAGGCTATTTAAATTTATTTTTGGAGACTGAATTTCTTGGGAAGCCATCTAAAAATATTTTTTTTAAGTAGCCATGACTATTTCCATTTTACGTTCCTATGATGTGAACTTTAAAATTTGAACATTATTAATTGAAATTATAGTAGAAAAAGAAATATCCAGAAAATAGATGATTAATATTTCAATTACTACTTTTCATTCCTATTAGGAGCTTAACTCCCAGTGTACATTTATTTAATAAGCTCCTTTTCCCCCTGCAGAAACAGGAGGCAGCAAAGACCCTTTGTACTGCAGAGGTATTAAATGAGGATTGGGACCAACTGGCCCATTGTATGAACTCTTACTTTAAAGCATTCCAAGTTAAGCAGATTTTGTTGGATTTACTTTTATTTGGGTCTTATGTTATTTGTGAGATAAACATTGTAATATTGGAAATATTCTCAAAGATAGGAAGGAGCAAAATTAAAGTGCTAGTCCTATTTGTCCACACCATTAATCAGAAATATTGTAGCCAAGAACTCCTGAGGCCACCAAGCAGAATTTAGATCCATGTCCATATTGGCTGAATGGTTCAGCATTACACAAATTTATGGCTTGCTTTCTAGCTGGAATTAGACTTATTTTTGGCATTACACATTTATTATACAATCTTTATTAATCTGTTTATAATGCTCATTAATGTTTGTCTGGCATTGATTTTTTTAAAAATTAGATCTTTCTGTGTGTGTGTGTGTGTGTGTGTGTGTATGTGTGTGTGCATGAGTGTGTATGTGTGGTTTGCATGTTTCTATATGTGAGTGCTGGACAGCATTGAATATTGGTTGGTCCACACTGTCCATCTTGAGGCAGGGTCTCCTTGTGTGTGCCAGGCTAGCTTGCCCATGAGCTTCTGGGATACTCCTGTCCTTCTTCCTATCTGACCATAGAAATGCTAGGCTTATAGATATGTGTGACCACATTTGACTTTGCGTGCTCTGAGGAAGTAAACTCAGGTCCTCACATTTGCATAGTCAGAAATTTTGCACACTGAAACATCTCCATATCTCTACACACTGAGTTACCAATGAGAAAACAGGTAAAAAGAATTGTGCTTTACCCAAAGTCAGTGGTAGAGTTAGATCCAAAAAGCAAATCTACTATGATACCACGCCCTTTTTGTTTTGAAGTGATTTCCAATAATTTTTGGCATGTAGAGAACCAACTACACTCATTCTGCAGGAGCAATGGCATGTAGGGTGAGAACTTGTGTGTGTGTGTGTGTGTGTGTGTGTGTGTGTAAGAGCAAGAAAGAGAGGAAGAGAATGAGGATGAAAGAGAGAAGATTTATATGTCTGGGTTTTATCAGTGCAAACAAATAAGCAACAGTTCCTCTCTAGTAAAGACTGAAAATGAAAACCAGCAAGTGTAAAGGATGAAATTAAGGGCTCCCTTTGCACAGCCTTCTGGCTAGGCTCAGGCTAGCTTTTATAGTGCTTATAGTTTTTGAGACATGTTTCCTGTATTATTTAATCTTGGCTGCTTTTTTGCAGGGTTCTTAAGATGTCCCCATTTTTCAGGCAGGAAAACTTAAACACAAAGAAGTTACAAGTCCGGGCTTCATCAGTTGACTCAGGGTCTCTGTGTTGTGTCATCATACCTATCATAATGCATGTATTTAACACCAGGGTGCCTTTACAGAATATGGCTTCCACAATGGGATTTTATACATGTAATTGTCATGTTCTATGTGCATTTGCAGCATTATCTTTGAACATGCTTCAAGACCATAGGATATTAACACAAGTTAATTTTCTCTTAGGAGATCGGTGTTGTTTTGCTTATTGGCAGACAGAGAATGTGAGGCCCAGACAAAGCAGCTGGTCTATTCAAGTCCAAGTCCAAGTGAAATGCTGCAGTTCAATCCCAGCCAACTTCCATGCGGCTGACCTTTCTCTGCACCTTGACACACAGATTGTAGCACATGGTGCTGCCCTGCACAGTGGCTTTCCTGAAATAGATACCATCAGAGATGAAGGTCCTCAGAGTCTCAGACTTCACAATTATCTTATTGCTAGGTGGAGTCTAGAAAGCCATCATCCATATTTATAGATTTCATTAATACTTAGTAATCAAATTAAGTCTGTCTTCCCTTTCCTGAGATCTTAGTCATCCGTTTCTCTCTATAAAGTCACATTTTTGTTTTTCACTGAAAACAAAACGATCTTCCCTCCTTTTGAGAGTGTGAACTGCATTTTGATAACTTGGTGTTCAACACACATCTCTTTTAAGTTTGCAAAGCAGATAGGTTAGTGTTGAAAAGGCCAGGATCATCTCTTTAACCAGGGAGAGATGATTTCCAACTGACTTCTATCTGTGCTAGGGAGAAAATGATATGCTTGGGGAGAGTGCTGATACTTCAAAAAATCTGTATGCTCAGGTAAAATCTATTATAGGCAAATATTCAGGGATCAGAAGACATTTAGAGGAATTGGAGAGATGGCTCAGCAGTTAAGAGCACTGGCTGCTCTTCCAGAGGTCCTGAGTTCAATTCCCAGCAACCATATAGTGGCTCACAACCATCTGTAATGGAATCTGATACCCTCTTCTGGTGTGTCAGAAGACGGCTACAGTGTACTCATATAAATAAATACATCTTTAAAAAACAAACGAAACACCAAAACAAAACAGAGAAAGAAGACATTTAGATAGGCATACTATGTCTTTCTAGTTTACGTCTTTAAAGATCATCTTTAAGATCATCTTTAAGACCATATGCATGTATGCCTATGATATAGTAATATCTCCTATGTACAAAAGATTCCTCTGATTTAGTAATGTCACTTTTGCACAGAAGATTTCTGCTCATGGGTAGTAACAGTTCCAACAAACTGTTTCTCTCCATATACATAATTAGTTTTTTCCATATTAGACATTAAGCCTTACACATATCAGATAAGTGTTCTACTTCTGAACTACATCTTTCGCTGTTGGCTTTTAAGTTCTGGCTCAACTTAAACTTTTCTCTAGCTCAGCCTAGCCTGAAATTCAAGGTTGTTTTGCTTCTTCTACCTGAATAGTAGAATTATATATATCATTGTACCTAACTAATACACACATATGCTAAAGTTTAACTCATACTGTAAGAATATTTAACATATAATACATTTAATACATTCCATTATGTCTACTCCAGGACATGAATTAGCACTGTCTACGCTATATAAGCTACCAGCCTATTTGTTGTGTAGTCACTGTTTTGGCTATCTGATGACCCTGTATTGTGTACAAGTACCCCTCCTTCTACTTGGTAATAGGCTAATGTGTTCTTTCATACATAGCACTGCATGCAACAAGAATAATTAGGTGTAAACATGGTAGCATATGCCTGGAATCTCAGCACTGATCCCATCAAGGGGGATCGGGAGTTCAAAGCCTGCATTAGCTACATAGTTTTCAGGACCCTCCTCCCCAAAGAAGGGTACATGAGATTGCCTCATATAACCACAAACCAACAAGCATCCTAAGAATTTTTAATATGCTATAACATTTATATCAACACACTATAGTAAGAACACATTAGGAACGGTGTAAGATTCTGACACACTGCTCAGAACACTGCACAGCTGAAAACTTAGGAACTGTTTCTGGAATTTTTCACTTGACTTTCCAGACCTTGGTTGGAACAGAGGAAACAAAAAGCTTCAATCAACTAAAAACTGGACAAGCATTTTCTAGTCATACAGAGTTATTATCACATATGGAGTGGTGTCCCAGTGAGGAGGAAGGGAGGAGAAAAGAGGGGTGAGTTTGGGGATAGGCATTTACCACTGGTCTCTTGTTAGACAAGGCATTTATGGCAGAACTGATCACATTGTATTTCTTCCTTTACCAACATTTTGTATTAACTTTCACTCTGTTGAGGACAATTGTTTCATTTCACAGAAACTGAGGACAAGGCTCCTTATCACAGAACTCATGAATTAAATGAGCTTTTATTTTTGTTTTTCTTTTCATAATTGAATCTGCTGAAAATACTATTGATTTTATTTCCATACCCACTGGCAAGGTCTCTAATAGATAAGCAAAACGTGTGAAATAAACTTTTGACCTGTATGTAGGAGGTGATTTGGAATTGGTTACTTTCTGAGAAAATATAGGTAAGAAGGAAAGGCATTTGTTTGTGTGCACCTCTCTCTCTCTCTCTCTCTCTCTCTCTCTCTCTCTCTCTCTCTCTCTCTCTGTGTGTGTGTGTGTGTGTGTGTGTGTGTGCATGCTCACCAGTGCATGTGCATATGTGTGCTTACTGTTATTTCTCAAAGACGTTTTTCTTCTTTCTTGTGTCCTGTCCACCACAGAGGCTGGTACATTGAAAGAATCTTCCCTTAGGGACACTGTGTATGATATTGTGGCCCACTTGTCTCACAGACAGAAAACTCCATGCCAGTTCAACCTCAGCCAGCAATGATTGGGTAACTGTCTCCAGGATCACTCATATTTAGTGTCTGAGCAAAGCTATTGGATTCTGGTAACTGCAGGATGTTGGGTTATGTGGCAGTTATTCTTAATAAATGACCCAAATAGGCAAGGCTTCAAGGTCATGGGTCACTGGAGTCTGTTGCCTGGTTTCTGTGGACAGCTGCTCACTTGGGGAGGGGAGGGGGGATTCCTCACACTGACAGGGCATGTGCACAAGGGAGGGGGAGAAAGAAATAGAGACTCATGAAAGCAAGGGAGAGGTCTTGGCTTATGAGTGAGCTGCAGAGCAAGACATGTCCTTATCTTCAGGTTTGATATAAAAGAAAGAAAAAGTTTTTTAACTGTATATCCTTTAACTTATTAAAATAATGTTCAAAAAGTCAAAAGACTGAGGACCCCCTTCTTAACTGTTCCAGGTAAACTCTGAGGTGGTGGTGGTGTTTGCGCTCACTACACTTCCCTGCCAGGTTCTTTGAGATGGGTTCCTGGATCTCTCCTGGCAGTGATGCTTAGAGACAGAATTTACATTGGGCTTCAGTGGCCCCTGCCTACTCCAGACCTCCACCTCTTGCCTCTGTGCCTCTTTCCAGTATTATACCTAAGGGTTTCCCACTCAGGATCACTGTCACCTGCCTCTGAATCTCTCCCAGAGATTGTGCTGTGACACAACTGTGAGTAATCCTTCTTCTGAGATTATTTCAGAAAAACAGCCTAGAATGTAAAAACATGTAGCATGAACCAAAAATAACAAGCAAATAAAAATGTTCTCTAAATGGAAGTGCACGGCACAATGCAATGGAAGCCACATCCCTATCACACAAAAAAGCTGGGTGTCCTAAGGCTTCGTTTCCAAATAGTGGGTCCCTCCCGATTTCTCAAAAACCAACTTATTAATGATGTATTCACAAACAAACTTCTTTGTACCTAATGCTGACAGGCAGGCAGGCAGGCGGTGGGGGTGGGGCGGGGCCTGCGAGAAGGGGAGCGAGGCCAGGGGACCGCTCTGCGGCACCAGGTTGGGTTTCCGAGCTGGTGATGGAATTATTGTTTATTTTTTTAATTTTCCAAGGTAGGCCGATGACAGCTGAAGAAGACTGTATTTGCGGAGGAGCAGCATGAGGGTAGAGAGGAGCAGAGCTCCTGAGGGAAACCTAATAGTTCCTCTCCTTCCTGCACGGAGATAAAGACTTATAATCAGCGTCTATGTTCACCATCTGGCTCTGCGCATGTGGTCCGTATGGAGGAGAAAGCCGCGCAATCTGTAAGTGATCAGGAGCCATGGCGCTCTCTCCAGAGAATCCACGATGCAATCAAGGTGACAGATGGCACGGCCACTGCTGTGGCCTCATGGAGAAGATCAAAATCACCTTCAATAAACTCTGACTGAAATGGGCATGAGCACCTCGAAAAAGTCAGTTTGTCAGTCAAACTGCGACAGCGCGCTGCACTGGGGGACCACAGCAGCCAGCTCTCTGTTTTCAATCGTTTCCGTCTGACTGGGCCTGAACTATGATCCTTCTCAAATTGTCCTTTCTGTTTAGCTGAAGCAGGCCAGCAAATTGCCAGATTCATTGCTTTATTGAAGAAAATTGAAAACACGATGTCCTCAATTCCGAGGACGCACAGCTGGCAGGTACCCGGGACACCCAAAGGCAGGGAGAGTGGACCTGGTGTGCCTGCAGCCCAAGTTTGCCCAACTTTAGGCAGATATTTTTGAGCGCTAATATAAAATGCAAATGTGTACGTGGCAGTGGTTATGTAAACCATATTAAGTAACCAGTAAGTGTTGGAAGAATAGAGACGTGGTTACAAAGAAAGAAAGGAAGGAAGGGGGAAGCAGGGAGGAAACTTGGTTGCGTTGTCTCTGTGTTTTCAGAGCAGGCTTCTTTCTTGATAGAGCTAGTGAGTTTTCTTTCTGTACCTGTTTATTATGTGTAGGTTCCTGTGGGTTTGAGCACAAGGCTGAAGAAATACAGAGATACTGTTTTGTTTTGAGCAAATCACAGAGAATCTGCAGGGGTCAGCAAGTTTGACAAATTTCTGTTTCTCCCAACCCCAAAGGGAAAAAATTTAGAAGCTCCAACCGCTTATAAATAGAGAGAAATGAGGAATAACTACCTGCAGTGGGACTCAAATCCACTACCATCTTTTGAGAAGCAAGGACACTGATTTCAGGTCAGGGAGGGTGGGTCCTGATGAGAGCAGTCGCCCCTCTTCCTCCCTCCTGATCCCTTGGCACAGTTCCACTGTTGTTCTTCCTCCCAATCACCAGGAGCCGGAGATTGAAAGCAAAATTCTACTTTACCAATCTCTTTTTTTCTCTAAAGTTTCCAGTATCTCCGTCTGGTCCTGGAGTTTTCTATTATAATAAGCTGGCTGAGGAAACTTACCCCTTCTAACTTTTTATCCATTCTCCTTTTAAAAAGTTGTAAACTTCTGGTTAATGCTGCTGGCTTGCTTCATTTAAGATTCAAACCCTACTCCTGCTTCATCTTCCTCCTTCCTCATTGTAAACTGTTTGACAGCTGAGAAATACTGAGTCACCCGGCCCCGGATTTCCATGGGAAGTCTCTACTCTTATTATAGGTACAATTTGAATGCCAGGATTCTGGTGCAGTGATATAGAAATGCATCTAAAGGGGACTCATCTTTAATTTGTGTATGTGAAGTTCAATAAAACATGGGAAAAGCTCCTATTTTGAGTGACAGGAAAGTCTAGCTCTTTGGGAAGGACTGCCTTTTCACAGAGTATACAAGTGGAGCTAACTTATTGCATATCAAAGTGAAATGTGGTTTGTTAGGAACAAAAGACCCTTTGTATTTTCTTATTTTTTAGTAAGTAATATGTACTGAGTGCTGAGTACCTACTATGTGCAGGTTTTGCAGAGTCGAGAAGGTTCCCAGGAAGAAAATGTAGGTTTTAAAGTCATTATTCAGGGCACTGAGCTCTGCCTGACCTTTCTCCCTTGATCTAGCTCCTTGGGCACTGGGGGATGTTCTTGCATGACAACAGGGCTAATGTTAGGCTGGTGACTGCCTAACATTTTTTACACAGGAAATGCTGTGGTCTTTGGCTTCCTGGAATAGCAACCCATTTAAAGACATGTTCATCAGTGCTGCCACCAGGAGGGGTGGAAGGATGAGCCATCTCTCAGCAGCAGCTCCTGTGTTCAGGTTCCAGTTACTGAGGGAGAAATCTTTTGCTTCCTAATGGTGGCAGTTCTGAGTATTTCTTTAAGATATGGCCTACTGGACCATGAAGGTATCGAGACATACTTCTAAAACGAGGTTTAATAATAGAGCTTGGCCCAAACTCAGATAATTATGCTCCAGTCATCTCTAGCATGGGATTTATCTGACCTGTGCCAGATGCACAGCCATACACCATTAATGTCCTTTAACTCTACTTTCTAAATTAAAATCTTGCTTAGAGAAATTTCCTTGAGACAGTTTAAAACTCGTGTTCATGAGCAGAAATTTCCTTAAAGTGCTGTATGCACACGTGCTATATCCTCCCATCCATCTTTATATCTTCTATAGGGGAGATTGGCAGGGATAGAAGTGAAAATACATAGATTGTCCTGGAATTCACAGCAGCATCCATGGAAGGCAACTCTCCATCACAGTAAGGGCACTGGCTTTTTTAGTAGATGCACTAATGACTTTTTTTATTCATTGATATTCTCTCTCTCTCTTTCCCTTCCTCCCCCCACTCTCTGCATGTGTGTACATGGTCATGTGTATGTTCATGGATACAGGCACACATATATGCACAATTCAGAGATCAACACTAAATGTCTTCCTCAGTTCCCTTTACCCAACATCTTAGCGAACCTGGAGCTTGCTGCTTTAACTAGATGGGATGATGAACAAGCCCCACAGGATATGCCCCTGTCTCTGCTCCCACATCACTGATATTATAGCCATGTACACTTTCACCATGTTTTATAATATGCTGATGAACGAAACCCAAGTTCTCATGTATGTAAAGTATGTACTTTACTAAATTATTATCTTACCAGGTCTAAGAGTTTAAGAGCAGATTCATTGTGAATGAAGAGATTGCATAGAAATTTAAATACAGATAGAAAAGAATAAATATGTGGTGAGACATTTCTTGTGAATTAATAGTAATCTGGTCATTTGTAGGTCCCAGATATCATTAGTTCCTATTACTATTTTTCTTAACATTTTATTGCTTAAAGTAACTGCATTAGTTTCAGAATGTTTTCTGCTAACTTTAATAGGATGGGGGATATGTGTTTTTGTGCCACATGTTGGCTGCTTTAACTAGATACTTTTCAATCAATAACATTTGACTTCTTGGATTCTCCACTGGTCATGAGGCAGAACATCATGATGGCAGGATTTGAGGTAGAGACTACTACTTTCCGCATGATGGACAGAAGACCAAGAGAGACAAAGCATTCAGAGGCAAGACAGTGGCACAGGCCTGTTCCCAGAGACCTATTTCCTCTAGTAAAGCCTTACTCCTAGGTTCCAGAACCTCCCAAAATAGTACCAACTGCTTATGACCATGCCCCAAATGTGAGTCTTTTTCAGGAAGACAAATCTAAACTGTGATAAACTGAGTCCAAAAGAATACCCATTAAAATAAAATTAAAATGTAAGCAGATAAGAGCATTAATAAATTGATAGCTTATATGCCACAAATGTTATATTCTTAAAAGATTATCTTTTTCTTGTATATAATAATGAAGGAGACATAAATAAGAAAGGATAAGAGTGGGGCATCTTACAAATATAGTGCTATTTCTATTTGATAATTTAACTTATTTCAGACTATTAGACTGAAAAATACCTGTGCAAATGCCAAGTATATGAGTATTGCTGTATCCTCAAAGAACTATGCAATCAGAATTTTTTTGAGAGGTAGAATACTGAAGAAGAAGAAGAATACCGTCTATCATTGAATAAAATAAAGGCCCCGAAGGATGAATTTATACCTGTATATGCTTTTATTCTGTTTATACCATCAAAAGAGCCCCCTTTTCTGGTATTCTTCAAGTAAAAGGAAAGTAAATGGAAATGAAAACTAGTTTTAGCTAATACCAGAGCTCCAAGTTGTGGGATGGGCTCTAGAAGGACCGCATGCTTGTGAGTCACCTTCCCTTTTGTCAGCTGAGATGATGACATGGAGGTAGAGAGAGCATGGCCTTGATCAATATACGCCCCTGGACTGGAATCCTCATGCTTGCTCTTACTGATTAGGAGTGGGATTCAACCAGGCTGAAGCCATTCCTTTACAGAGTATGGAACAGTAACTGTTTTTCTTTAACTGTTTCCTCTGAACTGAACCAATCTCTTCTGGAAGGAGAGAAGAGGGCCATGAGATCCAGGAAACTTGGAAATAATTCCTCATCACTGCTGCTATAATCACTGATTGGCTCACTAAACTAGACTTGGGTAGCATCCTTTCTTTGGTTTGCTGTTGCTGGTTTGCCTGGGGTAAACAGACACCTGCATATGTTTTTCTCAAGGGGGGAAGTCACATAACTGGGAATTGAATAAGCACAAAAACAACCACAGGGCAGACAGAGAGGAACAGTTGTCTGGGCTCTATGATGAGTGACAACACAACGATGCTGGGCTATATGACGGTAGAGTTTACATGGGGAGACTACTACAGTAGTCATGTTCCTGTATGTATTATAGAGTGTACTTCCTTGCTAAATGTGGTTCTCTTTGTGAGTATGGGATGACCTCCCCGCAGATGACTGATAGACTAGAGACTATATTGCAGCTCCTAAAAATAGGATATATGAAAGAGGATTGTATACAGACTTTAGCAACTGACATTATTTCAGAAGATAATACATTCCATTGGGTCTCAGTTATATCCTTAGAAACAATGTACACACCTGAGGGAGGAACTGCACTGTGTAAAGACATGTGGATATTACCTTTGCATTGCTCGCTTATTTGATGGGAAAGGTAGAAAAAAAGAAGGAAGCCATGAAGCTGTTGGTTTATTCTTTTTTACAGCTGGCAAGACATAAGTGAAAGAATAAAATTTATATCTACAATAAAGAGCTCTTCCTGAGATACAAAATCTTGGAACCCATGGGAAGAATCAGACATGAGGAGAGAGAGTGAATAAGTGATGGAAGTTATTCTTCAGGTCCAGCCTTTAATATGAAAAAAAGAGAAAGTCAACTATTCAGCATGCAGTCGGGCCTTAGTAATGGCCCAAGACATACTAATCAGGAAATATTCTTTATCTGAACTGCTTGTATTTGGTAAGAACTTTAAACAAGAAATCTCCTTACTGTCTGGCTTGAGAAGCTAGAGGACATGGGAACAGATGGGATGAGCCTAAGAGCAGTCAAAGCAGAGAAACTAAATGATGTAACCACATATCTCTCCATACGTTGCATAATGTAAAGTGCTATGAGAACAGCAATCCCTGGTAGACAGGCTCATCGGCTCATAGGAACACTTGGTGATTGCTAGCTGAGGTCCTCATGAACAGCAGGGACTAGGAGATAGCAAAGAAGGAGCAGTTTGTTAGTGAGAGAGCTGGGCGGGCAGGCAGTGGTGGTGGAGACCCAGTTAGCTGGGTCAGATATGACTGCTTATGATGCAAGTTAAAAAATTAATTTAGCAAGAACCTCAGGTCTCATATTGGGATTTGTGAGTCTGATGATCCCCAAGGTAGGGTGTGATATTTACAAGGTAGGCAAGGCAGTGGCAGATCTAAATGATTTAGACTGGTATGAAAATAGGGCTTATCAATGGCTAAATTTACAAGGGTATAGAAAAAGAAGAAAGAGAAAACGAGACCTGTCAGTCTACTTGAAAGCAAATGTGATGAAGTTTGTGTGAAGCCAGAGTTGTTGGAGAAAAATTAATAAGATGATGAACTCCAGGTTTGGAGGCTTCTGAAAATGTAACAGTTCCCCAAAGGGGTGAAACAAGTGGAAGACAAGAGGCTCAGAGGAAGAAAACTGAGCAAACTTTTGCCCCTCTAGAGTTTGCTGTGTATACTTCTATCTTACATGAAAGTTTACAAGGATGGTTTATTTGTTTTCCCTGGTGCCCCTTTAGCAACTCCATGTGGCTGATCAGAAGGCAGCAGTCATGGTAGCAACCCAATACTTGAGAGCCAGCTCTCCTAGTGGACAAGAGCTTTCCCTTTTCCACCTTGTGTTTGGGTAAGGTGAAATTATACCAGCTAGACCCATCCAGGCCAACAGTTGCTGCTGTATGGCCATGTCTAAGAGTCTAAACCAAGGGCAGTCACTTTCAGAGCTTCCATCACGCAATGCTGTGGCAACGTTCCCTTGCCTTCTCTCTTTGGATGACTGCCAAAGCCTTGGCATATTCTGTGTTCTGAGTTTTTCCTTTTCTCTGAAGTAAAGCCCCACATTCTTTTACCATGTGGCTTTTCACAGACAATATAACTCTCTCTCTCTCTCTCTCTCTCTCTCTCTCTCTCTCTCTCTCTCTCTCTCTTTCTCCTTCCTCCTGGTAGATCTACAGCTTGCTGTGTTTTTCTCTTAAACCCGAATAAAATTGTCCTGATCACAAAAAGAGAGAATACAGATGGTAAGGAACAAAAGAGGATGGCAGCTTCAGCTATGCCACTGTAATGTCAAGATTGTTCTTCTGTGGAAGCAACTGATACAAGTGATGGTATATTTTCATTGTATATTTGGCCTTACTACCTCTTCACATTCCCTTGTTGCTGAATGCTAAGAGCATCTGGAATTTACTTGGAGTGGATGGCAAGTGCTACACTACCAATATGTCAGGCAGGATATACACAGACTGTAGTGACATGAAAACTCTTAAGTGTAACCAACTGATTTCTGGTTGGACTTAAGGATGTTCAGTATGAGAAGGATTGGTACTATTGCGATGTTAAATTACCTGTTAGAGTGTAGGCCACTAGGCATGGCCACTTGGAGAGACAGGGCCAGTGCTGGGCTGTAGGGAACTGTCGAGGCACCACTTCAGGAGTGGGAAAGCTCAGTCTGAGATGTGGAAAAGCCAGAGCTGGCTCAGGAGTCTCCAGGCCTGCCATGAGGCCAGGGGTGTGGGGTTCTCAGACTCTTGGACATCCAGGTGCCACTGGGAGTAGCAGAAGAGTAGAGAACAGAGTCAGGGACTAGTGGACTAAGGGCAGTGTCTAGCCTGGGGCTGGGGGACAAGGGGAGCTCAGGCTTGTCGCAGCAGAGATGTTTGTCCTTAGCTTGGCAGATACAGGCTTGTGGAGTGCAGAGAGGCTCTTTATGGAAGATCAAGTTGCAGCTCTATAGGCAAAGGCCTTCTTCATGGTGCCCCATGGTCAATCTTGGTGAAAAGAGACAGCCCATGATTCTAAACAGTTTATTGTCATGGCAGAAAATGGATGCATAAAGCCATACCCTACTTCTCAGGGCGGGCCTGAGATTAAATACCGTTTGCAGGGAGGAATGTCTGGGAAGGGAAGCTTATTGGCTGAACCCTCTAAGTACCTCATTAGCACGGAGAACTCTGTTTTGGGCCTACTTGATTGTGGTCACATGTCTTTTCCTATTGTCTTGGTCTGAGATTTTAGGGATGCCTCATCTTCATGTGGAAGGACTTGGGGCATTGCCCCTAAAGTGACTGATGGCTACAAATCTCTCTATGGGGAGCTATGGCTATGTGACAGGGGCCTGGTACCAGGGGCAGGGGATGCTCCTACAGTCCCTTCAGGGTTTCCTCCTACTGTCCAATCAAGGTCTCTGGAGCTTCTAGCCTTTTGGCTATACCTTACTAGGCCTATATGAATTCAGATATTATATATACAATGTGGTCTCTCTCTCTCATTCAGATATTATATATACTATGTGCTCTCTCTCTCTCTCTCTCTCTCTCAGTGTGTGTGTGTGTGTGTGTGTGTGTGTGTGTGTGTGTGTGTGTGTACCAGGCTGTCCTTGAACACACAGAGATTTGCCCATCTCTGCCTTCTAAGTGCTGGAATTAAAGGTGTGTGCCCTTACATCTGGTAAGCATTTGAAAATTTAAAACAAGGAGAAACTTTATTAAATTAGATCTTCTGGTCCAGTGGATCTAATGCTCTGAAGAGGTCCAGGTTCCAAGAAGCACACAAATAGAACAGAAGCTGAATTTCAAATTTCTTGTCCTTGACTATGTTAAAAGTCTCTCAATGTAAAAGAACAGTTTAAATTGTTAAGTATATGCTAAAGCTAATAAATGTATAGTATATAATTTCCCCTGTATCACTAAAAGTCAGGTTGAAGACCTATGGTGACATATCCCAGGGACAAGCTGTTGCTATTATATAATTAAATGGATATGATGTGCCTGCCCATCAAATCACCTTCTAAAAATTTATGTTTATGTCTGCAGAATACCAGTGCTATCAATCTCACTTATAGAAAACTTCTCTTTTGCAAAAGGTAGTGGTTTACTCTAGAAACTCATAACTGGTCTAGTGGCTAAGGTTAAGTGACTTTTGTTTTGGCATTTAGAAATGAAGAAAATAATCAGATATTTGTATCATCCTCTCCAAGACTCAGGAAACACAAGAAAAGGGAGGACAGAAATAATTTAAGAGTCAGAAAAGGGAGCAGTGTCACAGCCATCTGTGCACTTATCCTGCCAGGGGACTCTGCTCTGCAGGGAGTCCCACAGTTAGAGGTGAGTCCACCATCTTCACTCCTGCAACTGAGAAGGTTGTTACAGCTAGGAATGCAGAGAACACCCTAGAGTAAGATCATTTGGGACTCGGTCTAACAGGGCCCCACCTGCAACCAGGAGCTGGGCAGCACCTTAGCACTCTGTGCCAGGGAAAGCTGGTCACCCAGGGGTGCTGAGACAGGATGGCAGGCACACAGGAGGGACAAGCACCTACCAGAGACAGCAGGAGCAACTAACAGCAGAGATAGCAAGATGGCAAAAGGCAAATGTAGGAATGTTACTAACAGAAATAAAGGCAACATGGCACCATCTGAACCCAAATCTCCCACAACAGCATGTCCTGGATACCCCAACACACCACAAATGCAAGATTTGGATTTAAAATTACAGCTGATAGAGGACTTCAAGAAAGACATAAATAACTCCCTTAATGAAATACAGAAGAACACAAGTAAACAGGGAGAAGCCCTTAAAGAACTACAGGAAAACACAACAAAACAGGTGAAGGAATTGAACAAAACCATACAGGATCTAAAAATGGAGGTAGAAACAATAAAGAAATCATAAAGGAAAACAACTCTCGACATAGAAAACCTAGGAAAGAAGTCAGGAGTCATGGATGCAGGCATCAACAACAGAATACAAGAGATAGGGGAATCTCAGGTGCAGAAGATACCCTAGAAAGCATTGACACCACAGACAAAGAAAATGCAAAAGACTCCTGACCCAAAATATCCAGGAAATCCAGGACAAAAAGAGATGACCAAACCTAAGGATTATAAGTATAGAAGAGAGTGAATATTTCCAAATTAAAGGGCCAGTAAATGTCTTCAACAAGATTGTAGAAGAAAACTGCCCTAACCTAAAGAAAGAGATGCCCATGAATGTAAAAGAAGCCTACAGAACTCAAATAGATTTGACCAGAAAAGAAATCCCTCCTGTCACATAATAATTAAAACACCAAATGCATTAAACAAAGAAAGAATATTAAAAGTAGTAATGGAAAAAGGTCAAGTAGCATACAAAGGTAGACCTATCAGAATTACACCAGACTTCTCACCAGAGACTATGAAATCCAGAAGAGCCTGGGCAGATGTCATACAGACCCTAAGGGAACACAAATGCCAACCCAGGCTGCTATACCCAGTAAATCTCTCAATTACCATGGATGGAGAAACCAAGGTATTCCATGACAAAAGCAAATTGACACAATATCTTTCCACAAATTCAGCACTTCAAAGGATAATGAATGAAAACCACCAGCCAAAGGAGGGAAACTACACACTAGAAAAATCAAGAAACTAATCTTTTAACAAACCCCAAAGAAGATAACCACACAAACACAAAAATTACATCAAAAACAACAGGAAGCAACAATTACTATTCCTTAATATCTCTTAACATCAATGGACTCAATTCCCCAATAAAAAGACATAGACTAACATACTGGATACTTAATCAGGACCCAACATTTTGCTGCATATAGGAAATGCATCTCAGTGTCAAAGACAAACACTACTTCAGAGCAAAAGGCTGCAAAACAATTTTTTAAGCAAAGGGTCCCAGGAAGCAAGGTGGAGTAGCCATCCTAATATCCAATAAAATAGACTTTCAATGAAAACTCATCAAGAAAGACACAGAAGAGCACTTTATATACATCAAAGGAAAAATCTACCAAGAAGAACTCTCAATTCTGAACATCTATGCTCCAAATGCAAGGGTATCCTCATTTGTAAAAGAAACTTTACTAAATCTTAAAGCACACATTGCATCTCATACAATGATTGTGAGTGACTTCAACACCTGACTCTCCACAATGGACAGATCAGGGAAACACAAACTAAACAGAGACCCAGTGAAACTAACAGAAGTTTTGGACCAAATGGATTTAATAGATATCTGTAGAACATTTCATCCTAAATCAAAAGAATGTACTTTCTTCTCAGCACCTCAAGGTACCTTCTCCAATATTGACCATATAATTAGTCACAAAATAGACCTCAACAGATATAAGAAGATCAAATTAATCCCATGCCTTCTATCAGATCACTATGGTGTAAGAGTGGTCTTCTATAGCAACAAAACAACAGAAAGCCCACATGCACATGGAAGGTGAACAATGCTCTACTGAACGATGCCTTGGTCAAGGAAGAAATAAGGAAAGAAATCAAACACTTTTTAGAATTTAATGAAAATGAAGGTACAACACATCACAAAGAAAGAAGTGCTAAGAGGAAAACTCATAGATCTGAGTGTCTCCAAAAAGAAGCTCTAGAGAGCATACAGTAGCAGCTTAACAGCACACCTGAAAGATCTAGAATGGAAAGAAGATAATAAACCAAAGAGGAGTAGAAGGCAGGAAATTACAAAATTCAGGGCTGAAATCAACCAAGCAGAAACAGAACTATAGAAATAATCAACAAAACCAGGTGCTAGTTCTTTGAGAAAACCAAGATAGATAAATCCTTAGCCAAACTGACCAGAGGGCACAGAGACAGTATCCAAATTAACAAAATCAGAAATGAAGAGGGAGATATAACAACAGAAACTGAGGAAATTCAAAAAATCATTAGATCCAAGTACAAAAGCCTATACTCAACACAACTGGAAAATGTGGATGAATTGGACAATTTCCTAGAGAGATACCAAATACCAAATTTAAATCAGTATCAGATAGGCCAAATAAATGGTCCCATAACCCCTACAGAAAGAGAAATTGCCATTGAAAGTCTCCCAACCCAAAACAACACAGGTCCAGATGGTTTTAGTGCAGATTCTATCAGACATTCAAAGAAGACCTAACACCAATACTCTTCAAACTATTCCACAAAATAGAAGGAACACTACCCAACTCGTTCTATGAAGCCACAATTATGCTGATACCAAAACCGGACAAAGATCCATCAAAGAAAGAGAACTTCAGACTAATTTCCCTTATGAATATCGATGAAAAAATATTCAATTAAATTCTTTCCAATGAAATCCAAGAACACATTAAAATGATCATTCACCAAGATCAAGTAGGCTTTATCCCAGGGATGCAGAGATGGTTCAATATACTGAAATCCATCAATGTAATCTACATAAATAAAGTCAATGAAACAAAAACCAAATGATCATTTAATTAGTTGCTGAAAATGCATTTGACAAAATTCAGCATCCTTTTATGTTAAAAGTCTTGGAAAGAACAGAAATTTAAGACCCATACCTAAACATAGTAAAAGCAATATACAGCAAACCAGTAGCCAACATCAAACTAAATGGAGAGAAACTTGAAGCAATCCCACTAAAATCAGGGACTAGACAAGGCTGCCCTCTCTCTCGATATTTATTCAGTATAGTACTTGAAGTTCTAGCTAGAGTAATTAGACAAAAAAGGAGGTCAAAGTGATAAATTGGAAAGGAAGAAGTCAAATTATCACTATTTGCGGATGATATAATAGTATACTTCAGTGACCCAACACATTCCACCAGAGAACTCTTACAGCTGATTAACAACTTCAGCAAAGTGTCTGGATGTAAAATTAACTTGAACAAATCATTAGACTTCCTATAATCAAAGGATAAATAGGCTTATAAAGAAATTAGGGAAACAACACCCTTCACAGTAGGCACAGATAATATGAAGTATCTTAGTGTGACTCTACCAAACAAGTGAAAGATCTGTATGACAAGAACTTCAAGTCTCAAGTCAAAGAATACCTCAGAAGATGGAAACATCTCCCATGCTCATGGATTCTCAGAATTAATATAATAAAAATGGCCCTTCTTGCAAAAAGCAATCTACAGATTGCAATTCCATCAAAATCCCAACTCCATTCTTCATAGAGTTAGAAAGAGCAATTCTCAAATTCATTTGGAATAACAAAAAACCAAGGATAGCTAAAACTATTCTCAACAGTAAAAGAACTTCTGGGGGAAGCCGTATCTGGGACCTCAAGCTGTACAGAGCAATAGCGTTAAAAAACTGCATGATATCGGTACAGTGACAGGCAGGTAGATCAAGGGAATAGTATTGAAGACCCAGAAATGAACCCACACACCTATGGTCACTTGAACTTTGACAAAGGAGCTAAACCATCCAGTGGAAAAAGATAGCTTTTTCAACAAAGGTGTTGGTTCAACTGGAGGCTAGCATGCAGAAGAATGCAAATCAATTCATTCTTATCTCCTTGTACTAAGCTCAAGTCCAAGTGGATCAAGGACCTCCACATAAAACCAGACACCTTGAAACTAACAGAAAAGAAATGGGAAGAGCCTTGAGTACATGGGCACAGGGGAACATTTCCTGAGCAGAACACCAATAGCTTATGCTCTAAGATCAAGAATTGACAAATGAGACCTCATAAAATTACAGAGTTTCTGGGCAAAGGATGCTGTCAATAGGACAAAACAGCAACCAACAAATTGGGAAAAATATTTACCAAACCCTATATCCAACAGACGATTAATGCCCAATATATACAAAGAACTCAAGAAGTTAGACTCCAGAGAGCCAAATCACCCTATTAAAAATGGGGTACAGAGCTAAACAAAGAATTTTCACCTGAGGAATATCGAATGGCTGAGAGGTGCCTAAAGAAATGTTCAACATCTTTAGTCATCAGGGTAATGCAATTCAAATCAACCCTGAGATTTTATCTCACACCAGTCAGAATGGCTAAGACCAAAAACTCAGAACATAGCAGGTGCTGGCGAGGATGTAGAGAAAGAAGAACACTCCTCCACTGCTGGTGGGATTGCAAGCTGGTACAACCACTCTGGAAATCAGTCTGGTGGTTCCTCAGAAAACTAGGCATGATAGTACCAGAGGACCCTGTTATACCACTCCTTGGCATATATCCAGAGGATTCCCCAGCATGTAGTAAGGACATATGCTCCATTATGTTCATAGCAGCCCTATTTATAATAGCCAGAAACTGGAAAGAACCCAGATGTCCCTCAAAGGAGGAATGGATACAGAAAATGTGGTATATTTACACAATGGAATACTACTTAGCTATTCCAAACAATGAATTCATGAAATTCTTAGGTAAATGGTTGGAACTGGAAAATATCATCCTAAATGAAGTAACCCAATCACAAAAGAACACACATGGTATGCACTCACTGATAAGTGGATATTAGCCCAGAAGCTTGGAATACCCAAGACACAATTCACATATCAAATGATGCCCAAGAAGAAGGAAGAATGAAGTATGGATACTATGGTCCTTCTTAGAAGGCAGAACAAAATACCCACAGAAGGAGATACAGAGGCCAAGTGTATAGCAGAGACTGAGGGAAAGACCATCCAAAGACTACCCCACTTAGTGATCTATCCCATATACAGTTACAAAACCCAGACACTATTATTGATGCCCACAAGTACTTGCTGACTGGAGCTGGATATAGCTGTCACCTGAGAGACTCTGCTAGTGCAAGACAAATACAGAGGTGGACACTCTCAGCCAACCATTGAACTGAGCACAGGGTCCCCAATGGGTGAGCTAGAGAAAGGACCCATTTGACTGCAGGGCTTTGCACAGCCATATGAGGAACAAAGATATGAACCACCCAGTACCCCCAGAACTCCCAGGACAAAACCATCAACCAGATAGTGCACATGGTGTTACCCATGGCTCCAGAGACATAGGTAGCCGAGGATGGCCTTGTTGGATATCAAAGGGAGAAGAGGTCCCTCTTCTGGAAAGGCTTGATACAGCAGTGTAGGGGTATACCAGGACAGGGAAGCTAGAGGGGTTGATTGGGGAACAGGGGGAGGGGAGATAGCTTATGGGACTTTTGGGGGCTGGGGGGGGGCGGAGGGAGGATGGAGGGAACCAGGAAAGAGAAGATCATTTGAAATGTAAATAAAGAATATATCTAAAAAAAATTCAGAAAAAGGTTTGGGTCTTTTAGTAGCTATTTTATCTTAATGGAAATATTTCTTCCCAGATGAATTGATGCTTGTAAAATTCAGGAAACTCATGAAACCTCAAATCTCAGGTCACAGGACTCTGAAGTTACAGATGAAATGTTTTATTTCCACGGGAAAATGGCACTTTGGTGTTTGCAAGTCAGACAGGGAGCTCAGTGTTTTGTCATTTTTATGAATGTTATTCATACTGAAGGAGGCTTTTCAGTGATATCATGTCTAAATGTCACCTACATTACTATAAGTAGCACTAATACATTCATTGGCTCTCAAAGCTGAAATTGTTTCTTTGGCCTGTTATTGGTTTCCTAGTTTTGTTGAACATATATTCACACAACTGAATATGTTTACAAGGTCCAAGGAGGAGTCACACAGTAGCTACTTTCCAAGCCTGAGACCCTGAGATTACATTGGTCGACCATTTAATATGGTATTTGGTACATAAACAGCTAATATAAGTAAGGATTATTATATCCTTTAAAACAAGGTGTGAGGATAATTCCCTTGAGCTACAGTGTTCAAAAGACTGGTTGACTGTGGTTTAGAAGCAGTTTCCTGACAGTCTAATCATACCCTTCTACCATCACATGTGCAGCCAGAAAACTGTTCCTAGCTTGTGATTTTCTTTTTTATTTATTTTTTTATTATTTTCTAAGTTTTTTTATTTACATTCCAAATGATTTCCCCTTTCCCAATTCCTCCCTCCCCGAGAGTCCCATAAGCCCCCTTCCCTCCCTCTGTTCCCCATTCAACCCCCTCTCGCTTCTCTGATTTTCTAGTAACACAAAACCTGTTATGCTATAGGTAGAGTCATTGGCTTGGATTCATTTCATTCATCATGGAGTTAGGGCACCTCAAGACTCCAAATTCCTTTGGTTACTCTAGCCTCTCTTTAATCACCCACCATGGTTGAATGACCCTTTTTTTTTTTCCCAAGCTGCTATAAAATAGAGATGGAAGTGATCGCTGAATCCAAGCACTGTGGCTCTCTGTCATATATATTTTCTTGGTTTCTATCCAGCCTTATTTTAAATATCCCCTGGGATGGGCTTTCATCACTTTCCTTGGAAGATTTTTCTTGTACAATAATTTTTACTGTCAGAACATTTTCTTTCTCATTTGGGGTAAAATTTTCTTTTTGTTCTTTCTTTTCAAAAGATACCCTTCTAGTTATTTTGTGCTAAATCTGATTAAATAACTCTTCCTGCCTATTCAGTATTTCTCCTGTCAGATTTTTGCAGTCAGTTATTAGTCCCCCCTTAGTAATTATTTTTCAATCCCAGACATCCTATTTATCTTTAATCATTTCTCCTAACTCATTCCTCGATCACCGTGAACATTATTCTCACTGCTCTGAATTAATACATCTGCTTTTTGGAAGGTAACTTCAGTGTGTTAAGTTTAATGCTCCCTTGAAAGTTAAAACACATTAGCCTATTTATCTGTTTTACATTTTACTGGAATGCTACATTATAATCTTATAAATAAAGCAAAAATAATTAACCTATTATTTTAACATAATGGCTATTGTCACTTTGCTCTTTTCCATTTTTCTTTTGAAGCATTTGAAGTACTGATATTTTTGGCTACTCAGTGGCAGTTTGTAGTAAGTGCTGTGCTAAATACTTCCTGTGCACTGTCCCAGCTGCCATCACTACAGCATGTGTGTGAGCTTTATGACTCCCATTTCACATCTGGGCAAACTAAGGTTCAAAGGAGCTTAGTCATGGGTGAGTAGTTTCAAAGAATCTTCAGCCACTTTTATAAGTTCCGGACTTCAGCAGACCCTCCTGGTGGAGACAGGAGACCTTGTTCTGTGGCTTTGCAGAGCCACCCTCCTGCCACCCAAATGGAAATATTTCACAGTTGCTCTGAAAATAGGAGCTGCTAAGTCTGTCACATTCAGAGAGAGATTTCACAGTCCTCTAAATTCAAGGTAATTTCTTTTTAACTTTTCCCCATCAACTTTCAGGATCTTTCATAATTTGGGTGGATGTAACTGCTTTCCTCCCTAATTCTGACCCATCATTCTGATCCATCAGTCTGTCTCTTCTTGCATTGTGGGTCACACTACTGAGGTTATCCTAATGATGGGTGACACTTTCCCAGAGAAAGTAGTTGCTAGGTCTTGACTAGCCTCAGTTTCTTCTGTTGCCTTTCGTTTCTGTTTTGGTTATTCTCTGAGGTACATATTCAACGATGCCGCTGACACTTCTGAGAGTAGCTTTATGAGTTCAAAACCTTTCTTTTACTGCTTTATTTTCTCTTTTCAGTCTTTTGCTTTCATTGCCACTTTCTTCATTTTAAAAAGTCATTTATGTACCATGCACCACCATTAAAATATGTCTTACCAGATGCCTGGGCCAATTTTCAGCAGTTAGTTTTTCCCGTGGTCTATTCTACTCACTGGCTGTGAATCAGAGAAACCAATGGCTGTACAGATGACTGCTTGCAAAATTTCCTGATGAAACTTTCAAGGCTCAGGTCTTGAGCCAGAAGGGTAAGTCTCAAGAAATTTAAGTTCCATTCCCTCCACATGTTTGTAAAAGATCATGTCCATCTCCTTTCCAAGGCACTTGGTGACTATTACTAAAAGCAATATTTTGAGAAAAACAGAAATTCCAGTTTACTAAATGTGATGATGTGCTTAATTTTGGCAATTTTACAATATATAGTGGTTTATAAAATTCTCTGCCACAATGCACCACTTACAGTGATAAACCAGCTTTCATGCATTTTAGCTATCTTATAATTTAAAGGCAGACTTGGCTCGTTCTTCTTCATGACTAAACCTCTGTTTCTCAATGGTTGGATGATGTTAATTCTGTAACCTTAACCAAATGGTTCTGTGCTGCCTGTTTCAGGAAACTGAAAACATGTTTTGTTTCAAAAAGTTGTGATGATCATCTTGCAATCCTACCTTTGTTTCAAAATGTTATTATGACTGTATTTGCTATGACTACCTTGTTACAACTACCTTGAAGTTGTCTTTGTTTCAAATGTTGTTATGTTCAATTTATCATGCTTATGTTCTATTTCTGTAATCCTATTTGCCACATTTCAAAACCCTCTACCACTGAACTATAAAAACCTTGTCTTCATCATGTCAAATGCCGACCACTTAAACCTGCCATAGGCAATGCAAGTGCACAAATAATAAACTTTGCTTTAATTAATTTGGCCATGGTGATTTAGGTCTGTGGTCTTTCTCCTATCTTTGGGATCAAAAATAGATCTCTCTAGCTGAACCTATTATTCATGATTGTTCATTTGCTTGTTGCTTCTGCTTTCATATGGCTATTTTGAATATTTTTACTAATGTTTATATGAAATAGGTTTTAATCATTTAAGCAGAAATCTGGGGCACAGAGTCTTTTTTAGGTGCTTAATTTTAAGTTTTATTATTTTTTTTGCAACTTAAAATATTTCATTTTTATATAACAAAGAGAATAGTAGGCTTTTTATGGCATCTTAATATACAATTTGTTTTTTAATTAAAAACTCATGAAACAAATTTTAATTTACTAGAAATTATACTTAAGCAATATATTACAAAGAAAAAATTAGATCTTTGCTCCGGTGACTGAGCAGACAAGTGCAGCCTGGAACACAGAGAACACTTAGATCACTTGGGACTCCATCCCAGGGCCCCATCTGCACCCAGGAGCTGGGCACTCTGTGCCAGGGGAAAGCCGGTCACCCAGGGGTGCTGAGACGGAATGGCAGGCACACAAGAGGAACAAGTACCAGCCAGAGACAGTAGGACCAACTAACACCAGGGATAACCAGATGACAAAAGGCAAACAGAGGAATAATACTAACAGAAAACAAGGAAACATGGTACCACCTGAACCCAATTGTCCCACAACAGCTAGTCCGGGATACCTCAACACACCAGAAAAGCAAAATTTGGATTTAAAATCACAGCTCATGATGCTGATAGAGGGCTTCAGGAAGGACATAAATAACTCCCTTAAAGAAATACAGGAGAACCCAAGTAAACAGGGAGAAGCCCTTAAAGAACTACAGGAAAACACAACAAAACAGGTGAAGGAATTGAACAAAACCATCCAGGATCTAAAAATGGAGGTAGAAACAATAAAGAAATCACAAAAGGAAAAACTCTTGACATAGAAAACCTAGGAAAGAAGTCAGGCATCATGGATGCAAGCATCAAAAACAGAATACAAGAGATAGAAGAGAGAATTTCAGACGCAGAAGATACCCTAGAAAGCACTGACACAACAGTCAAAGAAAATGCAAAATGCAAAAGGCTCCTGACCCAAAATATCCAGGAAATCCAGGACAAAATGAGAAAACCAAACTTAAGGGTTATAGGTATAGAAGAGAGGGAAGATTTCCAAATTAAAGGGCCAGTAATGTCTTCAAAAAAAAATTAAAGAAAATTTCCTTAACCTAAAGAAAGAGATGCCCATGAACATACAAGAAGCCTACAGAACTCCAAATAGATTGGACCAGAACAGAAATTCCTCCTGTCACATAATAATTAAAATGCCAAGTGTACTAAACAAAAAAAAATATTAAAAGTAGTAAGGGAAAAATGTCAAGTAAAATATAGAGGTAGACCTATCAGAATTACACCAGACTTCTTACCAGAGACTATGAAAGCCAGAAGAGCCTGGGCAGATGTCATACAGACCCTAAAGGAACACAAATGTCTGCTATAGCAAGCAAATCTCTCAATTAGCATAGATGGAGAAACCAAGGTATTCCATGACAAAAGCAAATTTTACACAATATCTTTCCACAAATCCAACCCTTCAAAGGATAATGAATGGAAAATACCAACAAAAGGAGGGAAACTACACACTAGAAAAAGCAAGAAGTTAATCTTCTTTCAACAAACCAAAAAGAAGATAACCACACAAACATAAAAATTATATCAAAAATAACAGGAAGCAACAATCACTATTCCTTAATATCTCTGGACATCAATGGACTCAATTCCCCAATAAAAAGGCCTAGACTAACAGACCGGATAAATAACAGGACCCAACATTTTGCTGCATACAGGAAATACATCTCAGTGTCAAAAACAAATACTACCTCAGAATAAAAGGCTGCAAAACAATTTTCCAAGCAAATGGTCCCAGGAGACAAGCTGTAGTAGCCATTCTAATATCCAATAAAATAGACTTTCAAAGAAAAGTTATCAAAAAGGACAGAAGGACACTTTATATTCATCAAAGGAAAAATCTACCAAGAACTCTCCATTCTGAACATCTATGCTCCAAATGCAAGGGCACCCTCATTCGCAAAAGAAACTTTACTAAATCTTAAAGCACACATTGCACCTCACACAATAATTATGGCTGGCTTCAACAACCCACTCTCCTCAATGGACAGCAGGGAAACACAAACTAAACAGAGACACAGTGAAACTAACAGAAGTTTTGGACCAAATGGATTTAATAGATATCTGTAGAACATTTCATCCTAAATCAAAAGAATATACCTTCTTCTCAGCACCTCATGGTACCTTCTTCAAAACTGACCAAATATTAGGTCACAATACAGACTTCAACAGATATAAGAAGATCAAATTAATCCCATGACTCCTTTAAGATCACTATGGTGTAAGCGTGGTCTTCAATAGCAATAAAAACAACAGAAAACCCACATACACATGGAAGGTGAACAGTGCTCTACTCAATTATACCTTGGTCAAGGAAGAAATAAGGAAAGAAATAAAATACTTTCAAGAATTTAATGAAAATGAAGGTACAACATACCCAAATTTATGGGACATAATGAAAGAAGTGCTTAAAGGAAAACTCATAGTTCTGAATGCCTCCAAAAAGAAGCTGGAGAGAACATACATTAGCAGCTTAACAGCAGACCTGAAAACTTTAGAACAAAAAGAAGCTACTACACCCAAGAGGAGTAGAAGGCAGGAAATCATCAAACTCAAGGGTGAAATCAGCCAAGTAGAAAAAAATAAAACCATACAAAGAATCAACAAAATCCAAAGTTGGTTCTTTAAGAAAATCAAGATAGATAAATGCTTAGCCAGACTAACTAAAGGGCACAGAGAAAGTATCCAAATTAACAAAATCAGAAATGAAAAGGGAGACATAACAACAGAAACTGAGGAAATTCAAAAAAAATCATTAGATCCTACTACTGGATGAAATGGATAATTTCCTTGACAGATACCAACTACCAAAGATAAATCAGGATCAGATAGACCATATAAATTGTCCCCAAACCCCTAATGAAATAGAAGTGGTCATTGAAAGTCTCCCAACCAAATAAAAGCACAGGACCAGATGGTTTTCGTGCAGAATTCTATCATACCTTTCTAAAGAAGACCTAGCACCAATACTCTTCAAAGTATTCCTCAAAATAGAAACAAAAGGAACACTACCCAACTCATTCTATGAAGCAGCAATTTCGCTGATACCAAAACCACACAAATATCCAGAGAAGAGAACTTCAGACCAATTTCTCTTATGAATATCAATGCAAAAATACTCAATAATATTCTTGCCAACTGAATCCAAGAAAACATCAAAATGATCATTCACCATGATAAAGGAGGCTTCATCCCGGGGATGCAGGGATGGTTCACTATATGAAAATCCATCAATATAATCCACTATATAAACAAACTACAAAAAAAAACCCACATGGTCACTTCATTAGATGCTGAAAAAGCATTTGACAAAATTCAGCATCCTTCCATAAGTAAACATAGTAAAAGCAATATACAGCAAACCAGTAGCCAGCATCAAACTAATGGAGAGAAACTTGAAAAAATCTCACTAAAATCAGGGACTAAACAAGGCTGTCCTCTCTCTCCATATTTATTCAATATAGTACTGGAAGTTCTAACTAGAGCAATTAGAAAACAAAAGAAGGATAAAGGGATACAAATTGGAAAGGACGAAGCCAAATTATCGCTATTTACAGATCATATGATAGTATATTTTAGCTACCCAAAAAACTCCACCAGAGAACTCCTACCAACTGATAAACAACTTCAGCAATGTGGCTAGATATAAAATTAACTCAAACAAATCAGTAGCCTTCCTATAATCAAAGGGTAAACAGGCTGAGAATGAAATTAGGGAAAGGATACCCTTCACAATAGTCACAAACAATATGAAATATCTTAGTGCAACTCTAAACAAGTAAAAGATCTGTTTGACAAAAACTTCAAGTCTCAAATCATAGAATACCATAGTAATCTTCTGTGATATTTTAGTGAATCTGTATCATGAGGTCAGGTTTTCTTACTGTAGCAAGTTGGTACTCAGAAAAGTTAAGTTTTTTAGAGCATTTAGATATTTTAGATTAGGGGTGTTCAATTTGTTTATATATTATATGTTTAGCTCATGTTTTTCTTGAATTTTTATGACTAATACATTATTATGATTATTTAGATTTTTTGTAAAGTATCATTTTAAATTTTATTTTGATGTATTTTTATCAACACTGAAGAATTTTCTTTATGTTTGATATTAGCCATTTGTCAGTTCCCTAGGCAACAAATTTTCATTGACAGAGGGTATTTTGTCACTAAATGACTTGAAGTTATAGGCATTTATTGTATTTTTGGCTTTTATTGAGAAGCCAGTTGTGTATCTCATCTTTGCTTATTAAAAGCTACCTGTCTGTGACCTTTGACATACTTCTTAGTTGCTTTGGCATCTCATAAAATGTTTTCAACTATCCTGTTCACTGCTTATGTGGCTCTACATTTGATGGATCTTTAAATTGCCCTGAGTTGAGGACATTCATAGTTTTTGAAATCTTGGCAAATAGGTCTCTCTCCTCTTCTGGAACTTAATCACGTAGATGTTGTTCTCCTCTCTCTATTCTACTTGCCCCTTTCTCTGTATTCTACATTTTTTTATCTTTGTCTCTGTTCTTAATAATGTCTTCTGCTATATTTAATATTCCTTTTATTGATTTCTTAATTTCATTTTCCCTTAAAAGTTATTTTTGTATGCAAAGTCATATTGTATTTTCAGTTCTTTACTCCATCTTTTATTTTTGAAAGTTACTCAGATACTCAATGCATGCTAAAGAATTTAATGCTTACTTTATCTTTTGTCCTCGAGTGCTTGGCTAGTTTTAAGTTTGGTCTTCTTAAATGAAAAGTGGTGATTTGATAACTAAGTGACAGGAGATTTCTCCAGAGAGCACTTCCATTTGTTGGTCCCAGGTGCAGAGAAAGCAAGTAGGCAGGATCACAATAATCCAATTATAGAGACCATGGAGAGTAGGAAGTGCAGAGGAGGCCAAGACATGGGTAGCTCATCTTACCTAGACTTTTGGGTTTCCAAAAGGCCTACAGGGTTCTCTAAAGTACTGTTCAATCTACTTTTGTTTGTATCTATGTGTCAGCAATGGCCCTGTGGAAACATGTCCTTGAGTATTATTTCTGCTCTTTTCCATTTCAGTCTTAACCTGGATGTTAGCCTAGTTGCTTGCCAGCTATTTGAAAACTGTTATCCTCAAGAACTTTTCTTCATTTTTTTGCATTTCTTTTCATAGTCCTCAGTGGAAGGAATTAGTTCAAATTACAATGTCCCATAATGATGAAAGAAAAAAAATTTCTAATTTTGATTTAAATATCCAGTCACTTCCTACACTACCATTTGCTGAGAATTCTGTCTTTTCCCAGTAGTTTTTGGTAATTCCTTTATCTTAAATGTAACCAAAGACACCACACACTTTTGTTATAGTTGTTATGTCTTAGAATATCAGTATATAGAAAGCACATCTCTATCAAACACACAGTCAACACAAGCTGACCCTTTGAACATACTGATCAATGGATTCCGTGATAGAGACTGTTTACTCTGCAGATCACAGATTCCTAATTACCACTTTACAGAAGCAAGATATTAAAACTGATTGCTGTACTTGTTAGCATACGAAGATGCATTTTTGTTTAATTCAGAACTTTACTAGATATTCTGAAGTGAAGATCTGTGTTAAGTTACTAGCTTTTTGCTCTTTCAAATGACAATAAGTGTTTAAGCAGGGTAGAAATGAGATTTAAAGAATAAAATTGTGAAAAACATTAAAAAACAAGAAATCATTGTCTTAATTAATCAAATTAATATTAAAATAAAATATAAAATGTAGTTTTAAGAATGTATTATAGCTATATTTTATATAGACTTAAATATGAAAAAGGAGTATTGTTCCCTGATTTTATAATTTGTGACTTAAATTTAAGAAATAATTTAAGAAATTTACGGACAATTTAAGAAATAAATGTACACATGAAGCTGCCAGTTAGAATTCCTAGACATTTGCTCAATATTTTCTAGGAATTTAAAATGTATTTATTTTATTTTATGTGTATGAATATTTTGCCTGAACGTGTATATATATATATATATATATATATATATATATATATATATATATATATGCCCTACATTTGTGCCTGGTACCCAAAGAGGTCAGAAGAGGGCATTGGATTCACTGGAAGTGGAGTTGGAGACTGGTGTAAGCTACTGTGTGTTAGGTATTAAATTCAGGTACTTTGTAAAAGCAAAAAGTGCTCTAAAGCATTGAAGCATTTCTCCAACCCTTTTAAAGTACTTTTCAAAGTAAAACAGTTGTCAATTCTTGTGGCTAATGGCTCTTCAGATAAAACAGGCACAAATGGCCACTATTCTAGTTTTTTAAATCCTTGTTAAGGATGCTATGGATATTATAAATACAACTATTGAAGGAACTGGTATTTGTCCCATATTAGCTAATAAATACAAGGATCTGTCTTACTGCCACCAAATATGTTAGTACCATAGTTCATCTCCCACTGCACTTCTATAGGAATTGATTTAGGCAGCTAAAGAGCTTTCCATTTGAAAGGCACAGATGGAGGCCATATTTATAATCCCATTACTATAGAAAGTCAGATCCTTCAGAAAAAAATATTACTTAACAGTTATCTGGGGAAAGTAAATTGATACATATTCTACAATAACTTAAAGAACAAATCTGCCTTGAAAAATAACCTAGTAAAGGATATATTTCAAAGTGCACAGTAAATTACAAAAGCCATAAGCAAAATAAAATTTAAGTTTCTTTAGTTACTAGAATCTCTCAATCAGTGAAAATCTTTAACAATTTCATGGCTTACACTTAAGCACTTGAAATCACTGTCAAATGATATTTGTAGCAACTTACAAGTTTTTGTATTTGTCTTTCTCTCTTTAATAGCTAAGATACGTCGCAACAGAAGTTGCCTAACATTCCAGTAGAATACTTTTCAGCTATATGATTTAATAAATTACCAAAGCTATAGCTATGATCTCACAATCCCTTTGGGGTTACAGACATGAGCCAAGTCAATGAGATAACTGGTTGGCCTTGGGCTAGACTTGTGCATCTAATGTAACTATATGAAATAATCTTTATTGCTATTGAAAATTAATGTTTTATACTAGTTAAGCAACACTTCTTATATGTTCATTCATGTAACAGAATTAAAGGTTCATCATTCTTAATGGAGGCTTCCTCTCTGTTTAATGTAATAGTATCTACATCTAGAACAGAAATTTTATACACTCCAATACCAAGGGCTGACTTAATATTGTGTGTTGGTGGATCCCATAAATAAAAAAAGACAGGTCTTATTGGGCTTAATTTTAGAAAAGTACCTGTTTATTTTCTTGTAAAACTTAGTTGAATTTTTCTTTTTTTTTCTGTATCATTTATTTTTATTTTTATTTTCTATATTCTTTATTTACATTCCAAATGATTTCCCCTTTCCCGGTTCCCCCTCCCCCTGAAAGTCCCATAAGCCCCCTTCCCTCCCACTGATCTCCATTTGCCTAAGAATTTCATGAATTCATTGTTTTTAATTGCTAAGTAGTATTCCATCGTATAAATATATATGGAAACTATCTCAGATAAAATTGAAGAAATATATAGAAAAACACCTTTAAGATTGGCTATTTCATGGAAAAATTATACAGATAAAATGGTAGGCATAAAAATATTCCTAAATTGATTGAAAGTGGAATTATAAACATTTTCTGATAAAATAGAAAATCCACAAGGAAAATATTTCTGATAAAACTCCAGAAATATATAGAAAAACACGTTAAAACTATTTCATGAAAAATTATACAGATAAGATGGTAGGCATAAAAATATTCCTAAATTGATTGAAAGTAGAAGTAAAAACACTTTCTGATAAAATTGAAGATTTACATTGAAAATATCTCTGATAAAATTGAAGAAATTTATACAGATAAATTGGTAGGAATTAAAATATTCCTAAGTTGATTGAAAGTAGAATTATAAACATTTTCTGATAAAACTGAAGATTTACAGGGAAAATATTTCTAATAAAATTGAAAAAATATATGGAAAAACATTAAAATTGAAGATTGTCATGGAAAATTATACAGATAAAATGGTAGGCATAAAAATATTTCTAAGTTGATTGAAAGTGAAATTGTAAACATTTTCTGATAAAATTGAAGATTTACATGGAAAATATCTCTGATAAAATTGAAGAAATATATTAAAAAATGCATTAAGATTTGAGCATTTCATGGAAAAATTATACAGATAAAATGGTAGGCATAAAAATATTCCTAAATTTTTTTGAAAGTGGAATTATGAACACTTTCTGATAAAATTGAAGACCTACAATGAAAATATTCCTGAAAAAATTCAAGAAATATATAGAAAAACATGTTAAAACTATTACATGGAAAATTATACAGATAAAATGGAAGGTACAAAAATGTTCCTAAGTTGATTAAAAGTAAAATTATAGACATAGTCTGATAAAACTGGAGATACACATGGAAAATACTTCTGACAAAATTGAAGAAAAATACAGAAAAACGTTAAAATTGAAGATTATCATGGACAATTATACCGACAAAATGGTAGGCACAAAAACATTCCTAAATTGATTGAAAATGGAACTACAACACCCGTCCCCGATGAAACCGAAGATCTACATGAAAAACACCTCTGACAAAATCGAAGAAATACACAGAAAAAATGTTAAAATTAAAGATTATCATGGAAAATAATACTGTCAAAATGGTAGACACAAAAAGCATTACTAAATTGAAAGAGGAGTCACAAACATTTTCCGATAAATCGAAGATCCATATGAAAAACATCTCTGTTAGAATATGTTTTTTGTTGGGGAATTGAGTCTATTGATGTTATAAGATATTAAGGAATAGTGATTGTTGTTTCCTTTTGTTTTTGATGTTCTTTTTATGTTTGTGTGGTTACTTTCTTTTGGGTTTGTTGGAAAAAGATTACTTTCTTGCTTTTTCTAGGGTGTAGTTTTCCCTCCTCATGTTGGCGTTTTCCATCTATTATCCTTGGTAGGGCTGGATTTGTGGAAAGATATTGTGTAAATTTGGTTTTATCATGGAATATCTTGGTTTCTCCATCTATGGTAATTGAGAGTTTTGCTGGGTATAGTAGTTTGGGCTGCCATTGTGTTCTCTTAGGGTCTGTATGAGATCTGCCCAGGATCTTCTGGCTTTCATCTTCTCAGGTGAGAAGTCTGGTGTAATTCTGATAGGCCTGCCTTTATAGGTTACTTGACCTTTTTCTTTTACTGCTTTTAATATTCTTTCTTTGTTTAGTGCATTTGGTGTTTTGATTATTATGTACCAGGAGGACTTTCTGGTCTGGTCCAGTCTGTTTGGAGTTCTGTAGGCTTCTTGTATGTTCATGGACATCTCTTTCTTTAGGTTAGGGAATTTTTCTTCTATAATTTTGTTGAAGATATTTACTGACCCTTTAAGTTGGAAATCTTCGCTCTCTTCTATATCTATAATCCTTAGGTTTGATCTTCTCATTTTGTCCTGGATTTCCTGGATATTTTGGCTCAGGAGCTTTTTGCATTTTGCGTTTTCTTTAACTGTTGAGTCAATGTTTTCTATGGTATCTTCAGCCCCTGAGATTCTTTCTTCTATCTCTTGTATTCTGTTGTTGATGCTTGCATCTATGATTCCTGAATTCTTTCCAAGATTTTCTATCTCCAGAGATGTCTCACTTTGTGATTTCTTTATTGTTTCTACTTCCATTTTTAGATCCTGGATGGTTTTGTTCAGTTCCTTCACTTGTTTGTTTGTGTTCTTCTGTAATTCTTTCAGGGATTTTTCTGTTTCCTCTTTAAGGGCCTCTACCTGTTTACCCATGCTCCCCTGTATTTCTTTCAGGGTTTTTTTGTGTTTCCTCTTTAAGGACCTTTACCATTTGATCCATGTTCTCCTGTATTTCTTTAAGGGAGTTATTTATGTCCTTCTTGATGTCCTCTAACAGCATCGTGAGAAGAGACTTTAAATCCAACTCTTGCTTTTCCAGTGTGTTGGGGTATCCGGGATTTGCTGTGGTGGGAGAACTGGGTTCTGATGTTGCCAAGTAGCCTTGGTTTCTGTTGGTAGGGTTCTTGCACTTACCTTTCACCATCTGGTTATCTCTGGTGTTAGTTGGTCTTGTTGTCTCTGGCTGGAGCTTGCCCCTCCTATGGGCTTGTAAACCTGTGTCTGTACTCCTGGGAGACCAACTCTCTTCTGAGAGGGTCTGAGCACAGAAGGCTGTGGAGCTGTGTGGTTCCCTGCTGCAAATGGCGACCAGAAGGGAAGACTCCTGTCCCAGCTGCTCCACTGATCGCTTGCCCCATGCGCTCCTAGTTGTACCCCTCCAGAGAGATGGTGGAGATCTCACCTCCTCACTCAAGAGTGAAATCGCTGCTGGGAGATCATTCTCTCTTGGTGGGCTAAGCACAGAAGGCTGTGGAGCTGCCTGATTCCCTGCTACAAATGGTGGCTGGAAGGGAAGACTCCTGTCCCAGCTGCTCCACTGATTGTATGCCCAGTGTGCTCCTAACTGTAATCCTCCAGAGAGAAGGTGGAGATCTTACCTCTGTGCTTAGAAGTGAAATCACTGCTGGGAGATCACTCTCTCCTGGCTGGCTAAGCCAGTTCAATTTTTCAAATGACTCATCTAAGTGGTCTTCCTCATGGCACTTGAAATAACTAATATTAAAGAATCAATACCCCAATGGGAGAGCTAGAGAAAGGATCCGAGAAGCTGAAGGGGTTTGCAGCACCATAGGTGGAACAATAATATGAGCCACCCAGTACTCTCAGAGTTCCCAGGGACAAAACCATCAACCAGAGAGTGCACATGGTGTTATCCATGGCTCCAGACACATAGGCAGCAGAGGATGGCCTTGTTGGACATCAAAAGGAGGAGAGGACCTTGGTCCTGGAAAGGCTCAATGCTGCAGTGTGGGGGAATGCTGGTACAGGGAAGCAGAAGAGGGTTGATTGGGGAACAGGGGGAGGGGAGATGGGGCATGAGACTTTCGGGGGGGGGGACCAGGAAAGAGGACAACATTTGAAATGTAAATGAAGAATATATCTAATAAAAAAAAGGAAAAAAAGAATCAATACAAAACCAGTAATTAATATTTCAGAGTAATTATGTTATTTAAAATGCTAAAGAAAAATATAATGAAACAATTTTATAAAAATATCTCTTGAATTCAAAGTTATTGAACTTTTGCTGAACCTAAAAGCTAGCAAAGTTAACAATATACCTTAAAATTGTTTAAGAGTATGTATTTAAGCTTTTATTCTACTGTGTAGAATACTCAGCCTGTTTAAACTTGACCTGCCTTTAAGGGAACAATGTAACCAATATTTCTTGGATGTCCCATAAAAGTCAGTGTTTGACAGATATGACTTGATAGTGTATGATTACAATACCATTCACTTTTCTGGGTCAGTACAGTAACTTATCCCTTGCTACATTCAACAGGGCTCCATCTACATACCTTTCCTGGGCTGCATGAGAATGAAGAAAAAACAAGCACACGGGAACAGGGTTTCTGGAACACAGCTGGATGGTGGAAGTGTAATCTCAGTAGGAGCAATCTCTTTAATATTTAATATTTCCAGCTGTAAATATTCCAGGTGTCAAGGAGAAAACCACCAAAAGGCTGCAGTGAAGATTTTCCACAAGCATTATCAACAACCATACAAGAACCAGAGGAAGGCTTTGCCATCCTTTGGAGACTCACAGGGCCTTGGGTTGGGGAAATGCTTGCCATTTTTCTGTGGATCTGAGGCTATGGTCCTTGACATGGGCCAGTTTATATTGACAGCACACATTCTTTCAGGGCTTCAAATGTTCAGGACTTCTTCCACTCTCCACAGCACCCTTCGTAAAACTCTGTAAAAGAGTTATCCATCCTTGTCCCACACCATGCCTTCTGTGCTATTTAATAAATATAGAGAAAAGCCCTTTGTTAGGGAGACATAGGGACACACAACGGACAGTCTAGAGCAGTGGTTCTCCAACTTCCTAATACTGCGACCCTTTAATATAGTTCTACATGTTTTTGTGACCACCCTACCATAAAATCATTTTTTCTGCTACTTCATAACTGTAATTTTGCTAATTCTATAAACGGTAGTATAAATATCTGATATACAATGTTGTGAGCCATAGGCTGAGTACCTCTGGTCTAGAGCAAGGCCAGTAGCTACAGATTATAGGTAGATGGAAGATACTTAATTCCACTTTCTCTTGAACTCTTGAATTTTATATTTAAAGTTTGTAAATTGTGAATTAAACCTTAATCTGTTTTTCTAAAACAGTCAACAAAAGTATCGTGAATAGTATATTCTGTAAACTTATAAAATACTTTGAATATAGTATTGGAATTATAGATACTAAAGAAAATTTAAAATTCAAATTAATACTAAATTTTCTAATGCTTTATCATACTGAATAGACGGTTCTCAGTGATATCCCTATAATAACATTTTATATAACTGAATAATAAAACTCCATTTCTCTGTTATGCCTATGAATTCACAGTGGCTGTGGTTGCCTGCACAAGATCTACATGAGAAAGAGCCAGTCAAAATTTCAGCACAGGTGGTAGAGGAGTTATATCCTTAGATTTGGAGTTTTGCCAGTTGAAGGGCTGGAGTACTGTAGTGAGTCAGTTATCTAGAAGGAAGTGATCTCTGTTAGGAAATGCTCCAGAGTGTCCTATACCCATGTACATGAGGATAGCACTTCTGAGACTCAGGGGGCAGGCATGAAAGGATGACATGAATTTGGAAGAAGGATATGGCAGGGTGTCTGAGAGGAGTTGGAGCAGGAATGGAGGGCTGAAATGATCAAAACACACTGTATATATATGCAAAATTGAATTTTAAGGATTCAAAAATTCCATGATAACATCATCACACAGCCTGGTTGGTTCTGACAGGAAACTAGTTAATATGAGGTTGTGTGATTGGCAACAGTAAAATCCAGCAAAACACGACTAGCCAGCTGATAGCACTAGATGACCTCAACCATCTACATGGAAAAATTTCTATAAATCAAAGCATGACATAAACTTACCTCATCCTAAATTGTGACTGGATATTTTGTAGAGAAGCATGGACTCACTCACTCTTCTCTTGCTGTGGCTAAATTAATCTGGGAATACTATAGAGAGAGAGATTGAATTGACACCACATCTAAAGAACTCATGAGGGCCTCCAATTCGATCTTGATACAGTTGCCTTCTTTTATGGGTTATACTATGTAAATCTGAATGGTAGATTTGTTTTTCTGAAAGCATTTAACCATTTTCCTTTTGAAAAGCCACAACCCCCACAATTGCTAAAATGCTTCCTCCCTAAGACATTGCAAATCATGGCTCCTGTTAGATTGCGCAAACTGAATTTGTTTTAGTTTCTGTGCATTAAATTATGCAAGGCTTTGCTCTCTTTGTTCACAACTCTCTGCTCTCCCTTGCAATACTTTGTAAAAATAAATGTAAAAGAAATTTGACTTTCAACAATCTAAAAAAAAAATTAAGGCTATTACAAACCCTAAACAGAAGTTTTCCAGAAAGTCTCCAAAATAGATGACATGGGTTTACTGCAGATATAAACCTGGGAGTAACATGATCTCACTGAGTAGGAAACTTCTGCCCAAGATGGCAGGAATAAGCTGCTTCTACCCATATGCTCTATACAGTTTGGATCATACTTTAAAAATGGTTTTAAAATCACTGTACCCTCAACTTAGTCTGCCATGTTCCATTTGCTAATAACATGATTTGAGTAAGTTTATGCTTCGAGTAATCTTTTCTCTTATATAGCTGCTAAATTCAGTTTGTTAGAAGTTGTCTAACAATTCCTTAAAGATAAGATGGTAAAATATTGAGATTTGGTGAACTATCCATATCTCCATCATTCTTCTTTCTCTGACAGCTTAAGTGGCCACCTTTTGAACAATCTAAGCATCATTCTTAGTTTGCCGACTATGTTTCATGTGGAGGTCACATTTACTGAGCCCAGAATTAAGACATCCTAAAAAAGTGGCTGCATGCTATTCTTAATGGACTGTATCTCTCATACTCATGCTTATGTTTCTCTCCTCCCCTCCCCTCCCCTCCCTTTTCTTCCTGTCCTCTCTCCTCACCTCATTTCTCTCCTTCTCCCCTTTCCTCTCCTCTCTTTTTCTCCCCTTTCCTTTCCTTTCTCATCTCCTATCTCCTCTCCTTCACTTCCCCCTCCCCTTCCCTCTCCTCTCCTCTCCCTCCCATTTCCTCCACTGTCCTCTACTTTTCTTTTAAATTCACTTAATGATAATTTTGCCATCTATATGAATTTACCAAACCAAGGAGGAGATCAAACCTTTGTTTCTTCATATTGCCTGACATAGTAAATAGTACACCCCATTAATCTGAAACTCTAACAGCCTAGTTTAAATTCACTAACTAAAGTGTTATGGATACACTTTTAATTTCAGCACTAGGGAGGCAGCTCCAGGGGGATATCTGTGAGTTAGAGGCCAGCCTGATCTATAGAGTGAGTTCCAGGACAGTCAGGGCTACACAGAAAAAGAATACACGTCTCAGAAAAAAAAAAAGAACAAAAGCAAAAAACACGTATTATGGATAAAATCTTCCATAGGTTTTCTTTTGACTGCCTATGGGAAGAATCTACACCATTGCACTAGAATAATAACTATTTGTGAAGAAAACAATCTATTGCTGAGCCCCAAAAGTCAATCTGGCTCTTTCACATAGACACCGGGGATTGTGGAGTCTTGCTCTCCTCATAAAATATAAATCTTCTACTAGCTGCTTCATTATTTTTTAACGGCTGTTGTGTAGACTTTTAAATGCTTTTCAGTAGTCACTGTTCTGACAGATAACTCTACAAATGATTGGAGAAAAAGGCAAATAAAAACTCTGAATTAGATGTCCATGATCATGGCTTTGTGTACAAGCACAGGCACCGGCAGTGACAGTGCAAGCCAGGCTGGATGTTCTCTCCTGCAGTGTTGACTCTATTGCATTAGATGAAAAATGTACTTAATTCCTGAAAAAGTAAGAATAGGTTGATTTTTCAGCAAGTGTTAACCGTGAGCACTGGCTGGAAAGCTACTTAATCAATACCGACATCTGGGAAAGAGCAGGATCAAAACCCTGACTTTGAAAGTTGGGAGATACATTTGTGCATGAGCTACTCAACAGCTGTATGTCCTGGGCTTCCATAGATGAGAGCCTTTGAAAATCCCTTTATCTTATCTGTGCTCTCCTCTGCTCAGCATGGAGCCTTCCTGAATTAAATGTGACTGCCTTATTGCAAGTGATGACCAATAGTTTATCATGACAAATGTTTTTCGTTGATGTTGCTGAGTATAATTGTGTGAGCAATATTGAGTGAAGGATGCTTATTCTTTAACTTTTCTCACAAAAGACTTTACTGTTTGTTCCTTTGATGTAGATTTTTATGTGATAAGATTCAGAAAAAGTAAAGACTTCAAAATTACATAAAACCTATAAATTAATTTGCGAAGCAGGAATGTCTATAGTTCTAACTAGTAACTAACCATTTTATTGAACATATGCATGTACACACAACATAAGCATGAACTATTTCTGATGTATGACTTTTAATTTATGTTAAGTTGCTTTGTTATATATTTATGCTATTGTGATGAAATTATTTTTGTTTTGTTCTTAACTAATCATTAGTTGTGCACAATATTATACTATATAATTTTAATTTCTATTGAACATCTTACTGAATATCTCATTGTTGTCTAATGCTTCTTGATTTTAATAGGCTCATAATTCCAAAACAGTGTTACTTATTCCTCGGAATAAGATTCAGCATCTCTGGGGTTATATAGAGCCACAGGGTAGGCAAAGTATTTTTTGCAGCATAATTTCACTGATTACTGTGAAGCCACTTGTTTCTATTTAAGTATTGATACACAAGTGTGCATCTCATAGGTTATTTTTGCTCAGCAATGGATCATACACACAATGGTACTCCTTAAAGTCTGAAAGTGGAGCTGAAAGTGGTTGTGACCCATTGGCCCATATTCACATCCTCACATATTTGTGATGACAGTGGAGTAAATCCGAATCACACATAACCGTTGATAATCAGCTGTGTTATGTTTTATACATAGATTTATGTAAATTTACCATATTGTATTTTTAGTTTTAGACTGAAACTCATTTTGTAGCACTGGGTGGCCTAGAACTAACTTTGGAGAGCAGGGTGGACTTGAATTCACAGATATCCACCAGGTCTTGTCAGTGCCTCTCAAGCACTGATATTCAAAGTGTATATTGCCATGCCTGGCAACCAACCACATAGTTTTTATTTCTGATTTAGAGTATACCTCTTCAGCCTATTTATTTTAGGAGTTTATTTAAATAAATACCATGTTTTATACATATATTATATATGCATCTCCCATTTCCATGCTGTTTTTCTTTTTATTTATGAGACTATAATTATACTATTGCTCCCTTCTCATTCCTCTCTCCAAACCCTCTTATATACTCATTGTTGGTCTTTTAAAAGCTCATGATGTCCTTTTATTAAATTCAATTACATCCATGTGTGTGTGTGTGTGTGTGTGTGTGTGTGTGTGTGTGTGTGTGTGTGTGTGTAAGTATAAGTGTGTCTTAGGGTTTTACTGCTGTAAACAGATACCATGACCAAGGCAACTCTTAAAAGGACAATAAGAGTTCTTATAAGATAATTATAAGGACTCTTATAAGAGGTTCAGTCCATTGTCATTAAGGTGGGAGCATGGCAGGGTCCTTTACATCTTCATCTGAAGGCTGCTAGATGACTAGTTTCCAGGCAGCTATGATGAGGGTCTTAAGCCCCACGTTCACAGTGACACTCCTACTCCAACAAGACCACACCTCCTAATAGTGCCAGCCTATGGGCCAAGCATATACAAATGATCACCATGTGTATATGTATATATACATATATTTCTAAATATAACCTGGTCAGTTTGTATAATGTTACATATGCGCATGTTTTGAGGGATGGCCAATTGGTATTGAATATCCAATTCATCTTCTCTTCGCTGGAGAAGACTATTTGTCCTACTCTCAGCATTCCTTAGTTCATTGGTTCTCAATCTTCCTAATACTGAGACTTTTAATATAATAAACATATTGTGGTTTCCTCCAATCACAAAACTATTTTCATTGCTACTTCATAACATTTTGCTATTGCTATGAATCCTAATGCAAATATCTGTGTTCTCTGGTTGTCTTAGGCAACCCTAAAGGGGTTGTGATCTGTGATCCCCAGGTTTAGAATTACTGCCTTAGTTGCTTATAGCTCTTTGTTTAGGGTTGAAGCTTCATGGACTTTTCCCTCTTCATGTCGGCATGTCTATTGTCTTTAGCTTATATTTAGGCAGACAAGGTGAGACTTTACGACAGTAGCTTGTGACATTACTAGGAGGCACAATCTCCCAACAAATTCATGATAGTCTCGATCGTACAATGATTATGGTCCTTCTTCCATGTGTACCTTGAGCCTTAGCTGAGGGTGTTGTTTTTTTAGGTGTAGTCATAGGAACTGGTCTCCACAACTCTGCATTTTGATTGGTTATGGCTTTATGTAATAGTTTATCTGTCTGTTGTAGAGAGACGTTTTCTTGATGAGGACTTAGTACTACACTTATTGGTATAAAAATAGGCATTTATAGTATATTTAGAGATCGTGCTGGTTTAATAAAATGGTGGTTGTAGGCCCTTCAAGATTTGAGACTTCACTAGCCCTTGGTAGTTGGCTAGGTGTTCAGTACTAGGCATGGTTTCCCTTTAGTGAGCAGGTTTCAAGTCCAATTAGGGAGCCTTGGGTTACTGTCAAAGTCTATCTGCCGCTGCTGCAGCTTTAGTGTTCTCATGCTGTGACGCTGGTAATTACTGTGGTTCATAGGTGTCAGAGGTGTAAGACTGGTGGCTGCTTCCCCCTTTTGGAAGCTTGCATGCACGTTCTTATACAATGAAATCTAACCTTCAGGTAGAAGGTATTCAGGTTAGTTACAGTTCAGGGTCCTCTGGGTCCTATGTCTAAAGGACACTATGTCTTCAGCAAAAGACTTACCTTCCACCTTAGGTAGGCAAGCAAGGGCAATAACAATAGACTGTGTGTTTGTGAAGTCTCTTGGACAGCCCTGATTAACAACTCAAAAGAGGGCTGCTCATGCCTAGTTTTTGGTTCTTTGTTATGGTGGTCTTTGGTGGAACATTGTCAACCAGATAAGAAAAAAAAAACACTTAAACTGTAAATGTGTTTTGACATACACACTCAGGCTGTCTTTGAGGTAAACAGTTAATGGTATGATTTATTGTTATGACTTTTTTTCAGACATAATCTTGATTACATAGTTGTCTATTGTGTTATTTCTTTGTGCTGTTTTGTTTGCCATGCCTGTAGGAGGCAAGAACCATGTTCGGAGAAGGTTCTACCCTCTGTATTTGTGGGAGCACTTTGAAATACCTACTGATGCACTTTTTAGGAAGTGTCCTGGACCAGACTGCAGGAAGCATTGAACTCACTTTCTGAATGCCACTTAACACCTGTTCCTGGTGGGCTCAGGAAGTGCACATTCTGTCTCAGCTGTCATTTACAAGTACTATCATGAGAAAATAAACCATAGAGTTTCTACTTCAGATGCAAAAGTTCATAGACTTTCATAAAACAGTGCACACATGATAAATACAGAATACAATGCAGGTGCAATTAATACCTATTGAATGAAATAATTTTTAATTCTTTTAAACTTTTATGAAAAATTCTAAATCTTTTTTTATAATTATTTGTTTTGTTTTTGAGATTATAATATATTTACATTATTCCTCTCTTTAATGGTAGAAGAAGCTACACCCATAAAGTATCACTAATATGACTGCCTAAACATGAACTGAACACGGACAATAATGGACATGTCAAAGTAGACTAGGGGAGTGGGGGACATATGAGACTTTATCCCTACACAATGCATGAAATATTTCCCAAGTAAACAACTGTAATTTGTGAACCAAATTAGAATTAGGTTTATTTCTTGTTTTTGTGCTTTATCTTCCTATTTGTATTGTTTGAACTTTAAAATATTCCACGATAAGTTAAACAAGAATGCGTCTAGCTATGTGTCTTTAATGTTCAGGGTTTAAGCTTACAGCTTCTGTACGATTAGAGGATGACTTCAAATAGATGTGTGGAGGTATATTAAAAAAGACTTTTACTGATTGCAGATTTGCAAATCAGGAAAGTATATGTTAAATTAAATATCCACTTAAACTTTATTAATTTGCCCACAGGTAGGATATAAACAAAGTTTGTTCTCACAATCCTGGAATAAAATTGTTTCAAGATAAATAAAATTATTTCAAGAGCTGGCAAGGTAGTTCAATGACTGAGGGAATTTGCAGTCATGCCTAACAACATGAGTTCAGTCCCTAGAACCAATGTGATAGAAGGAGAGAATCTATTTTCCCAAGTTATCCTCTGACCCACATATGCACTCACCCCTACACACATACTATCTAAACACAAAATAAATAAATACATTTTAAATCTAAAACTAGCTTAAGTATAGAGAGCATGACCCTTAGTTTTGTATTCTGAAAATCATCAACTTACTCTGCCCTCACACACATGTGATGTCAGATGATGAGCCCTATGCTGGGGCTTCTTGCTCAAGCTCTTAGTTATATCACCGTAGTGGCTAAATCAGTAAGGAGCACTTACATTAGTGAAGTAAAGGCTATTTGCAGTTGAGTTCATGGTGCTCCTATTTCCCATGTCATATAGAGATAGGAAATATCTGTGTGCTATAATATTTTTTAAAGTAATTGCTTATTTTCTAATAATCTTTTCTATCAAACCTCTATCGATTTTGATTTTCCCTCTTAATCAGAAGCATTTCTGTTTGTCTATCTTTGTCTTCAAAAGCTGTAATAGCTTGATTAAAGTTGAGATTTCATTTTAATGTGATTCTTTTGAGAATTTGAATATTAACTAAATGTTTCTAAGGAGGTGAAGAAGTCACAAAGATGCTGACCTTAGGAGTGGAGGTCTGTGTACAGGCATAGCGGAGTGTAGAAGGTACCTGGAGACTGGCAGGACATTGTCTCATAGACCACTTCAAATTACGTACCTCCTTCTCAGCAACCTGTGGTGGCACAATTAGACAGTCAGTGAGTGGCTAAAGTAGTATGTTTTGTAAGTTAAATGTGGGATGTCCACAGATCCCTGGGGACAGTGATCTATATGAATTAAGTCAATAGTTGGGGCCTGTTGTGATAAGGGACAAAGGCAGACTGGACAATCTGCCTTCTGAAACATCAAGACCCAGTGAATATGGAAAGATCCTGGTCACAAGGAATCTAGCCATATGTCTGTTGGCCCTTAACTTCAGCTACAGTCACCAGAAGGATCAAAGATGCCAAGCAGACAAAGATTGTCTGATAGAGTCCAACGAAATGATAGGGAATATAACGAAGTTCCTGTCTTTTCTCTCAAACCCTCTTTCTTTTGTGGGAATAGGTGAAGTTTCTCTGGAGGAGGCTGGTGGAAAAGGGGCTAAGGGTAGGAGTTGGAAAGAGTACCATTAGTTATATGCAAAGATAGCTGAGTTTGGTGAATCAGCCTAGGAGGTTTTTAACACTTTGGAATAAATTTGCTACAGTGTAGGGTGTAAGAAGTGGAAGCCAATTCCAAAGGAAGACATTAGCTTTGTTTTCTTAATGCAGATTTCCATTTACTTGCCTTAGAGTTGAGATTGGTCTTTGAGTTACAACTGTGTTATTGTCACTAGATAGAAAATAATTTTGCACTCACTGCTCATGTTCTTTCTCTGGTGACGTTCTGTTCATCATATCAAACATCTTCTTTTTCTTTTCTGTCTTCTGAGTACCACATGCTTACCTTTGATGACTGATTCTCTGATGCCTTAACCTCAAGTATATTTTTAGTTTGCTACATTAAGGAGAAAATAGCTGTGGAGGTGGCTGGTTTGGAGTTTCTTCAAGAAACATATTGGGCTTCAGCTCTAAGAAGTTTAGTTAACTGAGAACCTCTTGAAGCAGTCCTTTGGGGGCTTTCCCCAATATCTGTCCCAAGATTAATTTTTATGGACAGCCAATAGCCAGTAAGTGAGGATAGTTGGACCATGAATGCATGGCTATTTTTGTGCACCATTTCAGGACTCCTCTAATGGGGACTTTTCCATTGAGTTGGCTGATACAATTGACCCCTGTGTTCATGGCTTCCTATGCATAGTTTTGTATCTATGGATTTAGCCAACAGCAAACTGAATATGCTCAGCGAAAATGTACCTGCATAACTATGGTACTATTTCTTATTATTGTTCCCCACACATTATGACTACTGTTGACATTTGTTAAGACGTTTTATGTTTTATAAGGAACTTAGAAATAATCTAAAGTACATGGACGGATTATAGATTATATTCATTTAGTGTATCATTTTGTACCAAGGACATGAAAGTTCTTCAGGTTTTCTATTTGTTAGCGTTCAAGTCAGTCCCTAAAGATGCTGAGGGATTATGGGGCTGTTAGAGGCATAGCAAGGCATGAGGTTGTCCTGATTGCCTCTGCCTCTTCTCAGTTGTTATTTCACATGTGATAGTGACCCTGTGGCTCTTCCTAAGCAATCCTGCTTGTCCATTTTGTTATTCTTTAGAGGAATTTTCTCCAAGAAATCTGTTCTTCAGCTCTTTTCCCAACATCAATTTTTCCCAGAAAAGCAAACTCATCTAACAACTTACCTGTAAGGACTTAGACCTTTCCACGTTAACACTGGGTAGCACGGTGCTGGTTGATGTACTTGGCTGTGCTGTTTCCATACATGCATACAGTGTGCACTGATTTCCCATACTTTCCCATCCTCTCTCCTGTACATCCTTCCCCATCTCTACTAATTCCTGTTCTACCTTCAGGTCATCAGTTGTCTTTTATTTTCTATTTTCCAAATATGTAGCATTTGTCTTTCTGTGTTTTAATTTACTCAACATGATTTACATTTGCGTCAAGTGGAAGACTTTCATGCTTCCTTATGGATGAATAATACTCCATGTGTATGTATACACAGTTTTCTTTGTATATTAGTCCCTTTCCCTTGATTGGTACTTACACAGTTCCACATCCCCAGCTGCTGTATTTCTATAGATATGGGTATGTGGGTATCTCTTTGTTATACTGATTTTATCCTCTTGGCTATACAAAGTAGGATTACTTGATCACACGTGAGATCTACTTGTAGCTTTTAAAAGAACTTCCATTCTCTTCTCTATCACAGCTATAATAATTTACATTCTTGACAGCAATGAATTTTTTGCTTTGTGCACTTTGATAGTTCTTCTCCCATTCTTTTGCTTCTCGATAATAGTTATTCTGACTGGAATAAGATGAAATGTCACTGTAGTTTTGATTTGCATTGGCCCAATGGCTAAAGATACCAAGGATTAATTCTATTTAAAGGCACCCTCATTTATGTTTCTTGTTTTAAGAAATGTCTGTTCAGGTCCTTTGCCCACAGTTTTTAATTGGTTGTTTACACTGCTTTGAGAGCCTTTGATAATCTGGGTATCGGTCCTTTTTCAGATGAATAGTTGTCAAGTATTTTCTCACCTTCTGTGACTGTGACTATCTCCACACTCTGCTGACTGTTTTCTTGATATACAGATGCATTTACACTTGATGCCATTGAGTTTGTTAAGTTTTGATTTTGTCTTCCATTTTTTGAGAATTCTATTCCTACCTCCCCCAAACAGTCACTGTAATAGCATTGTCTCAAGTGTTTGCCTAGTGCTTTCTTCTAGTAGTTTCAGAATTTCAAGTCTGTCATTCAGGTCTGGGATGGGTTTTGAGTTTACTTTTCTACAGGATAAGCAATAGCTGTCAACTTTGACTTTTGTGGATAGCCAGTTTTCCAAATGTGATTTATTGAAGTGATTGTCCTTTTGAGAATGTATGTTTTGGCACTTGTATTGAGAGTTAGGTGGCTGTAAACCTGTAGGTTTTTCTCTGAGGTGTCACTTCTGCCCTGTTGATCTCTATTTTGACTGTCATTGTCTGGAGAAGGTCTCCTTTTATTTGTTTAAGATAGTGTCTCACTCTAGTATGGGGTGGACCTCACTGTGATCCTCCTGTTACTGCCTCTCAAATGTTGGTATTACAGAAATGAACCACCTCATCCAGCTATGTATTATGTCTTGAAATTAGCAGTTGTGGCATATTGTTATTTTTGTTCAAATTTGCATTGAATAGTCAGGGATTTTTTTGCATTCTCAGAAATTTTAAAATTGTTTTTCTAGTTCTGTGAAGAATGTTATTGGTTGGTATTTTGGAAGGGGTTTACATTGAATCTGTAGCTCACTTTCAGAAGTATAGACAAAATAATGATTCATGAATATGCATTCTTAAGGCCAACCAGGTCTTCCATTTTCCCTACCCTTCACCCTTCAAAGATATCTCAACACTCATATTCAGCTTGAAGAAGTTATGAAGAATCGTCGCCCCAGATCCCTGGACTTGGGGGTATAAAGGTGGCTGTTCTAGTTGTTTTCCTGGGAAATGTTGAGATGCTCATAATTGGAATAGAGAGGAAATAACTAGAATTGATTGTGTATTCATAATCTAATTTGGTAGAAATCTTTATAATAGTTATTAAATTGAAGTCATAATTCCTTATTTTGGTACAGAATTTATTTTGATGCATAATCAAGGTTTTCGTTGGTATAAATTTCTTCTATTGATACAAAAATTTTAAAAGTACAAGGCTTAGACCCAGTCCTTCTATAACTGCCATTACAAACTGGTCTGGGATGTTTAACCCTGTGAGTTAAGGACCAGAGAGAAAATTCGTGGCTCTGAGTTTATCGTTAGGGTGTTTTCAGATAATTTAATTAGAAATAGCTGAAAGGAGTAAATGGACAACAGTCCAGATTGCTTTACATAGATAGTTGGTTTTCAAAAATGTTAGACATTCACAGAATATGACATTTATTGTTATTTATTCTTTTGTTATTGAGACATATCTGCTTCTAGCAGCTCCCCTTTTGTAGATTCAAAGAAGAAATTGAGCGTCTCTACCTACAGGTGAGGTAGTACATTGTGGCTAGGTAGCCATCAGGCAGATATTGCCTATTTATCTACAGACAAAATACTGAAATACTGTCCAGAGAAAGGACACACTATGCAGTATAGTTGACTGATAATTTCTGCCAAGTCAGGGTAATCAGTCCTTCAAAATTCTGCGTTACAAAGGTCTGTCAAAGGATCCTGGACCAGAAAGCTGAAGACTGATGCTCCAACTTCCTGACATACAGGAGCTGTATAGGTAGGCAGCTGTCTCTATAACTTGTCTCAATTCTCGAAGCTGTGTTAAGCTTCCCATAGTTTTAGATAATATTGGTTATTCTTGGAATTCTGAAGGGGTTGAAGGTCTCGTTATAGTCTCATAGCCAACCCAGGCTATTTAACATGGAGAAACTCTATTTCAGAAGAGAGTTTTCAGATAGTATACAAGCTAAACCAGATTATAACATGGATTTATAAGCCTCTTTAAATTAGAATAGATAGAAGTGTTCTATTTAATTGACAAAATTGATGGACTGGACGTTAGGTGTATCTTATACTTTATAATTTAAAAAATGGTAATAGTTGTGCTCAATTTGTATTTGAGAGAAAAGTTTCTTTTTTTAATTTGGACAGAAAGTGGAAATGTAGCAAAAATTTTCCCCAATTAATTTTAATATTATACAACAAGAAACCTGTGATTGGACAGTGAAGCGTAAGGCTGAGCTAAGAGACTCAGAGCCAATTGACAATGATACTAGCTGCTCACCTAGATTAGACAACTTATCTCAATCTTTCTATCTTTTTGTGATATTCATAGCTACCTGTGGCTATATAAAGCCACGTGGATAAGGTTCATCCTCTTCTCCATCCATCTTCTCTCATCCTCCTCCTCCTCCTTTCTTCCTCTCCCTGTCTCTGAAACTCTTAGCTCCGCCTTCCTTTTTCTTGTCCAATCACAGCTTCTTTTTGTATTAATATTTAAATTAATTGGGGGAAAATTGTACTACAGGTTTCCAGTTAGGTTTTTGTTGCTGAGAAAAAATCAGAACCAAAAACAACTTGTATAGGAAAGGACTTATTTTTGTTATAGGTTGTAGTTCCTCCTTAATGGAAGCTGAGGAAGGAACTGAAGCAGAGAACATGGAGGAGCACTTGCTTTCTATGGCTTGCATGTCTAGCTACTCTGTACAACCCAGGATCACCTGTCCAGAGATGGCATCACCCATAATAGGCTGTGTCCTCCTATATCAGTTATCAATAGAGAAAGTGCTCAACAGAAGTGTTCATAGGCCAATCCCATGGAGGCAGCTCTTCATTTGAGGTTCTCTCTTTTCAGCTGTGTCAAGTTGACAATAGATGCTATGTTAGGGGGTCTCTGCTTTTCTGTATGTACTGGCTAGTTATGTGTTAAATTACCACAAGTGAGATCCATCTGAGAGGAAGAAACCTCAATTAAAAAGTGCTTATATAAGATCAGGACATAGGCAAGCTTGTAGGGCATTTTTTTTTTAATTAGCAATTGATCTATGAAGTGCCACTCACTCCTTGGCTTGTAGACATGAGCACTATAAGAAAGCAGGCTAAGGGACCTATGAGAAGCAAGCCAGTATGCAGCATCATTTCCTCTATGGCCTTCACAGCAGCTCCTACCTGTATTTCCTTGCCCTATTTGAGTTCTTGTCATTATTTGACCTTTGATGGTGAGATATAATACCAAAGTAAAAACAAAATAAAACCTTTCCTCCTTCAGTTGTTTTTGGTCATGGTGTTTCTTTAAACCAACAGTAAATTTACCTACAGCATTTTGTGCCTTCTTTAATTTTTTATCACTCTTTTGTAATTTTCTTTGTAGAAAATTTTGCTTCCTTAATTAGAAGTTGTTCTCTTGCTTTTTCTCATTGTAAATTTTTATGATTTCTACTTAGGAAACAATGGAATACTACTCAGCAATTAAAAACAATGAATTCATGAAATTCTTAGGTAAATGGGGAACAGGGGGAAGGAAGAGGGCTTATGGGACTTTCGGGGAGGTGGGGAACCAGGAAAGGGGAAATCATTTGGAATGTAAATAAAGAATATAGAAAATAAAAATAAAAATTAAAAAAATAAAATAAATAAAAAAAGAAAATCTATCAATGCCATCCATCATATAAACCAACTGAAAGAAAAAAAAGAGAATACTTAAGAATATGTCTCAAGTCTTAAGAATATTGTTTAAATTGTCTTAAGAATGCTGCTCAAATCTTAAGAATACTGGTTAAATCTTAAGAATACTATTCAAATGTTGGCCTTTTCCATTTCAACACAGGGCTCTTCAGAATTGTTGGGCAGAATATATTAGCTGCTCATCCTGCTGCCAAGAGGTCCTCTATGATGTAGATAAATATTGACCTGTTGAAGACAGACGGAGTGTTTGCATTTCCATTAGCAATAAATTTGATGGAAAGCATTCAAATAGAGGTTTTCAAGTAAACACAAATCTTCATTTCCTGGAGCAAAACTGTAGGATAATAAATACTGTATTATTGGTAGTTTGCATGTGCTTCTTAACAAAACAAACAGGTATAGCTATACAATTCCATATATCCACAGCTGTGTTTCCTGACTTTTCCACATCCTCTCCAGCATTCTGTATGTCTAAACACTTTCTTGTTTTGTCCTTTTTTTATGGGAATACAGTAAAAGTGCACAGTAGATTTACTCCATATTTGTTCAGTGTATATTGTCTTTTTCAGAGATGGAAACATGTTTTTGTTCTGAAGCCTTTTTATTTTTATTTTTTAATAGACTTTCTTCTGTTGAATTTCTTTTACATCTTCAAAGAAAATCAGTTGGAATTAAAAATGGGGAGATGGATAGTAATATGGATAGTGATACAAACCTCTTCAACTCCTTGGGTCCTTTCTCTAGCTCCTCCATTGGGGACCTTGCTTCATGTTTCAGTTTGAGAAATGAGCTCTAGTTTTCAGCTTCCATCTCAGATGCTGTGTCTACTGTCTGTGACCATGGTGTCTCCAACATTATAGACCTTAACCTTCTGAAAACTGCTTTCTCTCATAAGTTATCTTTGTCATGGTATTTTATCATAGCATTGGAAAAGTAATTACTATAAAGTTTCTTAAAGCACTTGCCTGGCATTTGATTCCCAGAGCCCATGTAACATTAGAAGAAGAGTACTGTTCCCATAATATTGTCCTTTGACCTCTACACCTGCTCTGTGGAATGATCCTCCCATGATATACACACTATAACAATATTAAGAGTAAGTTGTACATAGCTATTTAGATCTATTAAAATTATTCTCTAATTTCCTACATACTTTCTACCACCAGTTCAGCAAGTGTTTCAATTAATGAAGCTATACCCTGCTTTGACATTCTTTTCTCAAGTGATTTCTATTATTCTAGCTCTTATGTCCTCCCACAAACACTTCAGAATAACCATAGTTAGACGTAGTAATAGAACCCACCAACAATGGTCCTGGTAGCTATAAAAATACCACGACTCCAGCTCGAATGTTGAAAGAAGCTGCATTACATCTATATGTCACTTTGAGGAGAACTGACATCTTTACTACCTTCAGCCCTATACTTGCTGATCATGGTCTGATCCTCCATTATTCATGCTTTATTTGGAATCTTTTCTCTCATCAGTTAGTTTTATTTATTATTGTAGCTTTTAGCATTAATGCTCTAGAAATGTTTGACTTGTACCTGAATACTTATCTTTATAAGCAATAAGATGGTATAATTTAAATTTAGAATCTGCATGTTTATCACAAGTTCATGGAAATACATTTTTACATGTTTATAGTTTACATACAACCATTTGAATTCACTTGTTTTAGTTTTTGGTAGACCTCTTGGAATTATGTTACTTATAAATAAGAATATACTTATGGATTTCTCATTTTTGGTGTTGTTGTTGTTGTTAATGTACTACTTAGAATTCCTAGTGTGACTTTGAAAATTCCTGGTGTGATGTTTAAAAAAAGAAAGAAAGAAAGAAAACAAACAGGTAAGAATAAATCTTGTCTTCTCCTTATCTTAAGGAAGCATTCATCCTTCTACTGTTACAGCTAACGGTTATTGTGTGCAACCTGTAGAGACTATTTGAGAAAGACTCTTTGAGAAAGATGTTCTATTTCTAATTTTGAGTTTTTGAAATCAATGTTTTGAGTCTGACAAATCAGTTTTATGCATTTGTTAGTTTATTTTTCCCCCAGTTAAAATGATAGAGTACATTGTTTATTTTTCAAATATTAAAATAATTTGGAAAATAGGGACTCTCCCTATTTTGTAATGGCATGTGATCCTTTTGAGTTATTACTGAATTGTATTGATAATTTTTTCTTATGTTTGTGTATAAGTTCATGTGGGGTATTGGTCTTAGATTTTGTCTTATCTATATTATATTTCCCTTCTCTTTCTCTTTCTGTTTCTCTTATAATCTTTTGGCACTTTTTGGTTATAGATAATGCTTCCTTTTTAATGTTGGGACATTTGGTGTAGTGGCATGCAACAATAAATTGATATATTTTGGGGTCCTGCTGGATATGTTTCCCAACCATGTTCCAAGATTTCTTACATCTCATTAACTGATGTTGGACGATCCTGCTATTAAAGTCATATTCTACTACGTCTAGACAACTCCCCTGAAACAGGCATAAAATGAATAACTCCCTTTCCCAGTAGGACTTCCTCTTCTCTTCCTGATCTTTTCCGGGGAGTCCAACCCTCACATATTATACCTGAGGAATGTCATGTAGTCCTTGGTGAAATTACAGGTTAAACGTCCTTCCCTATCTGTCAAGCACCTGGAATGCCTTTCTATACATATGAGTAGTACCACAAGCCTCAGCCAATGAACACTAGCCCAAGAAGAGCCCCTTTCCAGTCTCCAAAGTTTATATAATCCTTGTTCATCCCAGATAAAGTATTCAAGATGTTTTGGTGAATATCATCTAAGAGCTGTTTCACTGACTCCCATCAAAATCCCATCTGAATCCCAGAGCTATAACACTGAAATCTTCCAGGAAGACTTTTTCTCTCTCGGTTACTCAGTTACATCTGTTCCAGGCTCCATTTCATCCTCTCCTACCAGGTGAGCAGCAGTGCCTGTACACCCTGAGGGAAGAAGCAGAATGCAGAATCATAAACTATCAATTTAGAGGACTTTCTTAGCCCTTCTTTTAAAATTAGGCCTTTTGATTTTTTAAATTCTCTGCGTTTGATAATGTGATTTCTCTTCATTCCCTAAGGCTTTTACCTGCATGTAGGATTGAACATGATGATCCTTCTTCCCAGAATGGCTGTGCCATTTCTTTTGGTCGCATTGATCTCTGGGACTAATTTCTTTCATTTGAATTGCTTTGGAATGTTCGTTGGTGTGATTTTATGTATTTGCTCTCAGCAATGTTTTCTTAGTCTTCAGATGTTTGACATGGTGTGTTAGTATGGATTTCTTGGTTTATTGTGTTTGGGACTTAACTAGGATTCTTTTTTATGCTTATAATTTGTTTTTACTTCAAAACTTAAATGAAAACAACCATTTTTAATATCAAAATATCATATCTTGTTTCAGATAAATGTAATAGTCTCAACATCCATTGAAGTGGATATAACAAAGGTTATAAGTTCTTCTTTTTACTTTTTTATTAGAGATTTTCTTTATTTACATTGCAAATGTTATCCATTTTCCTCATGTCCCTGCTGAAAAACCCCTATCCCATTCCCTCTCCCACTGCTCACCAACCTTTCCACTACTACTTCCCTGTCCTGGCATTTCCCTACACTGGGACATCAAACCTTCACAAGACCAAGGGCCTCCTCTCTCATTGATCAAGGCCATCCTCTGCTACATATGCAGCTGGAGCCGTGGGTTCCTCCATATGTACTCTTTGGTTGGTATTTTAGTTCCTGGGAGATCTGGGGGTACTTTTTGGTTCATATTGTTGTTCCTCCTATGAGACTGCAAACCCCTTTAGCTTCTTGGGTCCTTTCTCTGGCCCATTCATTGGGGACCCTGTCTTCAGTCCATTGGTTGGCTATGAGCATCCACTTCTGTATTTGTCAGGCACTGGCAAAGCCTCTCAGGAGACAACTATATCAGGCTCCTGTCAGCAAGCACTTGTTGGTATCTACAATAGTGTCTGGGATTAATAACTGTGTATGGGATGGATTCCGGGGGGGGGGGCAGTTTGTAAATGGCCTTTGCTTCAGTCTCTGCTCCACACTTTGTCTCAATATCTCCTTCCATGGGTATTTTGTTCCTCCTTCTAAGAAGGACCAAAGTATCCACACTTTGGTGGATACTTCTTGAGCTTCATGTGGTCTGTCAATTGTATCTTGGGTATTCCGAGTTTCTGGGATAATATCCACTTATCAATGAGTGCATACCATGTGTGTTCTTTTGTGATTGGGTTACCTCACTCAGGATGATATTTTATAGTTCAGTCCATCCTTATCTCCTTGTACAAAGCTCAAGTTCGAGTGGATCAAGGGCCTCCACATAAAACCATATACACTGAAATTTATAGAGGAGAAAGTGGGGAAGAGCCTTCAACACATAGGTGCAGGGGAAAATGTCCTGAACAGAACACTAATGGCTTATGTTCTAAGAGCAAGAATTGACAAATGGAACTTCATAAAATTGCAAAGCTTCTGTAAGGCAAAGGACACTGTCAATAGACAAAACTGCAACCAACAAATTGCCTAAGAAAGTCATGAATTCATTGTTTTTAATATCTGAGTAGTATTGCATTGTGTATATATACCACATTTTCTGTATTCATTCCTCTGTTGAGGGACATCTGGGTTCTTTTCACCTTCTGGTTATTATAAATGAGGCTGCTATGAACATAGTGGAGGATGTTATCACATGTTGGAGCATCTTCTGGGTATATGCCTAGGAGTGGTATAACTGGGTCCTCAGGTAGTACTATGTCCAATTTTCAGAGGAACTGCCAAAATGATTTCCAGAGTGGTGGTACCTGCTTGCAATCTCACCAACAGTGGAGGAGTGTTCCTCTTTCTCCACATCGTCTTTAGCATCTGCTGTCATCTGCTGTAAGATTTTGATCTTACCCAATCTGACTGGTATGAGGTTGAATCTCAGAGTTGTTTTGATTTGCATTTCCCTGATGACTAAGAATATTGAACATTTCCTTAGGTTCTATTCCATATTCCTCAGTTGAGAATTCTTTGTTTAGCTCTGTACCCCATTTTTAATAGGGTTATTTGGTTCTCTGGAGTCTGACTTCTTGAGTTCTTTGTATATATTGGATATTAACCTTCTATTTGATGTACAATTGGTAAAGATCTTTTCCCAATCTGTTGGTTGCTGTTTTTGTCCTATTGACAGTGTCCTTTGCCTTACAGAAGCTTTGCAATTTTATGAGGTCCCATTTGTCAATTCTTAATCTTAGAGCATAAGCCTTTGGTGGTCTCTTTAGGTAATTTTCACCTGTGCCCGTGTGCTCAAGGCTCTTTCCCACTTTTTCCTCTATAAATTTCAATGTATATGGTTTTATGTGGAGGTCCTTGATCTATTTGAACTTGAGCTTTGTACAACGAGATAAAGATGGGTCAGTTTGCATTTTTCTACATGCTGACTGCCCGTTGAACCAGCGCCATTTGTTGAGAATGCTTTGTTTTTTCCACTGGATGGTTTTAGCTCCTTTGTCAAAGATCAAGTGCTCATATTTGTGTGGATTCATTTCTGGGTCTTCATTTCTATTCCACTGATTTTCCTGCCAGTCACTGTACCACTACCATAGAGTTTTTATCACTATTGCTCTGTAATGCAGCAGGTATGATGATTTCCCCAAGTTGTATTATTGTTGAGAATATTTTTCACTATCCTTTTTGCTTGTTTGTTTATTATTCCAAATGAATTTGCAAATTGATCTTTCTAACTCTGTGAAGAATTGATTTAGAATTTTTATGGGGATTACATTGAATCTGTGGATTGCTTTCAGCAAGATGGTCATTTTTACTGTATTAATCCTACCAATCCATGAGCAAGGGAGATCTTTCCATCTTCTGAGATCTTCTTTGATTTCTTTCTTCAGAGATTTGAAGTTCTTGTCATACAGATCTTTCACTTGCTTGGTTAGAGTCACACCAAGGGATGTAATATTATTTGTGAATATTGTGAAGGGTGTTTCCTAATTTCTTTCTCAGCCTGTTTAATCTTTGAGTAGAGGAAGACTACTGATTTGTTTGAGTTAACTTTATATCCAGCCACTTTTCTGAACTTGTTTTGTTTTTTTTTGTTATTTTCTATATTTTTTTTATTTATGTTCCCAATGATTTCCCCTTTCCCGGTTCCTCCCTCCCCAAAAGTCCCATAAGCCCTGTTCCTTCCCCCATTCAACCCCCTCTTGCATCTCTGTCCTGGTATTCCCCTACATCCAGTCTTTCCAGGACCAGGGGTCTCTCCTTCCATCTTCTTGGAAATCTATTGATATGTGAATTGTGTCTTGGGTATTCAGAGTTTCTGGGTCAATTATCCCCTTGTCAGTGACGGCATACCATGTGTGTTCTTTTGTGATTGGGTTACCTCACTAAGGATGATATTTTTCTTGTTTATCAGTTTTATGAGTTCTCTAGTGGAATTTTTGGGGTCACTTAAGTATATGATCATGTCATCTCCAAATAGTGATATTTTGACTTCTTCCTTTCAAATCTGTATCCCTTTGATCTCCTTTTGTTGTTTAATTGTTCTGGCTAGAACTTCAAGTACTATATTGAATAGATAGGAGGAAAATAGGCAGCCTTGTCTAGTCCCTGATTTTAGTGGGATTGCTTCAAGTTTCTCTCCATTTAGTTTGATGTTGGCTACTGGTTTGCTGTATATTGCTTTTACTATGTTAAGTATGGGCCTTGAATTCCTTATCCTTCCAAGACTTTTAACATGAAGGATCCTGAATTTTGTCAAATGCTTTCTCAGCATCTAGTGAAATGATCATGTGGGTTTTTTTGTTTGTTTGTTTGTTTGTTTCTTTGAGTTTGCTTATGTATTGGATTACAGTGATACTGAACCATCCCTGCAACCCAACCCTGTGATGATGCCTACTTGATTGTGGAGAATGATCATTTTAACATGATCTTGGATTTGATTGGCAAGAAATTTATTGGGTATTTTTGCATCAATGTTCTTAAGGGAAATTGGTCTGAAGTTCCTTCTTTCTTTGGTGTTTGTGTGGTTTAGGTATAAGTGTAATTGTGGCTTCATAGAACAAATTGGGTAGTGTTCCTTCTGTTTTTATTGTGTGGAATAGTTTGAAGAGTGTTGATACTATATTTTCTTTGAAGCTCTGATAGAATTCTACACTAAACTCATCAGATCCTGGGGTTTTTTGGTTGGGAGACTGAATGACTGCTTCTATTTCTTTAGGGGTTATAGACTGTTTAGTTGGTTTATCTGCTCATTTTTGAATTTTGTTACCTGGCATCTGTCTAGAAAATTATCCATTTTATACAGATTTTTCAATTTTGTTGTGTATAAACTTTTTAGTAGAATCTGATGATTTTTGAATTTTCATGGTTTCCATTATTATGTCTCCCTTTTCATTTCTGATTTTGTTAATTTGGATACTGTCTCCGTGCCCTCTGGTTAGTCTGACTAAGGGTTTATCTATCTTGTTGATTTTTTGAAAGAACCAGCTCCTGGTTTCATTGATTCTTTGTATAGTACTTTTTGTTTCAATTTTGGTGATTTCAGCCCTGAATTTCATTATTTCCTGCCATCTACTCTTCTTGGGTGTATTTGGTTCTTTTTGTTTGAGAGCTCTCAGGTGTGCTGTCAAGCTTCTAGTGTAAGCTCTCTCCAGTTCCCTTTTGGAGGCACTTAGAGTTATGAGTTTTCCTTTTACCACTGCTTCCATTGTGTCCCATAAGTTTTGGTATGATGTGTCTTCATTTTCATTAAATTCTAAGAAGTCCTTAATTTATTTCTTTATTTCTTCTAAGTTATCATTGAGTAGAGAGCATTGTTCAGCTTCCATGTGTATGTGGGCTTTCTATTGCTTTGCTTATATTGAAGACCATCCTTAGTCCAGTGTGATTTTGTAGGATGCATGGGATTATTTCAATCTTCTTTTATCAATTGAGGGGGTTGTTTTGTGGCAAATTGTATTGTCAGTTTTGGAAAAGGTTCCATGAGATGCTGAGAAGAAGGTATATTCTTTTGATTTAGGATGAAATGTTCTATAAATATCTGTTAGATCCATTTGCTTCATAAGTTCTGTTAGTTTCACAGTGTCTCTTTTTAGTTTCTGTTTCCATGATATGTCCATTCCTGAAAGTGGGGTATTGAAGTCTCTCACTACTATTGTGTGAGGTGTGATGTGTGCTTTGAGTTTTAGTAAAGTCTCTTTTATGAATGTGAGTGGACTTGCACTTGAAGCATAGAAGGTTACAATTGAGAGTTCATCTTTGTAGATTTTTCCTTTGAATAGTATGACATGGCCTTTTTTATCTTTCTTGATAACTGGTTGAAAGTTGATTTTTTTTTTGATATTAGAATGGCTACTCCAGCTTTTTTCTTGTGACCATTTGCTTGGAAAATTGTTTTCTTACCTTTTACTCTCAGGTAATGTCTGTCTTTGTCACTGAGGTGCACTTCCTGTATGTATCGAAATGATGTTTATATATCCAGTCTGTTAGTCTATGTCTTTTTATTGGGGGAATTGAGTCCATTAATGTTTAGAGATGTTAAGAAAAAGTGATTGTTACTTCTTGTTATTTTTGATGTTGGAGGTGGAATTATATTTGTGTGGCTATCTTCTTTTGGGTTTGTTGAAAAATTACTTTCTTGCTTTTTCCTCCTTGTGTTGGTGTTTTCCATCTAGGGCTTTTTAGGGCTGGATTTTTGGAAAGATATTGTGTAAAATTGCTTTTGTCATGGTGTATCTTGTTTTCTCTATTTATGGTAATTGAGAGTTTTGCTGTGTACAGTAGTCTGGGCTGGCATTTGTTTTCTCTTAGGGTCTATATGACATCTTCCCGGGATCTTCTAGCTTTCATAGTCTCTGTAGAAGTCTGTAGAGAAGTCTGGTGTAATTCTGATAGGTCTGCCTTCATATTTTACTTTACCCTTTTCCCTTATTGCTTTTCATATTCTTTCTTTGTTTAGTGCATTTGGTGTTTTGATTATTATGTGATGGTAGGAATTTCTTTTTTGGTCCAATCTACTTGGAGCTTTGTAGGGTTCTTGTATGTTCATAGGCATCTCTTTTTTTAGGTTAGAGAGGTTTCTTCTATAATTTTGTTGAAGATATTTACTGGCCCCTTAATTTGGAAATATTCAATCCTTTTTATATCTATTATTTTAGATTTGGTCTTCTTATTGTGTCCTAGATATCCCATATGTTTTGGATTAGGAGCTTTTTGCTTTTTGCATTTTCTTTGACTGTTGTGTCAATGTTTTCTATGGTATCTTCTGCACCTGAGATTCTCTCTTCTATCTCTTGTATTCTGTTGGTGATGCATGCATCTAGGTTTTTTAACTCTTGGGTTGTTTCCCTTTATGATTTCTTTACTGCTTCTATTTCCATTTTAGATTCTGAATGGTTTTGTTCATTTTCTTCTAATTCTATAAAGGATTTTTTTGTGTTTTCTCTTTAAGGGTTTCTACTTGTTTACCTGTGTTCTCCTGCATTTCTTTAAGGGAGTTATTTATGTCCTTCTTAAAGTCCTCCCTCATCATCACAAAAAGTGATTTTAGATCTGAATCTTGCTTCTTCAGTGTGATGGTTTATCCAGGGCTTGCTATGGTGGGAGAATTGAGTTCTGATGATGCCAAGTAACCTTGGTTTTTGTTGCTTATATTCTTATGCTTGCCTCCTCTATCTGGTTATCTCTGGTGTTATCTGCCCTCGCTATATCTGACTGGAGCGTGTCCTTCCTGTGATCCTGGTTCTGTCAGAACTCCTCAGAATCCTGCTGTCCCTGTGACCTCTGATTCTGGGATTCTGCGATCCTGAGATCCTGGGGGTGTCAGAGCTCCTGAGAGTCAAGATGCCTCTGGAAACCTGAGATCCTGGTTTGAGCAAACTCTTGAGATCCTGGGTTTCTGGGATCCTGGGTGTGTTAGAATACCTGGGAGTGGAGCCTCCTCTGGGTGTTGTGGGACTGGCTGTGAAGTTTGCACCCAAGGTCTGCCAATTATATCTTATATTGTTATTGAAATTTTTGTTTTGTAGGAGATTATATTTCCTTTCACATCTTGTGTGCATATTAAATGATTTTAACACTGGGGAACTTAGAATACATTTTCCTGAATTCTATTTCCCTGTGCCTTTCACATTAGCTTTGGACTTCACTGACTCTTGGATGTTCACATGTAGAAGAATGCAAATAAATCCATACTTATTACTCTGCACAAGCTTAACTCCAAATGCATAAAAATCCTCAATATAAAACTAGATACACTGAAACTAATAGAAAGAACATGGGGGAATAGCCTTGTACAATTAGCACAGGAGAAAACTTTCTAAACAGAACTCTGTTAGCACAGGCTCTAAGATCAACATTTAATTAATTGGACCTCATGCAAGTTTCTGCATGGCAAAGGACACCTTCAGATAAATTGGAAGCCTACTGAATGGGGAATGACTTTTAGCAGCTATACATCTGATAGAGGGTTAATATTCAAAATATATATAAAGAAACTAAAACATCCCTAGCTATCAAGAAAACTAATAATTTAAAAAAAAAAGGGAACAGGTCTCAGAAAATTCAAGTGGCTAAGAAACACTTAAAGAAAAGTTCAACATCCTTAGCCATCACAGAATTTCAAATCAAAACTACTTTTAGATTTCATCTTACACACATCAGAATAGCTAAGGATAATAAATAGTGTCAGGTCATGCTGGCAAGGATGTGGAATAAGGAGAGGAATCATTTATTGGTAGTGATAGAACAAACTTGTATATCTACTACAGAAATCAGTGTGGCTATTCCTCAGAATATTGGGAACCAATCTAGTTAAAATACAGCTGTACCACTGAGGATATACTCAAAGAACACTTCATCCTGCACTTGCTCAACCATGTTCATGGATGCTCAATAGCCAGAAACTGGAAACAACTTAGATATTCCTCAATAGAAGGATAGATAAAGAAAATGTGGTATATTTACACAATGGAGTATTACTCAGCTGTTCAAAAGTGAAATCTTATATTTTTGGTTGTGAGCCTAGCCTTTAACAACTGAGCAGTCTCCTCAGTCAAGAAGGACCTCACTTCTGATACTGACTTGAGGCCCAGGACTCAGAGGCTGGGTAGCCCAGAGACGAAACATGACTGGAGGGAAAAAAAAGATTCTTAATGATATTCCACTATACTTGTAGATTGGGGTCTAGATCAATTGTCATCAGAAAGGCTTCAGATGGAAATAGATTCAGAACCAAATTCTAGGTGAACCTCAAAAAGTCCTTTGAAAGAGAGAGATAAAGCATTATAGGAAACAACAAGCTCAGTGGCATCTTTGGAGGTTCATTGTCCCAAAATGGTCTGTCTTATCTCATTTTTATTTTTATTTTACTTTATTTATACATTATGATATTATCTTTATTTTCATATATTTTTTTTTAACATTACAGGTTCATTGAGTATATATCATGGATTCCATCATTGCATTTATAGAAACGTGGTATTAAATAAAGACTAGATATGACAGATAATTTTAGTTTAGAGATTCTATGAAATTCCAAATAATCTGATTGATTTTAGAATGGTGTGTAAAATCTAACCTAACACATATATAACTAACATAGAAATGTTATGCAAGAAGACTGTATTCAGAGTGTTCTATATGCCTGGTGTGTACAATGATTTCCTCTACTCAGAAGGACAGAGAAGTGGGAGGGGGTTGAATGGGGAACAGGGGAAGAGGGCTTATGGGACTTTTGGGGAGGGGGGAACTGGGAAAGGGGAAATCATTGGGAATGTAAATAAAAAATATAGGAAAAAAAAAAAAGGAAATGCGGAGCTGGCTGTGTTGTGTTCTCCATAGTCCTGTGCCTTTTTCATAGGCGCTCCTTTGTCCAGACATTTTCATCAACATTTCAGAAGTAAAGGTGGCACAAGTCTGTAATTCCAGCTACCTCAGGGAGGGGACACTGCAAGTTTAAAGCTTTCTTGGCCCACCATGTAAGCTCAGGCCAGTCCTGCTGAAGTACTTAGTGAGACCTTGTCTCAAAGTAAAAAGTAAAAGGGGTGGCAGGGATTGGAGAGTGTTGTAGCTCAGTGGTACACCCCTGGCCTAGCATGCCTGAGGTTCTGTGTTCAATCTTTAGTATTGGGAGAAATGTAAAAGAGTAGGTGCATTCCCTGAAAATGAAATTTTTAAAATATTATTCATCTTTATCTTTCTCTACCCAATAGCCACTTGGTATGTAGTAGTTTTCCAGTATGAGTTTGTTAAGTTAAATTGATCTCATCTTAAAACAGTTTCTTTAATGTCCTTATCTCCACAGTATCTGTTACCTCATCAGTCTGAGGTAATACTTCTCAAAGGATATTATCCACAAAGTTCTTATTGATACAAATAATCTTAATGTTATTTTAGGCATAGTGATATACAAAAATGTCTTAACTATAGATAATATGATTAAATGCCTTAATTTATTCTTTGTTGTTATAACAAAATACCTGAACCCAGGGAAGATATGAGGAATGAAAGTTCATTGAGTTCACATTTCTGTAGGCTGTAAGTTCAGGAGCATGCATTTAGCTTCTGCCTGGCATCTCCTGAAGACCCTGCTCAATAACCAACATGGTGAGGGCAGCATTTGAGGCAGTGTGCCCAAGCTCCCCTTGTTAAAAAGCCACCACCTTGCTAAAACATCATTCTCTAAGTGTACTTGTCCATTTATAAGGCTGTAGCTGCGTGATCCAATCACTCCTGAAGATCTCATCTCCAGTTAACATTAACATACAGCCTTGGGATTATATTTCCAATGAATGAATTCCAGGGATATTCACACCACATTACTCTCTAAGCTGTTCTTTAAGAATTATGAGAAAATGAGAATTCATTTACATTTCTGAGATATAAAATTTTTATGTTAATGTAATAGTATAATAATGTTTTGCTATTGCTGTTTATATTATCCAGGAGGTGGATATATCTTACTAAGTACTCTATCAAAAATTTTCACCAACTCAAAAGGTTCAGAAGGATTTACATCTTTCCTTTTGTAATTTCAAAAAAAAAATGCTATTATTTTCAAAGCCTAGCCATATAGATTTACTAAGTGAGAAAGAACTCCTGATTGTCTGAGAGACTCCAAGGGATAAATACCCAGAATGCAACTGTTTTGATCTAATTTGTGGATACGCATTTATTTGAGTGTGGAAGCAAAGTTTCTAAATGATCATTGTGATTATAAGCTTCGGAATGAATTCAATTTAAATTCGATTGCATCTCTTTTCATTTTAGGGAAATGTGTATGTAAACATTACTCTATAAAAAAACTGGCAGTGGTGTGTTTATAATGAAAATAATTCATTATATTTATTGAAATCATATCTTCTTTAGCAGCAGCATCCTTACAGAGAGGAAGGGAGATAGTACTCATTAGATACTTTTCTTTATTTGTGAGCCAGGCAGTAGATTAGTTTTATCCAATTGCCATCTGCCATCCATTTTGTATACAGTATGCCTGAAGAACTCACTCCATTGAAGAGTCTAGAAGATAAAGGTAACCATATTGTATTTATATTTGTAAATACTGTATGCACTAAATTACAAATATTTATGTGCCTTTAAGGTCTGGATAAATGATATACAGAGTGGAAACAAACACATCTCTTGTGCTTAAACTAGGGTTTGAGGATAAGGTTTGGCTAGAAGTATGCTTCCTTCATATATATGTTGTGATTGTCAACTATATGAATGCATTACTGTGATTTCTTTTCATGCTGCCTTGCTCAACACTGCTCATTTGGAAAGCAACAAGGAAGAATTTCTATATGCTTGCATTGACATGGTTGGAGGCACCAATCCTATGGCTGGATTAGGAAAAGACATAAAATATTTACATATTGAAATAATTAAATGTTTATTAAAACATGATATCACATGATAACTAGATCAATATCATATCAACAGAGGGCCACACATTAGAAAGAAGAGTTGCATTGTTATTCATACCCAGAAATATTAGCATTCAGCATAAAATATAAGCTATGTATTATAACAACTTTAAAAAAATAAGTTAGCTATAGTCTAAGCATTCAAATATACCCAGGAATGAATACACACACACACACACACACACACACACACACACATATATATATGAGACACCTAAAAAATTGTATTTTGTTTGAACTGGAGAACTCATCCATTTTGGTATTTTGAGAGTAAAAATCTAACCATTACTCATTAAGCTGTGGGTTGGCCTTCATGTTTAAGGTGATAGGGAAAAAGCCAATATGACAGATTTACTGGGACCTGGCAGATTATACACTGCTGTTCCAGTATGACAAAGATCTGTGTGAACCTGGAAGCACATGCAAGTGAGTGTGGTATGTTCAGGCAACATGGCACCCAAGGAAAGAAGAGGAAATGAGCCAGAAACTCCACATTTGCTGGCATATATGGAGTGTCACCATCTGAGAACCATATGACTACTGGCAGATTGACATGTCAGTTCAGGCATGTCAAACTTGACCGTGTTGAGCTTGGGTTTTATCAGTTTACAACAGGATTATTGGTATAATTTTCATGATTTCCTTTCCTAGAGACTCAAATCCAAACACTTTGAAACCATCTCCAAACAGATGTGATGCATGTATTCACTGAAACACTCATGGCCATACCTTAAATCTCTCTTTCCATGTCTTTACTGCAATTGATCTATTGTACATATGTATAAATTACACTGAATACGGTGGAAATAGTAGGAATATTTTGTGTGGTAACACCGGCTTTTGCTTTATTTAATTAGAAAATGGTAATTACCATGTTCTACCACAAGCTAAAAATATGTTTTCAGATGCACCTTCAATGTATCTACTAAGACAGAAAGCATGACTGCAGCCTGCCTACCTGCCTTCTGAGTAAAGAAGGCATATCTTGGCATGATGCATACTTTATACAAGTAGAAAAGGTTGGTAAATTCAGTTTTCATTAACTTAGGAAGGAAGTTGGTTATATTGCTGTCTCTGGGGTAAAATAATCTAAGGTATGAATGAAACAGTTTGTATACTGTTCAAAAGGAAATTCCCTCCAATAGAATCTTTAGTCATCTGCTGCCTCATACGTGGTGTTGAGGACTAGAATATTGAATTTCATTTGTAGAAACAGGCAAGAAAAAACAGAGGAAGTGAATCCATTTATTTTATAAAGTCTGCTAAGGATTTACTATTTCTAGTTCATTTTATGAACTAACAATGGAGAAGACTAAATTTGTGCCTGTCCCTGTCAAAATAATCAAGGCAAGACTAGTATGCTTTGGGGAGCACTGTGGCTCATCTTTCAGTCAATCCCATTTCAGCTCAATGGTAACAGAACTTGTGTGTCAGATCTTCAATCAGAAGTTGCCCTGTAGCACTTTCCAATGACCTATTGCCAAAGACATTCAGATGTGAGGTACTCTAAGGGCATTTCTCAAACAGTTGGCGGATTTGAGCAAAGCAGAGATGCCTTAAGGCACCATCTTCACACTTCCTCCCTCCTAAATGAAGCCCTAGAAATATTAATTTCCTGTTGTTGCAAGCACTAACAAGTTTTTTCTTTTTAATTTATTTATTTAATAGATTTATTCTGTTTATTTAGTTTTGGAGGCATGGTCATATACATTCCAAGACCATCGTGCCTTAGCTTTTAGAATGCTCAGATCTTAGCTTTGTGCCACAAAGATAGTACTGGCATCTGCTTGGCTGTGGTTCTTATTATTTTTTTCCAAGATAGGGTTTCTCTGTATAGCCCTGGCTGTCACCCCCACTGCCCGGCACTCCTTACTTTTGAAGAGAAATCTCAACAGGTATCTTCAGAGTTGATTCAGGTTCAGGCTCTCTCACGAGAAGTCAACATTCCTATGCAGCTCCCCAGTGACCTAAAGTTTTCCTATGAGATCTTACCTCTTTAAAGTCCCACCACCTCCCACTCTACCACATTGATAATGAACCTTCTGGCATTTTCATTACTGGGGAAAAGTTTCATACTATACATAGTGGCACATCTTATGTAACCTAGGTTCTGGAAACATTACCAGGGGTGGCAAAAGAAGGAAGAAAGGACAGATACACATACTAAAAATCTGAGATAGATGGACTTTGGGTAGATTCACTCTTGTAGTTTGAATAAATATGGCTCTCATAGGTCCATAGGAAGTGACACTATTAGGAGGCATGGCCTTGTTGGAGGAGGTATGGTTTCATGGGGAAAAAAAGTGTGTCACTATAGGGGTGGATTTTGAGGTTTCAGAAGCTCACACCCAAGCTCAGTGGTTCACTGTTTCTTCCTGATACCTGCTTATCCAGATATAGAACTCATATCTCCTTTTCTAGCACCATCTCTGCCTGCATGTCTCCATCCTTCCAGCTGTGATAATAATGGACTAAAACCTCTGACACTATAAGCCATTTCCAATTAAATGTTTTTCTCTGTAAGAGTTGCCATGGTCATGGTGTCTCTTCACTGCAATAAAAACCTTAATTGAGACACTCATCAACTTCACTGCAACTCATGACCTTAGCATGCTCAATAATTATAACAGGGTAAGGAGTTAGCTAGTCTTGGCAGGAGGTGTCTGTAGGAGAGAATTCTCAAGTTGGAAGCATCTGAGAGAAGGAAGCTGCAGTTTCTTGTTCTTGCACACACTAACCAATTATTTGTCTGTGGTGATACTTGCATACACTGTCAGCATTCTTTCCCATGGTTATGGGGTGCTGGATCTTTGACATAGCTATGTTCATATCAAACAATATACATTTACTTCATCTATTCTTTATACATTTAATTATGGCTTCTTTGACTTCCACAACCCAAATTATAATGTGGCGCCTCCTTTCCCTATCGTGTCCCCACAGCTTTACTATCATGTACATGGCTCAAACTCAAATGAACTTCTTTTACTGGTAACTTCATCTTAGACACTGTCATCAAAGTCAATATGCCTTGTGTATTTCACTTCTTACTGCACATCTTTGTTAGACTGCGTGTCACCAAATATGAGCTGTGAGCTATAACCCTGATTCATTCACGCCCATGACCCACACTCCAAGCTCTAGACTTCATCTCCTCCTTCCATACCTTGCAGGATCTTTCACATTTTGTTTTAATTCCTTTAGGGATCCAAAATTCTTCTGGAAACAATGGTCCTCTAAGGGTGTGTTCAAATGACATCAGGAACTATGATTTATGGCAGGCTATAACTTTATGTTTTGCATTGCTGTTTTACCAAGCCTTGCTCAAAGCTGTGAGGCCAACTCCTGTCAAAGAGGCTGATGCCAATGTTTCACTTTGGAGAACTTTTCCTGTCAACCCCTTTCTGTGAAAAACCACCACCTAAATATATGAGTCAAATAGAAAACTGAGAACAAAATACAATTCTCAATTCTAGTATCATTATACAAGCTACTTAAGAAAGAATTTTTAGTTGTGGAGTAGGGCACATGACACAGGAAATACACAAAAGGATGAAATTAGCTATGAGATTCTATACACTGCAAAACAATGTCTTATGAACATTGATAAAGAACATTTTATAAATACATGACAATGTTCTGAATTACTTCCTCTGCTGTAGAATGCTCTGTAAAGTGTGCAGATCATTTATCTTTCTGTTATTTCTATCACTTAATCCTTTACTTAGACATCAGTAATTATTTTTGGAACAATACAAAATACATAAAATTTAAGCTAGTGTTAAATGGAATTTTCAACTGATAATAATTCTGAAATAACACAAAATATCTTAAATCTAAATTAGAATACAAGGACATGGTGAGCATCATTTAACTTGGAGACAACTAGACAAGGGTGACAGAAAACACTGTGCCTCTGCCAATTACATTCTACTTGAGATTTTGCCTAATATCCCTCAAACCACTCATTTAAATGTTGGACAGTAGTATTTATTTCCTTGAGAACTTTTTTGTCCTTTTGGTAAATGTTAACATACCTGTTCTGACTGTTTTTTATATTGTAGTTTAGTCAACAAGTGACAGAGTTCTTATTTAAATATTATACAGTGTATGCAAGTATGAAAACATCTAAAAATGACATGGCAAGATGGCTCATGTGGTAAGGCTGCTGCTGCCAAGCCTAGGGACCTGAGTTCAGTCTGTAAAACTCTCATTATAAAAGGAGAAAACTGATTTGAGTTTGAGAGGTTACCCTTTTACTTCCACATATGCACTACAGCACATGCAAACCTACACAGACAAAATAAATGTAATGAAAGAAATCATGATGCTCCAATTTTGTACAATTCTCATGTTTCATGTGCCAATTAGAATACATTTTAATAAAAATTAAAAATCCAGCTTAATGCTTTTAAAGTTGGTATTCTGTTGATGGTCAAACAAAAGACCAAAACAAAACCTTATTATATAGATGTAGTTGATGAGAATATAGGATTTTTTTTCAAAAGACCAGTATAAAGTATCCTCTGACCTGGTATAACTGACCCATATGGTGCTAGATCAGATGAAAAAACAACTGTTTGTGTGTTTGTGTATGTGTGTGTGTGTGTGTGTTCCCTAAAGTAAAAAATATGTCTCCTTTACTTTACAATAATAAGGTCACCCAGAAGTCTCTTCCTTTAAAGTAGCATTAGACTTAACAATGCACTTAGGAATAGAGGACCATTATGCTAGGCTTAGTAGTGTCAGGAATACTATAGTACACAGGGATAAGCTTATATGAAAACCTTTTGGTTATTCTTTGAACCTAATATCGGAGTAGATTCTACAAAACCCAGGATCTGCTCATATCAGATTTTGCATTGCTGCCTAGCTCAACTAGAAAAGAATATGAGTTAGAACTGCAATTTTTATGTCTGAACTGAGATTTGATGTTAGTATGAAAGAGTCAGCATAAGAAGTAAAATCCAGAGTCTGTCAAATATGGCACAGTTCACAGTGATAGTGTGTCTCATTGCATGTCAGGATCCAATAGGAACCAAATAGCCATGCCCAATACCCTGGACCTCCTCAAGTCCTTGAAGTGCAGGTCCTTCCTGTGATGTTAAAGCTCCCGGTTAATAAGTATACTTCAATGCTGAGGACTGCTAAGCTTTGAGGAAGGGTGTCATTCCAAGTGAGTGAACAACATTACTTCTTGAGAAGTTTAACCTCAAATTTAAGCACTATAAGGACTAAAACTAACCTGTAAGTCTCACTTATTCAAAGGCCGATAACTTCCTGGAAAGCTGGAGGCTGTGGTTCTTGTAAGATAACAAGTCATGTGTTTTCACTTCAGTAAATAAGATTGGCTGCCCCAACTGCTTGATCACATATAGGCAGGAGATATGTAGACAGGAGATATGTCAGGATGGATGACTGTCCCTCTTTCCCCTATGAATGAAGGTAGAAAGTATTTAAACTTGGGGGAGGGGTGCCTTTATAGTCACATGCCTATAAAGCTCCAATCTATTCTCTGGGTATCCCAGGCATGGACCTGGCCAGTATCCAACTTCCTGGCTAGTATTAAGTAAAGCTTGCTTTAATAGGATAATTGTGGAACTGGTCTTTTTCCTCACTCGTCTCAGACATAACAGCACAAACTTTGAAGTTTCCATTAGCTCCTACAGGTGAATTTCAGCAGACAGAAAATTTTGAGGCAAATAGACTTTTAATTAAGTTATTTATTTTTGAAGAAAATATGACTATCTGTAGTTACAGTGCTTCTAGTTGCATAGATTTCCATGTTAGCAGGAATTTGTTACTTGGCTTGCTGGATTATATTGAGAAATATGCCAGAGAAAGTCTGATATTTTATTCTTTCTTTAGATGGCATCCCTACCTGCTCATTTCTTAACACTTTCTGACAAGAAGATTCTCTATTTCTGTCATTCGGGACATTTATAGACTCATTCCATCTTCTTCTTAGCTGTATATAATACCTGAGCTATATAGCTTTGTTTTGTCGGTCTTCTATCATATGACAGAAAGAACTTGTGGAAAACTTATGTTGGCTCATTGTTTCAAGGAGTCTTAGTCCAGAGAGTCTGGGAATGCCTGGTGGAGGTCTTGGTAATAGATAGCATCCTGTGACTGAATGCATCTTATCACTACACATCAGTGAACAAGGGGTTGACATGGTCTTGACAAGTTTACTTCTATGACCTTCCTTCTGCTGGCAAAGCCCCATCTCTTAAAAGCTTCCAAGCATGCCACCAGCTGAGAAATAAGCATTCAAATCAGGAGAGTGGGGGATCATCTTTGACTCAAACCTGAGCAATGATATTTCCTACCTTTCTCTGGGTAGGTCCAAGGGTTTTATTTACTATTTCTTGTTGTCAAACTGCCCCAGATTAATGAATCTCTTCCCACTTTCCTTAGGCTAAGCAAAACACACATCTTGACTCTTCACTGACTATAACTGGCCTGTCTCTGTAACAAATGGCTCTCATAGCCTTCTCTTCAAAAGGATGAGTTTTGTGAGTGAACCCATCCACAAATCAGAAAGACCAGAAAGACATCTTTTGAGAGACCATCATATTGCAGGAAGAATCTGCATTTGAGAAAGCTGTCTTTAGAGAATCTGAGTGGAATGTATCAAATAGCTGAATTATGCCCATCTGGAAAGATGCACGTGGAAAAAGGGCACTAACAGCAAGCCTCATCTATGGAGGTGCTTGTGACCAACAAGGAAATGTTGGTGTATCAACAGGCCTCCTTTGATTAAAAAACATTTACAGGAAGATAACAAATCAAGCCCTTTTAGCCATCTTGGTTCTTTTCCCGAGGTGAGTTGGGGACAGGGATGCAGCTGCAGAGTCTGAGTCATTCATATAGGGGAATTCATTATCAGTGGCCTGTGGATGGCTTGGAGTCAAAGCAGATTTCCATGCAGGAATGATCTATGGGCCAGGCATTCCACCCCCTTTGCTCACACAAAGACTGATTGCATGGCCCACAGCTGGATCCAGATTTCTGTTTAATTAAATGTGAGCCCTCATTCTGTTGCATTACATCAAAGCCGGGGAAGGTGACTCAGAGGTGAAATGGCTAATGTAAATCTTCAACCCTTAAAGGGTTGAATAGGGAATGGATAACAATTCTAGTTTTAGACAGTGTTTGTTAGGAAGTAGAGAGCATAAATATAATTGAGATATCTGTAACCGTTCCTTTTCCCATCAAGATCAGCCTTCATAAAGACATTTTCTGTAATAGATGTTTGGTATAATAAACCTAAGTAAGTAAGTAAGTACATACATACATACATACAAACATACATACATACATACATACATATATAATACATACATACATACGTATCTCTCCCTATGAAGTAGTTCATCAAGAAAAGTCTTGTGAATGACATAACAAGGCACATAATGGACTCAGCTGAAGTAGGTTTAGGTAAAAACAGCACTAGAGAGTCCTGTTTACAGGGTTTAATGCTTTAGGGTCTCAGTATTCTCATTGTTATTTGAAGCATATGTATACATTAAAATCAATATTTGAATAGATGGATGCATGCACAAATTCTCACAAAAGATTTTACACTTGCTCTTAGCCAAAAGGCCGAGAAGCGATTCACAAAAGATTTTAAAAGCCAATTTTATTCTTTTACAGTAAGGGCCATTTGTGTGTCACTTATCAAAATTTCCTATAACATGATATGTGCATTTTAAATAGAAATGTTTATAAGTATGATTTCCATATTAATTATCTTTCTACTGTGTAATCAAGTGCTACCGAAGATGTGGCTTAAAGAAAACTTTGGGATGGACATATTTTCTGAAGAGATTCTCTACCCCTTCACTTTCTCTACTATGTCTTAAACATTTGTTCACTTCCCTCTCTCAGCACTGGGAGCTGATCTTGCTTGACCTATTCAGGTCTGGCGTATTCTGCCACTGACTCTGACTTTTATGTGCATCAGTACTACAGTGTTTGGAAGATACACTTTCCTTAGAGTCAGTCATCACCTCTGGGTCTTACCATCTTTCTGCTTGTTTTACATAAATTCCCTGACCTTTGAGGGGAAGGGTTTGACAAAATAGTTCCCATTTACTGCAAGAAGGTTCTTTGTTGAGAGCTGAGCAAGGAAGGCATTGATCTATAGCTATATATGTCATAAGTAGTAATTTTATTGCTATGTTCTTTTAGTAAAACAGTAGTATTAGGTTTGTTGCCTTTTGCTGCCTCCCCTAGACTATAACGTTTCTAGTTTCAGGTTCTTGGTTTCTTTAGCAGTGTCAGAGATAGATTCTATATCATGAAGTGTGCCATAGTTCCAGTAATAAAGTGGTTGGTTACTCCCATACCGTTATGCCACTATTGCACAATTATATCTTACTGGCAGGTCATTTTTATAGATCACATGGCTTGTAGCTGGGAAACATTAATTATCAACTTTCTCCTCTAGTTAAATGAAGAGTACCTTCCATTATCATGAATAATAGTCAGTAGGGAGGAAGTTTCTAGTTAGGCATAAGCTCAACTCCTCCACAGTAGATGACATCAATTAGTGCTGTTTTCAGCAGCAGGGTCTTACCATGAGGTTGTGGAGAGCGAGCAATAGATTACAATCATTTGTGATGTCTGTGGGTTTCCATAGTGTCTTTGGCCTATGATTCAACAAGATGCAACCATTTTTGGCACTGGGGCTTTCCTTGGTAACATAAGATGTCTAGTTAGGACACTGTCTTCCTTATCTTTGGTGACTCATTTATATTTCTTTAATATGTGTATATATTTTAGGGAGGTTCTACAGTAGTAGATTTCTACATGATTTTTCAAATGATCTTTAGTGTTACTTATACATACTATACTTCCTCCTTTACCCTTCTCATCCATCCCTTCTCTGCTTAAAACCCCTATTCTAGTTTCTGTATTATCTCTACATAACAATATAATCTATTCCACTTTTATTGGAAGATTCTCTCCTTTGCCCTCTCATTTCTGGTTCCTTAGTGGGTCCTTATCTTCTGTGGTTTATTTAGCTTTTAGCACACATATAGAAGGCTTAAAAGATAACATATAGATGAAAGAAAAAACATACAATATTTCAGTTTATTGGTCTCCTTTACTTCATTCAGGATGGTTTTTTTTTTTTTGGTTGTTTTTGTTTTTGTTTTCCTAGCTCCATTCATTTATCTGTGAATTTCAAAATTTCTCTTTTAACAACTGAATAATATTTCATTATGAATAGGTGATGCTTACTATATTTTTGATTATTGGCTACTATGAATAGAACAGCAATGGACATGGAAGAACAAATTATTTCTTAAGTCAGATATCGAGTCCTTTGGGATTGCCTACTAGTGGCATAGCTGAACCTTGACGTAGATAAACTTCTGTCATTCTCAGAAACAACCACAGTGATTTCTATAAAAGCTGTAATAGTTTGCACTCCTACCTGCAATAGATAACTGCTCCCCTTCCCTGTGTTCTTATCAGCATATGATGTCACTCCTTTCATTGATCTTAGCCATTCTTACTGGTATAAACTGAAATCTTTTTTTTCTTTTTTTTTAATTGAATATATTCCTCATTTACATTTCAAATGTTATTCTCTTTCCTGGTTCCCCCCTTCCAGAAAACCCCCGACCCATCCTCCCTCCCCCTGCCTCCATGAGGATTCCCCTCCACCCAACCCACTTCCGCCTATTCCCCCCCCCCTCAAATTCCCCATGCAGGGGCATCTAGTGAGCCTTCATAGGACCAAGGACTTCTTCACCCACCAATGTTCAACAAGGCTTTCCTCTGCCACAAATGTGGCTGGAACCATGTGTACCCCTTGGTTGATGGCTTAGTCCCTGGGAGCCCTGGGGGGGGGGCGGGTCTGGTTGGCAGACATTCATCATTCTTCCCATGAAGCTGCAAACCACTTCAGCTCCTCTAGGCCTCCCTCCACCTCCTCCATTGGGGACCCCACCCTCAGTCCAATGGTTGGTTGCTAGCATTTGCCTCTGTATCTGTAAGGCTCTCACAGGACCCCTCAGGTGACAGCCATATCAGGCTTCTTTCAGCAAGCACTTCTTAGCATCCACAATAGTGTCAGGGTTTGGTGACTGTTTATAGGATGAATTCCCAGGTAGGACAGTCTCTGGATGGCCTTTCCTTCAGTCTCTGTCCCATGCTTTGTCTCCATAATTGCTCCTGTGAGTATTTAGTTCCCTTTCTAAGAAAAACCAAAGCACCCACACTTTGGTCTTCCTTCTTCTTGAGCTTCATATGGTCTGTGAATTGTATCATGTTTAGACTGAGCTTTTGGGCTAATATTCACTTGTCAGTGAGTACATTCCATGTCTGTTCCTTTGTGATTGGGTTACCTCTAGTTCTATCCATTTGCCTAAGAATTTCATGAATTCACTCTTTTAATACCTGAGTAGTACTCCATGTATAAATATACCACATTTTCTGTATCCATTCCTCTGTTGAAGGACATCTGGGTTCCTTCTATCTTCTCACTATTATGAATAAGGCTGCTATGAACATAGTGGAGCATGTGTCCTTATTACATGTAGGAGCATCTTCTGGGTATATGCTAGCAGGGGTATAGCTGGGTGCTCAAGTAGTACTATGTCTAATTTTCTGAAGGACTGCCAAACTGATTTCCAGAGCAGTTGTACCAGCTTGCAATCTCATGACAATGGAGGAGTGTTTCTCTTTTTCCTCATCCTCCTGCTGTCCCCTGAGTTTTTGATCTTGGCCATTCTGACTGGTGTGAGGTGGAATCTCAGGGTTGTTTTGATCTGCATTTCCCTGATAACTATGGATGTTGAACATTTCTTTAGGTACTTCACAGACATTCAAGTTTCCTTAATTGAGAATTCTCTGTTTAGCTCCGTACCCCATTTTTAATAGGGTTATTTGATTCTCTAAAGTCTAACTTCTTGAGTTCTTTGTATACATTGGATATTAGTCCTCTATCAGATGTAGGATTGGTAAAGATCTATTCCCAATCTGTTGGTTGTAGTTTTGTCTATTGACAGTGTCCTTTGTCTTACAGAAGCTTTGCAATTTTATGAAGTCCCATTTGTCGATTCTTGTTCTTAGTGAATTAACCGTTGGTATTCTATTCAGGACATTTTTCCCTGTGCCTATGTGTTGAAGGCTCTTCCCCACTTTCTCCTCTATAAGCTTCAGTGAATCTGGTTTTATGTGGAGGTCCTTGATTCACTTTGACTTGAGCTTTGTACAAGGAGATAAGAATGGATTGATTTGCATTCTTCTGCATGCTGACCTCCAGTTGAACCAGCATCATTTGTTAAAAATGCTGTTTTTTTTCCACTGAATGTTTTTAGCTCCTTTGTCAAATATCAAGTGACCATAGGTGTGTGGGTTCATTTCTGGGTCTTCAATTCTATTCTTCCTGCCGGTCTCTGTGCCAGTACCATACAGTTTTTATCACTATTGCTCTGTAGTAGAGCTTGAGGTCAGGGATGGTGATTCCCCCAGAAAGTTCTTTTGTTGTGGAGAATAGTTTTTACTATCCTGTTTTTTTGTTGTTTTGTTTTGTTTTGTTATTCTGAATGAATTTGCAGATTGTTCTTTCTTGCTCTATGAAGAATTGATTTGGAATTTGATGCGGATTGCATTGAATCTATAGATTGCTTGTGGCAAGATGTCCATTTTTATTATATTAATTCTGCCAATCCAAGAACATGGGAGATCTTTCCATCTTTTGAGATCTTCTATTTCTTTCTTTAGAGGCTTGAAATTCTTGTCATACAGATCTTTCACTTGCTTGGTTAGAATCACACCAAGGTATGTAATATTATTTGTGACTATTGAGAAGGGAGTCATTTCCATAATTTCTTTCTCAGCTTGTTTATCCTTTGAGTAGAGAAAGGTTACTGATTTGCTTGAGTTGATTTTATATCTAGTCACTTTGCTGAAGTTGTTTATCAGTTTTAGGAGTTTCTGGTGGAATTTTTGGGGTCACTTAAGTATATGATCATGTCATCTCAAAATAGTGATATTTTGATTTCTTCCTTCCCAATTCGTATATATTTGACCTCCTTTTGTTGTCTAATTGCAATAGTTAGAACTTCAAGTACTATATTGAGTAGATAGGGAGAGAGTGAGCAACCTTGTCTGGATACTGATTTTAGTGGAATTGATTCAAGTTTCTCTCCATTTAGTTTGATGTTGGCTACTGGTTTGCTGTATATTGCTTTTACTATATTTAGGTATGTACCTTGAATTCCTGATCTTTTCAAGACTTTTAACATGAAGGGAAGCTGAAATTTGTCAAATGATTTTTCAGCATCTAATGAAATGTTCATGTGTTTTTTTTCCTTTGAGTTTGTTTATGTATTGGATTACATTGATGGATTTCCATATATTGAACCATTCCTGCATTCCTGGGATGAAGCCTACTTGATTGTGGTGAATGACCATTTTGATGTATTCTTGGATTTGGTTGGCAAGGATTTTATTGAGTATTTTTGCATCAACATTCATGAGGGAAATTGGTCTGAAGTTCTCTTTCCTTGTTTGGTCTTTGTTTGGTTTAGGTATAATCATGATTGTGAGTTCATACAATTAATTGGATAGTATTCCTTGTGTTTCTACTATCTGGAATAGTTTGAAGAGTATTGGTATTAGATTTTCTTTGAAGAGTTGATAGAATTTTCCACTAACTGGATATAAAATTAACTCAAGCAAGTCAGTAGCCTTCCTATACTCAAAGGATAAGCAGGCTGAGAAAGAAGTAAGAGAAATGATACACTTCACGATAGCCACAAACCATATAAAGTATCTTGGTGTGACTCTAACCAAACAAGTGAAAGATCTGTATGACAAGAACTTCAAGTCTCTGAAGAAAGAAATTGAAGAAGAACTCAGAAGATGGAAAAATCTTCCATGCTCATGGATTGGCAGGATTAATATAGTAAAAATGAGCATCTTACCGAAAGTAATACACAGATTCAATGCAATCCCCATCAAAATCCCAACTCAATTCTTCATAGAGTTAGAAAGAGCAATTCAAAAATTCATCTGTAATAACAGAAAACCCAGGACAGCTAAAACTATTCTCAAGAGTAAAAGAACCTCTGGGGGAATCAGTATCCTGGACCTCAAGCTGTACTACAGAGCAATAGTGTTAAAAACCGCATGGTATTGGTACAGTGACAGGCATGTAGATCAATGGAACAGAATTGAAGACCCAGAAATGAATCCACACTCCTATGGTCACTTGATCTTTGACAAAGGAGCTAAAACCATCCAGTGGAAAAAAGCCTTTTCAACAAATGGTGCTGGCTCAACTGGAGGTCAACATGCAGAAGAATGCAAATTGACCCATTCTTATCTCCTTGCACTAAGCTCAATTCCAAGTGGATCAAGGACCTCCACATAAAACCAGACACACTGAAACTAATAGAAAGGAAACTAGGGAAGAACCTTGAACATATGGGCACAGGGGAGAATTTCCTGAATAGAACTCCAACAGCTTATGCTCTAAGATCAAGAACTGACAAATGGGACCTCATTAAATTACAAAGTTTTACAAGGCAAAAGGCACTGTCAAAAAGACAAAGCAGCAACCAACTAACTGGGAAATGATCTTTACCAACCCTACATTCGACAGAGGGCTAATATCCAATATATGCAAAGAACTCAAGAAGTTAGACTCCAGAGAGCCAAGTAACCCTATTAAAAAATTTGGTACAGAGCTAAACAAAGAGTTCTCACCTGAAGAATAATGGCTGAGAAGCACCTAAAGAGATGGTCATCATCCTTAGTCATTAGGGAAATGCAAATTAAAACAACCCTGAGATTCCATCTCACAACAGTCAGAATGGCTAAGATCAAAAACACAGGAGACAGCAGTTGTTGGTGAGGATGTGGAGAAAGAGGAACACTCCTTCACTGCTGGTGAAATTGCAAGCTGGTACAACCACTCTGGAAAGCAGTCTGGCAGTTCCTCAGAAAACTGGGCATGACACTCCTGGAGGATCTGGCTATTCCACTCCTGGGCATATACCCAGAGGCTTTACCTGCATGCAATAAGGACACATGCTCCACTATGTTCATAGCAGCCTTATTTATAATAGCCAGAAGCTGGAAAGAACCCAGATGTCCCTCAATGGAGGAATGGATTCAGAAGATGTGGTATATTTACACAATGGAATACTACTCTGCAATTAAAAACAATGAATTCACAAAATTCCTAGGCAAATGGTCAGAACTGGAAAATATCATCCTTAGTGAGGTAACCCAATCACAAAAGAACACACATGGTATGCAGTCACTGATAAGGGGATATTAACCCAGAATCTTGGAATACCCTAGACACAATTCGCATATCAATAGATTTCCAAGAAGATGGAAGGAGAGACCCCTGGTCCTGGAAAGACTGGATGTAGGGGAATGCCAGGACAGAGAAGCAAGAGGGGGTTGAATGGGGAAAAGAGGGAGGGAAGGGGACTTATGGGACTTTCGGGGAGGGAGGAAACGGGAAAGGGGAAATGATTTTGAATGTAAATAAAAAAAACTTAGAAAATAAAAAAAAGAAAGAAAGAAAAAAAAAGGAAAAAAAAAGAATTTTCCACTAAACACATCTGATCCTGGGCTTTTTTTGCTTGGGAGACTGTTAATCACTGCTTGTATTTCCTCAGGGATTATGGTATTATTTAGATTGTTTATCTGGTCCTTTTTTAACTTTGGCACCTGGTATGTGTTTAGAAAATTGTCCATTTCCTCCATATTTTCCATTTCTGCTCATTCTAAGGTTTTGTAGTAGGATCTGATGAGTTTTTTAATTTCCACGGTTTCTGTTGTTATGTCTCCCTTTTCATTTCTGATTTTATTAATATGGATACTATCTCTGTTCCTTCTGGTTAGTCTGGCTAAGGGTTTATCTATCTTGTTGATTTTCTCAACAAACCCGCTCCTGGTTTTGTTGATTTTTTGTATAGTTCTTTTTGTTTCTATTTGTTTGATTTTGGCCCTGTGTTTTATTATTTCCTGAGGTCTACTCCTCTTGGATGTATTTGCTTCTTTTTGTTCTAGAGCTTTCAAGTGTGCTGTCAAGCTGCTAGTGAAAGCTCTCTCTATTTTCTTTTTGGAGGCACTTAGAGCTATGAGTTTTCTTCTTAGCATTGCTTTTATTGTGTTCCATAAATTTTGGTATGATGACTTCATTTTCATTAAATTTTAAAAAATTTTTAATTTCTTTATTTATTCCTTGACAAAGTTATAATTGAGTAGTGCATTGTTCAACTTTCATGTTTATGTGTGTTTTCCGTTGTTTTTGTTGGAACTTAAGACCAGCCTCAGTCTGTGGTGCATGGAGTTATTTCAATATTTCTGTATCTGTCGAGGCCTGTTTTGTGACAAATTATATGGCCAATTTAGGAGAAGGTATCATGAGGTACTGGGAAGAACATATATTATTTTGCTTTAGGATGAAATGTTCTGTAAATATCTGTTATATCTATTTGTTTCATAATTTCTGTTAGTTTCACTCTGTCTCTGTTTAGTTTCTATTTCCATGATTTGTTCATTGCTGAGATTGGGGTGTTGAAGTCTCCCACTATAATTGTGTGGGGTATAATGTGTGCTTTGAGCTTTAGTAATGTTTCTTTTATGAATGTGGGTGCCCTTGCTTTTGGAGTATAGATGTTCAGAATTGAGAGTTCATCTTGGTAGATTTTTCCTTTGACCATTATGAGGCATCCTTCCTTTTTTGAGGACTTTGGTTGAAAGTTGATTTTATCCAATAAAGAATGGCCACTCCAGTTTGTTTCTTTGGACCATTTGCTTGGAAAATCGTTTTCCAACCTTGGACTCTGAGGTAGGGCCTGTCTTTGTCATTGAAGTGGATTTCTTGTATGTAGCAAAATGTTGGGTCCTGTTCATGCTTTTTCTAGGGTGTACTTTCCCTCCTTGTGTTGGTATCTTCCACCCATTATCCTTTGTAGATCTGGCTTTGTAGAAAGATACTGTGTAAATTTGGTTTTGTCATGAAATGTCTTGTTTTCTCCATCTATGATAATTGAGAGTTTTGCTATGTATAGTAGTCTGGACTGGCATTTGTGTTCTCTTAGGGTCTGGATGACATCTGCCCACTATCATTTAGCTTTCATCGTCTCAGGTGAGAAGTCTTTTGGAATTCTGATAGGTCTGCCTTACATGTTACTTGATCTTTTTCCTTTACTGCTTTTAATATTCTTTCTTTGTTTAGTGCATTTGGAGTTTTGATTATTATGTGACAGGAAGAATTTCTGTTCTGGTCCACCCTATTTGGAGTTCTGTAGACTTCTTTTATGTTCATTGGCATCACTTTCTTTAGGTTAGGGAAGTTTCCTTCTATAATTTTGTTGAAGATATTTACTGTCCCTTTAAGTTGGCAATCCTTGCTCTTTTCTATATCTATTACTTTTAGGTTTGGTCTTCTCATTGTGTCCTGGATTTCCTGTATGTTTTGGGTCAGAAGCTTTTTGCATTTTTCATTTTCTTTGACTGTTGTGTCCATTTCTTCTATGCCATCTTCTACATCTGAGATTCTCTCTTCTATCTCTTGTTTTCTGTTGGAGATACTTACATCTGTAATACCTGACCTTTTCCCTAGGTTTTCCATTTCTAGGTTTGCCTCCATTTGTTTTCTTTATTGTTTCTACTTCTACTTTTAGGTCTTGAATCACTTTATTCAATTCCTTCACCTGTTTACCTGTGTTTTCTTGTATTTCTTTCATTGATTTATTCATATCCTTCTTAAAGATCTGTTATCTTCATTAGATAGGATTTTAGGTCAGCTTCCTGATTTTCAGGTTTGTTGTTGTGTTCAGGGCTTGCTGTGGTGGGATAACTGGGTTCTGATGATGCCAGTGTATATTGGCTTCTGTTGCTCACGGTCTTGCCCTTGCTTTTTGTCATCTGGATATCCCTGGTGGTTGTTGGTCTGGTTGATTGTCTGGAGTCTGCCTCTTTTGACCCTGGGTTGCTTCTGTTCTCCTGGTAGGCCTGTAGCCCTGGATGCAGCAGACCACCTGTGGGGCCTTCCAACAGGGTGCTCTTTACAAGGGCGTAGAGGGCTCAGATCTGTTGCCCTGGCTGCAGTAGATCTCCTGGGAGGCCTTTGGACTGTTGGGTTAACTGCTCTGAGTGCAGCAGGTTCTCAGTTGCTCTAAGTGCTGCGGCTTCTCTAGGATGGGTCAGGAGATGGTGTCTTCACTGGAGTAGACCAGCCTCATTGGCACAGGGGGAAATTTTCTGAATAGAATACCAATGGCTCAGGCTCTAAGAGCAAAAATTAGTAAATGGGACCTCATGAACCTGAAAATCTTCTGTAAGGCAAAAGACACCATCAATAGGACAAATTAGCAATCTATAGATTGGGAAGAATCTTCACTAATTCTTCATCTGATAGAGGGATAATATCCAAAATATATAAAGCACTCAAGAAATTAACTTCCAAAACCCAAATAACTCTATTACCAAATGGGGTACAGAGCTTACCAGAGAATTCACAACAGAGGAATATTAAAGTGCCAAGAAACACTTAAAGAAATGCTCAAAGTTCATAGTCATCTGGGAAATGCAAATCAAAATTATCTTGAGATTCCATCTTACACTAGTCAGAATGGTTAAGATCAAAAACTCAAGTGACAGCAGATATTGGCAAGGATGTGGAGAAAGAGAAACACTCTTCCATTGCTGGTGGGATTGCACACTGGTACAGTCACTTTAGCAATTAATCTACCAGCTCCTGAAAATATTGGAAATAGTATTACCTGAATAATCAGCCATACTACTCCTGTGCATATTACCAAATTTGTACCACCATACCACAAGGACATGTGCTCCACTATGTTAATATCAGCCTTACATGTAATAGCCAGAAGCTGGAAGCAACCCAACTGTCCCTCAAACAAAGAATGGTTACAGAAAATGTGGTTCATTTACACAATGGAATGCTATTCAGCTATTAAAACCAAGGACATCTGGAATTTTGCAGACAAATGGATGGAACTGGAAAATATCATCTTGAGTGAGGTAACTCAGACTCCAAAGGACATGCATGGTATGTACTCAGTGATAAGTGGATGTTAACCAAAAAAGATAGAATACCTAGGATACAATGGGGGAACAAAATGATTATGGGAAGCAGAGAGAGGGAGGGACCTGGGTTGGAGGGGCGAGGGGTAAGGGTAAAAGGGAACAGCATTAGGTATGGGAAGAACAGGAGAGAAGTTCAGTGGGCCATGAGAATGAATGGAGATAAGCAGCCTCTTGGAGTAGGAGATGGGGGGACCCTCTAGGAGGTCCCAGAGACCCTTGAGTTGAGAGAATCTCAGGACTCAGTGGGGGTAGCCTTAGCCAAAATGCCCAACACTGTGAAGACTTAATCTGAAGAGTCCACTATCCAGTAGATAGGCCTCTGGAGGGACAAGGTTAGCCACCCACAGTCAAAATTTCTGACCCAGAATTATTTCTATCTAAAAGAACTGCAAGGACAAAATTTGAGAAGAGACTGAAGGAAAGGCAGGCCAGTGACAGACCCAACTTGAGATCCATCTCATGGGGGCAGGGTGCACCAAGGCCTGACACTATTACTGAGGCTATGATGTGCTTATAGGCAGGAGCCCAGCATGGCTGTTCTCTGAGAGACCCTACAAGCAGCTGACTTAGACAGATGCAGATACTTACATTCAACCATTTTATTGAAGTCAGCGACCCCTATGGTCAAATTAGGGGAAGAATTGAATAAGCTGAAGGAAGGGCAGACCCATAGGAAGACCAACAATCTCAAGTAACCTGGACCCATGGAAGCTCCCAGAAACTGAGCCACCAACCAGGGGTTGGATGCCCCCAAACATGGGCTGGTCTGATGTCCTGAACACAAATATAGCAGAGAATTGCCTTGTCTGGCCTCAGTGGGAGAATATGTGCCTAATCCTGGAGAAACTTGAGGAATCAGGGAAGGGGGATGCCTGGTAGGGTAAGGGGAAAGAGGGAACACCCTCTTGGAGGCAATAGGGAGGAGGAATGGGATGAAGAACTGTGGGAGGGGATATGGGAGGTGGGCAATGGCTAGACTATAAATAAATACATTTTAAAAAACCAAACAAAAACCACAAAGGCTGTCTGACTTTATCTTACACTCCTGTAATTCCATCTCACCATGCACTGCCAACCTTGTCTTTGCTAAATGTGTTCATGTCTTTGAATTTCACTATTTTATCATGAGCTTTCTTTTCTCTTAGTAGTTCCCACTTTCTCAGTGTATCACTCTACAAAGTTTAAGTTGTATTTGGATTTATTTATTTGTGTGTTTGTGTGTGTATGTTTGTGTGTTGTGTGTTCTCCTGCACTCACACCATGACAATCATGTAGAAGTGAGAGGACAACTTTCATGTATCACTTCTTTCCTTCCAACATGCATGTGCTAGAGATTGTATTCAGGTCATTAGCTTTTCTGACAGGAGCCTTTTCTCAGTGAGCCATCTTACTTGCCCTAAGATTGTTTTCTCTTTATTTCTGTTTTATGTCCTGTTTCTATTATGCAAAATCTGACTTGATTTTTTAAATGCTTCTTATCACATATTAAGTTTTGTGAAGGACAGATAGCTGATTACAGTAGATTAAGCTCCTTTTTTGTATAGTATAACTTGCTTTTTTGCAAGATAGCTATTTGAAAAAAATCTCAAGATCAGACTATTAGAAAACTGTAGTGAGGACATTGAGGTCTTAGGAAGGATTTTTGGAAAACATATGCTGTTGGAGCTAAGATCCCAGGGATGAATAGAATTGAGTTTTCTCTCAGGGAGAATGACTTCATTCAAGAGAACATGCATGTGCTTGCTTGCTTTCTTCTTCTTCTTCTTCTTCTTCTTCTTCTTCTTCTTCTTCTTCTTCTTCTTCTTCTTCTTCTTCTTCTTCTTCTTCTTCTTCTCCTCCCCCTCCTCCTCCTCCTCTTCTTCCTCTTCCTCCTCCTTTTCCTTCTCCTCTTCCTCCTTTTGCCCTTCCTCCTCCTCCTCCTCCTTTTCTTCCTCCTCTTTCTTCTTCTTTTAGGAATGAAAGATTAATTTTATTCATGGTTTGAAGAATACAATGCATCAGGATTCAAAAATCACAGCAGGTACATAGGGTCACATTGCTTGTGTGATTCATAAGCATAAACAGATGAGTAATCATATTATGCCTGGTCTTTCATTTTTCCCCTTTATCATTCCAAGATGATACTATGGAAGGTACCACCCACATTCAAAGTGGATCTTTCCTTCTCAATGAAATCTCTCCTGAGACAACTTTATCTTCACAGAAATGCCAAGATGAGTATTCAAGGTGATTCCAAATTGCCCATAGGTATACATTGAGGGTGATTCCAAATCCAGTCCAGTTAACACTGAAGATTAGTCATAGCAATCATGTAATTCTCCCATGGGCCATGGTGTTAACTGACTCACTTTGCATGATGTGGTGGTGCTTTCCTCCTGATCCTTATCCCTGAGATTTCTCCATGTTTAGAATCCTTCTCAATGAACTCTTCTTTTTAAATTTTTGTTATGTATTTTTTAATTTATATTTTAAATGTTATCCCCTCTGAAAACCCCATATCCCATAACCCTTCCCCCTGCTTCTATGAGGGTGCTCCCCCACCCACCCACCCAACCACCCACTCCCACTTCCTTGTCCTGGAATTCCCCTACTAAATGTACAAAGCATAGCAAGTATCTGGGACCAGCTAGAAGGGACAGCATCATCAGACACAGAATGAGTGTAAAATATGAGTAAGGAGTTAGCAACAGTTAGATCAGGGTGAGAAGTATGAATTTCCATCTTAATTCAAACAGCAATGGAAAGGTATTTATTTTAAGTAAAAGAGTGGTTCAAAAGGAAATTTATTATAAGATGATGAAACTAGACAAAATTCATTGGGAAAGGTTAAAAGACAACCTGAGAGGAGTGATCTAATATAAGCCTGATAAATAAAAATGGAGTGATGTGGGCATCTTCAGGAGAAATATCAATCTCATTAATTTGAAGACATCATGGTAAATGCCATAATGTGTTGAACAAAAGTGCTTTACTGAGGAGACTTGGGAGTTGGCTTCATGTTTATTGTTGTTTTTGTCAACTTGACACAAGATAGATTCAATGGCAAGAGAAACCTCAATTGAGAACATATCTCCATAAGATCAACCTGTAAATAAGACTATGGAGTATTTTCTTGATTGATTATTGATGTGGGAAGGTCGAGCTTAGCATGCAAAAGAGAAAGTGGCCTACACTGTTCTCCTTAAAACTCTAGGCCTGGGCAGTTCTGCCCATAGACTAATCTGGGTGTGTACCAGGGACCACATCTTCCTTCTTTCTTAAATGCAGTGTGTTGATTTTGAATTTGCATAGTGATTAGAAGGGAACTGCTTCCAAAGTATAGTACATACACAGAAAAGACAGTGTGCTATCCATCACACTGGATAAATAAAAGTTGTGTGTTTATGATTTAGCAGCAGAGTTTATGATGATAAACCAATTTAGCTGATAAATGATACCCCAAACTTAGATCTTCTGACCTTTCAGACATCAAATTATCAATCTAATTATTGACTAATGGTTGTAGAATTGAAACAGGGGGTTCAGATTGACTTATGGTTTATGTTTTATAGATAAAGTAATATTTTTTTCTAAGGGTACAGACCTTGGAGCATGCAATGGTTATTATTGATTGTCAACTTGATATAAGCTAGAATCATTCAAAGCACAAACCTCTAGGCATTTTTGTGAGGGATTTTTCTATATTAGATGTAATGAAGTGGGAAGAATGCCTTAAGCCTTAGGGGAATTTCATGAGCTAGGGTCCCAGACTATAGTCAGCTGAATACTAGCATTCACCTCTCTCTTGTTGAGATAATTATTTTGTATACTGTGTGAATATGTGTCTCTCTCTTCCCTAACCTGCCTAAGGCATCTTTGGATTTTGTTTAATAAAGAGTTCAATGAGCAATAGTTAGCCAGGAAAGGAGAGGAAGAACTTCTGGGTAAAGATAGGAACTCTGGGAAAGAATCAGGATCAGAGAATTCTCCAGCCAGACAGGAAGAATCAGATGCTGGAGCAAGAGACTGAGAGGTAACTAGTCATATGACAGAACTTAGAATAGAATAAACTGGTTAATAAGTTACAAGAGCTAGTAGAGAACTTTTAAGCAAAGGCCCATGGCATTGATAGTTGGAAAAAAAAGAAGCAAACTGCTTAGGTGATCATAGGCCAAAACTAAAGGTATTTATAAATGATATTGAAATTGAAGGTATGGCAGACATAGGAGCACATGTAACAATAATTTCATCTTAATCTTGGCCTTCATATTTGCTTCTGCAGGAGGTAAATATTCAGTTTCTAGGGGTTAGAACTTTATCCCAAATAAAAGAAAATGTGAAGTTGCTTAGATGTGCAGGTCCAGAAGGTCAAATAGAAAATCTGTGCCTGATATAGCCATGAATTTATGGGGATGTGGTTTGTTGCAGCAAAGGAAAACACAGATTAACGTTCTCTCAATCTCAGATATAAACCATAAGATAAAAAAATTAAAAATACATTAAAAATGTTGAAAGGTGTTATCAAGAACAGTCACAGACTGTCCACATTGTTCAAAAGAAGGACATGACAGGTGTTAAGACACCCAAGAGATAGATTACATAGTGCTTTATTATATTTAAATTTTTAAATGCTATTGAGCAAAAAACAACAGCTGCTGAAAGACATTGGACTGTGCAAAAAATTGGCTGAATGAAGTCATTCTATATATTATAAGGATGTCTTTACTTCAGAATGGAAGTCAAGAAATCTGCTGCATTGGGGAAGAGGTTATTCCTTTATTTTTACAGGAAATGAAACATATGGATTTCTACAAAATACATAAAAATTAGATTTGACCCTCGGGAAAATTCCTGAAAATTTCAGCTGCAGACATAAAGGAAGAAACCCAAAAGAACAATAAAACAAGTGACTTAAAATTGATCCCTCTACCTGGGAATAGCTCTGAGATTGGCAGGGACATGAATGTCTCTGCATAGCTGATAAATCCTGTTTGCTCCAGAGTCCTCAGGTCTTATTATTATATGCCATCCTTTCATATGGCATGGATAGAGATTTATATTCCAGTTTGGTTATATAGTTCAATCAAAGAACAGGGAATCATCTTTAGCTGATTTGTGCACACTGCACATTCTATGCATGTGTTAATGCACGAATGTATTCACCTTTAAAATTTTATGGGTTTTCAGAGCAAAAGGACCAGATACCAGCTAAGACAAGTAGCCCAGGAGATCCAGTCTCACAGACTGTCTCAGTAACTAATTCCTCAAAAATCTGCAACTAAAATAGCTTCAAAATGGCTCGATAAGATGGTCTATCCTCTCAGACTGTTCCAGTCAGGACTTAATTTAAGCGCTGTTCTTTTCCATCACAAGGTGACTGGACAGCAAATGATGCAGCTAGATCTCCTAAGACTTGGCCAATGTCCTAATTTTCTTAGGGTTCCCAAAAGATGCCATTGTCCCCAGACATGCAATTTTAAGAGAATGATGCCCTCATTTCTCAGAGGTGGGGCAGATGGTATCGATCATTCAGTAGGTTATGGATGTTGGTTGTTCTTTAGGGAGGGTTGGTCCCAAATTGTTAATGGGGAGGAAATAAAGTATAGAAGCTTAGATTAAGGGATGTCTTTCTTTTTTTCTTTTCTATATCCTTTTTTCTTTCCTATCTAGTGTTAGAAGGGAAAGAGGGAGAAGGAATAAAAGAACAAAGTGGGTATAGGAATGATAGGATATAAATGTGGATTATTGAATATACTTTTAGACTAGAAAGCATTGGCATGGAATTTTGTATATTGATAGAAACTTAAGCCTATTTTTGCTACAACATAATATATATATATATATATATATATATATATATATATATATATATATATATCTACTCTTGCTTAAGGTATTGTACATATGCAACTTATTTTAAGATATATAATGTAATAAAACATTTTTGTCTTTGAAAGTTACAATTACCAACTGTTTAGGATAACTAAGAAATGCATGTTAGTAGTCAGTTAATCAAACTTGTGGTCATGTTATTTACTAATCTAGTTAATTATAAAAATAAGCTTTATTAAGGCTCTTGTAGATTATTTCCAATGTTAAGCAAATAGTAAATAACTGATAACAAGCAATTCTTACCTATTCAAATACAGTACAGATAGATGGATGATCTTCAAAAACTTCAGAGACCTACAGAATACAGTACTTAAGATGTTTTAATAATAAAAGGTTACTTATTTTTTTTATTGACTATAATCTTCATTTACATTTCAAATGCTAAAACCTTTCCTAGTTTCCCCCCTCCCTGAAAACACTCAACCCCTTCTCCCATCCCCTGCCTCCAAGTATATGCCCCTCCACCTGACTCACTCCCAACTCCCCCACCCTTGATTTCACTTTGTTGGGGCAGCTATTGAGCCTTCACAGGTCCAAGGACCTCTCCTCCCATTGATGCCTGACAAGGCATTTCTCTGCCACATTTTTGGCTAGAACCATGTGTACCCCTTGATTGATGGTTTAGTCCCTGGGAGTCCTGGGGTGTCTGGGTGGCCAACCTCATTGTTCTTCTCATGGGGCTGTAAACCCCTTCAGCTCCTCCAGTCCACCCTCCAACTCCTCCATTGGGGACCCCATGCCCAGTCCAATGGTTGGCTGCTAGCATCTGCCTCTGTATGTGAAAGGCTCTGGCAGTGCCCCTCCAGAGAAAACCATAACAGGCTCCTTTTGGTATGCACTTCTTGTCATCCATAATAGTGTTGGGTTTGCTGACTGTTTATAGGATGAATCCCCAGGTAGGGCAGTCTTTGGGTGGCCTAAAAGGCTACTTATGTCTTCATGACAGCAAGACATCTCTGCTCCTTGTAGCACCACCATACTATGTCTAAGAAGATGAGGAACATTGAAGAATCACCATATGGAGTTTAGTTCAAATGTGTCCAAGCTAGCTAACTGGGCAAAAACTGCCCTTGTATTGGGTGCTGATAGCAAGCTGTTCACACTGTGGATAAGCAAGACACAAAGGAAGGTGACTGCCACTGTTTGTCAAGACAAGGTAGGTCAATCCTTCAGTACTCCTGCTTCACAAAAAGTCTGTCAGATACTTTGGGCTCATAAGCTGAACATGGATGCTCCAACATTTCAAAGGAACTTTGGGTGTCTTTCAGGCAGCCAGCAGTCTCTATCATTTCTACAGTTTTAGAAAGTGCATGCTCTGCAATTTCTCTTTACTCAGGTAATATTTATCCTTCTGAAGACTCTGATGGAGTTGAAGACTAGATAGTGATAATCTCACAGATAAGCTTAGGTTGTTTAGATTTAAGAAAAATATATTAAGGTAAAAATGATACCTTTAGGTTGATAAACACAAAGTATGATAGAAAGTAATTTAGGTACAGAACTTTGGATTCATCAAGATAGTGCTTCCTCTAAGGTTGCCAAAAAAAAATGAGCTAGATGTTGTTAATGTAATTTTTACCTGATAGTTTTCATAATTGTTCTTATTGTATATAGCTTATTTATCTTAAAGTAATAGTCTTTTATTGGACTAAAAGGAGGAGATGTTTGGAAAATCTTTTTGTACACTGTGCAAAAGTATTTCTCCATTCTTTCTCACCTGCCCAAGGAACCTTATTATTGACTTAATAAAGAGCTGAATGGCCAATTAGGCAGAAGAGGATAGGCAGGGTATCAAGGCAGAGAGAGGAAGAAGAGGAGGAGGAAGAGGAGGAGGAAGAGGAGGAGGAGGAGGAGGAGAAAGAAAAGAAGGCATTTCTAACATATTCCCCAATGTTGATGCTGCAGGTGGTGGGATCTATCTATAGGTACCTGGAGAATCACTGGTTGTTGTGATGTTGGAGGCAGATATACAACCACTAATGGGGCTGTGGAACATATTCCTATGACCTTCTTTTCTTTGTTCTATAGAACTTCCTTTGTTAAATTGATGGAGCTCTTTGTCATGTTTCCTAGATAATAACAAAGATTGCAAAGATGATTTTGGTCCTGAGCTTATGGGTTAAGACAATGACAGAAATAAATATAATTACAAATACAGTGTTGGGGGGACACTTTGAGGGGCTACATGGGAACTGCATATTGGTACTTTGTTGATTTTCTCATTTAACAAAGGCCCTTAAGGTTCAAACCTAAAGTTATATTGGAAAAAAACCAACATGGGTCTAACTCTATTTGAAAATCATTTCATATCTCTTATTTTACAAAATTTCATATGGGTTCATTCTAATTCTCCCCCTTGAGTCTTTATCCCTACTTCCTTTCCTTTCTTTCTTCCTGTTCTATAAAACATAGAATATTGGAGGCCTTAAGACTTTGGGATCCAAATATTAATATTTATAAGTTTCAAAGTTTTGCATTGTGCATAAAGGGCACAAAGAACATAAACATCAGACATGAGGCAGATTTGTCTCTACAACAGGTCAAGAGTAATAATAGAAATGGAGCTAACATACATAATTTCAGTGAATTGAGTCTTAGCATAGAGGCTGGATTATTGTGTGACTTCTTTATGGATGAAGTGTGGAATGTCAGAATCTGATATTGAGACTGGCAAAGATGATGGTCTCTGAACCCAAATGCAAATTCTTCCTTTTCCTTTTCTTATCCCAATCCAAACTTTTAGAAGCAGGGAAGGAGGATGTAAAGGATATAGGAAAACTACAACTAATAATGTTATTTTTTAAGCATGAAGGTTATAATTAGACTGTCCTATTTAACTAGGAATAATGATGCTTCTGTAGGGCGACCTTCTGTTTTGTTGAAATCTGTATCTTTTTATTCCACGGTAAAGATGTTACAACGTCTTATTTGACATTTCCTTCATATACTCAAACCACTCATGCTTTGAAAAAAAATAGCACTGTGAAAATGTTTGTCACTTTATTGGAAGGGAATTATTTTGTGTACAATAAAAGATTTCATAATGTAGAAGTCCTGAACTGAAACAATTGCTCGTTTACTTCCATACAGAGCATCCAGGCCAGAAATGTGAGACTGAGTGCAGTGCTCAGCAATGTTTGATGAAGAGCAGGAGCTCACAAATGTCACTGAGGAACTCACACATGGGATAGGCAATAGGTGTTCACACATGGCACACATGGAACAAGACTTGGTTGTGCCACCTTGTTAGTCTAGTAATGCTAGTATGAACAGGATTTCCATGCAAAATTACACAGGCTTATAGGTAAAAGTAAAAATCAAAATATAGCTCAAAGTCATATTTTCTACGTCCCAATGTGTTTTTTATTATAGTGCAGATCAGAGATCCTTTTTTCTCAAGAAGGCTAGGAAGGTTGAGTATTTGATTCATATCATTAGCAAAACATTAACCACCTTTTAAAATATTATTTATAATATCCTCACAATCACATTTTTGCTATTTTATAAACTTTACTACAAAAACTTGCAAGTAACAAAATCACACGTGAAAATTAATCAGATTCAATGTCTTCACATCTCAAAGAACTTCTATACAGTTTGAATAGATTCTAAAGCTATATATTTGGTTTTACACTTTCACTATCAAATGTATTTTACATATTTTTCCACCATGGAAATCAAAAACTCCATGAAATAAATAAAGCTAGAAAATCCATTGGTGTTATATCCTCTTTTATAACTTTAGTCTATTACCTGTGTTCTGTCCTTCCTCATCCCAGTATTTAGCCTTTCTTGTTCTGTTTTCTGTATGTTAGATTGCTGTATTAAGTGACTAAATACTAAGCTTTATTATTAAGATGAAAGTCCCACAGGCCTCTGCCTGCTATATAAAAGGAGAGAACTGTTGTTTTATGAGATAACTTGGTCTGCATATAGCTACTAGGGACTAGCAACTCTTACCTGAAAAGTAATGACGGCCTTAGTTTAACACTAAATGATCAAGCCCAGAATGGCTTATAAACATAAACAGGCAATCCAGCCATGGCACTAATATAGGTATTTTGTTTAGCTCATGGATGCAAGAAACATAGCCAGCAGGGCCAGTAGAGGTCACACCATGAAGCAGAGCCTGAGGTGAAAGAGCATCACTTACCTGGGAAAAGTCAGGTACTCCGTCATTTTAATAGCACACTAATTCCAAAAAGTTTTAGCACTTATGGCCTTGAAGCTTAATTACTCTCATTTATCTTGCTAATAAATGATGGTAGAGCTTACAAAAGCCAGTGATTTGCAAGTGGTAAGTAAGTGAATGTGGGTGCATAGTAATACGGGAACAACCTTGGCACATGATGCCAAAAGTGTACCCAGAGTACCAAACTAACAAATCACGGTGCCTGGCATGCAATGGTGGTGACTCTTTCATGGTTTCTCTCCACAGCTGACTGAGAATAAATTCTTTTGGCACATGTAATTTTAGTACCTAAATATTAATACCTAAATAGAAACTAATAAAAACAAGAAATAATTCTGAGATTGAGATCTGGGAAGGGCAGGCTTGGCTTTAGCCATGTTGAAATCCCTGAAGGGTAATAGAAATGAATATACAGCATTGAAGAGAATTTCCACATAATGGCAATCCTAAACTCCAATATCAGACTGAGTGTAGGAGCTCATTAGGGCTCATGTGGATTAATGATTTGCCAAGGTTGAAGGACAAATTTGAAGGATAAGATAGCTTTGCTTTGGTTTTGGAATCAGCTCTGGAAGCTATTCGGAATGGGAAACCTGTTTTTTAAGTTAATGTGTGCCTGTTCTTTCTCAAACTACTGGTTACTAGAAAAGGAGCAACATCTTAGCTGTTTGAAACTAACCCACACTACAATCCTCTTTTACAGAGATACTTAGATTTTACTCTTAATCATGTCTCTATTTCCAGACTCTGGGGGAAAGACACAGTTACATATGGTGAGCATTAGTCTGAAGTGGCCTGTTTGTGTTTGCTAAGTCCTCTCATTAAATTTTTGGATGGCTTCCTATCCAGCTTATCCTGCTAATTCTGAAGTTTGTTCAGGTGTTTAATGTGAAGGATTTTAAAGGCAGGCAAATAGCCCCCAGAGCTAGAACAAAAGCATGAATGAGAACCAGCTAGGAGCCTCATGTGTTCTAGGTGAAGTTGGAGAGAAGATGAGCAGATGGCAAACTGTGACAAGCAAGATAAAAGAGAAATAAAAAACTAAAACAGGAATGGCCGTCCCTAAAAGTCTCACAGAAAACAATGAGGGCTGTAGTTTACTGAGCCCTGAATGCGCGCTGTCAGCGCAGTGCTGAGATAGCATGGTGGTGAAAACGATGACCACTTCTGAGACGCTTTGCTCTTTGAAAGGAGTGTGCCCTTGGATTAATAACACATTGAATCCTGTGTTTTTACTAAGCAGAAGCTCTTACATCCTTGAACATAGAAAAGGTATCAGATTCAGAGGACTAGGAATGTGGTACCATTTGTCCAGGACATGGAGAGTAAATGGGAGAAGCCAGATTAGCAATGGGGAACAAGAGGTACTCAGTATGCAGTTATTCACTCTAGGAAGGGATCCACTGAGTAGGAACTGCTATTAGAGAAACAGAAGCCCCTTTTCCTGAAGTTAACTGTGAGCAAGAAGAGACATTTGTCCCAACTCTGACAATTCAGTTGCCTAGTGTTTCTAAGACATCAAGACAGGGGTCTATGTTAAGGATCATGGTTACATAGTGGAATCTTTTGACAGATTTCACTCTCACAGAGTTCACAGTCAGTCTCTAAATAAATCACCCTGGAGGCTGTAAAAAATAAAAACCTAATTAAAATGATACCCCTCAAAAATAGAGTACTGAACAACCATTATGAAAAAAGCAACATACTTGGTAGTTAAGATAATTCATTCTGTATACTCTACATAATACTGTGATATGGATATAACAAGACTTTATAGGCCAGGAAATAAAACTTGGGTAAGTTAAAACAGCTTGGTGGGACATCCTCAGTAAATGACAGTACTGGATTTATACAAGCATTGTCTAAATGTAAAGGTATGGAGCATGCATGGCACTTTGTCAGGAGACTGAAACTTCTGTGCCTATGTGAACAGTTATTGAAAGAAAAATGTTTCTCTAGAGCAGAAAAAAATGTGGGAAGTTATAATGATGAATAAGCTTCCAGATAACAGACATGTCAGTATTCTACATAACTTCCCACAGTTGGTTGAATTCATATCAGCTCTAGAATGCCCAAGTATTTGGTTTTGTCTGATCTCCTTGCCAAAAAAAACTGCTTTTCTTGATATTGGTCATATGCTCAAAATCTCAATCTAGTGAATCTGTTGAAGCATGCTATATATTATCTTCCTTTCTGGTGGGAATCATTTCAAATAAAATTTATCATAGGATATGATAGCATTATTATATATTGTTGCATTTTATCAAATATATTATTTAAGATGTATAAAACATAGGCTAGATGTTTAATACAAGAATTATAAATTTATGTAAAATATATGCAATAAGGGCATATAAATATAAAATATAATGGTTAGACTTTGCTTTTATAGGAATGAATTTTACATTACCTGACAGGTTTTAAAAAGTCACATTTATAATTTAATTTTTTCCAGTATTATTTTGGCTACTAAAAATGAAAATATATATATATGTTCTCATATATTATACACATATACACACACATATAAAATGAACTATGTTGTATTCCTAGGATAAATCTCAATTGATGTTTAATTTTTTAATATGTTAATGGGTTGGACTTGTTCCTCTTAAGTTGAGAATTTTTTTTTTATTTTCTAAGTTATTTTATTTACATTCCAAATCATTTCCCCTTTCCCGTTTCCTTCCTCCCCGAATGTCCCATAAGCTCCCTTCCCTCCCTATGTTCCCCATTCAAACCCATCTCACTTCTCTGTCCTGGCATTCCCCTACATCCAGTCTTTCCAGGACCAGGGGTCTCTCCTTCCATCTTCTTGGAAATCTATTAATATGCGAATTGTGTCAAGGGTATTCCAAGATTCTGGGTTAATATCCCCTTATCAGTGACTGCATACCATGTGTGTTCTTTTGTGATTGGGTTACCTCACTAAGGATGATATTTTCCAGTTCTGAACATTTGACTAGGAATTTTGTGAATTCATTGTTTTTAATTGCAGAGTAGTATTCCTTTGTGTAAATATACCACATCTTCTTAATCCATTCATCGGTTGAGGGACATCTGGGTACTTTCCAGCTTCTGGCTATTATAAATAAGGCTGCTATGAACATAGTGGAGCATGTGTTCTTATTGCATGCAGGTAAAGCCTCTGGGTATATGCCCAGGAGTGGTATAGCCGAATCCTCCAGGAGTGTCATGCCCAGTTTTCTGAGGAACCGCCAACGGCTTTCCAGAGTGGTTGTACAAGCTTGCAATCCCACCAGCAGTGGAGGAGTGTTCTTCTTTCTCCACATCCTCGGAAACAACTGCTGTCTCCTGTGTTTTTGATCTTAGCCATTCTGACAGGTGTGAGATGGAATCTCAGGCTTCTTTTGATTTGCATTTCCCTAATGACTAAGGATGATGAACATCTCTTAGGTGCTTCACAGCCATTAGATATTCTTCAGGTGAGAACTTTTTGTTTAGCTGTGTATCCCATTTTTTAATAGGGTTACTTGGCTCTCTGGAGTCTAACTTCTTGAGTTCTTTGTATATATTGGATATTAGCCCTCTGTCGGATGTAGGGTTGGTAAAGATCATTTCCCAGTTTGTTGGTTGCCGTTTTGTTCTTTTGACAGTGTCCTTTGCCTTACAGAAAGTTTGTAATTTTATGAGATCCCATTTGTCAATTCTTGATCTTAGAGCATAAGCTATTGGGGTTCTTTCTGTTCAGGAAATTTTCCCATGTGGCCATGTGCTCAAGGCTCTTCCCTAGTTTCTTTTCTATTAGTTTCAGTGTGTCGGGTTTTATGTGGATGTCCTTGATCCACTTGGAGTTGAACTTAGTACAAGGAGATAAGAATGGATCGATTTGCACTCTTCTGCATGTTGACTTCCAGTTGGACCAGCACCGTTTGTTGAAAAGGCTATCTTTTTTTCACTGGATGGTTTTAGCTCCTTTGTCAAAGATCAAGTGACCATAGGAGTATGGATTCATTTCTGGGTCTTCAATTCTGTTCCATTGATCTACATGACTGTCACTATATCAATACTATTTAGTTTTTAACACTATTGCTGTGTAGTACAGCTTGTGGTCCAGGATACTGATTACCCCAGATGTTCTTTTACTCTTGAGAATAGTTTCAGCTATCCTGGGTTTTCTGTTATTCCAGATGAATTTTTGAATTGCTCTTTCTAACTCTATGAAGAATTGAGTTGAGATTTTGATGGGGATTGCATTGAATCTGTATATTTCTTTTGGCAAGATAGTCATTTTTACTATATTAATCCTGCCAATCCATGAGCATGGAAGATTTTTCCATCTTCTGAGGTCTTCTTCAATCTCTTTCTTTAGAGACTTGAAGTTCTTGTCATATAGATCTTTCACTTGTTTGGTTAGATTCACACCAAGATACTTTATATTGTTTGTGGCTATCATGAAGGGTATCATTTCTCTTATTTCTTTCTCAGCCTGCTTATCCTTTGAGTATAGAAAGGCTACTGACTTGCTTGATTTGATTTTATATCTGGCCACTTTGCTGAAGTTGTTTATCAGCTGTAGGAGTTCTCTGGTGGAGTTCTTTGTGTCACTTAAGTATACTATCACATCGTCTGCAAATAGTAATAGTATGATTTCTTCCTTTCCTATTTGTATCCCTTTGACCTCCTTTTGTTGTCTAATTGCTCTAGCTAGAACTTCCAGTACTACATTGAAAAGATATGGAGAGCTTGCAGAGGGACCCCCGCACTGGGCAGGAGCCTACCAGCTTCCCTTTGGTGACCTCTGTTCCTGGATCGACTGCACTGACGAGACAGGTACCCAGGTTCCCCCAATATAACATCGCTTGGAACACAGACTGTTGGGCTTCCATCTACGCACAAGAGCGGGACAGCGCTGTGGTTGTCTGGGCACCAGCTATGCTGTGGGCCATCTCCCCTGCAGAGTGATCTGCCCTGAGAGTGTGTAGAGTGCACTCCGCCATCTTTGCTCCAACATCAGGGCAGTTGGGACCTCCAGGCTCAGAGACAGTCAGGCATAATATCGCTTGGGTCTCAGGCAGCTTGTGTGTACCCTGCTCCCAAGAGCTGGGCAGGTCTGCAGTAACCGATGCACCAGCTCTGCTGAGGGACTTCTGCCCTGCAGAGGAACCCCCCCTTCGCCCCACCCCTGGGAGAGATCACACACCGAAGCACAGGGCGGAAGTCTACCAGCCTCCCTTTGGCGACCTCTGCTCCGGGAATCCACTATGCTGAGCCTTTGGATGTGCAGGGATTCCCCAATATAACATCACTTGGGGGAAGGCACATCAGGGTTTCAAAGTCACTCAGGAGCAGGGCAGGCCCTAGAAATCGGTGCCAGGGGAATCCCAGTAATCCAGGGGAGTCAGAAATAGCTTTGCAGTATCACAGGAGGTCCAACCAACAGCCAGTGACAACAGGTCCAACTAACACCAGAGGTAACCAGATGGCAAAAGGCAAACATAGGAACGTTACTAACAGAAATCAAAGTAATATGGCACCATCCGAACACAACTCTCCAACAGCAGCAAGTCCTGGATACCCCTCCACACCTGAAAGACAAGATCTGGATTTAAAATCACTTCTCATGATGCTATTAGGGGATTTCAAAAAGGACACAAATAAATCTAATAAAGAATTACAGGAGATCATGAATCAACGGTTAGAAGCCCTTACAAAGGAAACACAAAAATCTCTTAGAGAAATGCAGGAGAACATGGATCAGAAGATGGAGGCCCACAAGGAGGCATCACAAAAATCGCTTAAAGAAATGAATCAACGGGTAGATGCACTTTCAAAGGAATCACAAAAATCGCATAAAGAAATGCAGAAGAATATGGGTCAACAGATGGATGTCCATAGGGAGGCAACACAAAAATTGTTTAAAGAAATTAATCTACGGATAGATGCCCTTACAAAGGAAACACGAGAATTGCTTAAAGAAATGCAGAAGATGATGGATCAACAGATAGAAGCACATGAGGAGGAAACACAAAAATCACTTAGAGAAATACAGGAGACCTTGGGTCAACATGCAGAAATCCTGAAAGAGGAAACGCAAAAATACCTTAAAGAAATACAGGAAAATACAAACAAACAAGTGAAGGATCTCAGCAAATCCATCCAGGATCTAAAAAAGGAAGTAGAAACAACTAAGAAATCACAAAGGGAGACAACTTTGGAGATAGAAAACCTTGGGAAGAAATCAGGAGACATAGATGCAAACATCAACAATAGAATACAAGAGATGGAAGAAAGAATCTCAGGTGCTGAAGATACCATAGAAAGCATCAACTCAAAAGTCAAAGAAAATGAAAATGCAAAAAACGTGTAACCCAAAACATCCAGGAAATCCAGGAAACAATGAGAAGACCAAACCTAAGGATTCTAGGTATAGATAAGAGTGAAGATTTGCCTCTTAAAGGGCCAGTAAATATCTTCAACAAAATTATGGAGGAAAATTTCCCTAACCTAAAGAGAGAGACGCCGATGTGGAACTTCCCGGGAATTGCTCATGAGCAGGTTCTATGTGGAGGGAGAGCTGAAGAGTGAAACTACGGGGGTCGAGAGAAAAGAATACACAGAGACATTAGTGCATGGCTGTACAAAATCTTTCTACATTTCTTTTTTTTTAAAAGATTTATTTATTTATTATATGTAAGTACACTGTAGCTGTCTTCAAACACACGATCTCATTACGGATGGTTGTGAGCCACCATGCGGTTGCTGGGATTTGAACTCAGGACCTCCAGAAGAGCAGTCTGTGCTCTCAACCGTTGAGCCATCTCTCCAGCCCAAAACCCAGCATTAGCCTCCCCGTCGGGGAATTGAACCCCAGTCTCCCGTGTGACAGGCGGGGATACTCACCACTATATTAACGAGGAAAAGTTTCTACATTTCTTTGGGGACAAGAGCGACAATATATGTGCTGTGGGCGAGACCCTCCCTCCCAAAGCTGCAGAGTCTTCTCAGCAGGTCTCTGGCAGGCTGAGAGATGTTGCCATAACAGATCTCAGAAAGATCACAGGGTCAGCACTCAGCAGGAGATGGCGACTTGACTTTTGCAGGAAACTGTAGTGCCAGAGGGGCTCTGACATCTGTCAGGTGGGAGGAGGTATGGCTGGAATTCGTCAGCTCAGTGTAGGTGAAATGCAGGCAGCTGAATTTTGCCTAGAGGCTATATGGCATTACAATGGATCTCTACATCTCCTCCTTCCTTATTAGTTTAAACAAGTGGATAGTAAATCCGTCCATGATGGCGGGCTATTGACCAGGGGCTGGAGCAGGGGTCTAATTCCCCTCTTGGAGAACAAATAATTGTTTCCACCTTTTAGACAGCTCTTGGTGTCTTTTGCAGGGGAGGGGGCAGAGCCTTAGGTTAGTGGGACATCCCCACAGAGTGCATGGTGGTCAGAAGACTGACACCAACCCCTATGCAAATCAGACTTGCTCCCCAGAGACTCAGAACCAGATACTTAGATCCTCTCTGTGCAATGCTTCACTGTGCACCCCCTGATGCCCATGTCAGCTTGTAAGCAGACACACATAGATCTGAGTTCTATGTGGCTCCATGAAGGAGATCCATTTATATACTTTGATGCTGGAGTCACGTAATTGCCAAATGCCTTACTAGTCTTTAACAAACAGCCTGTTTTCAATTCAGGCTCACCTGAATGGAGACAATCTGCTTAAAATACAAGACAAAAAGTTAAGAAAGACACAATATTCAGTTGCAAATTAGCTTGTCTTTGGAAGGTCCCAGGAATTCAAATGTAAATGAATAGCTCACAAAGCTAAACTTCCCAGTGTGAAGGGAAATGGCTTTGAGAGTTAACAGAGACCTGTTACTTCTCAGAAAGAATGGAGACTATATTTGAAATTAACTCAGTTGGCTGATAATTATTATTAGCCATCTTCATAATTGGAATCTCCAATATTGGACTTATTACTAGAACACTTCATAATTGAGTAAACTGATCACATTAAAGGAAGGAGAAGAGTCATTGTAACTCTTCTTTTAGATTAATTTTTTTTAAGGCAGTTTTAACAGTCTCCACTGTTCTCTGTCCCACAAGATCTAAAGCTTACAACAAGACAGTGTATTTAATCTGGGACATAGGCAAGTAAAGTCACCATTGTCGGGGCACTCAGCAAATTCATAGGTCAGCATTATTTTTGGCATGTCACACTCATCACTATAGCAGCTAGAATGCTTCTGTAGCATTCTGTGGAAAAACATAAACATGCCTTCTTCTCCATATTAAATAACTGAACAGAATCTTGCCATATGACAATAAGTTGATCTTTTCATCTCACCTAGGCATGAGTATGCCTAGTTGTTGGATGCTATACACTCAGCAAGGAGTTCCTTGGCATCCATATTTTTAAAATTTCCTTAAAAATGTAAAGTATAATTTAAACAGTGTGCACAGGGATACAATTTCCCTCCTTTTTTGTTTTTTATTTAGAAGATATTGTTTAAAAGTTACACAATATCTAGTCCTTGAGAATTATATCATATTAAATTGTTAAAATCATCTCAAATATTTGATGACTGTAATAAATATCTAGTTCCATTATTTGTTTTAATCTTAATTGGAACACTAAGAATAGACAATAATATAGGCAATGACTATGTAAGCATAGAAAATAAATGTAGCATTTTTAGTTGCTTTTCCAGTTAGAGCAGTTGCAACTAGAAAGCCTGAAAATGTATCATTAGTCATGTGCACATATTTTAATTTTCTAAAATCAGAAATATGAGTACCATTCATTTGGAATTATTGATTAATTCCTCTAGAAGTAACACCATTATGTGGTACAGGAGAAGTTGAGGACACCAAGAACAAGCCTCTACAATTTGATGTGCACAATTTCTAAAAATATAAAATTATTTTTAAGCCATTACTATTTTGATGATGTAAAGAATATGATTGTATGGCCAATTGTTCCTATGCAAGGCCTATAGTCTGCCTAGGATACAAATCCCTCCTGCCCCTGGATGAGCTCTTAAATGTCCAGAGGACAGTCATTTGAAGGAACAGTATCTTCTCTTGACTTGAGTTGTATTTGCATACATCATTTCAAAATTTAAGAATTAGCAGTATCTAAAAAAGGAACAATTTCAAGCAATTATAAGCCATGAGTTATATATATATATATTGGCTATCAGTATATAAATTAAAGGCTTGATTGTTAACATTTTAAAAATAGTGGCTACAACACCCAAGTCAATTATCTGTGCTGAAGCAGGGGGAAACTCAAAAAGAATAAACATGTAATCCAATTGCATGAGCTTCACTCCCACAGTAGATGCATTCTTTATAGGATGCATGTTAACAACTTGTCTTTTGGATAACAATTACCAATTTTGCCTAAAAGGCTTGCCATGTAGTAGACCAACTATCAATACTCTGCAATGACCAATTTGATTGCTGTTTGAAACAAGGAACAAATGTTTCATCAGGTTCTTAAGACATTCCTTTTAAAACACTAACACACCAATATCTTTATCGGAGGATGTTAAAAATTTACTTGGAGATGAAAAAGTTGATTCTACATTAATGATCCCTTTGCCAAGGAATGGCAGTGAATACATAATATAGAACCTTCTGCAAATGCTTCAATTAACCTAGGATACAATTAATACATTACCTTTGAATCTTTTTAGGGGCAACAACTACTTAAAAAAAAATTTAAAACTCATTGTTAAGAGAAAAGGCCTATAATAAAATTCTATGAATATACACTGAAAGATTTAAAATCCTAACTTCTTGTACTGAAGCAGAGACGAAACATTTTTTTCTTACATAAGGTAAGGTTATCAGCCATTTCTTGAGGAAAAACCTTCTGCAAATGCTTTTACAATTATTAGGATCCCTAAAGCAAAAAAAAAAAAAAAACCTTTTAAATCTATAACAATTTTGTAGGTCAAATTTTAATATCTTCATAATTACTACATAGCCTCATTGATCTTTCATAGATCTTAAATTTGAACTATATCTTAAACCACACCTGGATAAATCTCCAGTGTAAATACCTTCTAATCTGAGCCTATTGTCTAAAGCCAGGCCCACACCGCATGTGTAGGACCTTAGCCTGCAGCCAGCCAATATGGTAATTTGAGGGCTCCTGTAAAGACTTTACTAAAATCTCACTGAAATCTCCTTTTTTATCTTGAGAAAAAAAAATTTACCTTTACAACTGTATCTAATAAACTTGTGAAAAAGTAGCAACAGGCCTATACTGGCCACAGCCGTTTTTAAACTTTATCACACTAGAAGTTATCTTTGAGAATCATGAGCCTTTAATTAGACTGGAAACTGCAGTTTTTAAACATAATTTTTAACTTTCTTTGTAATATTAGAAAATACCTACAACTTTGAAAAGTAAAGCCCAATTTTAAACTATCTATTCCTTTTAAAATCAATGGTAAAAACATTACTTGTACACTTTAAAGTTTGTCTGCCAGCTCTTATGTTTGAATGCATGACAGTGTAACTTATAATATCTCATTAAGAAAACATTATTTTAAATCTTATCTCTTTTTTTTAATAATATAAAGCTTCTTTATTCTTTTTATAATTTTATTTTCTAAGTTTTTTTTTAATTTACATTCAAAATCATTTCCCCTTTCCCATTTCCTCCCTCCCTGAAAGTCCCATAAGCCCCCTTCCCTCCCGCTTTTCCCCATTTTACCCCCTCTCACTTCTCTGTCCTGGCATTCCCCTTCATCCAGTCTTTCCAGGACCAGGGGTCTCTCCTTCCATCTTCTTAGAAATCTATTGATATGCGAATTGTGTCTAGGATATTCCGAGATTCTGGGTTAATATCCCCTTATCAGTGACTGCATACCATGTGTGTTCTTTTGTGATTGGGTTACCTCACTAAGGATGATATTTTCCAGTTCTGACCATTTGTCTAGGAATTTCGTGAATTCATTGTTTTTAATTGCAGATTAGTATTCCATTGTGTAAATATACCACATCTTCTGAATCCATTCCTCTGTTGAGGGACATCTGTGTTCTTTCCAGCTTCTGGCTAGTCAGTAGCCTTCCTATACTCAAAGGATAAGCAGGCTGAGAAAGAAGTAAGAGAAATGATACCCTTCATGATAGCCACAAACCATATAAAGTATCTTGGCGTGACTCTAACCAAACAAGTGAAAGATCTGTAAATCTTATCTCTTATAAGACTAATCTCTTAGGATCAGATCCACATAAAACATTATGCCAATCTGGACGTATCTTAGAGGCCTGTATTTCCTAGGTTGGGTCATGCCAAGTGCTGCTTAAGATGGCTCCAACCCTGAATTACCAGTTTTAAACTAATTTTTTGTTACCGACATTACATCTTTTAAAAAACTTATGAGCCAATATTCTATAGTCAAAACATTTAAACATACTTATGTCTTTAACATCAATTAGAAACAAGAATAAAGCAACTACGCAAGGCTTATAAATTTAAATCAAACACATTTTTTTCTTTCTCTAGCTGTAATTTTAAGAGAAAAAGCACTTTGGACCTAATAACTACAATTATATAGCTTTTTCTAGGATAAATAACCATAAACTGAAACTGCATTAAGAGATGGACCACCAGCAGATGAAGTTTTTACCATTTTTTCTTTTCAACATGAAACATAGAATAGCCATTCAAACAACAAGAAACAAATTGACACGTGGACATATTGGTGCACCAAGGACGAACGAAGGACATACCCCAAGGTCATGTAAATCAAGGGAAGCGCGCTTTCTATTTCTCCTTGTGCCTAGGAGACTTTTAAAATCTATTTTCTCTCTGTCTTTCTTGTGTTTCTAAAATCTGCTTTTCTCTTTTTTTGTTGTTTTTTTGTTTTTTATACTTTTTATTTTATTTTATTTTATGCCCTAATTTTCTCTCGCCTGGAGTTCGGTTTTAAACCGCAGCCAACTAGCCTGACAAAATTCCCGGTTTCACATCACTGTCACCCCTAGTTGATCTCAGCGTCAGGCTACACTGATTCACCTAGTCTTGCCGTATCCCTTCTTTCTGCCCCTTGGAACGATAGACTTTACTCTATGTTGCTTACCGGGCCCTGGATACGTAATCTTTATTTCTTCATTTCCGTGGAGCTCCACCAACTGACAGTGTTCCTCAGTAGTTCTCTCCTTTTCCACGTCACACGTTCGAGGCACCATCTGAAACTTCCCGGGAATTGCTCACGAGTGGGTTCTACATGGAGGGAGAGCTGAAGAGTGAAACTACGGGGGTCGAGAGAAAAGAACACACAGAGACATTAGTGCATGGCTGTACAAAATCTTTCTACATTTCTTTGGGGACAAGAGCGACAATATATGTGCTGTGGGCATGACCCTCCCTCCCAAAGCAGCAGAGTCTTCTCAGCAGGTCTCCAGCAGGCTGAGAGATGTTGCCATAACAGATCTCAGAAAGATCACAGGGTCAGCACTCAGCAGGAGATGGCGACTTGACTTTTGCAGGAAACTGTAGTGCCAGAGGGGCTCTGACATCTGTCAGGTGGGAGGAGGTGTGGCTGGAATTCATCAGCTCAGTGTAAGTGAAATGCAGGCAGCTGAATTTTGCATAGAGGCTATATGGCATTACAATGGATCTCTACACCGATGAACATACAAGAAGCCTACAGGACTCCAAACGGACTGGACCAGAACAGAAATACCTCCCGTCACATAATAATCAAAACATCAAATGTACTAAACAAAGAAAGAATATTAAAAGCAGTAAGAGAAAAGGGCCAAGTAACATATAAAGACCTATCCAAATCACATCAGACTTCTCACCAGAGACTATGAAACCCAGAAGATCCTGGGCAGATCTCATGCAGACACTAAGAGAAATCAAATGCCAGCCTAGACTACTATACCCAGCAAAACTCTCAATCACCATAGATGGAGAGACCAAGATATTCCATGATAAAACCAAATTTACACAATATCTTTCCACAAACCCAGCCCTGCAAAGGATAAAAGGTGGAAACCGCCAATACAAGGAAAGAAACAACACCCTGGAAAAAACAAGATAGTAACCTTCTTGCATCAAACCCAAAAGTAGATAACCACTCAAACATAAAGATAACGTCAAGAATAGCAGGTGACAATAATCACTATTCCTTAATCTCTCTTAATATCAATGGTCTCAATTCCCCAATAAAAAGTCATAGACTAACAGACTGGATACGTAAACAGGACCCAGCATTTTGCTGCATGTAGGAAACGCACCTCAGTGTCAAAGACAAACACTACCTCAGATCAAAAGGCTGGAAAACAATTTTACAAGCAAATGGTCCCAGGAAACGAGCCAGAGTAGCCATCCTAATATCAGATAAAATTGACTTTCAACCTAAAGTCATCAAAAAAGGCATAGAAGGACACTACATACTGATCCAAGGAAAAATCCACCAAGAAGAACTCTCAATTCTGAATATCTATGCTCTAAATGCAAGGGCACCCTCATTCGTTAAAGAAACTATACTAAACCTCAAAGCACACATCTCACCTCACACAATAATAGTGGGTGACTTCAACACCCCACTCTCTGAAATGGATCGTTCAGGAAAGCAGAAATTAAACAGGGACAGAGTGAATCTAATTGAAGCCTTGGACCAAGTGGAACTAACAGATATATTTAGAACATTTCATCCTAGAGCAAAAGAATATACCTTCTTCTCAGAACCTCATGGTACCTTCTCCAAAATCGACCATATAATTGGTCAAAAATCAGACCTCAACAGATATAAGAAGATCGAACAAATCTCACGCCTCCTATCAGATCACTATGGAATAAGGGTGGTCTTCAATGGCAACAAAAACAACAGAAAACCCACATACACATGGAGGCTGAACAATGCTCTACTCAATGATAACATGGTCAAGGAGAAAATAAAGAAAGAAATCAAAGACTTTTTAAAATTTAATGAAAATGAAGGCACAACATACCCTAATTTATGGAACACAATAAAAGCAGTGCTAAGAGGAAAATTCATAGCCTTGAGTGTCGCCTAAAAGAAACGGGAGACAGCATACACTAGCAGCTTAATGACACACCTGAAAGCCCTGGAACAAAAAGAAGCAAATACACCAAAGAGAAGTACAAGGCAGGAACTCATCAAACTCAGGGCTGAAATCAATCAAGTAGAAACAAATAAAACCATACAAAGAATCAACAAAACTAGGAGTTGGTTGTTTGAGAAAATCAACAAAATAGATAAGCCCTTAGCCAGACTAGCCAGAGAGCACAGAGACAGTATCCAAATTAAAAAAATCAGAAACGAAAAGGGAGAGATAACAACAGAAACTGAGAAAATTCAAAAAATCATCAGATCCAACTACAAAAGCCTTTATTCAACACAACTAGAAAATCTCGAGGAAATGGACAATTTCCTTGACAGATACCAAATACCAAAATTAAATCAGGACCAAATAGACCATCTAAACCGTCCTATAACCCCTGAAGGAATAGAAGTCATCATTGGAAGACTTCCAACCAAAAAAAGCACAAGTCAAGATGGTTTTAGTGCAGAATTCTATCAGACCTTCAAAGAAGACCTAACACCAATACTCTTCAAACTATTCCACAAAATAGAAACAGAAGGAACACTACCAATCTCGTTCTATGAAGCCACAATTACGCTAATACCAAAAGCACACAAAGATCCGACAAAGAAAGAGAATCTCAGGCCAATCTCTCTTATGAATATCGATGCAAAATACTCAATAAAATTCTTGCCAACCGAATCCAAGAACACATCAAAACGATCATTCACCACGATCATGTAAGCTTCATCCCAGGGATGCAGGGATGGTTCAATATAGGGAAGTCCATCAATGAAATCCACTACATAAACAATCTCAAAGAAAAAAACCACATGGTCATCTCATTAGATGCTGAGAAAGCGTTTGACAAAATTCAGCATCCTTTCATGCTAAAGGTCTTGGAAAGATCAGGAATTTGAGGCCCATATCTAAACATAGTAAAAGCAATTCACAGCTAACCGGTAGCCAGCATCAATCTAAATGGAGAGAAACTTAAAGCAATCCCACTAAAATCAGGGACTAGACAAGGCTGCTCTCTCTCTCCATATCTTTTCAATATAGTACTTGAAGTTCTAGCTAGAGCAATTAGACAATAAAAGGAGGTCAACGGGATACAAATTGGAAAGGAAGAAGTCAAACTATCACTATTTTCAGACGATATGATAGTATACTTAAGCGACCAAAAGAACTCCACCAGAGAACTCCTATAGCTGATAAACAACTTCAGCAAAGTGGCCGGATATAATATCAACTCAAACAAGTCAGTAGCTTTCCTATACTCAAAGGATAAGCAGGCTGAGAAAGAAGTAAGAGAAATGATACACTTCACGATAGCCACAAACAATATAAAGTATCTTGGTGTGACTCTAACCAGACAAGTGAAAGATCTATATGACAAAAACTTCAAGTCTCTGAAGAAAGAAATTGAAGAAGACCTCAGAAGATGGAAAATCTTCCATGCTCATGGATTGGCAGGATTAATATAGTAAAAATGACCATCTTGCCAAAAGCAATATACAGATTCAATGCAATCCCCATCAAAATCCCAACTCAATTCTTCATAGAGTTAGAAAGAGCAATTCAAAAATTCATCTGGAATAACAGAAAACCCAGGATAGCTAAAACTATTCTCAAGAGTAAAAGCACCTCCCGGGGAATCAGTATTCCGTACCTCAAGCTGTACTACAGAGCAATAGTGTTAAAAACCGCATGGTATTGGTACAGTGACAGGCATGTAGATCAATGGAACAGAGTTGAAGACCCAGAAATGAATCCACACTCCTATGGTCACTTGATCTATGACAAAGGAGGTAAAACCATTCAGTGGTAAAAAGATAGCCTTTTCAACAAATGGTGCTGGCTCAACTGGAGGTCAACATGCCGAAGAATGCAAATTGACCCATTCTTATCTCCTTGCACTAAGCTCAATTCCAAGTGGATCAAGGACCTCCACATAAAACCAGACACACTGAAACTAATAGAAAGGAAACTAGGGAAGAACCTTGAACATATGGGCACAGGGGAGAATTTCCTGAGTAGAACTCCAATAGCTTATGCTCTAACATCAAGATTTGACAAATGGGACCTCATTAAATTACAAAGTTTGGCAAGGCAAAAGACACTGTCAAAAAGACAAAGCAGCAACCAACTAACTGGGAAATGATCTTTACCAACCCTACATCCTACAGAGGGCTAATATCCAATATGCACAAAGAACTCAAGAAGTTAAACTCCAGAGAGGCAAGTAACCCTATGAAAAAATGGGGTACAGAGCTAAACAAAGAGTTCTCACCTGAAGAATAATGGTTGAGAAACACCTAAAGGGATGTTCATCATCCTTAGTCATTAGGGAAATGCAAATTAAATCAACCCTGAGATTCCATCTCACAACAGTCAGAATGGCTAAGATCAAAAACACAGGAGAAAGCAGTTGTTGGCGAGGATGTGGAGAAAGAGGAAGACTCCCCCACTGCTTGTGGGATTGCAAGCTGATACAACCACTCTGGAAAGCACTCTGACGGTTCCTCAGAAAACTGGGCATGGCACTCCCGGAGGATCCGGCTATACCACTCCTGGGCATATACCCAGAGGCTTTACCTGCATGCAATAAGGACACATGCTCCACTATGTTCATAGCAGCCTTATTTATAATAGCCAGAAGCTAGAAAGAACCCAGATGTCCCTCAACGGAGGAATGGATTCAGAAGATGTGGTGTATTTACACAATGGAATACTACTCTTCAATTAAAAAGAATGAATTCATGAAATTCTTAGGCAAATGGTCAGAACTGGAAAATATCATCCTTAGTGAGTAACCCAATCACAAAAGAACACACATGGTATGCAGTCACTGATAAGGGGATATTAACCCAGAATCTCAGAATACCCTAGACACAATTCGCATATCAATAGATTTCCAAGAAGATGGAAGGAGAGACACCTGGTCCAGGAAAGACGATGTAGGGGAATGACAAGACAGAAAAGTGGGAGAGGGTTGAATGGGGAAAAGATGGAGGGAATGGGGCTTATGGGACTTTCAGGAGGGAGAAAACGGGAAAGGGGAAATTATTTTGAATGTAAATAAAAAAAAACTTAGAAAATAAAATAAAATTAAAAAAAATGTATGGAGAGAGAGGGCAGACTTGTCTATCCCTGATTTTAGTGGGATTGCTTCAAGGATCTCTCCATTTATATTGATGTTGGCTACCGGTTTGCTATAAATTGCTTTTTATGTTTAGATATGGGCCTCGAATTCCTGATCTTTCCAAGACCTTTAACATGAAAGGATGTTGAATTTTGTTAAATGCTTTCTCAGCATCTAATGAAATGACCATGTGGTTTTTTTTTCTTTGAAATTGTTTTGTAGTGAATTACATTGATGGACTTTACTTGATCGTGGTGAATGATCATTTTGATGTTTTCTTGGATTCAGTTGGCAAGAATTTTATTGAGTATTTTTGCATCAATATTCATAAGAGAGATTGGCCTGAGATTCTCTTACTTTGTCGGATCTTTGTGTGATTTTGGTGTTAGTGTGAGTTTGGCTTCATAAAATGAGTTGGGTAGTGCTCCTTCTGTTTCTATTTTGTGGAATAATTTGAAGAGTATTGGTGTTAGGTCTTCTTTGATGGTCTGATAGAATTCTACACTAAAACCATCTGGACCTGTGCTTTTTTCGGTTGGAAGACTTCCAATGACGACTTCTCTTTCTTCAAGGATTATAGGTCAGTTGAGATGGTCTATTTGATCCTGATTTAATTTTGGTAGTGTAGGCTGGCATTTGTGTTCTCTTAGAGTCTGCATGAGATCTGTCCAGGATCTTCTGGCTTTCATATTCTCTGATGAGAAGTCTGATGTGATTCGGATAGATCTTCCTTCATATGTTACTTGGCCTTTTTCTCTTACTGCGTTTAATATTCTTTCTTTGTTTAGTACATTTGGTGTTTTGATTTTCATGTGACAGGAGGTATTTCTGTTCTGGTCCCGTCTGTTGGAGTTCTGTAGGCTTCTTGTACGTTCATCAGCATCTCTCTCTTTAGGTTAGGGAAGTTTTCCTCCATAATTTTGTTGAAGATATTTACTAGCCCTTTAAGTGGCAAATCTTCACTCTCATCTATACCTAGAATCCTTAGGTTTGGTCTTCTCATTGTGTCCTGGATTTCCTGGATGTTTTGGGTTACAAGTTTTTTGCATTTTGCATTTTCTTTGACTGTTGAGTCGATGCTTTCTATGGAATCTTCAGCACCTGAGATTCTTTCTTCCATCTCTTGTATTCTATTGTTGATGTTTGCATCTATAACTCCTGATTTCTTCCCAAGGTTTTCTATCTCCAAAGTTGTCTCCTTTTGTGATTTCTTAGTTGTTTCTACTTCCTTTTTTAGTTCCTGGATGGACTTGCTGAGATCCTTCACTTGTTTGTTTGTATTTTCCTGTATTTCTTTAAGGTATTTTTGCAATACCTCTTTCAGTATTTCTGCCTGTTGACCCACGTTCTCCTGCACTTCTCTGAGCGATTTTTGTGTTTCCTTCTCATGGGAATCCATCTGTTGATCCATTGTCTCCTGCATTTCTTTAAGCAGTTCTCGTGTTTCCTTTGTAAGGGCATCTAACCATTGATTCATTTCTTTAATCGATTTTTGTGTTGTGTCCTTATGGGGCTCCATCAGTTGACCCATATTCTCCTGCATTTCTCTAAGTGATTTTTGTGTTTCCTTTGTAAGGGCTTCTTCCCGTTGATTCATGTTCTCCTGTATTTCTTTATGAGATTTATTTGTGTCCTTTTTGAAATCCTCTAATAGCATCATGAGAAGTGATTTTAAATTAAGATCTTGCCTTTTGGGTGTGATGTGGTATCCAGGACTTGCTGCTGTTGGAGAGTTGGGTCCGGATGGTGCCATATTGCCTTGATTTCTGTTAGTAACATTCCTAAGTTTGCCTTTTGCCATCTGGTTACCTCTGGTGTTAGTTGGTCCTGCTGTCACTGGCTGTGGTTTGGACCTCCTGTTAGCCTGCAAGGCTATATCTGATACCCCCTGGATTACCAGTATTCCCCTGGCACTGATTGCTGGGACCTGCCCTGCTCCTGAGTGACTTTGGAGCCCTGATGTGCCTTGCCCCAAGTGATATTACATTGCAGAATGCCTGCACATCCAAAGATTCAGCATATTCGATCCCTGGAGCAGAGGTCGCTAAGTGGAGGCAGGTGTTCTCCGGCCCTTTGCGTGTGCGCTCTCTCTCAGTGTGGGTCCCTCTGAAAGGCAGATGTACCACACTGTATGTACCAAGAGCTGTTGCGTAGGTGACCGCAGAACTGCCCAGCTCTTGGGAGCAGGGAGCACACAAGCTTGCTGAGACCCAAGCAATATTATGCTTGATTGTCCCTGTGTCTGGAGGTCCCAGTTGCTCTGTTGCTGGAGCAAAGATGGCGGAGTGCACTGTGCACCCTCTTGGCACAGATCACTCTGCAGGGCAGATGGCCCACAGCAGAGCTGGAGCCCAGATGAGCGCAGAGCTGCCCTGCTCTTGGTCACAGATGGAACCCAAAAGGCTGTGTCCCAAGCGATGTTATATTGGGGAGTTCCTGGGTACCTGTATGCTCAGTGCAGTCGATCCCCGGAGCAGAGTTCACCAAGGGGAGGCTGGTGTGCTCCCGCCCTGTGCGGGTGCTAGGTTGAGAATTTTTAAGTCTATAAGGCATATTTATCTCTGCTTATTTTAATATTGTCTTTGTCTATCTTTATATAGAGTTTATTGTTTAAGAAGTTTGCCCCACTGTAGATTTTAAGTAGATTTGGTCCCTCTTCCTTTGTTTAAACATTTGGTAAGTTTACCAATTAGATGTAGTGCTAGAGGCCTGGCTTCCACATTTGATTTCTTTTTCTGTTTTCATTATATGCCTTTATTGCTTCTTGAAATAGTTGTGATACTTAGCCTTTTTATTTTTATTTCATATTCATTTAATTCTTTTGATTTAAAATATTTATTCTATTTTCTAGGAATAATTTTTTTTCTAGAAGTTCCGAAGAGGGTCCTGCTTTTTTGTAACCATTTGAATTGGCTCTCTTTTATTCTATACTTTAATTAAAGATTCTCAATTTAATCAATGTTTTCATAAAACCAACTTTTGCTTTTATTATTTACTTAAAATTTTGCATACTTTGTTTGTTTATGCTATACTCATATATACTTTCATCTCTACAAGATTCACTCTTCTTCCATTTATTGCGGTTTATAAAATTCTATTCTTGGTCATGTGTAGCCTCTGAAATCATTGTTCAGTTTTCTTGGTGGTCAGGTAATAATTACATGGAGATTTCCTTCAAAGTTCAGAAAAGTAACAAAGCCTCCCTTTCTAGGCTCTTCTGTGTTTACTGGGGTGCTCCTTTGATTCCTCATAAATTATAGCCATTCTTTAGCCCTTACTGTCCTCCTGCATGAAAATCAAGCTGAGCTAGAGCTGAGAACTTTGTACTTCCTCAGCATTTTCTGACCACATACAGCCTTGGACATGATGTGCTCTTCTTGAGTTCCAAGAATATAACAAAGCCTTTCAAATTTCATGCAAAAGCATCTTGTTCTCCCTTTCCTTCCAATGTCGTGTGTGTGTGTGTGTGTGTGTGTATATGTGTGTTCTAAATGTTAATTTGCTGCTTTTGGCAGCTACAACTGAACCATTAACTTGTAAATATTTTCAACAATACACTCACCTTAGCTTCTAACCCTCCTTACCCACTACTCATTGGTTCTGTAGAGTGATGATGTGAGTTCTGTGGTGGAGTTCAGAGCTACTCTGCTAAGAACAAATGACAACAATTCTCAGCTAACACAGCTTCCTCATCTAAATACTCATACTAGGAATACTGAAAATTTCAAATCTACCATTGAGACAAGAGCTTTGAGAATGGTTTTAGAATGAGTTAATGTGTTATGAAACTCAACTCTGTTCTCATGAAGAAATAGGACTTTTTCTTGAATAGAGTAATTTCTGCATTGTTATAAGCTTTTGCCTAGTTTTTAGGTTCTAAGAAAAGTTTATCTATATTTTGTCAATATCTTATTACATTTATAATTTGGATGAGCTTTGGTAATCTAATACGATTGTAATTGTATCACTATAATACGATGGTAATCTAATACGATTACCAAAATAATCTCTTTTGTACCTAGTTTTATATATTTATATCAGTTTAATATTCCTTTTGCATACACATGACCCATGAATTGGATAAGAAAAGCCAAGTCACACAGGACAGTTGGCAATTATGGATGGTGTCCTTCTGGTGAACAGTGTACAATCAAAGGAGAGAATTCAATTTTGAGGTCAGGGGATTAAACAAGAGATTTAAGATGTCCTCAGAGATGGGAGATAGTATGGAGAGGCTGAAAATCTATTCCAGGCCAAAGGAAACAAAATGTAAGATGTCAGGAAAGCTGACATAGTATTTGGAGAAAATACCTGCTTCAGTTATTTCTGTAGCATAGTTGGTATACTATTTGGCATGTGACTGAAGAGGAGTGGGCCTACTAGTACTAGTCAATAATCTTAGACACTCAAGAGGCCAAGGCAGAAGCATTGCTTGTTCAAGGTTAGTCTGGAGGAACTTAACCAGAACTTTACACAAACTAGATTTTTAAAAAGATCTACATACAACTTAGCAGTGCAAGGTTGCTTAGCCTATACAGTGTCCTAGGATCAACTGTCAGTTACATACAGAGATAGAATGAAAAACAAAGAAGTATACCAAGGCCTCAAATGCTCAGATTAAGGACTTTAATACCAAATTTTATTATTTAAATACTAAAAAGTAGTATGTCTTTGCACTATGAATTGTTACTTTGTCTTCAGATAAGAACCTCACAGATTAATCAATAAATAGCATTGTGAATTATCCTGTTTTTGTTGCCACCTGCAAGCTATGCCTTATGCATTATTCCATGTGCTTAAATAACTTGGCTGTGAGAGAGTAGTAGATACAGGACCTAAACACAATTCTGGTATGTATGGGGAGGTGGTATTTTAGATGCTCATCCATCATTTCCTAGGATAACTTTGAATGGGGGCATCCTGAGTCAAGTCAAAACAGACTACCACTACCAAAAAAAGCAGCACACACACACACACACACACACACACACACACACACACTCATGTGTGTGTGTGTGAATTAGAGGAAGCAACAGAGATAATTACTCAGATCCAAAAGGATACACAACATTCTGAGGTTTAATTTTGGGAACTGGTGAGGCTTCATAATAGCTATTCACTTTTAATCATCCTCAAATAATGAATGAATAGAACAGTCAATGCTATTAGAATAATGTACTATTCATCAAGAATAATAAATGAGGGGAATAGGTTGTTATTCAAAATTATCTAAAAATAGCAAAAAGGAGAAGGAAAAGTCCTGCTGGAGTCCTCTGGTCTGGCATCGACTTGTGCAGTCATGGTGGTATCACTGGGGCACTGGGGGCCATAGTGATAATGTGGAGCCATTTATATCTGCATTCAGGGCCTCTGGCTTGGCTTGACACCAAAGTCAGCTGAAACAATGAGTCCTTTTGTAGTCTCCATTTCCAAAAAGCAAAAAGGCTTTCTTGCTTCACTAATGCATTGTCCTCTATCTGTTGCTCCTTCCTCTCATTAATTATGAACATTTCTGACAAGAAACTCTCAAATGACATACACAACACACAGATGTAGATGCTTTCATCAGCTTTTGGACACACTGGGCTGCTCATTCATCTGCAGTAATGTTATCACTATCAACCTGTGCATTCGTAGGTCTCTACACAATGCAAATGAGACTCAGTCATCTTCATCCTATACTCTCCCAGCAAGTAAGAAGTTTAGTTGAACATTGGGACACAGGATCAGAAATGAAGAAAGGGGAGAAGGTGTTAGTTCTCCTTCAGGTAGGGAATTGCTGTTAGTCTTACCTTTTGGCTATTGGTGGTACACTGAACCTTGATCTGAAAAACCAGCAATGAGAATTTACAATATTTCCAATGGAGTGGGTCAAGACAACCCAGAACCTGCATCTGCCCCCTTCTTGTAGTTTCAATAGACTGGTAGTGTCAGATTCCATCAATGTCAGAGTCCATCAACATTGATGGGAAGATTTCTATCATGGGTTCATGTTTCTCTATAACGCAATCTTATGGGCTGGGCTACCCAGCGATAGATAAATACATATAGTATCATATCACACAAACACTACATATATACATACCAAACACACACACACACACACACACACACACACACACACACACACACACACACACCTTTTTTTCTAATAGACTCCTCTACACAATACAAGGTAATTTTGTATGTGTTATTTGCAAGGAGTAGATTTTCTGTAGATCTCTCTGGCAACATCTTAGACCAGAATAGCATAGGTTTATTGAAGATGGGGTATTGAGAGCTCAAGGTTCTCTCTAAATATCTTATTTCTGACATATAATTGCAATAGTCTTACATTAGCTTGAGATATCTATTGTTTATTAGATTTTTCTTTTTTTTAAAAAAAAAAGAGAATCTTACTACATTATCCAGGCAGGCATTGAATTAGTGACTCTCCTTCCTCTGTCTCCTATGGGCTCATAATAATATGTTCCAAACTCCTGTGGGTATGCATGCCATGTTCCCAGCCATGCAGTAGATTTTTTTTAAGTTGATACAAAGTTTATTTTTCTAGGTTCGAGTTGGTAAATAAAATACATGATGCTGTGTTAAATTTAAGATTCAATAAGTAATGTCATTTAAAAAAATAAGAATTTTCTTCTATATATTACATAGTTGTATTTAAGGTAACACTATTCATTGTTTATTTTAGTTGAAGTTTAACTTACTGTATTATTCTTCAGTTTAACAAATCTGACTATTATATAAATAAATCTCTGTTTAGCCATGTCTATAATACTATGCCCTATATACAATTAGGAGCCTTTTGTGGGTGTATGTATCTTGCAGAATTAGTCATGAACTTGTTATTGAACATGTGAGAAGGCTTGTCTCTAAAGCCTGTTAGACTGTTATTAACATGTGACTTACATTGTGAATAAAATACCAATAAATATGTATTATGATAAAATAAATAGCATGAACAAATGCTTCCAAACACAATTCACTTGATTCCCAATGTTATAATCAAATGGCTTCATGCAAATGAAATGACCCTAGTCGTTATCAGTGTAATGATGTTGTGAAGCAGCCCCACTGTCTTTTATGCACTTCTCAAAATGCTTAAAATGTCACACTAAAGCACCTTTGAATTAAATAATGCCTTGCTATTTCTGAGGTGAGATGCCTGCTGAGTTTAAATCATTCTTAAAGAAATGAAAAACACTGACAATTTTTTCCTACAAAATTAGGTTGTTATCTGATTCTGTGAAAGAAATACATTAACATATTTTAAGTTAAGCTGAACACTTAGTAAATGTTTAGTTACAGCAACCCTTATTACCAAATAATATGATTATTCCAAAGATAAGTCTGAAAGTTAAACAAAGAAGTCCAGAGCTCTCTGGACTTATATCTGGAAATGCTCAAATGCTTAAAAAGAAATAGAGTAGCATTTGCCCACGGCAGCATCAGAGTCTCTCTGTCTCTCCCTCTCTCTCTCTCTCTCTGACTCTGTTTCTGTCTCCATCTCTCATCTCTTTCTCTGTCTTTCTTTCTCTCCTCCCTCCCTCCCTCCTTCCCTCTCTCCCTCCTGCCCTCCCTCCCCCTCTCCCTCCTTCCCTCCCTCCTTCCCTCCCACCCTCAGTCCCATTCTCTCTTTTCCTTCCTTCCCTCCTTCAGTACTGTTTCTTTTCTGTCTACTATCACTCCTTAAACCTTAAACCTACTTCAATTGTAATTGAGGATATCCCCCATCAATCTCAAGCACCACAATCTACCACATCATGAACTGAGGGAATTAAGGCAGTGCTTCCACATTCCATCCTTGATCAGGGACTATGGCTACATTATCATAATGGTCTCAGTATTCAGTTACAAAACTCAAACAGGTTTTAACTACTGGTGCTAAACAAAATACATGATGTATCTGTAGGTAGTTCTTCCATGTGTTCCAACACTGGAAGTGATAACTTCCACTTTGATACCTAGTCTACTGAAATTCCTCTAACGTAGAGAACATATGATAGTACAGTCCAGAAAAGCCTCATAGGTTGCTAGGGGAAAGGAACTTTCTTTTGATTTTTTTCCATTAAGTAATTCATTTATTCACTTTACATCATGGTCACAGAACCCCCCTACAAATCCCACCATCACAAATCTCTTTTAAGTTACCCCCTCCCCTTCACCTCATGAACCCACATGAAGACCAAGCTGCATATCCACTATAAATATACAGGAAATGTAGGTCCAGGCCCTGCATGCTCTATGTTGGTGATTCAGTCTCTGTGAGATTCATGGTCCCAGGTTAATTGACTCTACAGGTCTTCTTGTGGTGTCCTTGACTCACCCCCTGCCCTCCCCACCCCAGCCAGCTTGGCTTACTTATTCCTATACCCATCTTTTCCACAAGACTTCCCAGGTTTCACCTAACCTTTGGCTATGGGTCTCTGCATCTGTTTCCATCCACTGCTGAATGAAGCCTCCTGGGAGACAGTATTGCTTGACTTCTGTTTGCAGGCATAAAATACACACACACACACAAACATACACACACACACAAACACACACACACTCACACACACACTCATGCCATACTGCCACCATTATCGAAATATCAAGAAGTAACAATTGCTTGTCACTAATATCTCTCAACAGAGACTCAATTACACAGTATAAAGACACAGGCTAACCAAAAGGATGTGAAAACAGAATCCATCATTCTGTTGGATACAAGAAACACACCTCAACTACAAAGATAGACATTACCTCAGAGTAAAGGGCTTATGTGTTTTAGGTGTTACCTCTTCACTGGATGTATTGCTGGCAAATATTTTCCTCCAGTCTGTGTGCTGCTCTGTAATCTGTTTCCTTTGCTGTGAAGAGCTTCTCAGTTTGATTATGATCCCATTTGCTTAGCTTTTTTTCTGTTGTCTCAGTTTTTAGTGTGACACACTGAAAAGAAAAATAAAAAAAAGTTGCTAATGCCAACATGAAACGCATTTTCCCTGACTGTTTCTCCTAGGGATTAATGGCTTCAAGTCTAAGAGTCGGGTCTTTAATATATTTTAGCCTGGTGCTTGTATATGATGGGATGCAAAGTCTGGTTTCATTCTGTTGCCTATAGATACCCAGGTTTTCTAACACTGTACATTAGATTTTCCCATCATGTTTTCTTGGCGGTCTTGATGAAAATAAATTTAGCATATATTCTTGAGATTTTTTTTCTGGGTTTTGTGTTCTGTTCCATTGATCTTTGCATCTAACTTTATGCTCATACTATGCTGCTTTGATTACTGTAGTTTGAAAGCAAGAAGAGTGGTTCATTTAACAGCAATGAGACAAAAAAATGACAGGAAAGACATTCTCATAAAAGAGGGAGTGGTAAAACTCTCTCCACTGACTTACAGACAATCACACCTGGCTCCTTCCAGGAATGTAGCAACAGTGACCTAGCTTACCCGTTCCCCCCACCCCCACCTCTTCTCTCTCTCTCTCTCTCTCTCTCTCTCTCTCTCTCTCTCTCTCTCTCTCTCTCCCTCTCTCTGTCTGCTCTTTCTCCATCTCTGCTCTTTCCCTCTTTCCAGGTCCCCTCTCCCCTCCCTTTCTCAACAAACTTTATACTATGTCTGTCAGATGACATGATTATTCAGGAGAACACCTTTGCTTGACCTACCTAGTTGTTCAGGCCACTGCCACCACCATATTACGCTGTCTTATACCATTTTACAAAACATAACACTTCCTGTTTGTAAATTATTATTATAAGGTTAGAAAAATCTATGGTTTTTCATGTTTGAACTATTAGAACTAAATATTTTTTTAAAAAAAAAAATCACCACAAATTCAAAGTGTTAAATTTATTTGAATTTCAGAGTCTGTGGCAGCACATATAGATCTGATGCACATGTGAACTCATAGACACTGTGGTAGCCAGCATAGGTTCAAGCCAGATGGCATCCCAGTACAAATAGGGGGAAGTGGACACAAATTAGACATAGCCCTACCAATAGGCCTATCTATTAGCATTTCTTCTTGGCTCTGCCCCATAGTTACCTGGCAATAGCCAGGTATGCCTGACTTACTATAAAAGGGGCTGCTTGTCCCCTCCTCTCTCTCTTGATCTTCTCTTGCTCTATTGCTCTCTTACCCTCTTCTCACTCTTTCCCTTCTCTCCCCATTCCCTTCCCCCTCTCTCCACGTGTTCATGGTTGGCCTCTACTACTCTATACTCTTTCTCTCTCTCTCTGCCTTTCTCTGTCTCTACTACCTCTTCAACTCCCCTATTCATGCCCTTAATAAACTCTATTTCTCTACTATATCCCATATGGTTGGTACCTCAGGGGGAAAGGATGCCTCAGCATGGGCCTGCAGAGACACCCTCTTCTTCTTTCTCCATACCAGACTGGGCCTCCCCCAAACATATTCCTGCCCTCTTTTCTTTTTATAAAATACAACACTATCTCCAGTTGACATCCACTTGCATAGGAAAAATTAACTCTTTTCAATGGAGTTTTACTTGGCAAACCATACTTAATGGTAGGCCCCATGCCCAAGCAGTAAATGGCCAACACAAAACAAACTCAAAGGTATTTTCAGACATTTTGTCTCATATTGATTTGTTGGATGTTTATTTTTTGTTTCTTTTTGTTTTTTGTTTTGTTTTGTTTTGTTTGTCTTACTGATCTTTTGCTTGTACATTATGGTTTCTGATTTTGTGTTTTTATGGATGCTTCTCTCTAAGTGTATTTCTTGTGCTTTTTCTTTTCTGTTTTGTTTGTTTGTTTGTTTGCTTGTTTGCCTGTTTGCTTTCTAAAGAGAGAAAGGGAAAGAAAGGATGTAGAAACTTTTCTCCACAGTTAAGAAGTACTAGAAACTATTCACAAATACACACTGAAACTGTCCAATGTGGATGGAAGAAACAAAAGAAAACACAGTAAATGAAAGCACATATCACATGAAGAGATTAATACTATTAAAATATCTACCCAGGTCACATCCTATGCAGCTTGCATAAATACAGGTGTTGTGGAAAAATTGATTGAAGAAAGAGAGCCACTAAAGAATGAATCCAGGCTTCTTAGCAGCAGGGGAACTGTGGGACTACTACAGCCTCATTGAAGCTCTTGTTATTGTTACACAAAAGGTAGCTTCAGGAAGTCTGCCTTACTTATTTCTGCCTATCAAAACCTCTTATCTGACCTAGGGGCTATCTTGAAATAACCATCACCTAAGCAATTTTTACACATGGGAGATTTCCTGATCTGCCAGGCATGTCTCTGGACTAAGATAATCAAAGGCTGGGAGAAATCTTCAAAGAAATAACCCCATAAAAATCTCAGATAATGATTACTGACAAAAGCCTACATCAAAGCTTAGGTACCATCACTCCAGATTCCTGCCAGACACAACAATTCTTACGATTCTGTGTAACACACAAAAGCCCTATCAGGATTCCAGAACATTTTCACAGAAACTTAAAAACAAACAAGCACTATTCTAAGATGCACATGGAAGAAAAGAAGAGCCAAGATGCTGTCGGCATGTTGTTTAGACCATTCCTGTTTCTTATAAGGGAACTAGGATTTGCTCCCAGGGCATGGTTTGTAGATTGCTGTTTCTAGACTGCCTTTCTAGCTTGGTTTAGGCTAGATCAAGTGTAGTCTCTATTTCAGTGTCATTCTTGGTTTTGTTGGATGTCATGGTCTTTGTGCCATTATTGAGCACACTAAGAGTTCAAGAGTTTTCCACTTAGAACAAATATGTAAGCTCTGGTAGATCTGACCTTCTAATTCTCAAGCAGCTGTTCTTTTCTTTCATTTTATTTATCCAGCTGTGTACATTCTTGCCTTGATCTGGTCACAGTCTTAATTTGGCATATTCACTATTCCCACTACTCAGAATTTAGTGTCCTCTCTTATGTTCATCAATGTTAGCTCAAGAAATGGCTGCTCACCTTTCTGATCTTTGATCTGTTTTCTCAGCCTAGAATCATTTGTTTTTCCTTTCAACATACTTTTCTAGATGCTCGCAGATATTAATTCAAAACACAGAAAATCTTTACATTTTAGAAAATATGTTCACATGTGGGAGACATACAGTAGAATGATGAGTAATGAATAAACAATAAAATGAAATTACAATGTATGTTATCAGATAATAACTTCTATATAAATCAAACGTGAGCAGATTGAGATGAATCAGGATATGGGGCACTAAGATTTTAAATAGGGATCAACAGAGACAATAACCATGATGTTCAGACAACAGGTTATATGTGGTAACTAGCTATGTGAATCTTTAAGAAAAGGGCTGAGGGAAGAAAGGATATTCTTTGAGTTCTCAAGAATCAGGAAGAAGTCATCTGGTTACTATTAGGGCTGAACAAGCTTTTAAAGCTTTGTCAACCACTTTATTGACTTTAATTTCTGCTGTGACTGTGGTAGATATAGGTTTGTTAATGAATGATACTTTAGATGTTTAGAAAGACATGCCATTGCTGCTACTGTTGTAATGGACAGTAACAGGAGCCAGATCATTTGACAGTAATGGTGATGGCCGATGTAGCATAAAGTCCTCAGATTCTGGATAAATATGCAGGAAACGTAAAGCTCATGGAATCTTACAAAATAGTCATTGCAATCATATGAAAGAGGGACAAAAAGGAACATTAAAGATCACCAAGAATCTAGGCTGAGAAACAGGAAAGATAGTGCCATTCTCTAACATGATAGAGAATGCTGTGGATAAGGCTGTCTAGTAAGGAAGACAAGGCTTGAATTTTAAACTTCTAAAATTTTAGATTCCTAATGAACATCAACATGGAAGAAGTCAGGTAGGCAAATGGCTTCATATTTCTGAGATTTCTTAAGTGGGGATATACATTTGGAAGTTATCCAAGAAATTATATATGAAGCACTGAGATTTAGCAGTATCACCAGGCTGAGACTGATGATGGATGCAAGAGAAGAAAAAGAGCTATGTCCTAGAACATGAAGATATAGTTCTACCATAGAGGTTCTACCATAAGAGTACAGTGGAGAGAAGAAGAAACAAGGGGCTGAGAATGATAAACAACAGAGGGAGCAAACTAAGAGAGAATGATAGTCTGGAAGGCAGTGATGAATTTGCAATGCAACGAAAAAGTTCTTGTCTCTGCTGACTGCTGGGAGTCAAGTTTATGGGGAATATGACTGAACCCTGAGTTTGAACTTAGTGAGAAGAATTTGAGTGCAGTGGGTCACAGCTGAAGCCTGATAGATGTTGGATCCAAAGTGGGCGGTGGAGGTATAGGATTAGCCAATGGTAGTCTAGTAAATCCATAGCATTGGCCAATGGACCTAAAATTCATGATCATAAATAGAGAGTGAAACCAGGGAGCCTGTAAGTCTTCTTTCCGTTATGTCCTCCCCAGGTGCATATCATAGATAGGCAGTGATATAGATTCAGTCTTAACTGTGTATGGTTTTGTCATAAAGAATTTGGTTATAATGATAAGCTGTGGAATTTAAGCTTAAAAGGAAACTCTGATCTTGGTGGATTAACAGATTGTGGATCTTGGAAAGTGTGCAGCCACAGAAGAGAATCAGAACTCAGCAGATACCACATGTAACCATCTGGCATTTTAGAAATTTCATATCACAAGAAGGGTGTATTAACCCTTATCTAGGTGACAGAGAAAATGGAATAGTCCTCAGACAGGCAGCTACTGGGACACTGATTTCTCAGATGTACTGACCATTATTGGGGAACTGAAACATTAGAAGTAGGAGAAAGAAGAACCTAAAAAAGATGAAATAAGACACCCCATACCCTCAATTGGGGATCTGTAACATGTTGGAAAATCTATATTCACTCTCACTTCTCATCACTCATGGAGCTTCTGACCCTAAATTTTTGAGGTGTGATAGATAGAATTTTCCTAAGTGTTTTTATAGTTTTTCTAAAAATTCTATCTGGACTGTTGAGGAATGTGTGGATATGTTTTATTTTATTGTCACTGAATTCTACAATTTTTTTATGATGAGATAGCATGAAAATAGACAACATGTATGCTCTATGTAGTTACAGGTCAGAAAATTGGTATTTGCATCTTTGTTTTATTGTTTTGTTAGTTTGTGAACCTTAAAGTGACTCTTCTATGGATCTATATAAACATCCCGTCTATCTACTCTTTGAGAACTCTTGTGCTAGCATTCCATTGCTGAGAAATAATTTCTGGGAAAACAACTTGAAGGAAAAAATGTTTATTTTGGCTTATTTCACACATGTCAGACCACAGCTCTTCCGCACCACAGTACTGGGCTGCACAGCATGACTTTGTTCCCAAGAAATTGGACTTTGTGCTCATTTTCTGTCCTTGTGCTCCTCCTCCCTCCGTGCCTCCCTGTACACTTCCTGATCACTTTTCTTTTTGCTGAACTCAACATTTTTAGATTATTACTTATCACAATGAATTTCCCTCTTACTCCTGTGGCATTTTGGGTTTCGTCTAAAATGTTCCTCAAAAGTTATGTGCTAATGCTATTCAAAAGTAAGCAGATCATGGAGGCTCTGACTTCAGCAATGAATGAATTGACTGGTAGACAGAAACTTGGCAGGGGGCACTAACTGATGGATGAGCCCTTGAGATCTACATACTCCTCCAAACCTGCTCTCTCCCAGCTTGCTGCTTCCTTGCTGCTATGTGGTAAGCAGTCGTGCACAAGGAGCTGTGTATCCTTCTTGCTGAGATGTGGCCTTGTCATAGGCAAGAAGCAAAACAAAACAAAACAAACACTGTTTTTTTCAAGTTGTTTTTTTGTTTTCACAGTTTATGTTATAGCAGTAGAATGCTAACACAATTATTTTAAGAAATTTTCAATTTCTTCCCTGTCCCTTTCTGTTTTTTAATTGTTCATTTGTTATGGAAGAACATAAAAATGACTATGAACTTTCTGTAATCTCTGTATATTTTTCAATATTATTCTCAATGATTATAAAATTTCCTGGTTCCATTCTACTCTGGTCTGGTAAAACACAATAAATTATGTTGGTTCTTTTGTATTTTTAAGATTTGCTTCATGGTCTAAAGTTTATTTAATTAACTGATGTTTTTAGTCTCAAGATTTCTTATTGGTTAACTTTTCAGAAATATAACTTCTTTATATTTAGTAGATGTCTCATTTAGACACTTAGCTGTTTTATCTTGCACTTCACTGACTTTCTCAGGATCACTATTTTGAATCACTTCATATATTTCCTCTAGCTTAGGATCATGCATGGAAAGTTATTTTGAACTTCTGAAGGAGCCATGCTACTTTGAATGTTTCCTATATTGCTACATGCCTATCATTATGTTACTGCACCCTTACTGACTGAAAAGTTGTACATAAGTTATTTTACTGAATAGTAAAAGTTAGATGTTTACCCCTGGGAATTTTTATGGGATCTCTGCTTTTCTTCCCTTTTCCCTGTCTCAGATTGGACACATGCAGGCTTCCAAGCTTGCATGTATTCAGCATCTGGAGACTGAGTTTTAATGTCCATTTAGATTGAAGCAGCAGATACTGTAGTCTTGGTAGTCAAGGAGTACACATGGTTCTGGCTGCATATGTAGCAAAGGACAGCCTTGTCAGGCATCAATGGGAGTAGAGGTCCTTGGTCCTATGAAAGTTTGATAGATGTCCCAGTGTAAGGGAATCAAAGGCGGGGAGGTGGGAGAGGGTGGGTGGGTAGAGGAACACCCTCATAGAAGCAGGAAGAGGGAAGATAGGAGAGGGGATTTCTGGGAGAGGAGAACACCAAGTAAGGGAATGACACTTGAAGATTTATTTATTTATTATATATAATTACACTGTAGCTGTCTTCAGATGCCCCAGAAGAGAGCATCAGATCTCATTAAGGATGGTTGTGAGTCACCATTTGGTTACTGGGATTTGAAATCAAGATGTTCGGAAGATCAGTCAGTGCTCTTAACCTCTGAGCCATCTCACCAACCCCTGAAACACTTGAAATGTAAATAAATTAAAATTTAAAAAAAAAAAACATGAAATAATATTTCAAAAAGAAAGAAAGAAAGGAAGGAAGGAAGGAAGAAAGAAAGAAAGAAAGAAAGAAAGAAAGAAAGAAAGAAAGAAAGAAAGAAAGAAAGAAAGAAAGAAAGAAAGAAGGACCAGGAATAGGGACTCATGTCTCCTTCCCCCTGTTCATTGTTAGAATTCTCTCTGGCTTGAACTTGTGCAGGCCTTTGATGCTGCCATCATCTCTGTGGGTTCAAACGTGTGTCAGCCCTATTGTATCTGGTAGACACTACTTTCTTGGTGTCATCCTTCCCCTCAGGATCTTAGAATATCTCCACTTCCTCTTCTGCAGAGTTCCAGAGTCCTGAGAGGAGGGGTTTGATGAAGACATCACATTTAGGACTAAATGTTTATAGTTGTTCTAACCATTGTCCTGTTGTGGGTCTCTGTGTTTGTTCCCATCTACTACAGAAGGAAGTTTTTCTGGTGATGGTTGAGCAAGACGCTGATATATGAGTGGAGCAGAATGTCATCAGGAGTCATTTTCCTGCTACATTGCTTTAGCTGAGAAATGTTATTTGGTTTTCCTGTTGGTCTGTGCCTATCTAGTTTTAGATTATTGAGTACCCAAGCAGTATCAGGCCTGGACTCCATCTCATGGGCCTTAAATCCAATCAAGCAGTAGTTGGTTATATCTGCAGTTTTTGTGCTACTATTGTATTAGCATATATGCAGGCAGGTCATCACTAGATTGCAGTGTTTGTAGCTGTGTGTTTACTTTCTCCTTTGGTAATGTTCAGAGTATCTTCTAGTACTATGGTTTAAGAGTAGCTTCTCTGCTTATCTTGGACCAGCCTGTTGTCAGATTTAAGACCCATAAGACTGAATTTCTCATACAGTCATAATGGAAGGTGTTCTGTTATGATGGGGGTTAACAATGTTCTTCTAATCATCTTTGCCTCGTGAGAAGTGTGGAGTCCTTCATCACTTTCCCGGAACTGGGTTGAGGCTTCAGTTGCTGTTTGGATTCTTCATGCTGTTCAAGGTCACAATTTCTTCTTGGCTGCTTTCCAGAATTCTCTTTCAGTATCCTCAACATTAACTTTTTCTTTCTTCACTGGCCAAGTTCTTTTCTGTCAAGAGTCATATGCAAGAGACCTGTATTTGGTGGTTTCTGCATTATCAAATTTATATTAATGTAGGGTTTTTTTTTAATCTATACCAAAATACCTAACACTTTATAAAATCTGGGCTCAAGAATTTCCATCATTCATGATACTGGGCTAATCTGGTCACTGAGGAACCTAGTGATTTGGGGGGAGAATCATATCATGCTGAAGAATCCATTGAGCTAGCTCAAGGAAGCAAAAGAAAAGACACACATGACAGGCTTATTTTACTTTATAGTTCTATTCATGCTGCCTGAAAGAAAGGCTTCCATTTTGGGGGTTAATATTGGTCAGTATGTATATATGCCACAAAATGTATATCCATTCATTCAAGAAGCAACCTCTGGTGATTCCACATTGTGACTCTTTTTAATGGTGCCAGAGTAAACATTGGAGAAGGTTGCTCTTCTCTTTATATAATGATTTCATTTCTTTGGATGTTTTTCCAGTTGTAGGTTGGTAAGATCCTATGGTAGATAGTTCTATTTGCCATTTTCTGAGGAACATTCCTACTGTTTTCCATAATGATGAGAGGAATTTACATTCTATCAACTATGTGCCATAACTCCCTCATCTCATCTCACTGGCATTTGCTGTTATTACCATTGTCATTCTCACTGAGATGACATGATGCCTCATTTTGAGTCTTACATTTGGATTTCCTTGATGATTAATGATATTGACCATTTTTATGTATCTGTTAGCCATTGGTATATCTTCTTTCAAGAAATGTCTTTTCAGATCATTATTACAATATAAAATACAGTTGCTACTTTTTGCTAATGAGGCTTTTGAGTTCCTTAAATATTTTGATTATTGGTACCATGTTATGTTGTATCACTAGCTTGCGGATGTTCTCATCCACTCTTTAGGTCTTTTCATTTTAAAGAATGAAATGCTTCCATCCACAAAGCCTTCTATTGCTGTGATAAAGACATGACCAAAAGCAACTTGAGAAGAAAGTTGTTATTTTCATCTCGTACTTACAGGTAAACAGTCCAATACTGAAGGAAGTAAGAAGAGGAACTCAAGCCAGGCAGGAACTTGGAGGCAAGAACTAAATCAGATGCCATAGAAGGAGGATTCTTACTGGGTTGTTCCTTGTGGCTTGCTCATTCTGCTTTCTTACACAACCCGGCACCACCCACTGTTGGATGAGTCCTCCCACAACAATCATTAATCAGAAAATGCTCATTAGATTTGTCTATAGGCCAATCTCAGTTTATAGATCTTCATCAAAGAGTCTAGCCCATGTCAAGCTGGCATCAAAGAGTCTAGCCCATGTCAAGCTGACATCAAAGTAACCAACACACTGGAATTTAAAAATCTTTAACATTTCTTTAGACAAAGGGTGAGATGTAACCATAAACTACAGCAGTCCATAACAGAGCTTCCCTATACCCTATAGGGAATCCAGGAAGAGACTGTCCCTTCTCATCGTTATCCTGATCACAGAGGATAAAATATATTTTTGAAGGGTTCACTTACTTTGATATAATCTCATTTATCTCATTTTGCCTTGTTGTATCCTCTTTTGAGGTAGTGTTAGAAAGAATCATTGCCTACCACTTGTCTTTTGAAGGTTCTCTGTTACATTTTCTCCTAGTAGTTTCACAGTCTCTTACCACATGAGATTTTGGAAGCATGATGGTTTACTGACAGCTTATTATTTAAAATTATTCAAATTTTATTTTAGGTAACTGAAAAAGAACTGGCTATTTCTGAGGCATAGTAAGGAATTGGAACTCATGGATAACACTTAGCTAAAACTGGAGGCTTTTCATTAACTTGTTCCTTAGGACACATGTGACCCACCAGAGCTTGATTCTTCTTGCCTAAATCTCTTTTTTTTTACTTTTGAGAATTTGATACATCCATACAATGAAATATGTTTATATCTGCCCCTCATTTTCTAGCCCTAAGTCCCATAATTTTCCCCTAATATGCTCCCATCCAATTAGGGATGCTCACATATGAAACTTCTTTTTATTAAACAACTGCCTCTGTTGGGAAATGAAGTAGTTGAACCTCCCACCCAGACTGGCTGCACTCACAATCCAGCAGCAACTCCTCAGTAACCATATTCTCTGTGTTTCTATACTAGCATTTTTTTTGTTTGTTTTTTGTTTTTTGTTTTTTTGTTTTTGGTTTTTCAAGACAGAGTTTCTCTGTGTAGCCCAGGCCGTCCTGGGACTCACTCTGGAGACCAGGCTAGCCACGAACTCAGAAATCCACCTGCCTCTGCCTCCCAAGTGCTGGGATTAAAGGTGTGCATCACCACTGCCCAGCTATACCAGCATTTCAAGAGGTATTTTCACAGGGCTCCACTCAGCCACTTTCAACTGGAACTAGATAAATGTTTGCTAACAGCTTAATCAATCATTTTAATCACAAAAAGGTGATGTTACATAATCAAGTTGCTTTAAGCCCTAATGCTTTCCAGAACAATGGAATTTGGGTGAATAAACATGGTCATGGCACGAATCATATGACCTTAAAAATTATTTTTAAATAAATACTTTATTTTGATGCCAGTTTCATAGGCTTGGTTTAAGCATCAGAACACACAATGACCTCACCAGCATCTTCCCCTTTCTGTGGTCATTAGGAATTAGGTTTTTTTCAAGTTAGATTTTTTTTTAAAGCTAGATTAATATATAAAGTATATGCTAAATTTGTAGTCAGTACAAGAAGTAAGATTAAAATAGAACTAAGTTTTAGCATTAAAGTAAAGGAGAAACAAGGCCATGTAAGTAGAACTGAAAAAAAAAAAAAAAAAAAGAAGGCGCCTGAATGAACATTTTAATTAACTCACATGCAATTTTAATTAAAAACATAATGTGTCAGGAAAATGAGTAATGCCTTAGGGCAATAAAATATCTGTGTTTCCTGCTTAATCTTCTGCTTCATCTCTTTCGTAGTGCATGTGTGTTATTGTTAAGAATTTTTCTCCTCCATTTTACAGAGAGCTTCTGTTGACAGAATGAGTCCAGCATAACAAGAAAGTTGTACAAAAATACTGTATGAGGACTCTTTTTCTTTCCTAACCAAATTCTTGATTTTCTGATTATTTGCATTTTCAAAACACGCTGTTTCCTGGAAGTCTGATGGCTAAACCAAATTAAAATGTCTAAATTCACTGTTGTGCAAATTTATGACCTCCTTTGTGATTAGGACTATAATTCCCGAATACCCAGTTTGGGTAATATTCCCTTGGCTGTTAAGTACATGGGAGCACTTGACACCTTGTGGAGTCCAGAGGTCGTGCTGACTTAGAGTCATGTGATTTTGCAATCTATTTTATTTATCTATGCAAACGGAAGTTGAAGTCTTGTGAACTCTGATCCTTGGTTTATAGACTATGAGAATAACATTCCCCACTGTGGAGTAAATCTGGGAAACATGTCCTTTCCCTACTTAGAGTTTTATTGTAGTGACATGAAAATTGTTTTGTGTTCTTTGTTTATGACCCACCATTTCCCTCTGTGGAGACTTAGTCTTAGCAACTGCAAAACTGGAGGAAATGGAAATCCATCAGGAGCCTGTGAACCATGTAATGAGAGAATAGATGGGAAGTCTCTGAAAGGAACTAGCAAGGAATATCATATCATGGCCAACGCCCATGGTCAGGAACATCTTAAAATGTCTCACTGTTGGGTATCTGATATAAACCACCCTTTCCATCTTCTTGAAAAAAATCTCCTGGAACTCCCACACTGCTCACTTTGGATTTGTGACCTGGATTTAGAGCTACAAAACTCTCAAGAACTCAGGTAGAGGGTGTAACTGACTGCTAAATTTCACTGGATTTTGATAACATGCTGACTCATGAGGGAAAAGACTCAAGTAGAATCTATCTTTTCCTAATCCCAATGGCATCTTTAGTTGCCTTCCAGTCCAAGGCAAGGCTTTCTCCTATAGCCATGCTTTTTACAATTAATTTTTGTTCCTGGGGCATCTGGGAACCTATCTTCTATCACTTATTGAAGCTAAATTATATGAGTATGATATTACAAATTATGATTATTGTGTTTTATCTGACCACAGAACTTTCCCAAAGTCTGAGAGTTAAATTATAATGAATAAAATCTACTCTAACTGTTCCATCATCCTTCTTATAATCGGCTGGTGCCTGGAGATGGAAAAGTAGGTGCTTCTTTGAAACTATAAGAGATACCAATCATTATAAAAGAAGTAAACAAAATTTAAAAAGTGAGTAGAAATGCCATCATTCAAAAAAACCAGACAAGGCAACCGTGTAGCACAAAGGCTTTCTATGTTAGCAATATAGAGTCTGCATGGTGACTGCAATGAGTGTAGAGAATTTTTCCAATGGGGAATCACTCTGATGAGAAGCATGACATCAGCCTTGGAGTAATTTCATGGCTTCACCCCCAAACAGATTCACAGGACATGCCTTTAGGAACCAACCATGGCATAGCCTATGGTAGGTTGCCTTGTGTAAAGAGCAAGGATCAAAGGATTAGCTCTGTCCTTCAATGAGACATCTATTCAGTACACAGGACTGAAGTACAAAACCTGTGTTTCCCTTGGTTCCCAGAAGAAGTCTGAAGACCTGGAAGTTTTCTTCCTGTTCCCAACTCTCCTGTGGTTTCTCACACAGTTGGGGAGCCATCAATCTAACACATCAGGTACATTTTATAAAAGCCTTTTATTCCTTTCAACATATGGTCGATAAAACACCAGTTGTAAAAATACAAACAAATTTGCTGACCTTTATTTTTTTTTAATTTTACATTATCTAAACTCAGCACCCCTATCTCAAATCTTAATACTGATTTCAGGTTTCCTTAATAAAAAATAAATCTGTTTAAAATGATTTTTGGAGAGTCTTACTAGAGATTCCATTGTAATTTTATATTTATTTACTTTTGTTTCTTTGTTTGTTTGGTTTGAGATGGTTCTCACTATATAACCCTAACTGGCACAGAACTCACTATATAACCAGTCTGGCTTCAAATTCAGAGTTTTCCTTGCCTCTGACTCCTGAGACATTATGCACGACTCCTGGCTTGTAATTTTACGTAACCAGCAAAGGTGAAGAGCAAAATAGGCAACATTAGACATCTAAGATTTAAACTGGCAGTATGCTATAATCATCCCCTTGGTTTTGCCCCTCCACCAGTCATGACTTCCTTCATAGAAGAAACACCAATGTTTCTCTGCTGGCCTAGACTTAGAGATTTAGCACAAGTCAACAGACAGTGTATGGGGGAGCTAATCAAAAGAGGATCCTTTTAGATAGACTAGATTATATTCCCTGAGGGCCTTGTATTTCTTCATGGGGCAGGAGGTGACATTCTTATCTCTTCATTTACGTGTGTTTCCTGTATCACCTCCTAGCCCATCAAAGGATGGTGCAAGAGAGCGAATCTGGGAACCTCCCTTATATAGTCTCAGTACTGCGGGGCACATAGGTAAGAACTGCTACTTCTCTTTCAGTTTCCACAAAACTCTTCTCTTCTTGAAACCTTCCTGCTGCTCTTTCCATGCCTTCTCCCTATAGCTCAAATGCCCATAGGGAATTTGTTACTAGTAAAATTAATAAAACTGTAATCCTACTCACCAACTTCTTTCTATTATGATTCTATCGGTTCTTTGGACTTTGGACAGAAGTCAGTTAAATTAATAATGTGTGCCCCATTGGGTAGTAAACTCAGCCTTGGAAAGTACAGGTCACCCAAAAGGCAAATGCATTGGTAACTGAGTCACTTGTATGCAGCCTTTGATCTACATTTCCTCCAGGGGGCTTTTGCTGAATAAGAGGAACATGATTCTTGGTCAGAGAAAACTCACATAAAACTTGGCAATCACTCAGAGCCCCTTGAAATCTACATGGCATGCAGTGGTCCCTAAGGCACCCCCAGCTTTGTCTAGTCTTCAAGGCAGGCAAGTAGTATCAATTATTTACTAAGGCTCTGATGCTGGCTCCTCTTGCCATAGAAGATTTTATGAAAAGAAGAAACCCATTGTGACTTTATGGGGCATGTCTGCCTATTGGAGATAGGGATTGTGGGAGAAAGTCTGTGTCTAGAAATTTGAACTATTCAGGGTGCCTTGGGTTCTTGTGGCTTCCATGCTATGTCTGGCCTGACAAGGGAGATAAAAATCATTTCCTAGCTCACAGGGGTACTTCTACTTTCACTGTTTATAAATTAATTTTTATTAGATTATTATCATTTTAATGGGTACTAATCAGCTGGTAAACATAGGGCAAAGCTTGTATCCACACCTGTTCTCAGCTGATATAAAGATCTCTTTGTAGCATTTCACATACATAGGCTGAGTTCATTAAATACTAAATACTGTATTAATAATTGACTTCCTTAGAAACAAATTGGCCCCAGTGCTGTATGTTCTGTTTTAATTTTCCTTACAGAGACATGAAAGGCATAGTAGGCTTCTTGTATGGATTATTTTAACTGAGTAATAAAGCTTATTATTGAAAACAACAGTTCTAACACACTTTTGCTAGTTCCCAGGGACTCATGAAAAATTCCTTCTTTGCTTTTGTAAGACTATTCATTTCATTTAGCTTTTAAAGCCTATCGCCATTCTGTCTCAAAGGCAGCATTTTGCATTTTGAAGCCAAAATATAAAGCCTTTTTTAGGAAAATAAGAAGAAATAAGGACTTTATCAACTTAGCCCAATTTACTGAATAGATGTCTGCAGTCAGTAGTTAGTATTATGTTTTTAATATACTGTTCAGATCCTCATTTAATTGTTAAACTATAAGGATAAAATGAGAAAAATCAATGCAACACCCAGAAACATCAAAAAAAGGACAGTAACAGAGAGAAAATTTACCTTTTAGCACAGTATTTTTTGATTTTCATTGAGCACTTCATATGTGTATAAAATGCATCTTGATATGCATAACCATGCTTCACACATTTCCTCAAAGGTCTCAGTCCTCCTGATCCTCTGCCCAACTTCCTATCCTCTTTTATTTTTAATTTTTAAAATAACTCATTGACTCCAGCTTGTGCTGACTGCTCTGATGGAGGGCCATCCACTGGCGCATGGACAACCTTCTTGGGACCACAACCTTGAATAAAATTGTTGCAGAAACTCATAGTAACTGTCAGCAGCTCCTCAGCCAAAAGTCAGGCTTCTTGAATCCCCCCACCACCACTGCCCATGCTGGGGTGTTAACTGACTTGATCTTATGCAGGTTTGTCCAGGCAGCAATTGCTTCTCTGTTTTCTTGAGGGTACAGAGTATGTCATATACAGAAGCTACTATTTCACAGCAGGTCCTCCCAGTCTTTGGCTCTTAGAATCTTTCTACCCCATCTTATACAATGTTCCTTGAACTTCTGGAGAAGTGTATGGTATAGATGACTCACTTGGGGAGACTCTGTACATTGATCAGTTGTATGTCTAACTCCCCACCCCTCCCCAATGGTAAAGAAAAGTTTCTCTGAAAATGGCAGAGAACTACATTAATATATAGTCCTAAAGAGAGGTATTTAGGAAGCATTCTAATGCTATATTTATTTAGCAAAACAATACTGTAGTGGTAGTTGGTTAATCTGTTCTGATCTCCCAGAGTCAGCATTATGCACTCCTCACTGACTGCCCAGTGTTCTGGATTCTTGAATGAAAGATACACACACACATGCAGCCTTATATTTAACACGACTTAAGCAGCTCAGTGGTTCAGCCACTCCCAAGCTTCCACTTTGCTAATGCCTCCTCTCTGATACTCCTGAATTATTCTTACGAAAATCTATATTCCATCTTTGCTGCCCCAAAACCAGTGGGGTAGGGGGCTGGAGCCACTCTTCCTTAGCCCTTACATGATTGGATGCTCTCTCTTCCATAGATCTCCTCTCATTCCTGTATCTTCTTCCTTTCCTGGCAATGGTGATTCTCTTTCTCTTCCTGTGTCCCTTGCCTGGGAACCTAAAAGTCCTGCTTCTGTCTCCCTGTCCAGCCATTGGCCTACTATGGCAATGTTATTTAACAATCTAAGCCAACTGGGGGCAGGGACCCTCAGGGTCTTAAAGGCAGATATGCAGGGTCCCTTGTAATTTGGGGAGCCAAATTAACACAAATAGCATTGAACCAATCCACAACAAAATACTATTTCACTTTCTTCTTGTACCTGTGACCTCCCCAACCTTGGACTATTGATGAAGTTTGCATCACGAAGGCATGGGCTGCCTTCTGCAGAGTAGGCCTTAAATCTATTGCACAAATGGTTGGTTACTATTATAGAAGGCATGCCCAATGGGCATATCTTACCAAGCTTGTCATTATTGTAGCTTCAATGATTCATGGTTGAGAATGACTGCTGACTTCTTTTGCTCCAGCATCCTACAAGGCACCTTTTGGGACCATAAAAGCTACCTAGCAGGAAGGCAGCTACTAGGTTTTACCAACTTGATTTTTCCATATCCTATTACCAAATGGTGCAGAGTTTTCTGTAAAAGGGACCTACCTACAAACTCTAGTGGAATAACCTGTGTTGTTTTCTTGATCTCTGAGATTCCCCCTGAATAACAACTCAAAAGGAATATATTCCACACCTGGCACCTGGGTATTCGTTTGATAACCTGTGGCATCTGGAAGGAGCACTGTCCCAAATCCCAACCTCTCCATGTAGGGTAACACTATTCAAGATTACTATTAAAAAAATACAACTAATATATAATGTATAATTTATAATATATAATAAACATATAATATAATACAACATACAACATATAACATAAATATATAATATGCAATATACAATATATATGATATACAATATATGATATATAGTATTTAATAATATATAATACACACACATATATGTATATTAGGAAATCTTTAGAATGGTAGGTTTCCACATGTCTCACCTACCCCAAGCACATTAATGCTAGGTATCCCTTTCCCTGCCACATCCTCTGCCCTATCATCCTGTAATTTTCCACTGAAGCCTCTCCTCCTCCCATTAGTCTGCTTCCCTCTCCACTTCCATTAGAATGAGGACATTTGTCAGGAAGACTGATAACATTTCATTTAGTCTTTAAAACTTATCTCTATCCTGTATCAATTGCAGCATTTTACTTTCTGGGTCCAAAATACAGCTTCCTAAGGAGAAATCAGAACCTTATCAACTTCTCATTGGTATTACCAAACCCATATCTAGAAGGAGAAAGTTAAGCCATCAAAGTTGTCCCTTGACCTCCACACAGGTGCTGTGGCATGTACTCCCTAAATGTGTGAAACTTACTTTTTAAACAAGTTATTATATTCCCAATCAGAAACTTAATGTAACAACACTGCCTTTCATTTGTTTTCACCAACATTTTAGCTGGTATACGGTAGGTTAGCTACACAAAGGAGAAAAGGAGGAAGCCTTCATGGTGGCCATTGTCTATGAGAGACTGCTTTATTGGAGAATACCATGTGACTATTCAAAAAGTAAAGACTCAAAGCCAGCTGCAACTAACATAGCCACAAGATGGCTGCTAGCTATTCTTCATTATAATGACTTCTTTATACCATTAGTCTTGTAGGATTGGCTATTTCCACAGTATACCTGATACCATGACCTATCAAAAAACACATATGAAGACCAAAGTTACTGACCAATAACTGAAATTACTCTCCTTTCCCCTTCTTTATTGTTTGCCAATAAGATGCACTATCTAAACTCCTACTTGATGCCACTCTCTTGAGATGCTTACACTTAGTCTTTAAGCATGTATGTAGTCTTGTACTATAAAAAAATTTCCTTCGGGTGCCTTACTTTGTTTTATCTCTAAATTCTTTCTCTGAAGTTGACAAGAACATGGAAAAGTAACCTAGGGAATTCTCAATTTCCCTATGCCTATAATCTTACCACTAACACCAGGTGCACTGTCTGTATAGTAGCAGTATCAAACTCACAAAATGTTTACTATTGTCCGCATTTTTCAAGGGAACACTCCTAAGGTTCAGTGAGCTAAAGTTTTCTACTCCCTGAGTGCCAAATCTGGATCTCAGGCTGAAAGCTGTCTCAGTTTCCCTATGTCATGCTTTTCTCTCTGCATTAAGAACATTTACATTTACTGCACATTTACTATGTAGTATATATGGTAGACTTTCCTCATCCCCTAATTTCAGTGCCATCTCTGACATATTTGTAACTGTCCAGCAGTCACAGGCAAACTGGGTTTGCCTGAGGGAGAGGCTGGAATTAAGGTAGAGGAATGAGAGAAGAATGGAGCCAAGTTAAAAGTTCTGATCAAGGCTCAAAGTTTATTTTTTCAGTTCTGCTTTTTATATAGGTGATACTAGCCCATCCTTAGTTTCATCTGGGTTCCTGTTTTAAAACAAGCTTCAGGAGGCAGTCTTGTTTCTGCAGGAATACTGTGGATGTAGTAAACAAGAGACTCCACTCCAGGTGGGCTAGGCAACTGTAGCAAAACAAGGCCTGATTAGCCTGCTCAAGGCTGGGGGAAGGGTACAGTTATTTTAACAAGAAAAGAAGCAGAGGTGGAAAGAAAGTCATTTTCTTGTCCACATTAACAAAGGAAGAAGCAGACACATTTTCACATCCAGACTCACATGATATTCAACCTGGGCTATTGCTACACAGATACATATAAAACACACTTTAAAAAATTTACATGGATTGTTCCTGCACATGTGAAATCTCTGACACACACATGTAAACACACGCATATACATACACAAGCACAAAAATACAATGGTGTGACTGTCTTCTCAAGGTGTTTATGTTGTGATCATAAAAAGACAAAGAAACGAGAGAATATGTTCTACAGCAGTGTGGAGAAAGGGGGTGCCTCAGTGGGCCCATGCCAAGACATCCCTTCCCCGAGGAATCAGACATACAATGGCATAGTATAGAATAGTTTATTCAGGGCATAGGAAGGGAAGTTAAGAGAGTAGTAGAGGCAGAGAAAGGCAGAGAGAAGGAGAGAGTAGAGAAGTAGAGACCAGACTGGTCATGACCATGTGGAGAGGGCAGGGGGAGGGGAGGGAAGGAAAGCCCAAGAGGGCAAGAGAGAAGACGAGGAGAGAGGAGAGCGAGAGTTAAGAGGGGTAAGAGAGATAAGAGAGAGGAGGAGCTAAACATTCCCCTTTATAGTAGGCCAGGCCTACCTGGCTGTTGCCAGGTAACTGTAGGGAGGGGCATAACTGGCTGTTGCCAGGTAATTGTGGGGTGGAGCTTAGACAGATTCCTAACAGTTTATATATGAAGAATCATGGAGCTGTTGATGGCAGAAGGGTCACAGTGGAATTAATAAACATGGAATCTTTTGAAACAGGTAGTATATAGATATATAATTCTAGTACTTATCTCACCATAAGCCTCTCTCTATGCCTAGAATGTGAAGTTTTGCATAGTTCCAAGAACCCCAGTTCCAAGAACTGGGATGTGCTCTAGCCAGTTAAAATAACCCCACTTTTTCTTGGAGCAGTAGTATGTAGACACTGAATGACTAGCGGTCTTTTTACTCTCAGATCCATCAGTCTGTCCCTCTCAGAGATCCCAGAGTTGTAACTTTAGCTTCTGTGGATATCTTCACTTCTGTTCAGTGTATTCTTTGAACATCACGATGTAGTTGGGAACTGTCTTGTAGAGATGACTTTGGATGGTGACCACCTGGCACTGATTCTCACCTGTAAGTTACACATCTTACTGTGGCCTTGCTGATGCATTCTTTAGGTGATATGCTGAGTTATGACTGAGCTTGCTCTGTTCATCGTCTGTGGCCACTTTATAGACTTTTTCTTAGTTACATCTCAAATGTCCTCCACTGGGATGAGCCCTATTCACTGTGTCTATCTGCATAAATGTGCCAAAATGGTATCTCCTTATCAAGAAAAATAACTGTCAGTTTTACTCAATCAGCTCTAAGCAGCTACAGCAGCATGAGTCCCACTGTAAATATATCTTTAAGCATACAATTCATTTTCTTTTTTCTGCTAGCTTCAATTTTCCCTGATGTATTTGTTAAAGTAAAAATGGACCAGTCAAAATCTTTGAAGAAAAATTACATTTGGAATTTGGAACAGTGGATGAAATTTGTGCTTTTATTTCTACAAAGGAAAACTCACATCCAAGTACTGAGTGTATAACATGCACACACACACACACACACACACACACACGAGTTAGGATGAGTGGAGACTGCAAGGTCATTGCTGTTGCTTAAAAGGTGTTAAGTCTGTGGCTGCCCCTCTGTGCTAGAGCTCAGTGAACAAAAGTATTTCTCTTCATTGTCACACAAGTTGTATGGCTGGCAGTATCCTACTTGTTTAATTAACTTTAGTTAGTATTCCACAGGGATAGATAGACATGAAAACTCCAAAGTTGTCTTGCAAGATATAAACAATTCCTGGCAAATGCTCTTAAAGAGAAAGGAGGAGAACATACTTTGATATTTCATAACTTTTGTCTGTCTGTTCAATATAGACCCAACTCACCACATCAACAGCTGATGGATGACTGTCCACTATATAGGAACCATTGCATTATCTGCTGAGAAAGATGCATGTGCCTTGTTGAACCTGAAGACCAAGGCTGTGATGATTTGCATGCAAGTGTCCAGAAAAGAAAGAACATTAGACTGCAGCCATAATGTTATTCGTCCACTCTGTGTGAGTGTGTGTGTATGTGTGTGTGTGTGTGTGTGTGTGTGTGTGTTCTCCAGTTTATAGATCTAGATGGACTGATGTCTCTTTTCTCCTTTGGAACCCTTTCATTTCATAGGTCACATCCAACATTTTATATCATTTCATATATGTCTGCAGCTCATGTTCCTTAATCTTCTTTATAAAGAAATTTCAGAATTGCTATTAATTTTTGGTTTGTATTTAAAGTCTAGTGAATCTGAGTTCAGTTTGCCTTGTTAATGCCTAAAACTCCAAATTAAATTTCACAATTTTGAAATATTTATATTATTTATCTTTACTATCCAGACACAATTAATGCATCATATTCATAAATTATATAAAAATATCAAGCGATTTTTAGTATCACCTTATTTTTGTAATATCTAAAAAGGGAAATGATATTAAAACAAAGTGAGAAAATACAAAGTAAAAACAGAGGAAGTTGAGGAAAATATCTGGCTGAGTATCTGAAGGTCAACAGCAAAGGAAGGCAAAGGTCTCAGTTCATATTGCCCAGGAAGAGCAATTAGGGAACATATCCAGGAAAATTCAATGACTTTTGTTTGAGGTAAAACATGGTCATCTCTGGAGAACAAGAATCACATGAATATTGATTTTTCTGAATTAATATTTTGAAATCTCAATGCAAGTGAGAAGGTAGTAGGTGTTGTGTCATCTTTGAGGTGAGGACGACTCTCTGCTCGGTTTTTGAAACCATGTATGTCTAGGACCCTTACTGTACAGTATCATCATGAGCTGTTCTTATGATCCTCTTGATTATGAACTTGTAATAAATCCACTTCTGAAATTTGCCTGAAGGCTTTCAATAATGAGTTTATTTTGTTTCCTTTGGAATGAAGCCCATTGAGAATTTTGGATCTCATTTTTATTATCTAATCAGATTCATATTACTCCTTTGTAAGTTTACTGCCCAGAGTTTGAACACTTGTTCCTGAGGGCTGTGTGCTTATTTAGCATTTTGGGTATTGTTTGTCTAACAGAAGTACTCTATAGGGAGAAGGTAAGGTACCTAGCAGCAAAGTCAGTATCTCCTTCAATCAGCACCAGGGCCTAAGGACTTCAGATTTTCAAATCAGCCACTCTTTATAGACCATGCTTTGTATTACCATTGTTTTGTTTGCTTGTTCTAAACCTTTGAGAGATCCCTGGAAACAGATGACTGGCCATCTAGTCTATCTGGATCCACAGGTTTCAGATTTAGTTAGAGATCCTTCATGAAAAACTAAGGTATAGAGTTGTTGAGGAACATCCTGAAGTTGACCTCTGGCCTCCAGAAGCATGCACACACATATGTACAACATACATATGAATACACAATTGCATCTACATTTTCATCAATGCAAAAAAATTCTCTGTGAAGTTTATGGTGTTGATAATCCCTTGAGATTTTCTATAAAATCATTTTGCACAGTTAATTTTGCAGAAATATTTTCCTACTTTTATGAAGTTGACAAACTCCAATTTGTTTTCTATTCTTTCTTGGGGAGGAACATAAATGACTAATTAAGAGATGATTTCACTTTTCAGAGAGGACAAATCCATCTTTATTACTATTTGTGTTGCTATAACAAAACACCTGAGGCTATGTATTTTATAGAGAGTTTTATTTAACTTAGTGTTCTTTACACTCGAGATCATGGTGCCAACAATCTGCTCAGTTTTGGTGAGGGTCTCCTGGCATTGCAATAACAGAATTGTATTCAGGAGTATCTTGTGCCAAGAAAAGATACAAAAGAGAGTTAGGATGCTCTGCCTTACTTTGTAACAGCCCATTTTCTTGTCAATTTATTGTGCATCAATTTCTTTCAAAGGATAGTGCCTTCATAACTTAATCACTTACCATAGGGCCTCACCTCTTAAAGATTTAACAATCTCGGCAGAGTGATCAGCGCCTGGAGGGAGTGCCGCAGCATCTGCCATCTTTGCTCTGGCGCTAGACCAGACAGGGACTCCAAGTAAACAGAGATTTCCCAAGTATAACATCCCTTGGAACACAGCCAGCTAGGGTTCCACCTGTGCCCAAGAGCGGGACAGCTCTGTGGTCGTCTGGTTGCCAGTTCTGCTGTGGGACATCTGCCCTGCACAGTGATCAGCGCCTGGAGGGAGCGCCACAGCCTCTGCCATCTTTGTTCCTGTAATAGACCAGACAGGGATTCCAGTCCACCATCTTCAAATGGCGCAGGAAGCCAGCCATCTACCCAGCTGCGTGGAGGAGTTAGGTAGCACAGGTAAGACCTGCATTGCAGAGCAGAGGACCCCATCCTGAATAGTCTGGCAGGAGATTTTCAGCTCTGTTCCCAGGTTTGGAACCATCCTCTGCCATAGCGCACCATCTCCAAGTGGCACAAGAAGCCAACTGTCTACCCAGCTGCTCAGAGGAGTCAGCCAGCACAGGAGAGATCTGCGTTGCAGAGCAAAGGAGCCATCTTCTGCCACGGGGTACCATATCCAAGGGATACACAGAGGTAACTAACCACTCAGGAATGCAGAGAAGTTCAGTGGTACAATAGAACCACCCCTGCTGCTAAGAGGAAAAGACTGAAACCCTGAGGACACAAGAGCCTAGGAACAGACTGGGACAGGAGTCTTCTGATTACCACCTGCACCCAGAGTTGATCTGGTCCACAGAGGTATATACCCAAATACAACTATAAGAGAGCAGATCTTGCAGAAGTACTTACATATCAGTGTATACAGAGAGAACAGGTCTCCCAGGAGCACAGAGAAACCACAGTCAGAGACAGCAACACCAGCTAACACCAGAGATAACCAGATGGCAAAAGTCAAACCCAAGAACACGACCAACAGAAACCAAGGCAACATGGCTCCATCGGAACCAAGTTCTCCAACAACAGCAAGTACTGGATATGCCAACATACCAGAAAAGCAAGAACTGGATTTAAAAGCACTGCTCATGATGCTGATGGAGGGCTTCAAGTAGGACATAAATAACTCCCTTAAATAAATACAGGAGACCACAAGTAAACAGGGAGAAGACCCTGAAGAACTAAGGGAAAACACAACAAAACAGGTGAAGGAATTGAACAAAGTCATCCAAGATCTAAAGATGGAGGAAGAAACAATAAAGAAATCACAAAGGGAAACAACTCGGAACATAGAAAACCTAGGAGAGAAGTCAGGAGACATGGATCCAAGCATCAACAACAGAATACAAGAAATAGAAGAGAGAATCTCAGATGTAGAAGATACCATAGAAAGCATTGATACAAAAGTCAAAGAAAATGAAAAATGCAAAATACTCCTGACCCAAAACATCCAGGAAATCCAGGACAAAATGAGAAGACCAAACCTAAGGATTATCGGTATAGAAGAGAGTGAAGATTTCCAAATTAAGGGGCCAGTAAATGTCTTCAACAAAATTATAGAAGAAAACTTCCCTAACCTAAAGAAAGAGAGGCCCATGAACATATAGGAAGTCTAGAGAACTCCAAATAGATTTGACCAGAAAAGAAATTCCTCCTGTCACATAATAATTAAAACACCAAATGTACTAAACAAAGAAAGAATATTAAAAGCAGTAAGGGAAAAAGGTCAAGTAACACATAAAAGTAGATCTATCAGAATTACACTGTATTTCTCACCAGAGGCTATGAAAGCCAGAAGAGCCTGGGCAGATGTCAAACAGACCATAAGAGAACACAAATGCCAACCCAGACTGCTCTATCCAGCAAATCTCTCAGTTACCATAGATGAAGAAACCAAGGTATTTCATGACAAAAACAAATTTACACAATATCTTTCCACAAATCCAGCCCTTCAAAGGATAATGAATGGAAAACACCAACGAAGGGAGAGAAACTATACACTAGAAATAGCAAGAAATTAATCCTATTCCAACAAAACCCAAAAAAAAGATAACCACACAAACATAAAAATTACATCAAAAATAGCAGGAAGCAACAATCACTTTTCCTTAATATCTCTTAACATCAATGGGCTGAATTCCCCAATAAAAAGACATAGACTAAAAGACTAGATATGTAAACAAGACACAATATTTTGCTGCTTATAGGAAACGTATCTCAGTGTCAAAGACAAATACTACCTCAGAGTAAAGGGCTGGAAAACAGTTTTCCAAGCAAATGGTCCCAGGAAAAAAGTTGGAGTAGCCATTCTAATATTTGATAAAATAGAGTTTCAACCAAAAGTCATCAAAAAAGACATGGAAGTACACTTTATATACATCAAAGGAAAAATCTACCAGGAAGAACTCTCAATTCTAAACATCTATGTTCTAAATACAAGGGCACCGTCAAACGTAAAAGAAACCTTACTAAAGCTGAAAGCACACATCGGACCCCACACAATAATTGTGTGTGACTTCAACACGCTACTCTCCTTAATGGATAGATCAGGGAAACACAAACCAGAGACACAGTAAAACTTACAGAAGTTTTGAACCAAATGAATTTAATAGATTTCTATAGAAAATTTCATCCTAAATCAAAAGACTATACCTTCTTCTCAGCACCTCATGGTACCTTCTCCAAAATTGACCATATAATTGGTCACAAAACGGATCTCAACAGATACAAAAAAAATCAAACTAATACCATGCCTCCTATCAGATCACTATGGAGTAAGGGTGGTCTTCAACAGCAACAAAAACAACAGAAAGCCCACATACACATGGAAGCTTAACAATGCTCTGCTCAATGATACCTTAGTCAAGGAAGAAATAAGGAAAGAAATCAAAACCTTCTTCGAGTTTAATGAAAATGAAGGCACAACATACCCAAATTTATGGGATACATTGAAAGAAGTGCTAAGAGAAAAACTCATAGCTCTGAGTGCCTCCAAAAAGAGGCTGGAGAGAGAATACAATAGTAGCTTAACAACAGATCTGAAAGCTTTAGAACAAAAAGAAGTTAATACACCCAAGAGGAGCAGAAGTCAGGAAATCATCAAACTCAGGGCTGAAATTAACCAAGTAGAAACAAAAAGAACTATTCAAAGAATCAACAAAACCAGGAGTTGGTTCTTTGAGAAAATCAACAAGATAGATAAACCTTTAGCCAGACTAACCAGAGTGCACAGAGACAGTATCCAAATTATCAAAATCAGAAATGAAAAGGGAGAAATAACAACAGAAACTGAGGAAATTCAAAAAATCAACAATCTTACTACAAAAGCCTATACTCAGCACAACTGGAAAATCTGGAGGAAACGGACAATTTCCTAGAGAGATACCAACTACCAAAGTTTAATCAGGATCAGATAGACCATCTAAATGGTCCCATAACCTCTAAAGAAATAGAGGTGGTCACTGAAAGTCTTCCAACCAAAAAAAGCACAGGACCAGATGGTTTAAGTGCAGAATTCTATCAGACCTTCAAAGAAGACCCAACACCAATACTCTTCAAACTATTCCACAAAATAGAAACAGAAGGAACACTACCCAACTTGTTCTATGAAGCCACAATTTTGCTGATACCAAAACCACACAAAGATCCAACAAAGAAAGATAACTTCAGACCATTTTCCCTTATGAATATAGATGTAAAAATACTCAATAAAATTCTTGCCAACAGAATCCAGGAACACATCAAAATGATCATACATCATGAACAAGTAGACTTAATCCCAGGAATGCAGGGATGGTTCAATATAAGGAAATCCATCAATGTAATCCACTCCATAAACAAACTCAAAGAAAAAAATCACATGGTCATTTCATTAGATGCTGAAAAAGCATTTGACAAAATTCAGCAACCTTTCACGTTAAAGGTCTTGGAAAGAACAGGAATGCAAAGCCCAAATCTAAACATAGTAAAAGCAATATACAGCAAAGCAGTAGCCAACATCAAACTAAATGGAGAGAAACTTGAAGCAATCCCACTAAAATCAGGGACTAGACAAGGCTGCCCTCTCCATATTTATTCAATATAGTACTTGAAGTTCTAGCTAGAGCAATTAGACAACAAAAGGAGGTCAAAGGGATACAAATTGGAAAGGAAGAAGTCAAATTATCACTATTTGCAGACAATATGATAGTATACTTAAGCGACCCAAAAAACTCCACCAGAGAACTCCTACAGCTGATAACGTCTGCAAAGTGGCCGGATATAAAATTAGCTCAAGCAAATCAGTAGCCTTCCTATTCTCAAAGGATAAACAGGCTTAGAAAGAAATTAGGGAAATGACACCCTTCACAATAGCCACAAACAATATAAAGTATCTTGGTGTGACTCTAACTAAACAAGTAAAAAATCTGTATGACAAGAACTTCAAATATAGGGAGAAAGAAATCCAAGAAGACCTCAGAAGATGGAAAGATCTTCCATGCTCATAGATTGGCAGGATTAATATAGTAAAAATGGCTATCCTGCCAAAAGCAATATACAGATTCAATGCAATCCCCATCAAAATCCCAACTCAATTCTTCATAGAGTTAGAAAGAGCAATTATCAAATTCATTTGGAATAACAAAAAACCCAGGATAGCTAAAACTATTCTCAACAGTAAAAGAACTTCTGGAGGAATCAGTATCCCCGACCTCAAGCAGTACTATAGAGCGATAGTGTTAAAAACTGCATGCTATTGGTACAGTGACAGGCAGGTAGATCAATGGAACAGAATTGAAGACCCAGAAATGAGCCCACACACTACATGTATGGTCATTTGATCTTTGACAAGGGAGCTACAACCACCCAGTGGAAAAAAGATAGCCTTTTCTATAGATGGTGCTGGTTCAAGTGGAGGTCAACATGCAGAAGAATGCAAATTGATCCCTTCTTATCTCCTTGTACTAATCTCAGGTCCATGTGGATCAAGGACCTCCACCTAAAACCAGAAACACTGAAACTAATAGAAAAAAAACTGGGGAAGTACTTTGAGCACATGGGCACAGGGGATAATTTCCTGAACCAATAGCTTATGCTCTAATATCAAGAATTGACAAATGGGACCTCATAAAATTACAAAGTTTCTGTAATGCAAAGGACACTGTCAAAAGGACAAAACGGCCACCAACTAATTGGGAAAAGATCTTTATCAACCTTACATCCGACAGAGGGCTAATATCCAAGATATATGAATAACTCAAGAAAGTAGATTCCAGAGAGCCAAATAACCCTATTAAAAAATGGGGTACAGAACTAAACAGAATTTTCACCCGAGGAATATCAAATGGCTGAGAAACATCTAAAGAAATGTTCAACATCCTTAATCATCAGGGAAATGCAAATTAAAACAACCTGGAGATTTCACCTCACACCAGTCAGAATGGCTAAGATCAAAAACTCAGGAGACAGCCAGTGCTGGTGAGGATGTGGAAAAAGAGGAACACTCTTCCACTGCTGGTGGGATTTCAAGCTCGGAAAACCACTCTGGAAATCAGTTTGGCGGTTCCTCAGAAAACTCGGCATAATACTACCAGAGTACCCAGCTATACCACTACTGGGCATATACCCAGAGGACTCTCCAACATGCAATAAGGACACATGTTCCACTATGTTTATAGCAGCCTTATTTATAATAGACAGAAGTTGGAAAGAACCCAGATATCCCTCAACAGAGGAATGGATACAGAAAATGTGGTATATTTACACTAAGGAATACTACTCAGCTATTAAAAATAATGAATTCATGAAATTCTTAGGCAAGTTGGCAGAACTGAAGAATGTCATCCTGAGTGAGATGACCCATTCACAGAAAATCACAGATGATATGCACTCACTGATAAGTGGATACTAGCCCAGAAGCTTGGAATACCCAAGGAACAATTCACATATCAAAGGGTACCAAGAAGAAGGAAGGAGAGGCCCCTGGTCCTGGCAGGGCTTAACGTGGCAGTGTAGGGGAATACCAGGAAGGGGAGGTGGGAGTGAGTTGGTTGGGGAGCCGGGGGAGGGAAGAGGGCGTATGGGACTTTTGGGGAGGGGGGGAACCAGTAAGAGGGAAATCATTTGAAATGTAAATAAATACACCTAATAAAAAAATTTAAAAAAAATATTTAACAATCTCAAAATCATCACACCAAAGACCAAGATTCCAGCATGTGTAGTATTGGGAACACCCTAAAATTAGCAGTGTATTATAGCTTTTTCCCTGTATTGTGGGTTTTTTAAAATCAGCATTTTCTTTTCCAAGAATTAATACATCTTAGTAAATCGTGAACCCAACATCTGTATAAAACATCATGAAGCCACTCCTGTGTTCACGTCAGACTAGCTTGTAATAACTGTATTTTTCCTTCCTTCAGAAGAAACATCATTATTTTTGTATATTAGGCTTCTACTCTACAGCTTTGCTGTAATCTCTTCTTTCTGTGAAGAGTTTATGGTGTTGATAATCCCTTGAGTTTTTCTATAAAATCATTTCACACAGTTAATTTTACAAAAATATTTTCCTATTTTTATGAAGTTGACAAATTCCAATTTGTTTTCTTTCTTGGGGAGGGGCATAAAAGACTAATTAAGAGAACTATTTAATTAAATATTCTCTCAACAGTATTTAATCCAAGTAAATAACTTGAAATGTTCAAAAGAAAGTGAAAATGTGTTCTGAAGCTGTGACTTTCTTTGGTGATAATGAAAAGCATATTCACACGACAGCCTTTATTACTGTGGCTCATAAGACAAGAAGGAAAATTTTTAGTTATAAGATGAAAGAAATGCTTTATAGTCATTCAAAAGCCTGAAAACTTTGAAAGAATGTCTGCACATTAGCTGCCCGTAATTTAAGAATACCCTTGCCCAGTCTTGTGAGTCAAGTAAGACACCATTTCTTTGGAACTTGTTATAAATCACATCTGTAGAGATCATACTCAATGAAATGGATGATATTCATAAAGGGATTGTGAGGCTTGGCTTTATGAAACACATGCACTGTTATACATTTCAAACAAGCTAACAAAAAATAATAAAAATCCAGATGCTTACATTTAAACTTTTGGACAAATGATTAAGTTCACAACATATAGTTTCAAAATAAGAAATAGATGCAAACATTAGTGGCTGAGCCTAGGTTTATATTTTTCTTGTTTCTTAAACTACTAATGGCTTAACAAAATAGGTAAATGATTTTTGCTAATATTCTATATGCTCTCTTTTCTCTTCTTAAATAATATGCATGAGAGAAAGTAAGCTTTCTTTTTTCTGAGGGGAAAATGATTATATTAGGATAATAAATAATACGTTCCATGAAATCATTTACAATGGTTATATACATATGCAAGAAAATTAAAATTGATACTTTGTTTTTAAAGTTGTGGCATGATAAATAGTTTTCAAAGTTCCTGAGATCTAAAATTATACTATCAAGCTTGGCAGTATTGAGATCAGTTTTCGGGGATGTATAAGCTATATGCTGAGTTAATAACCTCCTTTTAAAAATACCATTTATGTTATATCACACACTATTTCAAGTTGATATTACTAACTAAAGCAAGGTATCTTTATCGTACTTTAGCTTTGCTACTAAAAAGAATTAGCTGCATTTCTCTATTAGGTCCCTAAAGTCCAAAACTTAAAAGTTTTTTTTTCAGAAAATGACACCAAAGAATAATGACCTGGGCTTTGATGGAAGGAATAAAACAGAGGAGATACATATATAGCAGTCGAGATACAACAGCAGAATTCAGAGCACTGATTGCTGTTGAGACTGAATTACCAACCAAAAGACACAGAGCAGTTCTTCCTGGCTGTCAGATTCTATTGCATCAAAGAATCGCAGACTGGTCTCAGTATTCTGTGTAAGCCATGACTATGTAAATAAGCAGTTCTTGCCCCAGATTCTAGAACAAGTCCATGATGAAATATCTGTTGTTGCTGCAGGTAGCTATGACTATATTTTGGTATTCTCTTAACTAGACACTTTCATATATTTAAAGGTCTTGTATCTCTCCAAATAGTATGTTTTATATAGAAGTTCTGAGATGATGGTAGATTATAATGTTAAGTAAATCTATATTCATTCTTAATGTCTCAGAGTAGGCCTAACACAGCTGGAAATCATGTAAAACTTGCCTCTGATTCTAGAAGTTACTGCAGCTGATGAAACTTTACCTGTGGAAATACAATAATTTTCAATGAAATACCAAGAGTTGATATGAACATGACATGATGCTGAGTTGTAGTGACCAGCTTTCTTCTTAACTAGCTAAAGAAGTGGAATGTTGGCATATAAATTCTTCCCTTGACCTACAGCTGTACCATTAGCCAGAGAAGGAACCCAATGACAGCAATTACAGCCAACACAGATGCTGGGATTTTTTTTAAACATGATATGACTTAGGTTTCATAATATAGATCCCTAGCTTCAAGACTTATTACAAAGACAAACAATCATTTCTCTGGTGTTTTTGTTGCTGATATATTTGATCTAGAGTTTTAAAAGTTACTGCATAACTCTTATTATATGTAATAACTCCCCCATAATACAGCAAAAGAAAAAGACCAGATTAACCTTTTCCAATAATGGAATATGTTCTTTGACATCCTCTTGAATGGATAAATTTTTACCATAAAGAAAATATAAATGTTCTAAAACAATGATCCATGACCAGATCTTTGTCTTCTCTTGGTTCAAAGGCAAAGTTCAGAAAGAACAAAACAGGCTCTCTCAGCTAAAATCTGGGTTGGCAATACTAGTTTTTGATATGAGTCAGCAATGGCCCAACATTCTCAGTTGTATCCTAGGATTCTCCAATTAAACAAGAGTATAGACTGCCAATTTCAGAGAAGGCCATTGAGGGACAATGAAAGATTAAGACAAATCTAAAGGCTATTAAAGTCATTATTCCATACCAACATACATTGAAAAAATTTCAAATTTCTATAATGATGAAATTTTCCTGGTCTTGAATACTACATATAATGGTGGACTCCTTAGCAGAGCTTTAAATAGTCAATCAGAATCCTACTTATGGTCAAATCCACAAAGACTTGATTGCTTAAATGTGTTTTAAAGGTACTACAAGAAAACCAGTGCCTGAATTGAAATAGTCATCTCTAGGATCACAGTATGCCCCATCTTTCCACACAGTAGGCATTCATTCTTGAAGAAACAAAAATTCCAACTTAAAATGGCAATGAATAAATAAATATTTATTGATTTTATAAGTATAACCAAACCTCAACAATGAACTAATTTCTACATACATTCCACATCAATAGAGGGCACTTCTGAAAACAAATGCATTGATATTTTTCACCACACCAAGTCATTCTCTTAACACCAGCTAGGTGTCCCATAATAGAATTGAATTCTAAAGGTAGCTGCCTACAACTAGTATTAGATTCCATAGCTTATTCCTATTAGACTTGAGTGTTTTTGCTTCAGATGTTGCTGTGGTTTGAATGTGTTCTCAGAATTCAGGCATGGGGTACTTCCTCCCCATGTGGTAATGTTGGGAGGAAGAACTTATACAGAAATGATTAAACTGTGAGAACTAGCTTTTATGAATTGATTCCTGCCATTACTACAGAAAAGGAAAATGTTGGCCACCCTTTGTAATTCACCTTTGCTCTTTCTGCCCTGATCTCTGACAAATAGCCCTTGGCAGATGTGCGCTCCTTTACAAGGGACATCCCAGATTCTAAAACTATGGGTAATAAATGTGTGTTCATGATAAATTAACCAGTCTGTGGTACTTCATTATAGCAGCACAAAGCAGAGTAAGACAGGCCAGTCACTAGTTGCAGATTGTGGCCAAAGTCCTGGGAGTGATATATAAGTCAGAATTCTCACAATCTTTCTTTTGATTCTATAAGACACTGGGATGGCTCACAAAGTCAGGGAATCACTTTACTTGTATTCATCATTTTATTATAAATAATTTAACAAAGTATATGTGAATAGCCAGATGGGAGGGATACATAGGTCAGTGCATGAGGGAAAGTGTGGAGCACTTCTGATCTTCTCTGGACATCCTCCATGCTGAGCCACCTGGAAGCTCCCCAAGTTCCTTTCATCTACTATAGAATTGATCTATTTTGTATCCAGTACCCATCCAGGAATCCATCCACACTTGTCTTCTTAGAGTAATATCTGTCCCTGTCATCCAGGGCATTTCAAGGGATAAGCGTTCTCTTTCAAGAGCTGTGGTCAAAGACACAGTTCAAAGAAAAGTTGCTAAGTTGTTGATAAGCAAACTATAGTCTATAACCACATAGGTATAACTACAGAGGTTAGGTATAAAATAAGAAACTAGGGAGATGAAAGGATTTCCTTCGGAAAAAGAAATAAAATAGATGCCGTGTGTGTGTGTGTGTGTGTGTGTGTGTGTGTGTGTGTGTGTGTGTGTGTGTGTGTGAGTGTGTGTGTGCTGGAATTGGAGGGCCAAACAGGGAGATAGCTAGAAGAGAGGAAGGGAGAGGGAATACACAGAAGGACAATGAAAACTAAAAGTTTTAATTTAGCTGTCATATGGAAACTTAATCTAGTATAGCAGTATTCTAAAAATATATACATATATGGAGTTGATTTAAGTAAAATCACCAAATAACATGGGAGACAGATTCCTAACTGGACATCTCTCATCACCAAATGAGGAGTCTAGTACAAGGAATAGGCTATATTTAATCAAATTGGCAAAAGAGGAAGCAGCAAACAACCCAGCCTCTCAGCAAGGCTATTAGTTGTTCCCTACAAATTGACAGTAAGACCTCTGTTACTACAGAGAACACTTACTCAACCTTTTGATCAAGGAGAAGTCAAACTTGTCCCTACCAGAGCTTTCATTCCTACTGACTAACATTCATAGTACTGGAAGGTATTTGGGATGATACCAAAGAAGAAAGATAAACACCAACCCTGCTACTAACCCTTAGATCTATAATGGTATCATGCCTGCAATTATGCTGGTGAAATAGTGGCACAAAAATTCTAGGCATAACCAACAAAGATATGATTTGATTTAAGGCCCACTACACAAGGTGCAAACCATACCTAACACGGCTTGGATGGCAACTAGATAAGTCAGGGACAGAGGGAAAAACCAACCAATCCCTACTGTTCTGTTAAAGGAACACAACTCAAATGACCCCCAAAAAGTGCCTTGCTCAACCATCGTAGAAGGTTCCTATTACAGGAGATGGGAACAAATACAAAGACCCACAGCCAGATATTATGCAAAGAATGAGAGACCTTGGAACACTCAATCCTAAATGAGATGCCTCCATCAAATGTCCCGCCCCCCATAGGTCATGTAACTATGAGGAAGAAAAGTCAGAAAGAGTGTTAGAGCCAGAGGGAAGGGAGGACACCAAAGAAACAAGGCCTTTTAAACACAGCAGGACCGCACATATATGAATTCACAGACTTGGCAGAATGTACCGGGCCTGCCCAGGTCCTAGAGCTAAAGGAGAAGAGAACACACTTCTAACTCAGAAGTAGCTTGAAATGATAACTCCTTTCAAATAAAAAGTTAATTTCCTCCAAGGGAGTGTAACTAGGAGAAACAAACCACTCTTAATGGTAGGCCCAACCTCAGCAATAGAGAAACAATACAAATGAACTCAAAAGCATCTTTAGGTCCCATAAGGTTGAGTCACGGAATTTTGCTTTTTGTTTGTGTGTTTGTTTTTGCTTATTTTACAGGTCTTTTTTGTATATATATAATGGTTTTTGGTTTTGTGTTTTTATGAGATTCCTGTGTGAACATGTGTGTCTATGCATTTGCACGTTCTCATGATTTTTCTTTGGCTCTTTTGTTTTCTATTTATTTTGGCCTATTCTGATTTGTTTGATTTTGCTTTATATATTATATTATATTACATTATATTATGTCATATTACATTATTTCTAAGATACACTTTTGTTTTCTAATGAGGGACAAATTGGAGTTATGATTTTCATTTACAACTCTTCTTTCAAAATAATTCATCTTTACTTTTCGAGAAAATCTCCTGTTTTGCTGTTTTCAACTCCTTTTGTTTAATCTAAATATCTTGCATCTTAAAAAGACTGGCAAGTAAGTATACTCAGTTCAATGTGTAGTTCTTCCTTCGTCTTCCTGTGCTGCCTGAATACTCTAGTAGCCCAAATATCTGAAATACATAAAGAAACAGGAAATGGTTAATAGCTGCTTCTGCAGCAGCTCATCAAATTAGAATAATCAATCCATCATGGAGTAATCTCCTGTGCACACGGCTGTGAATAGTCATCTCATTGAAGAGTGGAAATCACCACAGCAACATTTCAAGTTCTAGATGAGAATAAGTTATCAGAATTTTCCTAATTAGAGTTGATATTTTTTTAACAGAGAAATGAAAAGGCCAATACCCACAAAGGGGATAGAACATTGCCAATAAGTTGAAGAAAAACAAAACAAAACAACAACAACAAAAACCAAACCAAACCAAAAAAATCCTGAAAATATGACCAAATCAAATAGAAAAAGTTGAGGAACATCTATAAAACACATCTCCCTTCTTCCAGACTAACACAGAATGGAGGATAATGGAGGCAGAGGTGAGACAGTGAGCTGAGTTGCTGTGGAAGAGGAATTTAGTGGGTTGGCCATGCTTTGAAAAGGCCTCCATTTTGGGTGTGTGCCAGGTTTCCAGGAACCCCCAGTACATACAATTGCTGCATTTGCATGTGTAAATTGGGTAATGGCATGCCTAACTATCAGATTTGTATGTGAAAATGCTATCAGCATATGCACTATTGGTTGTGTGCCCACTAAAAAAGAACTTTTAATGGGGTTGCATTAGTTGAGGAGGAAATTGTCTAAGAAGTTGAGACCATGTTCTACATCCTTGGATCCAGCTCGGGTGCCCCTATGGATAATTGTCACCCCTGATAATTACTTTGTTGTTGTATATTCTCTCAAATTTTGTCTAGGGGAGGAAATTCATCAGAGAATAATTTGACCAATTCTAATTAGCACAGAGCAGAATTATACCCTAGTTCCTTTTGGCAGTGCTGATCTAAGCCAGACGAACAGAATGCTGCACAACCAGTCCATTCATCTTGGCCATCTTAACAGTCAACATGGGCCCTGATGAACTGACTCAGTCACTTTTCCTCATGAGGACAGGACTCTTCAAACATCCTTAACCCATCTTTTCTAATAGTTTACTAGTTTCTCTATTGCTTCTTAAGGGAAGAGATAAAGTTGTTTCTCCACCCTACAAAAAATGAAAAATTGTGGTCATCTTTTCATCCCACTTCAGTCTTTCCTTGTTTCTAGAACTTTCCATGCTTATTTATTAGTATGCGGCAATGTAAAGATCCATAATCTATTGGTACATTTGTGTAAGAAGCATAACAACCATATATCCTGAATTAGCAATCAGTACATGTAATGAAAATAGATACATCAACCGAAATGTGTTTTTAAAATATGGGCTGTTTTGTACGTGCTTTGCTCTAGGTATTTTGCTTTTCTGATAATTCTTAGTTCTGCTGGTTTCCTACATAAAACAAAAGAAAAAAAATTCTCTAATATAAAGCTACTGTTCTAGAGACCCCCTTTATAACTCTTCTTTCTGCTGTTTACTAAATAGTGCAAAATGGCCATCCCAGCCATAGATTTAATCTCTTCAAATAAAATTTTTAAACTGCTAAACCCAATGAGTTGTGTAATGTTTGGTTTTCTTTGTACCAACCTGCCCTCCTATCAGTCTTTCTCAAAGTTTGTTCTGAAGACCACTGGAACTGCCCCAAGAACACTGATCCATTTCCCATTTCAAAACCACTGAATTTGACCTTGGTGGAAGGAGACCTAAGTATTTATAATTTATCAGGTTTTCTTGGTGGTTGTTCATCTTTAAGTTGCAAGGTGTATGTGTTGCCCACAATTTTAAGTTAGTTTAGTCATTTGTCCTTTTTTATACTGATGAGGATGTGTAGTATTGAGATGGAGCCTAACTAATAAAAGCAGGTATCAGTATACTGAATCATGATGAAACCTCAGGAAGAAAATATAACAAGCATATTCAAAAATAATGTTATAACATAAAATATGCTTTTGTACAGGGAGATCACTGCCTTAGTCAATCTGCCTGTTTCACCTACAGGTATTTGTGAGAAATGGCAAGCTGAGACCCAAGATTATCTCTACTTAAGCTTTAGCCTGTAATGGGTACCCTCCAGGGGCCCCAGCTTCTATAATGCATGTTGTAGGTGATAAGAATAGACTGATTTATGATTACTCAATATCGGAAAGGTGTATCATTCCATTTCACAAATAGTGTTCTGCTAGATTAGAAAATATCATAAACACATTGGAGAATCTTCAGTCCAGGAACTATAAACTACTGGTAGTTTTTTTCAACATTTTAATTTAGCTATCTGTTTTGGATTACATAAATAAAAACCGAGCCCATATTTTCTTTATAAGATAAATCAATCTCTCTACATAGGAGTCACTAGATTGAACATTAGGGTATATATAAAATTGGATCTTTAAAAGATATGAAAACATTTCTCAATGAGAAAGAAGCTGCTCACAGTGACCTTCATGTTGAGCAGTGGGGGGTCAACACAGCCAGTAAATCATTTTTATTCACAGATGAGATAAACATATTCATATTTGTTTGCCAAATGTGTATTTTAATTTAAGCTTCCTCTGATTGATGTGTGTAATTTATGCTGCCTAGAACTAAGGCATCATATTTTTCTTTTTTTCCTAACTAACAGGGGGAGACTTTCTTGGAAACAGATAAAGGAAAGAGTCCAGTAATTTGTAGCAATGTGACTACAGCCACACATGCTCTAGAATTAATGTTCTTCATTAGGGTGAGTAGGATCAGCTGTATGTATACATCATGTTTTTAATTAACTCAGTCCCCACAACAGCGCTCATGATTCAAACTGCATTTTTTTCTTAAATCACAAAATTAAAAAAAAATGGGTGGAACTTTTTTTCACATGCAAAAAAGGGGGTATTTAGAGGAATGAAAGGCTCTTTGTATTATGAGGAGGGTGTTCAGAAGAGCTGTGTAATCCTGTGCTAATCAGATAAAGGAGAGCTTGGCATTGAATGATTCTGCTGAGATGCAGCAAAGTTGACCATTGTGACAGTTTTCCCTGTGTATAATAGCTATGATTTCAACTTATTTGTCTGAATGTCTTTAATGAGTGTAATGTGTTACACGCCTTGTTTCTGCAGAGCTGACCTGCTGATGGTTTCATGAGATACTACCAGCTTAAGGAACCTGCAGCCCTGCAATGGGAATGCTCGAGTGAGGGGTGAGGGGACAAACTGTTTACAGACATTTCATTCTCTGAGATCATATTACCATAAATCTGACAGTTAATCTCCATATTGCAAAAAGGCTGCCCAGACTCACTTAATTAAACTGAGAACAAACCTGCTTCTTTATTTGCCAGGTAGAGTTTCTATCATAAAAATACTCACTTTCAATTATAATGCATGACTACAGTTTGTGTCAGAAACATGGGGTGGGCTGGTGCAGTTGGGGTATGTACCCAAAAATCTGTCCAGGCCATTCCTCATACCATACAAAGTCGATTATAGAGGTCTCAAATTTATAAAAGTTACTGTTTTGCCTTAGATTGTAATGACTGAGATTAAATTTTATACAGATTTGTTTGAAATCCACTTAAAATCTAATCTTTTGAATATTTACTGAATTTATTATTTATTTATTTACTTTTGTTGTTGTTTTATGAGACAGGGTCTCTCTTCATAGTCCTTGTTGTCCTAGAACTCACTATGTAGACCAGGCTGGCCTGGAACTCATTAGAAGGATCTCTGGAACTCAGAGATCCTCCTGCCTCTGTCTCCTAACTGCTGGGATTAAGTGTGTGACATCAGGCCAGGCAGTTAATTGTCTGTACTCTGCATTCAAAAAAGACCTCAGAACGTGTTGAAAATGCCTACAGAGGAAAGTGTAGGACCTCAACATTGGTAAGCAGAAGAGCTCTTCAATTTCTACTTAGCACTCTTCCATACTAAACCCAACAAGTCCTTGGTTAACCAAAGTTAATAACTTCTGTGAGTTTAGAACATGCACGTGCATCCAATAAATATTTGTGAAATACATAAACACTTTGTAGCACACTCTCTACTTAACAAAAGTGAATTCTGTAAAAATCCCTGCCCCTATGGAGCTTCTATTCCAGTGAGAGAAACAGGAGTAGTTTATCCCATAATGTCAAACATTTTAAGTTCTATAAAGTTATCCTGTAAAACAACAGTGGAAAGCCTGGTATCAATAGGGAGATGCATGTCTGGAGAAAGCAAGGAAAGATCTCTTTGACAATCTGTCATTTGATCAATCTGGAGTGAAGTGAGGAAGGAAAGACTGAGAATTATGGGAAGTAGAGATCCAGGAAGAAGCAACTGTAGCTTCAAATTTCCTGTCAGTCAAATGACAGCCAGTTTTAGTAAATGAAGCATCCAGGAATGACTTCTGGACAGCTGCTTTTAATCTCTAGGTTCTTCTGGAACCTTATGATTCAGGGCTCCACAGTCTGCATTCCTTTCAGTAATACTGTCTTCCAGGCTCCTATGGGAATGACTCAGGAAGTTTTGATTGCACCATTCAACTACTTTTCTAGCCAAAGTTCCAAAGGCTTCTACATTCCTCCAAATACAACACAGCAGTGGGATTTTTCATAGCAGCAATTCCAGTTCTGGTAACAACTTTAACACTAGCTACATTTTGTTGCTGTGATAAAATGCCATGACCGAAAACAACTTAGAAGAAAGAGGTTAATTTGGCCTACAATTCCAGGCGGGGAAACAAAAATGGTGGGGAAGCCTAGCAATAGGTGTACAGAGTTCATTTCCAACCACAAACATGAGACAGAGGGAATGAACTGGGAGTGAATTGAGGCTGTAAAGTCTCATAGCCCTGTCCCAGTGATGTATTTTCTCTATTGAGTTTCTAGGACCTAAACGTTTTCATGACCCCAGAGTGCCAACAAGAAGTTATTAACTATTCAACTCCCTGAGCATATGAGCATCATTTATTTTTCAAACCACTACAGACAGTATACTACAAAGCAGAACATTAAGAAAGTCAAATAATTTTAGGTATTCAATAAATTCAGAAAGCTTCATAAGATGGGAATCAGTAAGATTGGATGTTACATATGGCTTACAGTAATTCTATAAAGGCATAAAGGTAAAAATTCTCAACCTTCATTAGATGCTTTGAAATCTTAAAGTTGTAATGAGAGCCCCAAGGAAGTTCCTTATGAGTTTTCCATGTATACATATGCTCACTACTGTGGTATGTGTGCTATTCCACAGTGAACCATATAGATTAAAAAGTAGAGTGCTTGGCTTCAAGTGAGCATAACAGGTGAGGTTTTCTGCTGCACTTTCCTGTTAAAGGGAAGAGGTCACACTGACTTGGTAGAACTTCCACACTAACAAGCGAATCTGCCATAATGTGAATCCCAGGTGAACATGACTATGTTGTTTTGACTCATATCAATGGCTATCTAATATCTGTTTGAATGAAGGAAATTAGTACATAGAAGTATGTACAAGATTAGCTCATAAAATGACTTCTCCTGCTCTCCCCCTCTCCCTACCCCGCAGCCTTTGAGCAGGAATTCCAGACTTCAGTGCTCCCACAACCTAGGATGGAGCTCTTGGACCAAGGTGAAGTCCATTGTTCTTCAGGGACTTGTAGTTTCCTGAGAGAGACTAGCCACCTGCTGAGTAACCAAACAGGTTTCCCCCCCCCCTCCCCGGACAAGTTCCAAGTCTTTGGGGGCAGTGTTTTTCCCCCACCTTTAAATTTGGAGCTCCCCATTAAACATCATGCCTTGATCAGAAAACTTGTCTCCTTATTTCTCTCATAAGCCTGTTCTATTTCAGACCCAGCTTTCCTTCCTGGTCACCTTGGTTCCCTTAGCCACAGGCAGCTACAGTAACTCTTAAATATCTAACCTCTGCTAGCAGCCATGTGGTACATGAAATAATTTCCATATACACCAGCAATAGATAAAAATCATTTTAAGTCGTCTTGTTCCTACAATGATTATGATGATAGTCAAAAGAGTTTATAATCTAGAGGAGGCAAATAAACCATGAAGATGGTCTAGAGGGAGCCAGTGCTTCTCTTCATGCCATGAATACGATATGGTTAAGCATGGTTGCTCTGCATGGACAGTTTGGGCCCTTGTATTTATTTTCTAACAGCCTTAAAATAGCCAAAGTCCTCTGCAGCTGAATCAAAGGCTTCCTGCTGTGTGTTTCTGCTATTTTTTTTTGAGAAGGTTTCACATTATCAGAAACCCATCATTCAGAAGAGAGCCAACAAATATTAAATGGCCAGTGATGTGATAGGAGTCATGGATAGGAAAAACAATGCACAGTCTGTTCCCTTGCTCTTTGCTGTCTGGCAGATCATCCTCTATGTGAGTCTTATCTTTATTGCTGCCATTGTAGTTTTCTGAGGTTTCCTCACCTTCACAGATGCAGTTGTCTCTTGAATAACTTGAACCATAGTACAATGAGAAAACAGAAGAGAAAAGGCATGTTATTGGAATTAGGAATAAATTATACCTTACTCTTCATATGGCAGACAAAATATGTATTAGTTTCTCATTAGTGGATGTGGGGTCAAGTCAAGAAACTCATGTTTTAGGCAAGACACATGTAATACTATATCTTACAGAAATGATTCAAGCATTGCCTTGTTTGATAAAGTTAGAAGGTTTAAAATGTTCTCTCTAATTTTGTAGATAAAATATATCCACTTAGGTTGTGTGATATGTCCAAAGATGTACAATATATAAATAATCATGACTCTTATATGAATCCTTTTCAGGTCTTCATTGAAATGTAATTAGGTTCAGAAACTTTGTAGACGCTTATAGCCTTCATTTAATAATGTTAGTCCATGAATTAGTGAGGAATCTTGGAGGCCAAAATCGACTCGAGCTAAATAAAGCTAACAGGCAACATTTCTTAGAATTTCCAAGTGGCTTAAAGAAATTGTACCCATTATATACTCAAACTCCCCAAGATAGACTCTAGTCACACTCTTTTATGGTGCTCTTGGTCATTAAATAGCCACTTCATCAATGCTTTCTTCATCAAAATGTTTATTACTCATAGGTTAACAGCCTCATACACTCCACCTTTCTTCTTCTTTCATCAGTAGTACTTAGAAATCTTAAAAAGAGGGGAACAAAGAACTGAATTTCCCAACTCCAACTCTGCATACTAAAATACAAAAAGCAGAAATTATCCTGGATCTGGAATTGAGTCTCAGGTTAGTCTTATTCCAATATGACTTTCATTTCTTCAAATTCTTTTATCTCCATCTACCTCAAAAGTTGATGTTTCACTGAGTTTTTATATCTGTTAATAGTGTGAAAATAATGTCTATTATAAAATTCTATGACAGTCATTGTAACCACTCCAGTCCTAATTATACTGTGGTATGTATTTATAACCTCTTCAGTTTTCTGGTCTGTCCTTAGGGTCTGAGATGATTTATTATTGTCCATTTCTCTTTGTAATATGCAAGTATGTTCTCTTCTCTAATTGGATCAAAATATGCAGGTTACTGCAATCTTGCATTTGCCAGCCGGGAGCACTGCTAGGTACTCACCCAAAAAGCCATGTATGAGTCAGGTAAGGTTCATGCTCAGAGCCTCTTCTGAGCTCTAGAGAAGCGTACAACTCAGGACCCTTCATGATTTGTATTTCACTTTTCCATGTCTCTTCTTTAATTTCCTCACCAAATTTCTTGTCAAATTAACTGTAGCTTCTTTACCTCTATAGATGTCTTAAGTCTTCAAGTAATGTTTGTCCCATGTATCTTTCTTCTGTCCTAAAGAACCGTCACTGGGATCCTATGTGATCTCCATGTTTCCAAGCCTATCACACTTGGTAACAAAATTGCATTACTGTGAGTAGGTATAATTTCTTTGTCTCCTGAACAAATACCACTTTTTGTATGTCCAATGATTACTATTCAGGCATCTTCTATTGTTTCTCAGGGTGGCACACTTTCTAGGTTGGTTTAGGTAGATTTCTATTGGTATACCAGAGTGTCCAGTAATCAGACATGATTCAAACAGAACTTATTAACTTCCTGGGGTTCTATAGATATTTTTAGTTATTAAAGCTTGATGATTTTTCTTTGTTTTATTGAGACATTGTCTCTCTGTGTAGCCTTGTATGTCCTGAAACTCTAACACACACTTTCTCTCTCTCTCTCTCTCTCTCTCTCTCTCTCTCTCTCTCTCTCTCTCTCTCTCACACACACACACACACACACACACACACACACACAAACACACAACCCGATTGGCCTCAAACTCATAGAGATATGGTGGCTCTGCCTCCCAAGTGCTCGGATTAAAGGCTTGTGCCACCACCACCCAGAGCTTACTGATTTCTTATATTTGTTTGATGTATCATATCATTCACATTTTATAAAAGAAATTAAAATCCAAATAATAGTAAAATTAGGAAGTACTGCTGAAAACAGGAGTAGCATCAAAGTTTCTTGATTGCTAGAATAGCATTACTCATAATCAGCTTTTGTTTACTTTTCTTTCTACCTATTATCAAATTGTGGTGATTAAAGGTAAGCTTTTAGCCGCAGATGATCAAGGCTATACTGTTTGAACATTTTGTAATGGCATATGGCATTTCTTTACTCATGAAGATGTTATAGTCACTCTAGATAACCTAATTTCAAACTCTTCTTTGTTGTAAACACTGACTTTGAGAAATAGGTTGTAGTTTGTAAAAGAGCTTTACAAGTAGCTAGAGTTAAATGTTTTGCTATACACATGGTATGATGACTCCTTGCAATATGGGTTAAGGGGAATGGATTCTAGAATATTAAGGATTGTGCTCTTGGTGAAATGCTTCTGAATTGATAAAAAATGAAATTATCTTTTTTTTTTTTAATTTAATTTTATTTTATTTTTTTAATTTACATTCCAAATCACTTCCCCTTTCCCGTTTCCTCCCTCCCCGAAAGTCCCATAAGCCCCCTTCCCTCCCTCTTTTCTCCGTTCAACCCCCTCTCATTACTCTGTCCTGGCGTTCCCCTACATCCAGTCTTTCCAGGACCAGGGGTCTCTCCTTCCATCTTTTTAGAAATCTATTGATATGCTGATTGTGTCTAGGGTATTCTGAGATTCTGGGTCAATATCCCCTTATCAGTGACTTCATACCATGTGTGATCTTTTGTGATTGGGTTACCTCACTAAGGATGATATTTTCAAGTTCTGACCATTTGCCTAGGAATTTCGTGAATTCATTGTTTTTAATTGCAGAGTAGTATTCCATTGTGTAAATATACCACATCTTCTGAATCCATTCCTCCGTTGAGGGACATCTGGGTTCTTTCCAGCTTCTGGCTATTATAAATAAGGCTGCTATGAATATAGTGGAGCATGTGTCCTTATTGCATGCAGGTAAAGTCTCTGGGTATATGCCCAGGAGTGGTATAGCCGGATCCTCCGGAAGTGTCATGCCCAGTTTTCTGAGGAGCCGCCAGACTGCTTTCCAGAGTGGTTGTACCAGCCTGCAATTCCACCAGCAGTGGAGGAGTGTTCCTCTTTCTCCACATCCTCGCCAACAACTGCTGTCTCCTGTGTTTTTGATCTTAGCCATCCTGACTGGTGTGAGATGGAATCTCAGGGTTGTTTTGATTTGCATTTCCCTAATGACTAAGGATGATGAACATCTCTTTAGGTGCTTCTCAGCCATTAGATATTCTTCAGGTGAGAACTCTTTGTGGAGCTCTGTACCCCATTTTTTAATAGGGTTACTTGCCTCTCTGGAGTTTAACTTCTTGAGTTCTTTGTATATCTTGGATATTAGCCCTCTGTCGGATGTAAGGTTGGTAAAGATCATTTCCCAGTTAGTTGGTTGCCGCTTTGTCTTTTTGACGGTGTCTTTTGCCTTGCAAAAACTTTGTAATTTAATGAGGTCCCATTTGTCTATTCTTGATCTTAGAGTATAAGCTATTGGAGTTCTGTTCAGGAAATTCTCCCCTGTGCCCATATGTTCAAGGTTCTTCCCTAGTTTCCCTTCTATTAGTTTCAGTGTGTCTGGTTTTATGTGGAGATCTTTGATCCACTTAGAATTGAGCTTAGTGCAAGGAGATAAGGATGGGTCAATTTGCATTCTTCTGCATGTTGACCTCCAGCTGAGCCAGCACCATTTGTTGAAAAGGCTATCTTTTTTCCACTGGATGGTTTTAGCTCCTTTGTCAAAGATCAAGTGACCATAGGAGTGTGGATTCATTTCTGGGTCTTCAATTCTGTTCCATTGATCTACATGTCTGTTACTGTACCAATACCATGCAGTTTTTAACACTATTGCTCTGTAGTACAGCTTGAGGTCCGGGATACTGATTCCCCCAGAGGTTCTTTTACTCTTGAGAATAGTTTTAGCTATTCTGGGTTTTCTGTTATTCCAGATGAATTTTTGAATTGCTCTTTCTAACTCTATGAAGAATTGAGTTGGGATTTTGATGGGGATTGCATTGAATCTGTGTATTACTTTTGGTAAGATGCTCATTTTTACTATATTAATCCTGCCAATCCATGAGCATGGCAGATTTTTCCATCTTCCGAGGTCTTCTTCAATTTCTTTCTTCAGAGACTTGAAGTTCTTGTCATACAGATCTTTCACTTGTTTGGTTAGCGTCACGCCAAGATACTTAATATGGTTTGTGGCTATCGTAAAGGGTATTATTTCTCTTACTTCTTTCTCAGCCTGCTTATCCTTTGAGTATAGGAAGGCTTCTGACTTGCTTGAGTTGATTTTATATCCGGCCACTTTGCTGAAGTCGTTTATCAGCTGTAGGAGTTCTCTGGTGGAGTTCTTTGGGTCGCTTATGTATACTATCATATCGTCTGCAAATAGTGATAGTTTGACTTCTTCCTTTCCAATTTGTATCCCTTTGACCTCTTTTTCTTGTCTAATTGCTCTAGCTAGAACTTCAAGTACTATATTGAAGAGATATGGAGAGAGAGGGCAGCCTTGTCTAGTCCCTGATTTTAGTGGGATTGCTTCAAGTTTCTCTCCGTTTAGATTGATGCTGGCTACTGGTTTGCTGTAAATTGCTTTTACTATGTTTAGATATGGGCCTTGAATTCCTGATCTTTCCAAGACCTTTAGCATGAAAGGATGCTGAATTTTGTCAAATGCTTTCTCAGCATCTAATGAGATGACCATGTGGTTTTTTTCTTTGAGATTGTTTATGTAGTGGATTACATTGATGGATTTCCTTATATTGAACCATCCCTGCATCCCTGGGATGAAGCCTACTTGATCGTGGTGAATGATCGTTTTGATGTGTTCTTGGATTCGGTTGGCAAGAATTTTATTGAGTATTTTTGCATCGATATTCATAAGAGAGATTGGCCTGAGATTCTCTTTCTTTGTCGGATCTTTGTGTGCTTTTGGTATTAGTGTAATTGTGGCTTCATAGAACGAGTTGGGTAGTGTTCCTTCTGTTTCTATTTTGTGGAACAGTTTGAAGAGTATTGGTGTTAGGTCTTCTTTGAAGGTCTGATAGAATTCTGCACTAAAACCATCTGGACCTGTGCTTTTTTTGGTTGGAAGACTTCCAATGACAACTTCTATTTCTTCAGGGGTTATAGGACGGTTTAGATGGTCTATTTGATCCTGATTTAATTTTGGTACTTGGTATCTGTCAAGGAAATTGTCCATTTCCTCGAGATTTTCTAGTTGTGTTGAATACAGGTTTTTGTAGTAGGATCTGATGATTTTTTGAATTTCCTCAGTTTCTGTTGTTATCTCTCCCTTTTCGTTTCTGATTTTATTAATTTGGATACTATCTCTGTGCCCTCTGGTTAGTCTGGCTAAGGGCTTATCTATCTTGTTGATTTTCTCAAAGAACCAACTCCTCGTTTTGTTGATTCTTTGTATGGTTTTATTTGTTTCTACTTGATTGATTTCAGCCCTGAGTTTGATGATTTCCTGCCTTCTACTCCTCTTTGGTGTATTTGCTTCTTTTTGTTCCAGGGCTTTCAGGTGTGCCATTAAGCTGTTAGTGTATGCTGTCTCCCGTTTCTTTTTGGCAGCACTCAGGGCTATGAATTTTCCTCTTAGCACTGCTTTCATTGTGTCCCATAAGTTAGGGTATGTTGTGCCTTCATTTTCATTAACTTTCAAAAAGTCTTTGATTTCTTTCTTTATTTCCACCTTGACCAAGTTATCATTGAGTAGAGCATTGTTCAGCCTCCATGTGTACGTGGCTTTTCTTTTGTTTTTGTTGCCATTGAAGACCACCCTTATTCCATAGTGATCTGATAGGAGGCATGGGATTATTTCTATCTTCTTGTATCTGTTGAGGTCTGATTTGTGACCAATTATATGGTCAATTTTGGAGAAGGTACCATGAGGAGCTGAGAAGAAGGTGTATTCTTTAGCTCTAGGATGAAATGTTCTATATATATCAGTTAGTTCCATTTGGTCCAAGGCTTCAATTAGATTCACTGTGTCCCTGTTTAGTTTCTGCTTTCCTGAACGATCCATTTCAGAGAGCGGGGTGTTGAAGTCACCCACTATTATTGTGTGCGGTGCGATGTGTGCTTTGAGTTTTAGTAAAGTTTCTTTTACGAATGAGGGTGCCCTTGCATTTGGAGCATAGATATTCAGGATTGAGAGTTCTTGATGGTGGATTTTTCCCTTGATCAGTATGTAGTGTCCTTCTGTGTCTTTTTTGATGACTTTGGGTTGAAAATCAATTTTATCCGATATTAGGATGGCTACTCCACCTCGTTTCTTGGGGCCATTTGCTTGTAAAATTGTTTTCCAGCCTTTTACTCTGAGGTAGTGTTTGTCTTTGACACTGAGGTGCGTTTCCTGCATGCAGCAAAATGCTGGGTCCTGTTTACGTATCCAGTCTGCTAGTCTATGTCTTTTAATTGGGGAATTGAGACCATTGATATTAAGAGAGATTAAGGCATAGTGATTATTGCCATCTGCCATTCTTGACGCTATCTTTATGTTTGAGTGGTTATCTACTTTTGGGTTTGATTCAAGAAGGTTATTATCTCATTTTTTCCAGGGTGTTGTTTCTCTCCCTGTATTGGAGGTTTCCACCTATTATCCGTTGCAGGGCTGGATTTGTGGAAAGATATTGTGAAAATTTGGTTTTATCATGGAATATCTTGGTCTCTCCATCTATGGTGATTGAGAGTTTTGCTGGGTATAGTAGTCTAGGCTGGCATTTGTGCTCTCTTAGTGTCTGCATGAGATCTGCCCAGGATCTTCTGGCTTTCATAGTCTCTGGTGAGAAGTCTGATGTGATTCGGATAGGTCTTCCTTTGTATGTTACTTGGCCCTTTTCTCTTACTGCATTTAGTATTCTTTCTTTGTTTAGAACATTCGGTGTTTTGATTATTATGTGACGGGAGGTATTTCTGTTCTGGTCCAGTCTGTTTGGAGTTCTGTAGGCTTCTTGTATGTTCATCGGCATCTCTCTCTTTAAGTTAGGGAAGTTTTCCTCCATAATTTTGTTGAAGATGTTTACTGGCCCTTTAAGTTGCAAATCTTCACTCTCATCTATACCTATAATCCTTAGGTTTGGTCTTCTCATTGTGTCCTGGATTTCCTGGATGTTTTGGGTTACGCGTTTTTTGCATTTTGCATTTTCTTTGACTGTTGAGTCGATGCTTTCTATGGAATCTTCAGCACCTGAGATTCTTTCTTCCATCTCTTGTATTCTATTGTTGATGTTTGCATCTATGACTCCTGATTTCTTCCCAAGGTTTTCTATCTCCAAAGTTGTCTCCCTTTGTGATTTCTTAGTTGTTTCTACTTCCTTTTTTAGTTCCTGGATGGATTTGCTGAGATCCTTCACTTGTTTGTTTGTATTTTCCTGTATTTCTTTAAGGTATTTTTGCATTACCTCTTTCAGGATTTCTTCCTGATGACCCACGTTCTCCTGCATTTCTCTGAGCGATTTTTGTGTTTCCTCCTCATGGGATTCCATCTGTTGATCCATCGTCTCCTGCATTTCTTTAAGCAGTTCTCGTGTTTCCTTTGTAAGGGCATCTAACCGTTGATTCATTTCTTTAAGCAATTTTTGTGTTGCCTCCTTATGGGCATCCGTCTGTTGACCCATATTCTTCTGCATTTCTTTATGCAAATTTTGTGATTCCTTTGTGAGTGCATCTACCCGTTGATTCATCTCGTTAAGCGATTTTTGTGTTGTCTCCTTGTGCGCCTCCATCTTTTGATCCATGTTCTCCCGCATTTCTCTAAGCGATTTTTGTGTTTCCTTTGTAAGGGCTTCTAACCGTTGATTCATGGTCTCCTGTAACTCTTTATGAGATTTATTTGTGTCCTTCTTGTGATCCTCTAATAGCATCATGAGAAGTGATTTTAAATCCAGATCTTGTCTTTCGGGTGTGGTGGGGTATCCAGGACTTGCTGCTGTTGGAGAGTTGGGTTCGGATGGTCCCACATTACTTTGATTACTGTTAGTAACATTCCTACGTTTGCCTTTTGCCATCTGGATACCTCTGGTGTTAGTTGGTCCTGCTGCCACTGGCTGTTCGTTGGACCTCCTGTGAGCCTGCAAAGCTATTTCTGCCCCCCCTGGATTACCAGGATTCCCCTGGCACCGATTTCTGGGGCCTGCCTGCTCCTGAGTGACTTTGGAGCCCTAATGTGCTTTGCCCCAAGTGATCTTATATTGGGGAGGCCTTGCACATCTAAAGGCTCAGCCTAGTGGATTCCTGGAGCAGAGGTCGCCAAAGGGAGGCTGGCAGGCTCCTGCCCTGTGCAGGGGTGTGTGATCTCTCCTGGGGGGGGGAGGGGGCGTCCCTCTGCCAGGCAGAAGTCCCACAGCAGATCTGGCGCGCTGGTCACTGCAGATCAGCCCAGCACCTGGGAGCAGGTTACACACAAGCTGCCTGAACCCGAAGCGATATTATGCCTGTCTGTCTCTGAGCCTGGTGGTCCCAACTACCTGGTCACAGGAGCAAAGATGGCGGAGGGCACTCTCCGTGGCGCTGCTCACCCTGTGGTCACGATGGCCCGCCGATCTGGCACCCAGACGACCACAGCGCCAACCCGCCCTCGGGCACAGAAGGAAGCCTCAACAGGCCGTGTCCCAAGTGATGTTATATTGGGGGGAGAGCCTGGGTACCGGTCTCTCCAGCGCAGTCCGCGGGAACAGAGGTCGCGGGAGGGAAGCTGGCAGGCTCCCTCCCTGCGCGGGTCCCTCCACCAGGCAGAAGGTCCCACCGCGGAACTGGCGCGCTGGTTACTGCAGATCAGCCCAGCACCTGGGAGCAGGTTACACACAAGCTGCCTGAAACCGAAGCGATATTATGCCTGTCTGTCTCTGAGCCTGGTGGTCCCAACTACCTGGTCACTGGAGCAAAGATGGCGGAGGGCAGTCTCCGTGGCGCCGCTCACCCTGTGGTCACGATGGCCCGCCGATCTGGCACCCAGACGACCACAGTGCCAACCCGCCCTCGGGCACAGACGGAAGCCCCAACAGGCCGTGTCCCAAGTGATGTTATATCGGGGGGAGAGCCTGGGTACCGGTCTCTCCAGCGCAGTCCGCGGGAACAGAGGTCGCGGAAGGGAAGCTGGCAGGCTCCCTCCCTGCGCGGGGACCCTCCACCAGGCAGAAGGTCCCACCGCGGAACTGGCGCGCTGGTTACTGCAGATCAGCCCAGCACCTGGGAGCAGGTTACACACAAGCTGCCTGAAACCGAAGCGATATTATGCCTGTCTGTCTCTGAGCCTGGCGGTCCCAACTACCTGGTCCGAAATTATCTTTTTTAATGACTCTTTAATTTTACTTTCCTTTGTCTTAAGGAGAGAAATACCTGATGATTAACAGAATAGCACCTGATGCTGGAGTAAAGAGACCCTACATTTAGACCAGGATCTGAACTCTTTACGTAACTAGCAACTGTGTTACATATTCTTTTTGTTTGAGAAAATTATGGACTCCCATTTCCAGCCAGACAAAGAGATTTATGTACACAAGTATGGGGGAGAGGACGATCACTTTGCAATTTCATATGTATTTCTACTCACCAGTGCTAGGGAATGTTGTCAAATATTTCTGAGAAAGCTCACACTGTCTCTGTAGGTTGATTAGATGAGCTCTTGTGCGTCGGAAACCTGACTACTTTCCAACAACTTGATTTCACAAATGGAAAAACAGCATCTGTTTTCCCGCAGCTTCACATATGGCGATCATTGTTGCTAAGACAAGCTGAAGCAGGTAGTCCATGTGACTGTGCCCCTCTGGAGAGCTGTAGCCTCCTGGGACTGGATTACACTGGTCTGCTGTGAAGGACTCTGACTCCCCAGGCAGTGGAAAGTGCATATTTAATCAACATATGCAAAACATCCCTGTGAACAGCAAATTACAGAGGAAATAATCAAATGCAATATTTACCACCTCTCTGTTTACAGTGGGCTGATTTGGATAGGTATACCTCATGCCACACACAGCTAGAATGACTGCTAAGGAAGAACATCAGCCAATTGCTTGCAGAGTCAAAAGAGCCAAAGTACTTGTTTATGCACAAGAAGTAGGTTGGAGACTAGAGAGAAGCCCTGTACAATTTGACTATACAGTACTCCTCTCTCTCTCTCTCTCTCTCTCTCTCTCTCTCTCTCTCTCTCAATAGATACTTTCCTGTGTTTTACAAAAATGTGTACAACTACATATAAAATTATATAATCAATGGCCCATTTTTAGGGGGGAGAGGTTATGAAACTGAACTACAACTCCTACTCATCTTTTCGAAGATCAGTGTTTGTGTTTTAATGGTCAGATGATTGGCAGCCACAGAACTAAATCCCAGAAGAATCTAACAGCCAAATATCTTGCAAACTAACTCTCTCCTCTCCCTATCCTTCTTCTTCCTTTCCCTCCCCCCCTCTCTCTTTCCTTTCCCTCCCTTCCCCTCTGTCTGTTTGTCTCTGTTTCTTTGTCTCTCTCTGTGTCTCTGTCTCTGTCTCTGCCTCTGTCTCTCTCTCTCCCCCCCCCCCCCGTGAGCGTTTTTTCTCTTTTAACTTGTTCTGCCAATAACTTCAATCCTGATTTGAAAGAATGCAATCACGTATGTTTCAAGACCTTATCACTTCAGTCTAGGATTCTTTTGAAAGTAGCAGTTCACAAACACACAGTCTTTTATCAGGAACTGCTCAGCAGAGCCCTACACAGTCTCATAGTAGATTAGAACTAGAACATCTGAAAGGGCTCAATGTTTATTATGTTAATTTGTAGTCCTAACTTACAATTTGAAAAATTTTAAGATGTCTTTTCTCGGATATCAGCTTTATTCTAAAAATTCAAGTTGATGATAAATTTGGAGCATTGAAGCCTTTTGGGGTATTTGATTACCAAGGGATATAGGAATAAGGTAAAGACTGAAGGTAGAATGTCAGGTTAAATATTGCAGAAGGCATATGAGTCAAAAAGAAGTCACAAGGAAGACAGTGGAGGCATCTTACTTCTTAGTAAAGCTGAGAACTTAGGATCCCACAGAGATGGGAGGTGAGTGTGAGGGGCACCTGACAACTATGTGTTCTAGGACTTGAATCCATACAGTACACAACTGAGATGTGGAGATATTGAACTTTATGTGACTCAGAATAACAGCACAGATAAATGCTTCAGGAAGGTATTCCCCTGTGAGCCCTGTACATGTAGTTCAGTAGCTGGGAAGAATCTGTGCTCAGACCACAGTCACTTCAGAATTATACCTAAGGCCCTTATCTTGGACAGTTTCCCTTCACCAATTTGTCCTTGTTTCCTTTGTTGTTTGTTTATTGAAATGGGGTTTTGATACATAGCCCACATTGGTAAAATATGCAGTGCCATGCCCAAACCTGTGTGGTTTATGTTTCTCCAGTCAGTGGAGGTATTCAAATGTTAGAGAATTCCAGAAAGAATCACAAAGTTTTAAATAATTTTATACTGTTACAGTTATTTTGCTTTGCTTTACTAAATTTTTATTGTATTTTATTATCAGAGGTGTGCATGCATAGAGGAAACTGTAGCACATATACTAGAACCATCTATTCTTTCATGATCTGAGGTAGGGTCTCTGAGGGTACTTGTATTTCCACTGCAATGTGAATTTAACACACCTATTTCTTTTCCTTTAAAGATGACTGTAGGGGCTGGAGAGATATCTCAGTGGTTAGGAGAACTGACTATTTTTACAAAGTTCCTGAGTTCAATTCCCAGCAACCACATGGTGGCTCACAACCATCTGTAACAGGATCTGATGCTTTCTTCTGGTGTGTCAGAAGACAGTGACAGTGTACTCTCATACATAAAATAAAAAATCTTTTTTAAAAATAAATAAAAATTGTAACTTCTAAACATATGAATGCTTGTCTGCATGTGTGTATATGTACCATGTGTGTGCAATGTTTGTGAAGGCAGGATGTATGTGTCAGATCTCCTGAAACTGGTGTTACAGGATGTAACTGGTGTTACAGATGGTCATGACCTGCCATGTAGGCAGGTACCCTTAACTCATAAGCCATCTCTCTAGGACCAATAAGTCTATTTCTTAATCTTTCTTAGTATTTTTAAGTGTATCGCTTCTCGGCCTTTTGGCTAAGATCAAGTGTAGTATTTTTAAGTGTATAATTAGAAGACTTAACTTGAAATAGTGTAGTACCTTAGAGACCCAAGGAAAAATATGTTTCCAGGTAGTCCTCAACCTACATGTAACTGGATGCAGAGCACCTGAAATTTCTATATAGTTTAATTTGAACTTTGTTCAATCAATAGGAGTTTTAGGATCTCTGAAGTAGAGTTAACAAATTTTACTCTAGAGTCAATCATTTAGTCATTTATCCAATCAACCATTGATCAATCATTTGTCCAGTCATTTTTTGTTAGAATCAATCTTCACTTTGAAACTGAAGACATGCATTCTGAAATCTTTTCTGATGGAAATGTTAAAGATCAAGGTAGATGATATAATATGAGACTTGAAAATAGCCATTTTAGTGTCTTGTATAATTTTTATAACAGGGCAAGCTGTACTGCAAGCGTATATAGAGCTCATGTTTTGTCAACACCTTCTTGGTTCTGGAGATGCAAAGATGATTGAAGCATATTATGACAGATCTAGGTGTTAGAAGTGAGCAAGGTTAATATAATTGACTAAAAGTGTAAAACCAAGATCAACAGTTTAGCAATGTTAACAGAATATATATTGTCAATCCAGAGATTGTTCTTCTGGGTTTCAGTGAAAATGAAAACTTGAAAGTCCACTAAATTACCTTTACTTAAAAGAAATAGTTCTTTCTTGGCTACTTACAAATTTTGTAGTCTTAAGTGATTTGCTCTCTAAAAAAACTACATTTGTGGCGAAAACTGGGGAAAATACATGAGTTACCATAACAACTCAAAACTTTACAAATATGTTCAAAGGATGGCTTGCTATTTCCAGCACTAGGAAGGCCACTGAGCCATTCTACTGTTTTTCTCTTGAGCTCCGTTGTAAGGCACCTCTGAGTAATGATCTGCCCAGGGATCCACTAGCTCATTCTAGTAGATACCACAGTATCACCAAGCAACACCCCACACTTCCCAAAAAAGCTTGCCAGTGCCAGAAAAATCCGGACATGTCTAATTTTTTAAGTCAAATAACTCCAAAGATATGGTATTATGTCATGCTATGGAAGCAGAGCCTCAGAAACCAAATTAATCTTCAAAATCTATTTCAAAAGAGATCTTTCATAATGTAGGAAAAATCATTAACTCTGGAGTCAACATATTTGTTCTACTTCCACAAACATCGTTAGGTATATTGTGAAACACAGACCTGATCTTGCCTTTTAAGCTCTGGAGCAGAGTCCTTTGTGTAACCAGAAGGTTCTGTCACATGGAAGAGTTTTATGTTGACACTTAGGTGTTGTGTATCAGCTTTGCCATTTACCAGGATCTAGCTAGTGATCATAGTCCCATTGCTGAATCTTTCAGAACCTTATCTTTTCACTTCCTATGAAGCAGTTTCAATTTCTTATAAGCTCATTGCAGAAATTGAATAGGACATTGAGTAGAAGATGGAAGGAGAGACCCCTGGTCCTGGAAAGACTGGATGTAGGGGAACGCCAGGACAGAGAAGTGAGAGGGGGTTGAATGGGGAAAAGAGGGAGGGAAGGGGGCTTATGGGACTTTCGGGGAGGGAGGAAACGGGAAAGGGGAAATGATTTTGAATGTAAATAAAAAAAAAACTTAGAAAATAAAAAAAAATAAAATAAAAAAAGAAAAAAATATGATCAGCTCATCTGTCATAAGGGAATGTTTGTTTAAGATAGATAGGGACTTCTTTCAATATTGTCCTTCTGTTGAATTAAATCAGCAGAAAGCAAATATCAATACTTGGGTGATATGAATGTTTGCAAGTAATTCCTTAGGAAAGTAAGTGTCTAGATAAATGTTCTCTCTAACCTAGACAGGAGGCATGTTTGATCAGAGAAGGCTGGAGATGTAGTTCAGTCTTCTGTAGTAAAGGAGACATGTGCTGGTGAGACTGCTAGAGCTCTTTGCTGTGGTATGGAAGACAAACAACAGACTGAAGACCCATACCCAAGACAGACTGATATTCTGCTTTTGTTGTTTTCTCCAGGAAGTATTGGCGAATCTGTCCCCTCAATCCAGGCTTTGCTTTTACCTTCTAAGTAATTGATATGTGATCTTCACATTCATCTTAGACACATGAGTTATTTCTTTCTTTGTATTACTAACATCTTTTAACCTTGAGTGAAATGTACTTTTTAGTCACTTTATATTGAATATTTTAAACACATTTTTGTATAAGCAAAGATGATCAGGGAAGAAATAGTCATAAAGAAAAAAATATATTCAAAAGTCTTCTATCTAGGAAAACTGAAATGAGACAAAGAAAAATTAAAATGTTGATGGAAAAATTGAGATTGGAGCTCTGTCATCAAAGGGAAATGAACCTTGTAATTTATCAATCAAGAAGAATAAACACATCAGAACAAAACGCTTTTGTTTATAAAATAAAAAAATCAAATAAAAGCAAAGCAATTACTAAGACCAAGCTTTTCTTGTAATGATGACTACCCCTCAGTATTGCCAAATATATAAATAAAAGTGAAAATTCCAGTTAATGATTTTTAATTACTCTCTTATAACTGATGCCAAATATATATGAACAAACAGCTGAATGATTGACTGAAAGTTTTGCTTTTCATCTGTATGTTTGGTGTCATGTAGATAAATACTCAATCTAAAAAGTGTATTAAGAAATTGTGGAGCAAAACAGTAATCTACTGAAAGAATTATAAAGGATTTTTAAAGACCTGTCTTCACAGATAAATACTATGGAGAAATTTCCAAATCAGCCCACCAATTTGCACCTATTATGCACCTATTAGCATCATTTTTAGCTCTTGCTTGTACTTTTTCTCCACTGTTATGTCTTTCTCTTAATACATGTATATGATGTGTAAGTATTTGAAGGATAGTTTGGACCATGGGTCCAGCTAAGAAAATATTAGTAAATATTAAGTCTGCCGTCTCTTTGAAGCACTGAAAATTTCATTTTGGAGGAAAAAGAGAAGCATTACAGAACATGAAAACACTATGTTTTTGGTCTCCTCTTATCCTTTCTGCCATTGCTGCATTTCTTGGGCAAGAAGGCCCTATTGGTAGAAGCTAAGATGTCTGCCTTACATTTTACCCTTTAGTGTCATTCACACAATTTTTATTGGTAGAAGATTTTGAGAATCAGAGTTACATTTACTTGTGAACTTTCTACCATGAATTAAATTAGATGCAATGAGGTCCTTCCTTTTTCTATTGTTTTAGAGACTGATCCTCCTTATGTAGCATGGACTAATTTTAAACATGTCATAAAGTTGGCTAACCTCACATTGGTGATCCCCCCAGTCTCAGGAATGCTGGGACCATGAGTGTGTACTAGCATACCTTGCTGAGAAAAATTTAACTATAAGTGTACTTAAAATGAAAGTATCCAGAAACTCCACAACAATATGCAGAGTCACTTCTCAACATTGTGCCACAAACTACAGATGATCTTGTAGCCATTTGTGCTCAGTATTGGTGTGCTTTTGTGACTTAAATTTGCCAGAAATGTTACTGGTAGTTTAAGGAAAATGAAATGTATTATTTCTTCATCATAAAAGAATGGTGTTATGTGTACGGTAAGGGCAGATGATTCAAAGCACAGATGCTAACTCCTGCCAGTGTCAGCTACTTAGTCTTTGCTATAGGGGAGTTACACAGGATGTCAGTTTCTCTGTTGTACCACATATTTTATGTTTAGTATAGGTGTCTTAGTCACTTTTCAGTTGTTGTGGTAAGACACTATGATAAGGTATCAAGAAAGAGTTGGCTCAAGACTTACAGTTTTAAAAATTTGGAGCCTATAACAATCATGGCAGGGAGCATGGCAACAGGCATGGTGCTAGGGCAGTAACTGAGAGTTTATATCCTGTGACAATAACAATGAGGTAGAGAGACATAATTGAAAATGGCCTGGGTTTTTGCAACTTCAAAGCCTAACCCCAGGAATATACCTCCTCCAATAAAACCACACCCCTTAATCCCTCCCAAATGGTTCCACTAACTGGGTTTCAACCATGCAAGTATACGAGAATATATGGATCATTCTCTCAAACCACCAAAATAGGAAATCTACAAATGTAACAGCCTATTTTAATAATTATTACTGAGATAACTGATTTATCACAGAAAATGATTTTTTACCCATAGATTTGATTGATGATTGATTAGCTCTGCAGATATTTTCTAAGTAATGAGGCGATATTATGTCATGGACCCGTACAGAAACTTTTTTAACAGTCACCTCATATTTAAAAGTAAGATACAGATTCTCAAAAAACCCAGTTCCACAGTTTTCTCAAAACTCTGTCAAGGGAAGTCCTTTCTACTTTGATGTATTGGCCTGATGTTTTTGTTGTTTGCATTTGGTGATTATGCAAGCTTTTTGTAGTTTTGTAGTATCACTTTCTGTTTTTATTTTCTCTCAAATATCTTCTGATTATCTCAGAGCTATAATGTTTTAAAAGACTGAGGCTTCAGAGAGCAGAGCAGAAAGCCCGTATATCAGGCCACTGTGTTTCATGAATAAAAGCACCTGAGTTGCACTATTTAGGCTTCACCATTGCTCTGCTTGTATACACGACTCAAACAGGACTGTATGGCTTTCATGAGCTATGATTCCTTGCTTCTATATTTTTAAAGGAGAAATCAGAAAATGTCTGATGCTCATAGCAAGTATCCATGTTCTTATTAGTCTCGGACATTGCAACCTCAGAGGTACTGTCAGGTGGCTGAGGCAAGAAAGTCATGATGGGGCTACAAATAATACAACAATGATCAAAATGCTTCATACTTATGTATGAAATAATGAAGAAGTAAAATCCTCTAGTTGTAATATGAATAATTTAATAATAAACAAATATTTCCAAGTACAATAATTAAATGATTTTAAAAAGATGGAAAATACTAATCTTTACTAAGCTCTTGTTATAATTTGGTTTTTCATTCTATGATCTACTTCTTTGTATATCATATAAAATGAGAATTAAGAATTATTATTGATAATTAAATAATCAGTTTTGAAGACTGCTTTTTAAATGACTAGTATATATTTTAGTCAATTTATAAATTTTTTTTATAGATTTTTCACCTTTTATAATAGTCGGAACATTTACTTCTATTTCATATTATGTTACATAGTTTTAAGGCCTCTGGTTTTAGTTTTTCTGCCTTCCTTCTGTTTCTGTTCTGATCCATATTTTACTATGTCTCATAATTTTTTTAAACATGGGTGACATGATTATGTATGTTTTAAAAACTAGTCAACATCTTGACTATACCACACTGTTATGAACATTAAAAAACTAAGTATATCTTAAGACAGAGTACCTTTTGATTTTTTTAATGAGAAAAGGGTTCAACCTCATTTTATTTATTTATTTTTTAGATATTTGCTTTATTTACATTTCAAATGTTAACCCTTTTCCACGCTAACCCACTGAAAACCCTCTATGCCATCCCCCCTTCCCCTGCTTACCCCCCCCTCCAATTTCCTGACTTGTATTCACCTATTCTGGGAAATCGAGCCTTCACAGTACCAAGGGCCTCTCCTCTCATTGATGCCTGAAATGGTCATTTTCTGCTACATATGTAGCTGGAGCCATGGGTCCCTCTATGTGTACCCTTTGGTTGGTGGTTTAGTCCCTGGTAGCCCTGGGGTACTGGTTGGTACATATTATTGTTCTTCCTGAAGGGCTGCAAACCTGTTCAGCTCCTTGGGTCCTCTCTCTAACTGCTCCATTGGGGACTCCATTCTCATTCTACTGGTTGTCTGTGAACCATGGGTATTTTGTTCCACTTTCCAATAAGGATTAAGGTATCCATACTTTGGTCTTCCTTCATCTTGAGCTTCATATGGTCTGTGAGTTGTATCTTGGGCATTCCGAGATTTTGGGCTAATATCCACTTATCAGCAATTGCATACTGTGTGTGTTCTTTTGTGATTGGGTTACCTCACTCAGGATGATAGTTTCTAGCTTCATCCATTTGCCTAAGAATTCCATGAATTCATTATTGTTAATAGCTGAGTAGTACTCCATTGTGTAGATGTACCACATTTTCTGCATCCATTCTTCTGTTGAGGGACATCTGGGTTCTTTCTAGCTTCTGGATATTATAAATAAGGTCGTTATGAACACAGTGGAGCATGTGTCCTTATTACATGTTGGAGAATTTTCTGGGTATATTCCCAGGAGTAGTATAGTAGGGTCCTCAGGTAGTGCTATGTCCTGTTTTCTGAGGAATTGCCAAACTGGTTTCTAGAGCAGTTTTACCAGCTTGCAATCCCACCAGCAATGGAGTTTTGATCCTTTTTCTCGACATCCTCTCCAGCATTTTCTGTCCACTAAGTTTTTGGTCTTGGGCATTCTCACTGGTGTGAGGTGGAAACTCAGTGTGGTTTTGATTTGCATATCCCTGATGATTAAGGATGTTTAACATTTCTTTGGGTGTTTCTCAGCCATGAAGTATTCCTCAGTTGAGAATTCTTTGTTTAGCTCTGTACCCCATATTTTTAATAGGGTTATTTGGTTCTCTGGAGTCTAACTTCTTGAATTCTTTGTATATTTTGGATATTAGCCCTCTAAAGATCTTTTCCAATCTTACATCCAGCATCTTTGCTCCTGTGACTGAGTAGACAAGTGCAGATAGCTATACAGGGATCACCCAAGTATAAAATCGCTTGGGACATACCCTGCCAGGGCTGCAAATGCACTCAGGATCTCGGCAGCACCACAGGCATCCATGTACCTACCTTGCCAGGGAACATCTGCTCTGCAGGGAGTCCTGCAGTTAGAGGGAGTTCTGTGTTTAGAGGTGAGGTGCTGCCATCTTTGCTACGGTGACTGAGTAGACAGGTGCAGATAGGTAAACAAGGATTACCCAAATATAAAAGCGCTTAGGACACGGCTCACCAGGGTTCCACCTGTACCAAGGAGCTGGGCAGCACTGCCACAGCTTTCTGTGTACCTAGTCTGCTAGGGGATAGCTGCTCTTCATTGAGTCCTGTGAGTTGAGGTGAGGTCAACATCTTCTCTCCTTTGACTGAGCAGGTTGTTGCAGCCAGGAACACAGAAAAAACCTGAGTGTAAGATTACTTGGGACTCGGGCTGCCAGGGCCTGACCTACACCCAGGATCTGGGCAGCCCCACAGCAATCTGTGCCAGGGGAAAGCTGGTCACCCAGGGGTGCTGAGATAGGGTTGCAGGCACACAGGAGGGACAAGCACCAGCCAGTGACAGCAAGACCAACTAACACTAGAGATAACCAGATGGCAAAAGGCAAATGTAAGAATGTTACTAACAGAAATCAAGGCAATATGGCTCCATCCGAACCCAATTCTCCCACAGCAACAAGTCCTGGATAACCCAACATACCAGAAAAGGAAGAGTTAGATTTAAAATCCATGCTCATGAATTGGCAGGATTAATATAGTAAAAATGGCTATCCTGCCAAAAGCAATATACAGATTCAATGCAGTCCCCATCAAAATCCCAACTTAATTCTTCATAGAGTTAGAAAGAGCAATTATCAAATTCATCTGGAATAACAAAAAACCCAGGATAGCTAAAACTATTCTCAACAGCAAAAGAACTTCTGGGGGAATCAATATCCTCGACCTCAAGCAGTACTACATAGTGTTAAAAATTGCATGCTATTGGTACAGTGACAGGCAGGTAGATCAATGGAACAGAGTTGAAGACCCAGAAATGAGCCCACACACTACATGTATGGTCACTTGATCTTTGACAAGGGAGCTACAACCACTCAGTAGAAAAAAGATAGCCTTTTCAATAAATGGTGCTGGTTCAACTGGAGGTCAGCATGCAGAAGAATGCAACTCGATCCCTTCTTATCTCCTTGTACTAAACTCAAGTCCATGTGGATCAAGGACCTCCACCTAAAACCAGAAACACTGAAACTAATAGAAAAGAAACTGGGGAAGTGCCTTGAGCACATGGCCACAGGGGACAATTTCCTGAACAGAACATCAATAGCTTATGCTCTAAGATCAAGAATTGACAAAAGGGACCTCATAAAATTACAAAGTTTCTGTAAGGCAAAGGACACTTTCAAATGGACAAAATGGCAACCAAGTAATTGGGAAAAGATCTTTACCAACCCTACATCCGACAGAGGGCTAATATCCAAGATATACGAATAACTCAAGAAAGTAGATTCCAGAGAGCCAAATAACCCTATTAAAAAATGGGATACAGAGCTAAACGAAGAATTTTCACCTGAGGAATATCGAATGGCTGAGAAACACCTAAAAAAATGTTCAACATCCTTAGTCATCAGGGAAATGCAAATCAAAACAACCCTGAGATTTCACCTCACACCAGTCAGAAAGGCTAAGATCAAAAACTCAGGAGACAGCATGTGCTGGGGAGGATGTGGAGAAAGAGGAACATTCTTCCACTGCTGGTGGGATTGCCAGCTGGTACCACCATTCCGGAAATCAGTCTGGTGGTTCCTCAGAAAACTTGACTACTGGAGGTCCCTGCTATACCACTCCTGGACATATACTCAGAGGATTCTCCAGCATGCAATAAGGACACATGCTCCACTATATTCATAGCAGCCCTATTTATAATAGCCAGAAGCTGAAAAGAACCCAGATGTCCCTCAATGGAGGAATGGATACAGAATATGTGTTATATTTATACTATTGGATACTACTCAGCTTTTAAAAACAATGAATTCATGAAATTCTTAGGCAAGTGGGTGGAACTGGAGAATGTCATCCTGAGTAGGTGACCCAGTCACAAAAGAACACACATGGTATGCACTCACTGATAAGCGGATATTAACCCAGAAGCTCGGAATACCCAAGAAACAATTCACATATCAAATGATGCCCAAGAAGAATGAAGGAAAGGACCCTGGTCCTGGAAAGGCTCAATGCAGCAGTGTAGGGGAATACCAAGACAGGAAGAGGGAAGGGGTTGATTGGGGAACAAGAGGATTTATGGGGGGTTTTTGGGCCTTTCAGGGAGGGACGATCCAGGAAAGGGGAAATCATTTGAAATGTAAATAAAGAATATATCTAATAAAAAATTCAACGACAAAAAAAACCTTAAATCAGATAGAGGGCTAATATTCGATATATACTTTTTGATATTTTAAAATATTTATTAATGTCCTGAGTATATCCATTTTCTCAGATTTTATGAGAGTTTTTTTTATATTATTTGCCTACCTCCAAGTACTTATAGATATTATTTGAAGTTTTAAAGTGTGACTGTGTGTGTGCCTGTGTGTGCGTGTGTTTGTGTGTGTGTGTGTGTGTGTGTGTGTGTGTGTGTGCTCCATACCCCAGAAGTTGATGTAATGGCAGGTGTCTTTATCCTTCTTCATCTTAGTTTTGACTCCGGGATCCTGTATCTCATTGTTCCTGGAGCTCAATGCTTAGATAAGGCCAATGAGCTCAGGAAATATACCTGCCTCTTCCTCTTCAGTTCTGTGTTATATGCACAAATCACGGAGCAGTTTTAAAATGTGGTTTTTTGTTGCTTTTGGAGATCTGAACTCAGATATTTTGGTTTTGTGAGAAGCATTTTATCTATATTGTACCATGCATTTTATAATCAATCCAGGTAATACAAACACTTATTATTCAGCTTCCTATTATATTTACTAGAACGAAGACACTTGGAGAATAAAGGCAAAAGATTCATTTCAGTACAATGAGACTCTTCCTGCTTTATGCTGTATCTTTTTAGTTAATGTTTACCTTTAATCTTAATTTTTATTTATAATAATTCATACAATATGTTTAATTGTTCTTTCATTTCCCTTCAGGATGATTTTTCTTGGCAATGTTTTCTCACTTTAATCATTTAATATTAAATTACATTTGGGTAAGCTAGAATGTACCTCCTTATAATATTTGTAACCAAAGCACAGAGTATTTCCTGGATTCTCTTATACTCATATATTTGCTGTTATATGTACAGACTTAATTTACATGGTTAGCTGTTCTTTACCAACACTCCATTTCCTTTTACCTTGGACTTAGGACAAGTCTGTGGCTACCATGGTTTAGTTGTTTAATAATAATCACATTGTCTCACATTTTCATCACCAAAACAGTCATGCTGTTTTTTCTGTGTCATTATCTATAGGTTATTATTATTGTTTTAGAAGTCCTAAAGCTTCAGTTGGACAGACTCTGGTATGGTCCTTTTCACTAATATTAACTGTTTAATGACATGGACTTTGAGTATGTTCTTTTCTTCCTTTAGTTCTAAAACTATTATTGGCATTGTGCCATGAGAGTGGTATACTGAGTTTCCAGATGATATTTTAATTTTTTTTCCTATTTTACATTCTTTGAATATTTTGTCTGAGTTCTAAGAAAATGCCAAATTTGTCCTCCTACTGAGAATGTATTTTCTACATTGAAATTATGTTTTTTGTATCAATTCAATTTTTAAACTAATCATTACTTCTAAATAGATCTATACAATTTATGAGTGAATTTTTTTATATGGAGTTTATATGTCTTAAAGCTTTCTTTTTGATTTCTAAGGCCTGTTTAAAGTCATCCTGTGGCTCATTAACCGGTACTTTTTACTGTTCAACACACTGACTTCTCAGATCTTCTATATCTGCTGTGGATTCATTGTAGTACAGTGAAGGGCTAAGGACAGGGACATGAGTTAAGGAAATCATGAACTGAGACTCAGAGGTGCCGTTTAGACTTAAATGTTAGGGCAATAGCTTAGTATTTTAAAGGTTGGCTCAAGTAATGGTAAAATTAATTGACAAAGAATAAGGAAAGACATCAACAGAGGCTATGAAAGGGCTGTATAAGAATAAAACTATAGTAAGTAAAATTCTTGGTAATACCTCAACATTAGAAGTTGATATTGATATATGAATATCACAGAATATTCCAGAAATGGAGGACTTATAGTTAGTATAATAAACTTGAAAAATCAATGTAACTATGACTGTATTGCATCATTAGTCCAGAGAATCTAAGGCAGTGGTTCTCAACTTGTGTGTGCGACCCACCCCTTTGAAGGGTCAAACAGCCCTTTCATAGGGCTTGCCTAAGATCATTGGAAAACACAGATACCTACATTTTCATAACAATAGCATTATTACAGTTATGAAGCAGCATCAAAATGATTTTATGATTGTGTGCATCACCACAATATGAGGAGTTGTATTAAAGAGTCACAACATTAAGGTTGAGAATCACTGATCTAACAGCTTCATTTGTGATCATGACAGACAGGTCTAACCAACTGGAAAATTTAGCATCAACATCTTCAGCCTGGTTCAAAAGATGGACCCCTGTGATGGAGTGCTTGACTGAAATAAAAAGGCCTTGGATCCAGTCTTCAGCACCATGAGAACAATATCGATGAAATCCAAGCAAATAAACACTAGAAATCTTGTCTCTCATATAGAACCGATGAGCCTAGAATCTTTTTTAAACATTGTGATGCCAGCTGCAGCTTGCTCTGTAGGCTCCAGCTTCGCATGGAGAGGTGGTTTCCCAAGCTTTGAAAACATCTACTTTCAGCCCATTTCCTAGTCTATGTTTATGGTTTTTATATGTAGGAAAGTGGCTGAAATAGTAAAAAAATATATTTAAGATTTCACCCTTCTTTCTGTATTCATTATGACCATTTGTGCTCCTTCTGGAGTATTTTCCAGTTTGAGCCAAGAGAAACACTGGCAGTTTCTGAAATTTACTGACTTTCTCGTGTCTCACAGCATTCTTCCCGTGTCAGCCCTTTAGATATTAAGATGAACAGAACTGACTCATGTCTGCAGGGCTTCCTTAGCCAGTGCCCCTTGTGCTGTCTGATAAGATGGCCAGGATAAAACAAAAGGGAAAAAAGGCTCAGCTCAGCTAAGGTTATTTTAGTGGTTTTGTTTCTAAATATACAAAGAAGACAAAATGCATTTCACATACAGTGGACTTTCCCCCACCCCATTGCTTATCTAAAGGAAAGACTTTGTTTTTACAGAGGGGAAATCCACCTCTGAAATTGTGGAACTCTGACACAGCATCATCTATCTTGGCAAAAGTTGACAGAGCAGATGATGTAGATCCACTTAACTTGGACTCAATCAAAGGCTTTGCTATTTTCATTTCACAGGCCAGATGTAGCTCATCATCGGTTGGAATCAATTCCAGAAGAGGTGTTAGAGACTGTTGGTCCAAAAGAAAGTCTCTTCCAGTCACTGAAAAGAGCCATGAGGAAAATGAGTATGATCTCCACCAATATCCCCACAATTCTGGTAGTCCAGTATTCAGCTCAGACTAACCAGTTAGATAAATTGGAAGAGACCCATTTTAGGGATTTCCAAAGTTACAAAACTCATAGTCTTTGCCACAGTGTCTATATGCTGTTTTTCTGGGAATATCCCTTCATATCAGAATGGATGGTGGGATGAAATAAATTATCATGCGAAAAGATACTTGAGTTTTCAATGGAAAAAAATTTACTAGAAACCAAATACAAACTCAAGGCAGGACTAAGTAGGCTACTTGGGTCATCGCTACTGACTGGAACCCGATTGCCAAATGCCTAAGAACTCCATTTATAGGGAAAAAAAACCCAAAGTCAAAAACCCAATCAAACAACGACAAAATCCCAAATGCTCAATTAATTGAATTAGGAGGAAATGAATCAATATTTTTCAAGGCAAATTAAAAACTCCTGAGAAATTTGTATGTTAAGACACATTTCAACAGAGGCACCTCATTCTCTAAACTGCAGGCTCTCCAATCTGTTTTTAAACACACATTGAAATTTTACAGATTAAGAAAATGTAGATATGCCCCAGCATAGGGGAATGCCAGGACAGGGAAGCAGGAGTAGGTGGGCTGGTGAGCAGGGGGAGAGGGGATGTGATAGGAGGGTTTCAGAGGGGGAAACCAGGAAAGGGGATAACATTTGAAATGTAAGTAAAGAATATATAATAGAAAAAGAAAAAGTAGATGAACCACCCTCAATGCATTGCTATTACCTGATAGGAAGTAGGACTGTAAGAAATTACATTTTCCACACATCTAGGGTAATATGGAGACAAAGTATGGAGCAGATACTGAAGGAAAGGCCATCCAGAGACTGCCCCTCCCCATCCCATATACAGATATCAACTCCGGACATTATTGAGGATGCTGGGAAGTGCTTGCTGATGGAAGCCTGACATGGCTGTCTCCTGAAAGGCCCAGCCAGAACCTGACAAATAGAGGCAGATGCTAGCAGCCAACCATTGGACTGAGCTATGGGGTCCCCATGGAAGAGTTGGAGAAGGGACTGAGGGATCTGAGGGAGTTTGCAGCCCCAGGGAGGGAGCAACAGTGTCAACAGGCCAACTCCCCTGTAGCTCCCGGTGACTGGACCACCAACCAAAGAATACACATGGTTCGACCCATGGCACTGGCCACATATGTGGCAGAGGATGGTCTTGGACATCAGTGGGAGGAAATGTCCTTGAGCCTGAGGGTGTTCGATGCTCCAGGGAAATGCCAGGGCAGGAAGACAGGAGTGGGTGGGTGGGGGAGCACCCTCACAGAGGCAGGGGGAAGGGCAACGGGATAGGGGGTTTCTGAAGGGGAGACATGGAAAGGGGAAAACATTAGAAATGCAAATAAAGAAAATATATATAAAAAAGAAAGAAATATCAGAATTGCTAGCCAAAAAGATAATAATTCAGCAACCAACAAATCTAACTTGGAACATCAGATCATGCACAAGCACAGCCCTAGCAGGAATCCGATACAGAGAAAATTGTCTGTAGTTCCTCACGAGATAGAATGGCCCATATTCTCGATGAGAATTTAAAATCATAGCCACACATATGAATAGTTAGGGCTGCTGCTGGCGTTATGGGTAGACTTGTGTCTTCCCACTTGATGATGAAATTCTGGAACTTGGTGCATGTGAATAGCTTAAAGTAAGGTCTTGATCTTCTTCAGTTAATACAATACCAGTTGGATAGACTTTAATCTAATGGACTTCCCCTTTTTAAAGAGGGTAACATCGGACACGAGGAAAATACCATATGAAAATTAAAATTATGTTTCCATAGGCCAAGTGCACCCAGGGAGAGAAGCAATGCCTGGGATATATCCTGGTACTGATGAAGGTAATATCTTACATTTAGACTTCTGGACTCCAGGACTCTGGCATTGACAAATATTCACAGTCTAGCTACTCTGTTTGTGAAGCTTTGTTCATTATTAATTAGCAAAATATTAGAAATGAGAAGCTAAATGGAAAGTTTTGTAATATCTGTAGAAGGAGGTATAGTTGCACTTCATAGAGAAAGGAGGACAACATGAAACAAGTTTTTATTTTTTGAATTGAGGGACAAAGAATAATAAGTTAAAATGAGGTAGAATCTTACAGAAATAGTACAATACCAATACAAGATACACAGATCCCTCCAAGGTACAATTCTTTTGATTTTAATACTACTTTTTATTAGCCTATAATTTGCACATGTTAATATGACTCAGCATGGTATTTCCATTTATGCAGAGTGAAATAAGCACATGCAATAAGCCCTTCCTCCTGAACTCCAATATGCTTTATAATCCCCAATAATCATGAGTCTACTTTTGTCAACAAACCTTCCAAGAATGGTGTTGTGTGAGACTGCTGAGTGCTTGTGAGGAAACTCCAAGGAAACAAGTCTTGTGATCTCAATTTCTTCGACTTGCGCTTGGGATGTGTTTTGTGCTGCTCCCAGGTGTAGCAGATAGGAGTGAGTTTATTTCAGTTGTTGTTGTTCATATGCCTCTATGGAAAAACATCTTTTCCCCATGTATGGCTTGTCCTTGTGACTGGACACTTTACTCAGGCAACTCTTTTTAACCCTCAGATTATAAATTGCCTGATGCTCTGAATAAAGTTGGCTATTGCATGAGACCTTAATTCACCTCATTTTTAGGTCTCATTCTCCTGTATTTATACCAACAACTAGAGTAGTAAAACAGAATTTCCAATGTATTTTTCCCCTTTCTGTATGTGAGGAAGGCCATCTGCCATTTGGCTTTCTGTTTGTTAATGCACATAATGTCAATTTTGCTAATTTTCCTGCAAACCAGAGGATTAAATTCTTTGTGGCTGACTCCACAGTGTAGACAGAACACATTATTCTCACCCATTCACCTGTTGCTCAGCACCTAGGCCAATTTTATTTTCTTAGCTCTTGTACCACAGTAAACCCAAGCATACCAACTTCATCTCTTTGGACGTATAACTAGAAGTGGGATTTTTACCTTGTGAGCTCTGCAAGGTTTTTGATAATCTTCTGATTTATAGTTTAGCCACCAGACTTGCTGTGCAATAGCTCTTTAGACAATGGAGTCCAGCTGCAGCTTTGATGTATGCCAGGATAGCTTGCTTACTCTTGGTATATCCTGGTAGCTTCCAGAAACTCATATTTTAAGAGTTATCTGTTTACTTGAAGCATACCATGGATTTAGGTATGTTATCACTTCTACCCTGTATTCTTAAGAAACACAGGAGACTGTCTCTCCTGTGCTCCAGCCTTTTAGAGTAAAAACTTAAAATGGCTGTGATTTTGTTTCTCTTAGTTCTTTTTTTCTCCTCCCTAAAGTCTTTTATATTTAGTGGTCTCCCCTTATTTGGAATTAGATATAAAGTATTCTCCTTATGATTCATGTATTGTGGGGTAATCCAAAGATTGATATCCCATTTTAAAGCTTCTGGAACTTTAAGAGATGTGAACTACCTAAAAGAAGTTATGTTATTTGGGGTCACGTCTTGAAAAGTCTTAACTGGACCTTGATTTCTCCCTCCCTTTCTCTCCCCTGAAGCCCTTCCTCCATGATTCGCACTGTATTCCCTCATAGGTAGACTGTGATGTGACAGGTGCTCTCACTGTCATGATGCTCTGCTTCATTGTAGTCCAGAACCAAAAGAGTTAGTGGCACTTAAGCCATGACATAAAGTAACTCTGCATTCCATTATGTTTAAATGGAATTTTTTTCAGAGTAATGTAAATACTGACAAAACATATTCCTTTACCCATAGTTTCTCTTTTGGTGGCTGCAGTTATTTGTGGTCAACTATGGTCCAAAAATATTAAGTAGAACATTCTAGAAATTATATTTTAAACTGTTTTGAATTATTGTCAAATGAATAGCAGGCAAAGATATAGTCCCATTGTATGTATTGTTTCACCACTCTCTTGTTTTCTTTGTTCCGTTATACATGTTGTCTCCTAAGTCTCTCATTTTCTTTGCTCCATTATATATTTTGACTCTTCAATGTCTTGTTTTCTTTGCTGTGTGGAGCTTTTAAATGTCATATAATTCTTTGCATCAGTTTTTAATATTATTCCTCTAGACACTGAAGTCATATCTAGCAACTCCTTGCATATGGTTATATCTGAAAATATTTTTATTTATTTTTCTAGAAATGTTAGAGTTTTGAGTCTTATTGAAGTTTTTGATCCATTTCAAGTTAATTTGTATGAAGTGAGAAAGAGGGATCTATTTTATTCTGAATGTTGATGTCCAGTTTTCTAAGCACCATTTGTTAAAAATGCGACTGTTTCTCCAACATAAGGATTTTATCATAGTTTTGTTAAATGTCACATGGTGATATAATTTATTTTGGCTGTGTATACCATCCCATTTGTGTGTGTGTGTGTGTGTGTGTGTGTGTGTGTGTATGTGTATGTTTGTGAGCCAATACTACACTGTTTCATTACTGTAGCTTTGCAGTATAATCTGAAATCAGGGACTTTTATTAAGGTTGGGCAGCTCTGAAAAAGGTAGTTCTACTGATTAAATTCTTCTATGTCTAGTTACACTTGTCTCTAAAATATATTTGCTGACATGAATCTGAATTCCTGTCTGTACTTAATTCCACTGAGGCATGGGAACTTTGGATTTGGAGATAAAAAGTACAGTCTCTGGCCTTCTAACCTGATAATCTTGGTTGTATTGTTTTCCTGGGTGTTTTGTTTGCTGAACTCATTACTTGATTGTAGCAGCACAATTGATCTCTTCTCTGGTGTCTCCTTGCTTCAACGGGCAAAGTCTTTATGGTCAAATCTTTGGTTTTGCAAAGTGTCTACCTGTGAATTCTTCTCACATTCTTTTTTCCAGGAAACTCCGAGTTAGGAACCTTCTCTTTTTTCTTTTACTTTGCTGAGCACTCTATGGTTTTGTGCATTGTTTCCTTTACAAATCTAAAGTCTGGTATCTCAGGATTCCATCTGGTCAGAGTTTGCTGTTGACTGCTTCTGTCCTTTGGTTTTCCACTTGACTTATCTCTTTCTAGAAGAAAACCAGGTGATTTGCTTCAGGCTCATGAAGATGAAGGATGCTGTTGGAGGTCTCTAACCTGCTATCTCTCCAGCACTCCAGAGAGGGTTCTAGTTTGAAGGAATTCCTGTATCCTCCTCCTACCCCCAATAAAAGAAGTAACAATGACTCTTATATTTATGTTTTGCCTTCTCTCTTTTTTCTACCTAAAGTTTTGTACATTTTGCTTACCTCTTAAAAGTATTTATTTTTATTTCATGTGTTTTGCCTGCACGTATGTCTGTGTGAGGGTGTCAGATACCCCTGTAAATGGAGTTAACAGACAGTTATAAGCTGCCATATGGGTACTGGAAATTGAGCCCAGGTCCTGTAGAAAATCAGCCTGTGCTCTTAACTGCTGAGGCATTTCTCTATCCTCATTTTGTTTACATTTTTGATTAACTAGCTTTGGTGTTGATTTTCCTCAATATTTTTTTCTATCCTTGGTCTCTTTTCTCTTCTCTATTACTTTCTTATGATAGCAATAGACTTAGCTGTTTTCACTTTATCAGGGTCCTTAAAGTACATGGAGATTAGGAAATTAATTTTATTCTTTTCTGTAATATATCTAAACATTTGAATTCATAAGTCTCCCCATTATTACTTCTTCCAGCACATTCCATAAATGTTGGTGTATTTTCATTTTTGTGTAAGATATTTTCTAATTTCCTTCATAATTACTCTGTGACCAATTTTTTTTTAAAAAAGCATATTGTTTAATCTATACCTATTTGTAGTAATTTTGTTATTTATATGAAGTGGAAACTTCTAGTTTCTTTGGAAAGTTATGTCAAATGATGGTTTGCTGGGGCGCACAGGTGAAAGGATGTCTTGCTAAAGAAAATGTTAAAGACTGTTTTCCTGAAACAGACACAGGTTAAAGGATGTTTGGATATAACAGACATGGGGAAGGACCTGGGAGGAAGGGGTATAAATATGACCCCACAGACAGTGGGAGAAGAACACTGAGCACTGGTTTGGTTTGCACTGCCTCACTATTCTTCACTAAAGATATACATGTATTGGTTCCCCTTACATAGCGTTGTTCAGCTCAACTTGTGGTAACATTGCCATTGAGAGAAACTTGCCCAAGAACTGCTTGGGAGGTTCCTGTTGCAGCTTGCTACCTCTGAGGCCTAGCTGAGCCTAGATTTTTCAGGACTGAACTATAGATGTCTGGCGTCTGTTTGCTGAAAAGACTAGACTGTAGCTACTGGTTTGTGTCTGGGGTCTGGTCTGCCTAGAGGTCTGGTCTGCAGCTGTTTAGTCATATCTGGTGTTTGCTGCAGGACTGAACTACTGCCAAAGAAGATCAAGCTCGCCACCAAAGACCTGCTGAACATGTCCACTTTCCCCATATTCTAATAACCTTCTTTTCTATTACCTCTGCTAGGTGGTGGGCTAGAGGGGTTGAACCCTTATTAAAAGTTTGCAGCAAAAAAATTATGCCTGCACTTATACTTATTTTCTTCTATTTGGATAAGTGTCACTTTTCATTATTTGAGCAGGCTTCCTAACGGTATAGCATGAAATCTTCCTAAATGTTCAATGTGTACTTCAAAAGGAAAATAATCTGCCCTTGTATGGTTTTCTGAATACTCTATTAATTCCAACTGATATATAGTGTTATCTTTTATTTTTCCTAATGATCTCAGACTGTTCTTTTATTAAAAGAGGAATGTTGGAGTCAGTCGAACTGCCTGGTTCTCATTTCCATTTGATTAGTGTATGCTTCACACATGTAAGAGCTCTAATGTTTGATGCTGTATAATTGCTACATATAATAGTTACCAATGACATGATCCTTTTTACATTCTAAGAATCCTTCATTTTATTCTAATATTTTAAACTAACATCAATCATTTAGTCATTTTTTGTTCACCTGGTTTATTATTCATGTAAGAAGCATTTTATCATTTCAACTTTCAACTTTATAGTCTGTTTCACATAGACAGGATACAATTAGATCTTTACTTCCTTTATTTTTACATGATATGCTGTGCTTATGTGTATGCATGTTTTTATGTTTGTGGATGCATGTGGCATTAAACAGTGCATCTGTGTATGTGCACCTTAAATAGATCTAAGGTGATGTCAAGAATCATTCTCAAGCATTCTTCCACTTTATTTATCACAGTGGGGTCTCTTAGTCAAACTCAGAGTTCTCAGGTATAACTAGCCTTGCCAGCTAGCTTTCCCAGTGACCATTTGCTTCTGTCTTTCAGATTGAGGTTACAGAGAGGCCTTCATGTTCATCCTGCTTATACACATGTTGTAGGGACCCCATCTCAGTCAATGCTTGTACAGTAAATGCATTATCCACTTGGAAAACTTCTCAGCCTTGACTTTGCTTTATAAATCCATTCTATCTGTGCTTTTTCATTAGTGTTTGATGCATTATTACCAATAAAGAAAGCATTGTTATTCTTATATTATGAGTGACAAACCTTATTAATCTTATGGTGTTATGAATATTTTGGTTTTAAGATCAGTGTTCAGTGAAGATTGACATCATTTATAAATTTTGAAATTTTTTCAGAAATTATCTTTATAAATAGATACAATTCTTTCCTCCTAAGCCTATGACTATATAAATAGTTTATTGTTTTTATACATTCCGTATATTTTGAATTTTCTCATCAATGTTCATGTCTATTTTTATAACCACTAGCGCTTTCTAACCTTTTATTATTCCTTTTTAAGTATATATATTAATTATACTATATATAACTTGTACTTTTCTATATAAATTTTATTATCTATATGTTTACTGTATTTCCTTATTTGGATCACTTCTGGGTTTATTTTTTAATTAATATTTTTTATTAAAATATAATTATTTTACATCCTTTGATTCTCTTTCCTTCTTCCAGCTCCTCTCCTGTCTACCCCTCAACACACCCATTCCCACTCAAGCTCTTGGCTTTCTCTTAAGTGTTATTCTCTCTTCCTCTTCTTCTTCTTCTTCTTCTTCTTCTTCTTCTTCTTCTTCTTCTTCTTCTTCTTCTTCTTCTTCCTCTCTCTCTCTCTCTCTCTCTCTCTCTCTCTCTCTCTCTCTCTCTCTCTCTCTCTCTCTCTCTCTCTCTCTCACACACACATGCATACAACTAGACAGATTAATCTGCTGTGTACAGTGTTACCTGTCCATGATTTCAGGGTGCTCACATGGTATTTGATTACCAATTAGGGGAACTTCCATGGGTAAGACTAGTTCTCTTTTTCTATTGGATATTTTTTATTTACATTAAATAAATCAAATGTTATCCCCTTTCCTGGTTTCCCTCTGCAAACTCCCTATATCATCGCCTCTTCTCCTGCTTCTATGAGGGTGCTCCCCCAGCAACCTACCCACTCCCACCTCTCCACCCTGGCATTCCCCTACACTGGGCCCTTCACAGGACCAAGGGCCTCTCCTCCCATTGATGCTCAACAAGACTATCTTCTGCTACATATGCTGCTGGAGCCATGGGTCCCTCCGTGTGTACTCTTTGGTTGGTGGTTTAATCCTTGGGAGCTCTGGGGGGTATGGTTGGTTGATATTGTTGTTCTTCCTTTGAGTTTGCAAACCCCTTCATCTCCTTCAGTCCTTTCTCTAACTCCTCCATTGAGGACTTCGTGCTCAGTCCCATGGTTATGTGAGCATCCGCCTCTGTATTTGTCAGGCTCTGGCATAGCCTCTCAGGAGACAGCTGTATCAGGCTCCTGCCAGCAAGCCCTTCTTGGCATTTGCAATAGTGTCTGGGTTTGGTGTCTGTATTTCAGATGGATTCCAAGGTGGGGAAGTCTCTGGGTGGTCTTTCCTTCAGTTTCTGCTCCGTACTTTGTCTCTGTATTTCCTCCCGTGAGTATTTTGTTCCCCTTTCTAAGAAAGACTGAAGCATCCACACTTTAGTCTTCCTTCTTCTTGAGCTTCATGTGGTCTATGAATTGTATGTTGGGTATTCCAAGCTTTCAGACTAATATACACTTATCACTGAGTGCATACCATATGTGTTCTTTTGTGACTGGGTTAGCTCACTCAGAATGATACTTTCTAGTTCCATCCATTTGCCTAAGAATTTCATAAAGTCATTGGGGTTTTTTTGTTTATTATTTTTTATCTTATTTTTTTATTTTGTAAGTTTTTTATTTACATTCCAAATCATTTCCCCTTTCCCGTTGCCTCCCTCCCCTAAAGTTCCATAAGCCCCCTTCACTCCCCGTGTTCCCCATTCAACCCCCTCTCGCTTCTCTGTCTTGGCATTCCCCTACATACAGTCTTTCCAGGACCAGAGGTCTCTCCTTCCATCTTCTTGGAAATCTATTGATATGCGAATTGTGTCTAGGGTATTCCAAGATTCTGGGTTAATATCCTCTTATCAGTGACTGCATAACATGTGTGTTCTTTTGTGACTGGGTTACCTCACTAAGGATGATATTTTCAAGTTCTGACCATTTGCCTAGGAATTTCGTGAATTCATTGTTTTTAATTGCAGAGTAGTATTCCATTGTGTAAATATACCACATCTTCTGAATCCATTTCTCCGTTGAGGGACATTTGGATTCTTTCCAGCTTCTGGCTATTATAAATAAGGCTGCTATGAACATAGTGGAGCATGTGTCCTTATTGCATGCAGGTAAAGCCTCTGGGTATATGCCCAGGAGTGGTATAGCCGGATCCTCCGGGAGTGTCATGCCCAGTTTTCTGAGGAACCGCCAGACTGCTTTCCAGAGTGGTTGTACCAGCTTGCAATTCCACCAGCAGTGGAGGAGTGTTCCTCTTTCTCCACATCCTCGCCAACAACTGCTATCTCCTGTGTTTTTGATCTTAGCCATTCTGACTGGTGTGAGATGGAATCTCAGGGTTGTTTTGATTTGCATTTCCCTAATGACTAAGGATGATGAACATCTCTTTAGGTGCTTCTCAGTCATTAGATAGTCTTCAGGTGAGAACTCTTTGTTTAGCTCTGTACCCCATTTTTAATAGGGTTACTTGGCTCTCTGGAGTCTAACTTCTTGAGTTCTTTGTATATATTGAATATTAGCCCTTTGTTGGATGTAGGGTTAGTAAAGATCATTTCCCAGTTAGTTGGGTGCCGCTTTGTCCTTTGACAGTGTCCTTTGCCTTACAGAAACTTTGTAATTTTATGAGGTCCCATTTGTCAATTCTTGATCTTACAGCATAAGCTATTGGAATTCTGTTCAGGAAATTCTCCCCTGTGCCCATATGTTCAAGGTTCTTCCCTAGTTTCCTTTCTATTAGTTTATAAAACCAGAAGTCATTGTTTTTAATAGCTGAGAAGTACTCCATTGTGAATGTACCACATTTTCTGTATCCATTCCTCTGTTGAGGGACATCTATGTTCTTTCCAGCTTCTGACTATTATAAATAAGGCTGCTATGAACATAGTGGAGCATGTGTCCTTGTTATATGTTGGAATATATTTTGGGTATATCCCCAGGAGTGGTATGGCTGGGTCCTCAAGTAGTACTATGTCCAATTTTCTGAGGGACCTCCAGACTGCTTTCCAGAGTGGTTGCACCAGCTTGCAATCCGACCAGCAGTGAAAGAAGTGTTCCTCTTTTTCCACATCCTCGTCAGCATCTGCTGTCACCTGAGTTTTTGATCTTAGCCATTCTGAGTGGTGTGAGGTGGAATCTCAGGGTTATTTTGATTTGGATTTCCCTGATGACTAAGAATGTTAAACATTTCTTTAGGTGCTTCTCAGCCATTTGATATTCCTCAGTTGAGAATTCTTTGTTTAGCTCTGTATACAAAGAACTCACTAAGTTAGACTTCAGAGAGCTAGTTGTCTTTTTATCTGCATTCGTCCCTTTGTTTCCTTTGTTCTCTGTTTATCAGCAGGGACTTTATGATTTCCCCTTCCATGTTAGCATGTCTATTGGTGATGTTATTGTTTAGGCAGCCATATAATTGAAGTGTGATAGGTGAAGTTTCATTGTCATTTCTAGGAGACCCAATTGCACAGCAAACATCCTAATTCTCTGGCTTTGACAGTTTTTCTGCTCCCTCTTCCTCAGTGTTCCTGGAACTTTAGGTTCACAAGTTCTGCTGTAGATGTATCTCCCCATGATCAGTAGCTATCTGGATTTTGACCAATTTCTGGCATGTTTATGTTTGTTTCCTCCTACTATTACTTTTCCTGTCTCATTTTTTTGCTTGAGAAATTACCTTTATAGTATTTTAAATTAGTAATAAATTAAATCTTGAATGTCTATGAGACTGTACAATTTAATTTTTAATTAATCTTTTAAAATTTAATTTTGCTGGGCAGTTGTGGTGCACACCTTTAATCCCAGCACTTGGGAGGCAGAGACAGGCAGATTTCTAAGGTCGAGGTTAGCCTGGTCTACAGAGTAAGTTCCAGGACAGCCAGGGCTACACAGAGAAATCCTGTGTAATAAATAAATAAATAAATAAATAAATAAATAAATAAATAAATAAATCTAAAGTTTAATTTTTGCAAGTATATATTTTTTAATTTGTCTATGCCTATCTATTTATTCTAGCAGCACTTATTAGTCTTTGGGTACTGCATTAAATTTTCTCAGTTGTGGTCAGTTTTTATGCATCTAATTCTGGCTTTTATATTATATCATAGTAATCATAATACCACACTAGTTGGATTTCCATACTTTTAAGTCTAGAAGTGGAGTAGTATCAGTTCTCTACCTTTATTCATTTGAAACACTGTGCCCAATATTCTAAGTTTTTACACTCTTCATGTAAGCTTTACTATCCTTCTGTTGATAAGCCCAAAAAACTTGGTAGACTTTTATTGACAGTTCAGTGAAACTATAAATCAAGTTAGCAAGAACTAGTGCATTGACAGCATTGAGTATTCCTAGCCAAGAATATAAAACATTCAGTTCTCATTGCCTTCTTCATCTTAGTTATGTGTATTTTGTTGTATATACATGTAAGTATTTCATTTTTCAGGAGTGGTAACATGACAATATTTTTTAACTACAAATCCTAACTGGGTTGATGCTAGAATACAAGGAGGCAATTGACTTTTGGATATTCATTGTGAATCTTGAAGCCTTACTATAATCACTTGTTATATTGATTCATTTTATTGCTGTTGGTTTTCACAGGTAGCCAGCAAATGAAGACAGTGTTTTCCTTACAGATTGCATTTTCATTTACTTGTACCATCTATGATGACCTACATAGCTACATAAGCTGAAAAGAGGTACAACAGACTTCTGGGACTTGTTCCTGGTGCTACATAAAAAGTACTGTTTATTAAAGGTTTATGAGTTCCTTTATTCCTACTTCCATGTTTTCTTTTGAGTTTTTGGGCACATTTTTAAGTGATTCATTTTCTCTTCACATTTCTTTTGGCATGTATACTATTCCATAAATATTATCTTTGAAGTTACAGTGGGGATTACATAAGTTACAGTGGGGTTTACCTAGGAAAATTTAGAGCTTTGATATATATTTAATTATATACAAATTATACTTTAAATCAATATAAATCTGTTCCTTCATAACATCTTTCTAATTTATTGATAGATAGACTTGTCTTTATGCTGTAACACCATTAATATAAATTTCTAATTATTTTTATGATCCTGTCTTTTCAATTTTATTTCATGTGCATGTGTTGTGCATGAGTGTACATTTATACTCATATCTGTGGGTCCTGGAGATTGATCCCAGTTCTTCAACATTTACCTCCTAAGTAACCTCAATCTTTCTTATTTTGTCTTTTGAATCCTATAAAAATAATAAAATGTAACAAATCAAAATTATATTAGTACTTAGAGCTAAACAGGGTGTGAGTTCTTTACATATGTATGCCTAGTTTTTATAGCATTATTTGTTGAAGAGGCTATATTTTACTAAACATATGTTTTTGCTTCTTTGTCAAAGTCAGATCACTGTAGATATGTGAGTTTATTTATTGGATCCTAATTCTGTTCTTTTGTTCAATCAGTTTTTATTGTCAGATTTTGTAGGTTCAATTACAATGCCTTAAAACCAGATGTCTTCCTATACTCAAAGGATAAGCAGGCTGAGAAAGAAGTAAGAGAAATAATACCCTTCACAATAGCCACAAACCATATTAAGTATCTTGGCGTGACTCTAACCAAACAAGTGAAAGATCTGTATGACAAGAACTTCAAGTCTCTGAAGAAAGAAATTGAAGAAGACCTCAGAAGATGGAAAAATCTGCCATGCTCATGGATTGGCAGGATTAATATAGTAAAAATGAGCATCTTACCAAAAGTAATACACAGATTCAATGCAATCCCCATCAAAATCCCAACTCAATTCTTCATAGAGTTAGAAAGAGCAATTCAAAAATTCATCTGGAATAACAGAAAACCCAGAATAGCTAAAACTATTCTCAAGAGTAAAAGAACCTCTGGGGGAATCAGTATCCCGGACCTCAAGCTGTACTACAGAGCAATAGTGTTAAAAACTGCATGGTATTGGTACAGTAACAGACATGTAGATCAATGGAACAGAATTGAAGACCCAGAAATGAATCCACACTCCTATGGTCACTTGATCTTTGACAAAGGAGCTAAAACCATCCAGTGGAAAAAAGATAGCCTTTTCAACAAATGGTGCTGGCTCAGCTGGAGGTCAACATGCAGAAGAATGCAAATTGACCCATCCTTATCTCCTTGCACTAAGCTCAATTCTAAGTGGATCAAAGATCTCCACATAAAACCAGACACACTGAAACTAATAGAAGGGAAACTAGGGAAGAACCTTGAACATATGGGCACAGGGGAGAATTTCCTGAACAGACCTCCAATAGCTTATGCTCTAAGATCAAGAATAGACAAATGGGACCTCATTAAATTACAAAGTTTTTGCAAGGCAAAAGACACTGTCAAAAAGACAAAGCGGCAACCAACTAACTGGGAAATGATCTTTACCAACCTTACATCCGACAGAGGGCTAATATCCAAGATATACAAAGAACTCAAGAAGTTAGACTCCAGAGAGCCAAGTAACCCTATTAAAAAATGGGGTACAGAGCTACACAAAGAGTTCTCACCTGAAGAATATCTAATGGCTGAGAAGCACCTAAAGAGATGTTCATCATCCTTAGTCATTAGGGAAATGCAAATCAAAACAACCCTGAGATTCCATCTCACACCAGTCAGGATGGCTAAGATCAAAAACACAGGAGACAGCAGTTGTTGGCGAGGATGTGGAGAAAGAGGAACACTCCTCCACTGCTGGTGGAATTGCAGGCTGGTACAACCACTCTGGAAAGCAGTCTGGCGGTTCCTCAGAAAACTGGGCATGACACTCCCGGAGGATCCGGCTATACCACTCCTGGGCATATACCCAGAGACTTTACCTGCATGCAATAAGGACACATGCTCCACTATGTTCATAGCAGCCTTATTTATAATAGCCAGAAGCTGGAAAGAACCCAGATGTCCCTCAACGGAGGAATGGATTCAGAAGATGTGGTATATCTACACAATGGAATACTACTCTGCAATTAAAACCAATGAATTCACGAAATTCCTAGGCAAATGGTCAGAACTTGAAAATATCATCCTTAGTGAGGTAACCCAATCACAAAAGAACACACATGGTATGCAGTCATTGATAAGGGGATATTGACCCAGAATCTCGGAATACCCTAGACACAATCCGCATATCAATAGATTTCTAAGAAGATGGAAGGAGAGACCCCTGGTCCTGGAAAGACTGGATGTAGGGGAACGCCAGGACAGAGTAACGAGAGGGGGTTGAATGGAGAAAAGAGGGAGGGAAGGGGGCTTATGGGACTTTCGGGGAGGGAGGAAATGGGAAAGGGGAAGTGATTTGGAATGTAAATTTAAAAAAGAAAAAAACAGATGTTGTTTCCATGTTTGTACATTTTGCCCATAATTACTTTAGATTTTTAAGGTATTTTTGTATTCATATAGAATTTTGGATTTTGCTACTGAAGAATAACAATTATATTTTGATGGAGGTGCACTGAATTCATTGTGTTTTACAGTATGAAACTGAGCATTGTTAATTTTTATTGAACATGAGATTTTCCTGTCCTTCACAGTCATTGTCAATGTCTTTAACCTGTGTTTTGTGATTGTCCTTATAGAGGTTGTTTACTTCTTATTTATGTTTATTCCTATGTGATCTGTTTAAATTTTCTGTGAACAATATGAATTGAGATTCAGGAAACAGAGAGTTTTGCATGTTGATTTTGTGTACTACATCTTTACCAAATTTCTCATTTCTCATAGCCTTTTGGAGTCTTTAGAATTTTTCTATATATAGAATTACATTACATTCAATATGAGATATCTTGTATTCCCCCTCCTACTTTTGTGTCTTTTATTTCACTGGATTTTGTTACTTTTCTGGATAAAAGATCTAATACTATAGTCAACATGTCCAATGAGGATGTACAGAATTCTGAGATGTCTTTATATTTTTCAATGTAATGTGTTGATGGGTATGGTTTTGTTGTATATAGTTTTATGTGTTTAGATATTATCATTTTGTGTGAATTGATCAAGGTTATTATTACTATTGGATGTTGAATTTAACTAAATATGTTTCTATATCTACTGAAATTATAATATTTATGCTTCATTCTACTCATACAATATAGGTATGAATATATTGAACCATCCTTTCATTTAAAAAGACCAAATTTATCAAGTCATATAATCTTTTTGATTTTTTTTTATATTTTTTTGATATTTGTTTTTATGACTTGTGTTGTAGTAGTTTTAAAATCCTGGCCTGGGGCTTATACCCCATCTTCTTCATTGAGTTCCTGAATTAAAAACACACACTTACAACCTTTATGCTTACAAAAAGCCTTAAACAACACAAGAACTGGGCAACTGTCTACCCTCCACTCTGTTAGAATCTATCTTCCCATCAATAACCCTGAGTTATTATTTACTATGTTTCATCTGGGCTACTCTTAGCTCCAACTGAGCAGCCCTTGGAGCCACTGTCTCTTGAATCCTAACCTATGGTGGCTTCTATTTCCTCCTCCTCCCTCTCCTTTTTCATGGTTCTCCTCTCCCCACACTCCCCTGAAACCTAAACTCCACCTATTTCTCTTCTGCCTAGCTATTGGGTGTTATCATCTTTAATTACTAATCAGAATTAATTTGGGGACAGGATCAAAGGGGCTACTTGTAGAGTCTAGGTCTTGGGGGGTCCCAAACTTAGTATTACAATAAACAGTAAAAGACAAAACCATATGCCATGTTAAATGTCCTCCAAAGGCCCTATGGCTTTTTCTAACATACTGCTATTTATTCTTCCTCTTTGCTTTGCCCTTCATGTTGCCATCCCTGTTGCCAACTGTTATGTCTCCCCAGTCAATATTTTTTCCATTTGCCCCTTCATAGCATGATCTATCCTACTAATCACCTCTCTAGTGCTTCTCCCCATCTCCCACCATTGCTCCTTTTTTACTTTCCTGGTATATGCAGTTACTCTAGATTGTATGCTCATATCTTAAGACTCAGAAGAGGGTATAGGATTTATATAGTAGGTAATCCATTAATCCAGTAGCTGAGACTGTTACTGCTGTCAACAATAGTAATCCCTTTATAATCAGTAACTGTTTGAAGAAAAGCAAACAAGGCTATTAAGCTTATACTAGATATTAAGATTTTGAGGCAAGAAGAGGGTAAGGCCAGGCTACTGTTAGTTCCCGGACTTTTAGAGACTGTTAAAGCTCTGTAAGGTTATAGTTAAGAAGTATTGGGGGGTAGGGGGAGAAAATGGGGGAAGAAAATGAAAAGCAGCAGAATGGGAGAATAAGGATTTGAGTTTTATGTAAGAAATATATTTGAGTGTTTAATAGTAGACAGGGTGAAGGAAACACACCACACAGAACAATTGGAAGATCTAACTGAGAAACATACAAACTACAATAGACCATGACAACAATTAATAATAACCAACAGGAAGGCAAAGTATAATGAAAGCAACACTTCTTCCAGTATAATGGGTTTCAGAGGCTTTCCCTACCTGGTATCATGTTGAGGGAGGTGTAATGGGAAGCTTCAGCACACACAGAGAGACACAGATTTGAGGAGGATAATCCACTAGTGGATGTGAACCAATGGTCTTTGGGAGTGAGACTCTGGTACAAACTGCTGAGCTCAGGGCCATTCTTTTCTCGGTGTTCCCTCTCATTTGGCTAGGTATTGCTACATGGAGAGGTGGATGTGCACCTTTGGCCTCAGTGCTGTCATGTAGGGAGGAAAGATTACAAGCCATTGCCTGGTAGTCTGCACAGATCTCAGTTATTCCTGTTTTCTTTTACTTTTTATTGGATATTTTCTTTATTTACATTTCAAGGTTATCCCCATTCCTGGTTACCCCCCCCAAAACTCCCTTTCCCATCCCCCTGCTTCTATGAGGGTGTTCCCACACCCACCCACTCCCACCTCCCCTCTCTGGCATTCCTCCGCACTGGGGCATTGAGACTTCATGGGACCAAGGACCTCTTCTCCCACTGATGCCCAACAAGACCATCCTCTGCTACATATGCTGCTGGAGCCATGGGTCCCTTCATGTGTACTCTTTGGTTGGTGGTTTACTCCCTGGGAGGTCTGAGGGAGTCTGATTGGTTTATATTGTTGTTTTTCCTATGGGGTTGCAAGCCTGGAAGATCTAAGTGTGGATGCTTCAGTCCTTCTTAGAAACAGGAGCAAAATACTCACAGGAGGAAATAAGGAGACAAAGTGTGGAGCAGAGACTGAAGGAAAGGCCATCCAGAGACTGCCCCACCTGGGCGTCCATCCCAATATACAGTCACCAAACTCAGACACTATTGTGAATGCCAAGACATGCATGCTGACAGGAGCCTGACATAGCTGTCTCCTGAGAAGCTCTGCCATAACCTGTCAAATACAGAGGTGGACACTCACAGCCAACCATTGGACTGAGCTCAGCATCCCAGATGGAGGAGTTGGAGAAGGGACTGAAGCAGCTGAGGGATTTGTAGCCCCATGGAGGTAGCAACAGTGTCAACAAGCCAGATCCCCCCTCCCCTGCCCCAACTCCTGTGGCCACCAACCAAAGTATATACATTGAGGGACCCATGGTGCTAGCAGCATATTTAGCAGAGGATGGCCTTGCTGGACATCAGTGGGAGGAGTGGCCCTTGGGCCTGAGGGTGTTCCATGACCCAATGTAGGAGAATACCTGGGCAAGAAGATGGGAATGGGTAGATGGGGAGCACCCTCATAAAGGCAGGGGTAGGGGGGATGGAATAGGGGATTTCTGAAGGGGAGACATTGAAAGGGGAAACCATTTGAAATGTTAATAAAGAAAATATCCAATTTAAAAAATATGGATAGGATATAAGAAGTTTCTAAAAAAAAATAAAAATAAAAAAATTAAATGTTTACTCAGTCTGTCTTTTTTTATATTTCAGTATTACAAGACTATTGGAAATTATTAATGTCCATAAATTTTGCGTTAAGTCATATTTTTTCACAATTGGAATGAAATTATGTCATTTTGTAAAATTACAAAACAACTTGAAATACTTCCATAGAGAATATAGTTAAATTTTGTTTGTTTCTTGTTTATATACTAAATTATTAATTAAAAAAAGTTTTTTACTCTTCATCTTAAAACTGTGAATTTACATTTCTTTCACTTATAATTAGATATCCATTTTCCTTTTTTGAGATCATAGGGAAAAGACTGAGTAGAAAATTATAAACAAAAAATTGATTAAATGACCCTATTGTTTGAAAACTTTTGTTACCTAGTAATGAAGTAAAAATTTGGGTGGGAGAGTTGGACTTTTTCCATATTAAAAATGTTCAGGAGAAATTTACCTCTCCAAAAGATAAGTTTTCTCTTTTTTTGAAATCAGTCTTTAAAATAATTATAGCTTAGAAATAAAAAGCTCAAGATATCAAAAGATTCAATTGAAAACCTTGGTAGTGGAACAGATCAAGTAGAGGAAAAAAATGTTTATTGTGAAGATAGGGTTGTTTTGAAGTATAAATGTAAGAAAAAAATAGAAAAAGAATAAAATACTAAATCAGGCCCTTTACAAGCAAAATCTAACCTCTGCCAAAGCAAGTCCTGTACATCCTGTTCAAGGGTCCAGTCGAGTGGGTCCAACTGATATACTTTCCCATATCATCCCAACTTGCACACCTAGCTAGGGTCCCATATAGCCTAGATGGCCACTACTATTTATACCATCCTGAACTTCAGATTACTACTAGGATCAGTGACCCCTGCCTATAAGCCATATGAACATTATGTTTAACATCCAACCTTTTTACTTATCATAGTCAATACAACTTGTATCACAGTCCAGCCAGGTAAGTGTTCCTTATCCCCCTCTTATGAACTACCTCCAATTCCCAGATCTACCCAAACACTTCAGGCATGGGCCAGTATACAAATTCTGCAATGCCATCTTAGCAATCTGTATCCATTTGATTTTATTCATCTTAGCCATATCCAATCTCTGGGCCCAAATCAGTCCACACATCCTTGCCAGGCTCCTGTGTTAATATCAGACACTAAACTAACAAGGGAAGTTCACATGTCCAAATCTCACTGGAAAACTACAAACAATATTAACGATCAAACAGTACTTTCTCAAATATAATAGTACTATAGAAATGTTTTCCAATGACAACTACCTAGATGAATCTCAGGTCACACTCAATTTAAAAGAATAATTATGAACTTCACTAAAGAATTCAGAACACACTCAACACTGAACAGCTCAATGTACTTAAAGAAAACAAATGCACATGTATTGGCCAAGAAATCACAAATATGAGGCTTATGGAAATGATTAAGAAAATCCAGAATCTGAAAACCAAATTCTATTAAGAGAAACACTGATGAGATCTCAAGTTAAAATAAAGATGATATGAAAAACTCAACCTAACCAGAGAACAAGTAAAATAAATTAAGCAGAAGACAGAAGAGTGGGATTTGAAGATACATTAGAAGGAACTAGGTCAAACAAAAAAGATTATGGAAATGAAGAACAAGCAAACAAATAAATAGGAAAAGGCCACATCTACAAATTGTAGCAATAAATGAGGGAGAAGAATCTCAGGTCAATGGCATGAATCATATCTTCAATAATATCATAGAAGAAAATGTTTCTCTACTAAGAAACGACATACTCATGCAGAAAAAAGCAAATAGACAAGATCATAAAAGAAGCTCTCCAAGGCATGTCATAGTTAAATACTAAGTATGCATAACAAAGAAAGAACATTGAAAACCTGCAAGAGAAAATACCCAAGCGGCATATAAAGGAAAATCCATAATAATAACAATAAATTTCTCTATTGAAATTTTCAAAGCCAGAGTATTTAAAACAGCATATTCCAAATTCTAAAAGATATGACAACCTATACTATCATACCCAGAAAAACTGCCATAATTGAAGGAAAAAGGAAACCCAAACTAACAGAACCAGAAATATACATTTCGGGAGTGTATATTCTGGAAACATTGCAACAGATATCAAAGAAACTCAGGATGTACTTAAAATTCTGTACTTATAGCATTGGAAAGTCTAGAGCAAATTAAAAAAATTCTAGAATAACCTAAACCTCCAAAATTAAACCAAGAAGAGACGGAAAAACCCAAACAGACCCATGAGAAGAAATAAAACAGTAATAAAAATCCTTCTGCATAAAAAAACCGATTCTTAAATATATTTACAGAAGAATTCTACCAGACATTAAAGAAAATCAATGGCCAATTCTTCTTTTTTTTTTATTATTTATTTTATTTTTTTTTTAATTTACATTCCAAATCATTTCCCCTTTCCTGTTTCCTCCCTCCCCGAAAGTCCCATAAGCCCCCTTCCCTCCCTCTTTTCTCCATTCAACCCCCTCTCGTTACTCTGTCCTGGCGTTCCCCTACATCCAGTCTTTCCAGGAACAGGGGTCTCTCCTTCCATCTTCTTAGAAATCTATTGATATGCGGATTGTGTCTAGGGTATTCCGAGATTCTGGGTCAATATCCCCTTATCAGTGACTGCATACCACGTGTGTTCGTTTGTGATTGGGTTACCTCACTAAGGATGATATTTTCAAGATCTGACCATTTGCCTAGGAATTTCGTGAATTCATTGTTTTTAATTGCAAAGTAGTATTCCATTGTGTAGATATACCACATCTTCTGAATCCATTCCTCCGTTGAGGGACATCTGGGTTCTTTCCAGCTTCTGGCTATTATAAATAAGGCTGCTATGAACATAGTGGAGCATGTGTCCTTATTGCATGCAGGTAAACCCTCTGGGTATATTCTCAGGAGTGATATAGCCGGATCCTCCGGGAGTGTCATGCCCAGTTTTCTGAGGAACCGCCAGACTGCTTTCCAGAGTGGTTGTACCAGCTTGCAATTCCACCAGCAATGGAGGAGTGTTCCTCTTTTTCCACATCCTCGCCAACAACTGCTGTCTCCTGTGTTTTTGATCTTAGCCATCCTGACTGGTGTGAGATGGAATCTCAGGGTTGTTTTGATTTGCATTTCCCTAATGACTAAGGATGATGAACATCTCTTTAGGTGCTTCTCAGCCATTAGATATTCTTCAGGTGAGAACTCTTTGTTTAGCTCTGTACCCCATTTTTTAATAGGGTTACTTGCCTCTCTGGAGTTTAACTTCTTGAGTTCTTTGTATATATTGGATATTAGCCCTCTGTCGGATGTAAGGTTGGTAAAGATCATTTCCCAGTTAGTTGGTTGCCGCTTTGTCTTTTTGACAGTGTCTTTTGCCTTGCAAAAACTTTGTAATTTAATGAGGTCCCATTTGTCTATTCTTGATCTTAGAGCATAAGTTATTGGAGTTCTGTTCAGGAAATTCTCCCCTGTGCCCATATGTTCAAGGTTCTTCCCTAGTTTCCCTTCTATTAGTTTCAGTGTGTCTGGTTTTATGTGGAGATCCTTGATCCACTTAGAATTGAGCTTAGTGCAAGGAGATAAGAATGGGTCAATTTGCATTCTTCTGCATGTTGACCTCCAGCTGAGCCAGCACCATTTGTTGAAAAGGCTATCTTTTTTCCACTGGATGGTTTTAGCTCCTTTGTCAAAGATCAAGTGACCATAGGAGTGTGGATTCATTTCTGGGTCTTCAATTCTGTTCCATTGATCTACATGTCTGTCGCTGTACCAATACCATGCGGTTTTTAACACTATTGCTCTGTAGTACAGCTTGAGATCCGGGATACTGATTCTTCTTAAATTATTAAAGTCTAAAAAAAAGAAAGAAGGAAAAGGAGTCCCCCCCCCAATTCCTACAAAGCCCATATTCTTCTAATACAAAATTCATGTAAAGATCTACAATAAAAGAAAACTAAAGGATAATATATCTGATGAATGTAGATTCAAAAATGCTCAAGAAAAATACATTCAAACTAAATTACAGATGTGAATACAAAAGTTTACCCACTGTGAACAAGTTGCCTTTATCCCAGAAATGTACAGATGGTCCCACATATGTAACTCAATAAATGTAATTAATTACATAAATTGGCTTAAAGATAAACATCAAATGGTCATATTAATAATTTCAGGAAAAGCCTTTGATAAAATCCAACATGCAGTTGAACAAAATAGAATATCTAAACAGAAGTATGTATAATTGTAGCCATTGAATATTTGACAAAGTTTTCAAAAACATGCACTGGAGAAAAGACAGTCTGTCCTGTGACAACAGGATGTCCACATATAGAAGAATTAAACTCACATCTATTATCTTGCACGAAAAACTAACTCCAAATGGAACAAATACCTAAATGTGAAATATGAAACACCGAAATTGCTAGAAAATAAATGTAAGAAGCAAAGGACTTTTTGAGTAGAATTTCATTTGCCAAGAATTAAGTCCAACAAATGATAAGTAGGACCTCATAAAACTAAAAAATCTTCAGTAAAGCCAAAGAAACAGGTCAGCTGACTGAAGAGGAAGCCCACTGAACGAGAGAATATGTTGAGATCAATATATCAGGCACAGGGTTAATAATCAAAATATATAAAGAAGGCTGTGAATACAAACTGAAAGTTCTCAAAATAAGAAAGAAAAATGGCTAAGAAATATCTAAAAATATTTATAATCCCTATTTATTATAAAAATGCAAATAAAAACAACTATATGATTTTATCTTGTCCTCTTCAGAATGGTGAAGATCAACAAAACAACTGACAAAAAATGCTAGAGAAGATATGAAGGAAAGGGAACCCCTATTTATAGTTAGTAGGACTCTCAAGCTATTCTCAAAATTAATATAGACAATCTTCATAAAGCTAAAAATAAATATACCATATGACCCAGCTATATCATTCCATAGATATGCCTAAACAATTAAATATCCTACTTCACAGATACTTTCCCAAACATGTTCATTGCTACTCTATTCATAAAAACAAGGAAATGGACTCAACCTAAATGTCCTCCACCTGAGGAGTAGATAGATAACGAAACTATGGTACATATATTTTGTGGAACGCTATTCAGCTATAAAGAAAAATGAAATCATGAAATGGCTAACTAAATGGAGGGTACTGGAAAAGATAATATTTCATGAGTCAAATCCAACCCAGAAAGACAAATGTTACATAATCTCACACATCTGTGACTCCTATCTCCAATCTTCAGATTTGAGTCTAGAACCTGGAGTGACCTCAGAGACCATGAGAGTCAAAAGGAAAGATGGCATGCTTGTGTGTGTCTGGGAGAGGGTGATCATAGATAGAATAACGAGTTATAAGTGATTTGAAGAGGGAAATGCAAAAAATGTGAGGATGTTTTAATCAGGACAGAGGAGAATGGTAAAATAACAATGATGTCTAAAAATCATATAGAATATTTTTTAATATGCAAAATTATATATAATACATTTAAGTGTATGTATACACATATAATTTTAATAAAAATTTCCCACCTTAGCTAACAATGCTTCTTCCCAAATGTCTAGACTATCTAACAACAACAGAAAGTCAATTATCAGGCTCAAGATTCCCCTTGAAGTTGTTAGTTAGGGTTGTTCAAAAGATTCCCAAAACATTATTAATGATCGCTGTTGTCCTTGGTTGTTTCCCAAAGCTTTATGTCCCTATTTCTAAAGATATTATTCACTTCAGGACACTACTTGCAGGATCTGAGATGCATCTAACCTAAAATCCATAAAGATGGCATGTAAGCTTCCAAAGAAGGAAGCAACCAATAGCCCTGCCCAGCTTTGATACCTACGAACCACAATAATGACTAGCATGGTTTGATAATCATAAGGGTGCAACAATGGCACAAATATCTTGGCAGTAACCAACAACTCTTTAATTGACCTTAAGAACTGCTAAGTAAGATGAAAATCATGTCTGGTATTGGCAAGTAGTCTATAACCCAGGGCTAGTAAAGGTCATGGATCTTGGATGAGAACCTACAATCACCAGACAAATTCATAACTGTTCTCTAAATACTTATCTTTATAGCCATAGATAAGTGTAGCCCTCACCCACCATCATGGAAACTTCTCTTTGTAACAGAAATCATTACTGGAAACTATAACCAACCAAAATGCTGAGAACAAATGATTGGGTGGTGCCAATTGCCAACTGATATATCTTCACAAACCTCATATCTAAGGCTCGAGGAACACAGCAGAAAGGACAGAAAAATTGTAAGAGCCAGATCAAAAGCAAGTTTGTTATGAGACTGCATCTCCTATAAATTTCAGGGAAGGCTCACACTTGAAGTTTCAATAACATAGCTATCGAAATGAGATCTGAACAAGTATGACACAAATAGACACACTCATATTGAAGAGGGCAATCCCATGGGGCCCCAGCTTTAGACAAATAAGAATGTTGAGGTTAGAAGAAATCATCTTCCACAAAGGAGAGCTCCATAGTTGGTAATCCTATACCCAGTGGTCAGTCCTGAAATCATATACATACCAGAAACATATGCACTGAGAAGGTTGTATTTGTGAGTGTGTGTGTGTGTGTGTGTGTGTGTGTGTGTGTGTAGAAAGAGGAGGTCGTGAATTTGAGAGAGTGAGCAAGGTAGAATACATGAGTGTCACTGGAGAGATGTGAGGGGAAATAAATGTATTAGTTAGGGTTCTCTAGAGCAGTGGTACTCAATCTGTGGATCATGACCCTTTGAGGGGGTTACATAAGACCATCAGAAAACATATATTTACATTAAAATTCATAACAGTACCAAAGTTACAGTTATGACATAATAATGAAAATAATTTTATGGTTGGAGGTCACCACAACATGAGGGTATTAATGAGTATTAGCATTAGGAAGGTTAAGACCTACTGATCTATAGGAACACACCTGATTTTATATATCTATATATATATAGATAGATAGATATAGATATATAGATCTATATAGATATATAGATCTATATAGATATAGATATTTGTATATATATCTACATATGTGTGTATGTGTATGTCAGTGTATATGTGTATATGAGTGTGTGTGTGTGTGTGTGTATGTGTATGAGTATGTGTAATTTATTAGAATGTCTTACAAGCTGTGGTATGGTTTAGCATAATATCTCTGCCTTCAAATAGAAAGGCCAAGAATGATTGATAAAAAAAAAGAAAAGAAAAGAAAGGAAAGGAAAAGAAAATGGGTTAAATTCTCCAATTAAAAGATACATACTAAATCATGCATGATGTGCACTTCTATAAAGTCAGCAATGGCGTGGCTGAGGGGAAAAAATCTTTAAAATGTGGTTAAAATGGTCTACATTGTGGGACTCTAACTCTACATTAATCAAACAAAAATAATTATAGAATGGCTAAATGAAATAGAAAAAATTAAAACCCAAAAGCATTTTGCCTACAAGAAACTCTTTATTGTTTTAAAAGATCAGTACTATAATCAAGAAAATATATGACACAAAAATGAATGTAGTTATAGGTGAAAAAAACTCACCATAGACAAGAATATAAAAATGTAAAGGATTATTTGAGATTATTATGATAAATGATATGGTAACAAATTAGTAAAATCTAGACATATTTATGTAAACAAATTACTAACCAAAATTGAACAATTGGAACATGAAACAGCTAAATAACCCATAACAAGTAATGACACTCAACCAGTAATTCAAGGTTTTATAAGAATGAACAGTCTAGGACTGGGTGATTGTACTGCTAAATTTATTACTTATATCTAAACACTCAACTGAGAAAATGTTTATGAAGTACTTACTTTACGTAAGTCTCTATGCCTGTTAATCTTGATGTTTTCTGTTCCCAAGTATAAGCATCTGCTCAGAAGCCAAAGCCAAGATAAAGAATACTGACATGCAAACTGTGAGGGTAGAGGGATTTATGAACATATACAAGTATATTTCCTTTTCCTTTTACCAGTAAGTCTCCACTAAATGATTTAAAAAATGAATATTTATAGATACATTTTTTCCATCTATTGCTCCAAGAACTCAAGTTGATAGACTATAATATACTTGAAGTGCCTTTCAATAAAAGAAGTACTCATTGGCACAGGAGGAAATGTTCTGAATAGAACCCTAATGACTCAGGCTTTAAGACCAACAATTGATCAATGGGACCTCATGAAAATGAAAATCTTCTGTAAGGCAAAGGACATAGTTGATAGAAAAAATTGGCCCTTACAAATTGGGAAAAAAAAATCTTCACTAACCCCACATCTGACAGAGGGCTAATATCCAAAATATATAAGAAACTCAAGAAGCTGACCACCAAAAAACAAAACAACCCAATAAAAAAATGGGATATAGAACTAAACTGAATTCACAACATAGGAATCTTGAATGACTGAGAAGCACTTAAAACATGTTCAAAGTCATTATTCATCAGGGAAATGCAAATCAAAATGAACCTGTGATTCCACCTTACAGCAATCAGAATGATTAAGATCAAAAACTCAGGTGACAGCAGATGCTGGCAAGGATGTGGAGAAAGTGGAACACTCCTCCATTTTTCGTGGGATTACAAGCTGGTACAACCACTCTGGAAATCAATCTATAAGTTCCTCAGAAAATTGGAATTATCTGAAGACCCAGCTATACCATTCTTGGCATATACCCAAAAGATGGCCCACCATGCCACAAAGACAAGTGTTCTTCTATGTTCATAGCGGCATTATTTGTGATAGTCAGAAGCTAGAAACAACCCAGATGTCCCAAAACAGAAGATGGATACAGAAATGTGGTTCATTTACAAAGCATTTTTGCATTGATATTCATAAAGGAAATTGGTCTGAAGTTCCCTTTCTTTGTTGGAACATTGTGTGGTTTCGGTATCAGCCTAATTGTGGCTTCATAGAATGAGTTTGGTACGGTTAATGTGTTTCTCTTTTGAGGAATAGTTTGAAGAGTACTGGTGTTAGGTCTTCTTTGAAGGACTGATAGAATTCTGCACTAAAAAAACCTTGTGCAGGTTGTTTGGTTTTTTTTTTGTTGTTGTTGGTTTTTTATTTTTATTTTTTTTTTATTTTTTTATTTTTTGGTCGGGAGACTTTCAATGACTGCTTCTATTTCTTTAGGGGCTATGGAACTGTTTAGATGGTCTATATGATCCTGATTATCTTTTTTGTTTGGTATCTCTCTAGAAAACTGACCATTTCATCCAGATTTTCCAGTTGTGTTGAGTATAGGTTTTTGTAGTAGGATCTGATGATTTTTTGAACTTCCTCAGTTTCTGTTATATCTCCGTTTTATTTCTGATTTTGTTAATTTGGATACTGTCTCTGCGCCCACTGGTTAGTCTGGCTAAGGGTTTATCTATCTTGTTGATTTTCTCAAAGAACCAGCTCCTGGTTTTGTTGATTCTTTATATAGTTCTTGTTGTTTCTACTTGGTTGATTTCAGCCCTGAGTTTGAATATTTCCTACCATCTCCTCCTCTTGGGTGTATTGGCTTCTTTCTGTTCTAGAACTTTCAGGTGTGCTCTTAAGCTTCTATTGTATCCTCTCTCCAGTTTGTTTTTGGAGGCACTCAGAGCTGAGTTTTCCTCTCAGCACTGCTTTCATTGTGTCCCATGAGTTTGGGTATGTTGTACCTTCATTTTCATTAAATTCTAATTTTATTCCTTATTTCTTCCTTGACCAAGGTATCATTGAGTAGAGCATTGTTCAGTTTCCATGTGTATGTGGGCTTTCTGTCAGTTTTGTTGCTATTAAAGACCAGCCTTAATCTGTAGTGATCTGATAGGAGACATGGAATAATTTCAATCTTCTTATGTCTGTTGAGGTCTGTTTTGTGACCAATTACATGGTCAGTTTTGGAGAAAATACCATGAGGTGCTGAGACAAAGGTATATTCTTTTGATTTAGGATGAAATGTTCTATAGATATCTGTTAGATCCATTTGGTCCAAAACTTCTGTTAGTTTTACTGTGTTTCTGATTAGTTTGTGTTTCCCTGATCTATCCATTGATGAGAGTGTGTTGTTGAAGTCACTGACAATTATTGTGTGAGGTGCAATGTGTGCTTTGAGCTTTAGTAAAGTTTTTTTTTTATGAATATAAGTTCCCTTGCGTTTGGAGCATAGATGATTGATCAGAATTGAGATTTCTTCTTGGTAGATTTTTCCTTTGATGCCTATGAAGTGTCCTTCTGTGTCTTTTTTGATTTCTTTTGATTGATAGTTGATTTTATCAGATATTAGAATGGCTACGCTTGTTTCCTGAAACCATTTGCTTGGAAAATTGTTTTCCAGCCTCTTATTCTGAGGTAGTATTTGTCTTTGATACTGAGGTTTATTTCCTGTATGTAGCAAAATTCTGGGTCCTGTTTAAGTATCTAGTCTGTTAGTCTATGTCTTTTTATTGGGGAATTGAGTCCACTGATGTTAAGAGATATTAAGGAATAGTGATTGTTGCTTCCTGCTATTTTTGATGCTATTTTTATGTTTGTGTGGCTACCTTCTTTTGGGTTTGTTGAAAGAAGATTACTTTCTTGCTTTTTATAGAGTGTAGTTTCCCTCCTTATGTTGGCATTTTCAATCTATTATCCTTTGTAGGGCTGGATTTGTGAAAAGATATTGTGTAAATTTGGTTTTATGGTGGAATATCTTGGTTTCTCCTTCTATGGTGATTGAGAGTTTTGCTGGGTATAGTTGTCTGGGCTAGCTTTTGTGTTTTCTTAGGGTATGTATGAGATCTGCCCAGGATCTTCTAGCTTTCATGGTCTCTGGTGAAAAGTCTGGTGTAATTCTGATAGGTCTGCCTTTATAGGTTTCTTGACCTTTTTCCCTTTTAATATGCTTTTAATATTCTTTCTTTGTTTAGTGCATTTGATGTTTTGATTGTTATGTGCTGGGGGAATTTCTGTTCTGGTCCAGTCTGTTTGGAGTTCTGTAGGCTTCATGTATGTTCATGAGCATCTCTTTCTTTAAGTCAGGGAAGTTTTCTTCTATAATTTTATTGAAGATATTTACTGGCCCTTTAAGTTGGAAATCTTTGTTCTCTTCTATTAATCCTTAGATTTAGTCTTCTCATTTTGTCCTGGATTTCCTGGATGTTTTATATTACAAACTTTTTTCATGTATGACTCCTGATTTCTTTCCACGGCTTTCTATCTCCAGAATTGTCTCCCTTTGTGATTTCATTAGTGTTTCTACTTCCATTTTTAAATCCTGGATGGTTTTGTTCAGTTCCTTCATTTGTTTGTTTTTGTTTTCCTGTAATTCTTTAAGGGATTTTTGAGTCTCCTCTTTAAGGGAGTTATTTGTGTCCTTCTTGAAGTCCTCTATCAGCATCATGAGCTGTGATTTTAAATCCAAATCTTGCTTTTCTGGTGTGTTGGAGTATCCAGGACTTGCAGTTGTGGGAGAACTGGTTTCAGATAGTGTCATGTTACCTTTGTTTCTGTTGGCAATGTTCTTGCATTTGCCTTTTGCCATCTGATTATCTCTGGTGTTAGCTGGTCTTACTGTCTCTGACTGCGACTTATCTATCCTGCAAGCCTGTGTTATCTGTACTCCTGGGAGACCCATTCTCTTTGGGAGGAATCTAGGTATGGAGAGCTGTGATACAGTGTCAGATCAGGTGTGCAAACAGAAACCAGAAGGTTCCTGTCCACAGCTGATCCTTGGCTACTATGTCTAGATGGCTCTGGGCAAGTCCCTCTTAGGCCAGGAATTTGAAGAGAGATAGTGGTCTTACTTGTGCTCACAGGTATGTAGGCACTCCTGGGAGACCAGCTGTCTTGTGGTAGTATTTGTGTGTGTAGCTTTGAGGCCCAGGATCAGGATCAGCTTTGGGTACAGAAGGAAATTGGAAGTCTCCTGTCCCAGGCTGCTCCTGGGCTCTTGTGTCCTTAGGGTTTTGGGCTGGTTCCTCTGAGCAGTAGGGGTGGTCCTACCTGTGCTCTCTGGCCTTTCTGCACTCTTTGGTGGTCAGCTGTCTCCCTGGACCACCTCAATATGGTGCTCTGTGGCAGAGGATAGTTCCCAGCTTGCCCCTCAATTTTCTAAGCATTTCCGTCTTGTTTATGTCATTTCACTTCTCTCTCTCTCTCTCTCTCTCTCTCTCTCTCTCTCTCTCTCTCTCTCTCTCTCTCTCTGTTGAATCCTTCACTTTCATCTCAGTAGCAGCAGATTTGTCTCTTCTACTGCTCCATAGGGCTTGCCAACTCCATTGTGGCCAGCCAGACATTTCCCTTCTACAGGTTCTTGTACATTTCACTGTGTGTCAAAAAAAAAAAAATCTTTGACTTGTACTAAGACTTGAGATGAGTTGGATAGATCTAGACATGAGGCCCTTAATTTATCTACCCATACAGCTGGATGCTAGATTATTGGATGGAATTTCATATACATTTTTTTTTGGTGGGGGGAGATGACAGTGCTGGAGGTTTTCATTTACCTGAGACTTTTCCTACTTTTCTCTGGCTACTCTTACCTCTTCATATTTCTCTGCAGCATGCAACAGGCCAGCGCCTGCTCAGAGGAGAATCCTAAGAAGAACACTGTTCCACAGTGGTATTCTGCTGTAGAACCACACCCATTTTTTATTGATATGTTAATGATTTGGTGTGATTGTGCTATTTGTGACTACCTTTGCTCCATCCACTCTGATTATCTAACAGCTGTTCCTCAAAATGTCATACCATGGGAATCAGTGACTGCATTCTTTCTCTAGGCACAAAGTTCTTGGTATTAGGGTCAGTCCAGAATATGTGTGCTCAGATGGTAAAGACAAACTTATCTCCCATCTCTAGTGATGCTTGACAGCTACCCCATGGGGACCCTTGCATTATTCTCTACCCACTCAGCATCTGCTCCACTACCACTGGGCCAGTGTGCATCCAACTCAGCAATCCCAGCATTATTCCATTATTGCGGCTGGTGCTGTGGCTGCCAGATGTGGATATTTACCAAACCAAAAAAAAAAAAAAAAATTAAAAGCACCAATAAAAATGAAATCTAATTCATCTTCAACTGATTAAAGGGAAGAAACTCTTCCAAATAATGACAATAATACTCCATTTGTACAAATCAGCTAAGAAAAAATTTTAAAAAGAAAACTATAAAGCAATATCCTTCATGACCACTGATACAAAAACTGTAAATATGATATGGTTTAATCAATTGTGTAGAACAACTAAAGTACCACTCAGCAATATCAGAGATAGAATGCAAGCATGAAATGCAGTCCAACAATAGAGTGAGGGTTCAAATTTACAAAACTATTTCAGTAAATGTATTAAAAAATTTCAGCAACACTCAGAATTCTTTTAAGATAAAAACTGTAAATTAGACATACCAGTATCAAAACCCAATGTTAACACACAATGAAAACCACCACAGTCAACAGCACATCACAGGGGAAAACTAGGTAACAAGACAAAGACATTCATTCCCACTCAATATAGTACTTGAAATTTTAGGAAGAACAGTTAGACAAAAGAAAAAAATTATAGACAAACAAACAGGAAGTGAGGAAATTATGTTATCTTTTATCTACACATAGAAAAACTTAAACACCCAACAAAAAGAGTTAGAAATGATAGAAAGTCAGTAGTAAAGTTGTAGACTACTTGATACTATTGCAAAAAAGCAAGATTTGGTTCTTATATCCTCATTTCACCTCAAAAATATCTAACCCTATTTCCAGGTGACCTCATGTCCTTTTTCTGGCTTCTGCAAGCACCTGGCATTCATGTGCATATTATACATACATGCAGGCAAACACCATATCTTCATGGGAAGATTTAGTATTGCAGAACTATACAGACTCTCCAAAACACTTGACCTACTTAGTGATATCTTCAGCAAAATATCAATGACATTATTCAGAGAACTAGGCAAAATAAATATTAAATTAATATAGAAGCACAAATAACTCAGAATAGTAAAAGCAATATTGAATAAAGCTGCTATGAACATAGTTGAGCAAGTGTCTTTGTGAGTTGTTGAAGCTTCTTTTTGGTATATACACTGTAGTAGTATTGAGGTAGTATTGAGGTAGAATTATTGCCAGTTATTATCTGAGAAAATGCCAAATTGATTTCCAAAGTAGTTGTACACAATTTCACTCCCATCAGCAATGGAGGAGTGTTCCCCTTGCTCCACATTACCAGCATGTGCTATGTCTCGGGTTTTTGATCTTAGCCATTCTGGTGGGTGTAAGATGGAACCACATAGTTTTGATTTGTGTTTGCCTGATAACTAAGATTTTGAACATTAAGTGCTTCTGGGTCATTCAAGTTTCCTCTGTTGAAAATTCACTGTTCAGTTTTGTATCCCATTTTTTTCACTTAATCTTTTTTTTTTAAATTTTTTATATTTTTATTTACATTCAAAATCATTTCCCCTTTCCCATTTCCTCCTTCCCCGAAAGTCCCATAAGCCCCCTTCCCTCCCTCTTTTCCCCATTCAACCCCCCTCTCACTTCTCTGTCCTGGCATTCTCCTACATCCAGTCTTTCCAGGACCAGGGGTCTCTGATATGAGTATTGTTGGGTTATTTGGATTGTTGGTGTCTAACTTCTTGAATTCTTTGTAAATTTTGGATACTTGCCCTCTTTCAGAGGTAGGGTTGATGAAGATCATTTTGCAATCTGTTGATTGCCAATTTTTCCTATTGACAGTGTTCTTTACCTTACAGAAGTTTTTCTAATTCATGAGGTTTCATTTATCAGTTGTTGATCTTACTGCTGAGCTACTGGTACTTTATTAAGGAACTTGTCTCCTGTAGCAATGCATTGAATGATATTTCCCACTTTCTCTTCTATGATATTTAGTGTATCCAGTTTGATGTTGAAGTCCTTGATCCACTTGGACTTGAGTTTTGTACAGGGTGATAACTATGCTTCTATTTTCATTCTATATGCCAATATACAGTTTTGCAGTACCATTTAAAGATACTTTTATTTTTCCATTTTATGATTTTGGCTTCTTTATCAAAATAAATTGTCCATAAGTGTGTGGATATATTTCTAGGTCTTCAATTAGATTACATTGATCAGCATATCTGTTTCTGTACCAATACCTTGCAGTTTTTTTTACTATTACTGTGAAGGACTGCTTGAGGCAAGGGGTGGTGATTCTTCCTGAAGTTATTTTATTGTTCAGGACTATTTTAGCTATATGGGTTTTTTGTCTTTCCATATGAAGTTAAGACGTGCTCTTTCAAGACCTAAAAAATTGTTTTGGAATTTTGATGGAGATTACATTGAATCTGTAGACTCCTTTTGGAAAGATGGCCATTTTCACTATGTTGATCCTACTAATCCATGAGCATTGGAGATCTTTCCATCTTCTGATATCTTAAATTTCTTTCTTCAGGGACTTGAAGTTCTTGTCATACAGATCTTTCTCTTGCTTGCTTGGAGTTACATCATGATGTTTTATATTATCCATAGCTATTGTAAAGGGTGTTGCTTCCCTAATTTCATTCTCAGCCCATTTATCATTTGCATAAAGGTGGGCTACTGACTGATTTAATTTTTGTATTCAACCACTTTGCTGATGGTGTTTATTAGCTGTAGGGGTTCTTTGGTAGAGTTGTTGGTGTAACTTATTTATATTATCATATTATACACAAATGGAGATATTTTGACTTCTTCCTTTGCAGTTTTTATCCCCTTGATCTCCTTTAGTTCTCTTATTTCTCTGTCTAGACTTTCAAGTACTATATATAATAGATAGAGAATGGCCAGCTTTATCCTGTCCCTGAATTTGGTGGAAATGCTTTATGTTTCTCTCCATGTAGCTCAATGTTGGCTATTGGCTTTCTGGATTTTATCAAAGGCCTTTTCAGCATCTAAGGATATAATCATGTGATTTTTTTCAGTTTTTTTAAATGGTAGATTACATTGATGTATTTTCACATATTGGACAGGGATGAAATCTACTTGATCTTGATGGATGATTCTTTTGATGTGTTCCTGGATTCAGTTTTCCAGTATTTTATTGAGTAGTTTTTTATCAATGTCCATAAAAGAAATTGGTATGAGTTTCTCTTTCTTTGTTGAGTCTTTGTATGAATTATTGGGTGATATTGGCCTTATAGAATACATTTAGCAGTGTTCTTTCTATTCCTATTCTGTGTAATAGTTTGAGGAGTATTGGAATTAGATTTTCTTTGACAGTCTGGTAGAATTCTACACTAAAGTCATCTGGATTTTTTGGGGGATGGTGGTGGGAAACTTAAAATGACTGCTTCTATTTCTTTAGAGGACATGGGGTTGTTTCAATAGTTTATACCTGGTCTTGACTTAACTTTGGTGAGTGTTATATCTCTAGAAGGTTTTCTATTTTGTTAATATTTTCCAATTTTGTGCAGTATAGGGTTTTGAAGTGAGACTTAACATTTCTTTAAATGTCCTCAGTATCAGTTGTTATGTCTCTCTTTTCATTACTGATTTTGTCTAATTGGATATTATCTCTCTTCTCTGTTTCTTAGTTAGTTTGCCTAAGGGTTTGTTTACCTTGATTTTTATCAAAGAACTAGATATTTATTTTGTTGAATCTATTATTATTTCATTGTTTTGAACTGATTGATTTCAACCCTGATTTTGATTATTTTCTGCCTTCTACTCCTTTTGGTGTGCTTGCTTCTTTTTTTTTCTCTAGAGCACACTTTTAAATTGCTGATATGAGAATTTTTAAGTTTCTTTATGTAGGCACTTAGTGCTATGAACTTTCATCTTAGCAATACGTTAATTTGTCCTATAGGTCTGTATATGTTGTGTCTTCATTTTCATTGAATTCTAGAAATCTTTAATTTCTTTCCTTATTTTTTTCCCAACCCAGAGATCATGAGTACAGAGTTGTTCAATTTACATGAGTGTGTATGCTTTCAGGAGCTTCTGTTGTTGAAGTCCAACTTTAATCAATGGTGGTCTGATAAGATACAAGACGTTATTTCAATTTTCTTGTATCTGTTGATGCTTGCTTTGTGACCAACTATACAATCAATTTTGGATGCCAGAGCGTGCTGGTCAGTCAATGTGGGAACCATGACTACAAGAGTAAAGATGGTTATAGGAAAGGCAGAAAGAAGATAAAAGAGACAAAATATGGGAGGGCTTCTGGTAAATGAACAGGTCTCAGCCAAGTTTATTTTTTCAATGTCTTTTAAAGGAAAGCAGCAGAAAACATGACCAATTCTAGGAAGTTAAACAATGACCACAAATGCTTAAGTGGCAAGATTATGTTACATAGTATTGATGTCTGACTAAGTCCATTTTCTTCAGGCTTAGATATTCTCTCAAGGTCATGTGTTTAAGCCAAGGAACTTGGCAGGGTATAACACATTTCTTAATTAAAAAGAAAGACATATGTCAGCATATTCACTCATGATAAATCACAAGCAAGAAGTCAGCCAAAGTTAACTCTGGATGTGCTCCACACAAGTTCTTTTTTGTTTATGTATACAAACCAAAGCTGTCTCATCTATTGGTGCAGAAAGTTTGTGCTAGTCTTAGGCATCTCCTCAAGGAGTATGGACCTTACCTGTCATTGGTACATGAATCCTAGCATTCATGTCCTGTCTTGGATTGATTCACCTCTGAGAGAATCAGAACTATCTTTTTTATCTCTAAGATAAACCTTATCAATCATGGAGCAGAAATGGTGCCTCTCTTAGGTTGCCATCTGAAAACACAGCTCTTACCTGTCATTGGCATGTATAATCTTGTATTCATTGCCTCTCTTAGGTTGTAAAAGTTTTCAAGAAGATCTTACCTGTCATTGACTACCATTCTGCTAGGGAAATTGTTGGAGCTTGAATTTATGTAACTCTGCTTTGACATCTGTAAATGCTCTGATGATTCCTCTCAAAAGGACAAGTGATAAACATGCCATATAAAGGATCATAGAGGCACAGGAACTGCTGAGAAGCCAGGGACAGGATGCTTCTGGTTTCCATCTATGCACTGGAGCTAACCCTGTACCACAATCCTCTGAACAAAAATCCCACCCACAGAAAGCTGGTCTCCCAGGAGTGCTGTCACACCTGACATTATTGATACAAAAGCTGACCCAAGAGAGACCTGCCAAGATCCCACAGGGCATAGGAACTGCTGAACAGCCCAGGACAGTACCATTCCTGTTTCCATCTGAGCTCCAGAGATAACCCTGCAACACAGCTCTCCTTACCAAATCCCACACAGAGAAAGCTGGTCTCAAAGGAATATTGTTACATTCAAGATAACAGGCTCACAGGCTCACAGGAAGGAAAAGAAGCAAGCACAAGAACCTAAGCAACCAAAACTGAGGCTGCTTTAGATCATCACAGTCCAGTTCATCAACCACAGAAAGACCCAGATATACTAACACATCAGCAAAGCAAGACTCTGATTTAAAATCACATCTCCTAATGATGATAGAGGACTTTAAGAAGGACATTAAAAGAAATACAGAAGAACAGAAGTAAACAAGTAGAAGCCCTTAAATAGGAAACAAAAAATCCCTTGAAGCAATACAATAAAACACAACCAAACAGGTGAAGGATTGAACAAAACCATTCAGTATCTAAAAATGTAAAAAGAAAAAAGAAAGAAAGTACAAAGGGAGACAACCCTGGAGATAGAAAGAGATCAGGAATCATAGATGAAAGCATCACCAATAGAATACAAGATATAGAAGAGAGAATCTCAGGTATAGAAGATACCATAGAAAACATTCACATAACAGTTAAAGAAAATGCAAAATGTAAAATGCTCCTAACCCAAAACATCCAGGAAATCCAGGACACAATGAGAAGACCAAATCTAAAGATAATAAATATAGAAGAGAGCAAAGATTCCAAACTCAAAGGGCCAGTAAATATCTTCAACAAAATTATAAAACTTCCCTAACCTAAAGAAAGAGATGCCCATAAACATCCATGAATCCTACAGAACTCCACATAGACTGGACCAGAAAATAGATTCTTCTTCTCACATAATAATTAAAACACCAAATGCATAAAACAAAGAAAGAATATTAAAAGTAGTAAGGGAAAAAGTTCAAGCAACATATGAAGGTAGACTTTTCAGTATCACACCAGACTTCGCAACAGAGACTCTAAAAGCAAGAAGATCCTGGGCAGATGTCAGTCCAGGCTATTATTCCCAGCAAAACTCTCAATTACCATAGGTGGAGAAACTAAGATATTCCACGACAAAACCAAACTTACACAATATCTTTGAACAAATCAAGCCCTATAAAGAATAATATATGGAAAACTCCAACACAACTACAACCTAGAAAAAAGGAAGAAAGTAATTGTCTTTCAACAACCTAAAAGAAAATAGCCACAGAAACATAATTCCACCTCTAACAACAAAAATAATAGGAAGTAACAATCACTGGTCCGTAATATCTCTTAACATCAATGGACTCAATTCCACCAAATAAGATAGACTAACATACTGGATACATAAAAAGAACCCATCTTTTTAACAGATGTTATAAACCAAATGGATTTAAGAGATATCTACAGAACATTTCAGCCTAAAACAAAAGAATATACATTTGTCTTAGGACCACATGTTCCTTTCTCCAAAATTGACCACATAATTGGTCAAAAAGAAAAAAAAAGATTTCACCAGATATAAGAAGATTTAAATAATCCCATGCATCCTACCAGATCAACAAAGACTCAGGCTGGTCTTCAATAACAACAAAAACAACAGAAAGCCCACATACAAAATGGAAGTTGAACAACTCTATAATCCCTGATAACTTGGTCAAGGAAGAAATAAAGAAAAAAATTAAAGACGTTTTAGAATTTAATGAAAATGAAGGCACAACATACCTAAACTTATGGGACACAATGAATGCAGAGCTAAGAAGAAAGCTCATAGCTATGAGTGCCTCTAAAAGCAAACTGGAGAGAGAGCATACACTAGCAGCTTATCAGCACATCTGAAAGATCTAGAACAAAAAGAAGCAAATACACCCAAGAGGAATAGAAGGCAGGAAATAATCAAACTCAGGGCTGAAATCAACCAAGTAGAAACAAAGAGAACTATACAAAGAACCAAAAAAACCAGGAGCTGGTTCTTTGAGAAAATCTACAAGAGAGATAAATCCTTAGTAAGACTAGTCAGAGACCACAGACATAGTATCCAAATTAACAAAATCAGAAAGGAAAGGGAAGACATAACAAAGGAAACTGAGGAAATTCAAAAAATCATCAGATCCTACTACAAAAGCCTATACTCAACAAAACTAGAGAATCTGGATGAAATGAACCATTTTTCTAGACAGATACCAAATACCAGAGTTAAATCAGAATCAGATAAACCATCTAAACAGTCCCATAACCCATAAAGAAATAGAAGAAATTATTAAAGTCTCCCAACGAAAAAAAGCCTGGGACCAGATGGGTTTAATTCAGAATTCTCTCATACCTTCAAAGATCTAATACCAAAACTCTTCACACTATTCCACAAAATAGAAACATAAGGAACACTATCCAATTTGTTCTATGAAGCCACAATTTTGTGTATAACTAAAGACCCAACAAAGAAAGAGAACTTTAGACCAATTTGTCTTCTGAATATTAATGCAAAAACACTCAATAATATTCTCACACACTGAATCCAAGAACACGTCAAAATGATCATTCACCATAATCAAGTAGTCTCCCTCCCAGGGATGCAGGAAAGTTCAATACAAGAAAATTCATCAAAGTAATCCTCTATATAAACAATCTCAAACAAACAAACAAACAAAACATGATCATCTCATTAGATGTTGAGAAAGCATTTGACAAAATTCAACCTCCCTTAATATTAAAAGTTTTAGAAAAATCAGGAATTCAAGGCCCGTACCTAAACATAGTAAAGGCAATATACAGCAAACAAATAGCCAACATCAAACTAAATGGAGAGAAACTTTAAAATAATCCCACTAAAATTGGGGAGGTCCACAAGGCTGCCCACTCTCTCCCTACTGATTCAATATAGTACTCGAAGTCCTAGCCAAAGCAGTTAGACAACAAAAGGAGGTCAAATGGATACAAATTGGAAAGGAAGAATCCAAAATATCATTATTTGCAGATGCTATGGTAGTATACTTGTGACCTCAAAAGTTCCACCAGAGAACTCTTAAACCTGATAAACAACTTCAGCAAAGTGGCTGGATATAAAATTAACTCAAACAAGTTATTAACCTTCCTCTACTCAAAGGATAAATAGGCTGAGAAAGAAAATAGGGAAATGACACCCTTCACAATAGTCACAAATTACATAAAATATCTTGGTGTGACTCTAACCAAGCAAGTGAAATATCTGTATGACAAGAACTTCAAGTCTCTGAAGAAAGAAATTGAATAGGACCTCAGAAGATGGAACAATCACCCATGCTTATGGATTAGCAGGGTTAATAAAATAAAAGTGGCCATCTTTCTGAAAGCAATCTACAGATTCAATGTAATCCTGATCAAAATTCCAACTCAATTCTTCATTGAGATAGAAAGAGCAATTCTGGTGGAGATGTTGAGAAAGAGGAATCTTACTCCATTGTTGGTGGGATTGCAAGCTGGTACAACCACTCTGGAAATCATTCTGGAGATTCTTCAGAAAATTGGACATAGTACAACCTGAAGACCCAGCTATACCACTTTTGGGCATATAGCCAAAAGATGCTCCAACATATAACAAGGACACATGCTCCACTATGTTCACAGCAGCCTTATTTATAATAGAAAATGGGAACAGTATTAGGTATAGGAGGAGGCTGGATGATATACAGAGGTATGTAGCAATGGGGAATGGGGAACCTGGGATAGCCACCAGAAAGTCCCAGATGCCAGGAAAACATGAGGCTCCCAGGACCCTATGGGGATGAGCATAGCTGAGCCTAAATAGGGGAGGTAGAACCTGTAGAGACCATATCCATAGCCATGGCCCTCAGTTAGAGATCTCCAAATTTTTAACCCAGAATTGTTCCTATCTAAAGGAAATGTGGGGACAAAATATGAAGCAGAGACTGAAGGAAAGACCATTCAGAGACTGCTCCACCTGGAGATCCATCCCATATATAGACACTAAACCCAGATACTATTGCAGATGCCAAGAAGTGCTTGCTGAAAGGAGCCTGATATAACTGTTTCCTGAGAGCTCTGCCAGAGCCTGACATACAGATGCAGAGGTTCATAGCCAACCATTGGACTAAGCACTGGAACCCCAGTGGAGGAGTTAGGGAAAGGACTGAAGGAGCTAAAGGGGTTTGCAACCCCACAGGAAGAATAACAATATCAACCAACCAGACCCCTACACACCACAGAACTCCCAGGAACTAAACCAGCAACCAAAGAGTACATGTGGAGGGATCCATGGCCACAGCTTCATAATTAACAAAGGATGGTCTTATCTGCAATCAATGGGAAGAAAGGCCCTTGTTCCTGTGAAGGCTCAATGCCCCAGTGTAGGGGAATGCCAGGACAGTGAGGTAGGAGTGGGTGGGTGGGTAGAGGAGTACACTCAAAGAATCAGGGTGTGGGTGTAGGATTGAGGGGTTGTGGAGGGGAAACCTGGAAAGGAGATAACATTTGAAATATAAATAAATAAAATATCCAATAGAAAAAGAACAAAAAGTATAAAATCAGGTCCTGCTATGCCAGTAAGAGAGATGCAAACAAGGATCATGAAGGAAAAACGTCCTGTAACTTTTTCAGAATATCATTTGCAATGCTAGCAACATTAAAAGATGAAGACTTTACATTTCTTAAACTTACAACTTTTTTATGAATGGCCAAAAATTCTAAAGAAGTGTTAGTGTTTTGCTATATATCCTGAAGGTGCCTTTTTATTTTGGTCCAATTATACTGACTCTTACTATAAATTTTTGGAGTTATACAAATCCATAGATATTGAGCATGATATTTCAAATGACTTCTGACTTTCACTCTTTGTACCTCATCTTCTATGATACAGTATATCATATAATGCATCAATTCTTTGTTCTAGCTGTTTGTCCAAATATGCTTATGTGCTCAGGTCATTGTTTGTATGTTTAGCAAGATGATCAACAAAACTAGCTGTTTATACCTCTTGTGTTAAAGCTCTCTTACCTGGAAGATGGACTACCATAGAAAGTAAACTAAAATCAGCTTTTCTTCCAAATGCCACTTTTGGTTATAATGTTTTATCACAGCAAATAGAAACCCTGACAAAGACATGGCTCTAGACACTCTGGGTCTAGAGTTTTCCAACAAAAAATGGTGCTTGCATTTTTACTTGTAACAGGATATATCCTAGTCTTTCAACCCAGGTGTTGGTACCCAATTTGAGATCTGATTCCTTGTTGGACTCTAAAGATTGTTTTTATAAATACATGAATACAAATGTTCCTATTGTGCAAAAAGTCATTTAGGTAAATAGGAACTGAAGTGGGAATGTCTGTTTTTGTTGAAAACTCAGTTGTGTCATATGATGGTTTTCTGGAAATTCTTAGGAAAGGATACTTTGCTGAAGGAGACATGTGAGAGAAAGTTTTGCTAAGAACAGATATGTGGTATTTTTCTGGAAGTTGCCCGGTATAAGGGCATGTGATGTTTTGGACACTTTAGCAGCACTTGAGAGGTGTGTGATGTTTGGAAAGAGTATAAGTATATACCAACAGATAGTAAATGACTCTCTTGCCTTGGTTCACCTTGTAGATCTGATGGTCATCATTGGGCTTCTCTTTCTTACACTGGTTCACCTTGCTTTCTTGGCTGATCATTGCTTGTCATGACGTTGTAGAGAAAAATGCACCAAAGAACTTCTCATAGTATTCTACTTGCTTCTTAACACTTCTGCAGACTCTTGCCTGTCAGCAGAGCCTAGCAGTTTCTTCTTGATCAAGCCACTGATACTGATTCATATTTAGTGTTTGCTGAGTGGACTAGCCGATTTGATGTTTTGCTAGTGGACTGAACTCCTGACAATTAAGATCTTAGTTGACTCAAAGAACTTTTTCTAAACAGGTTCACAATCTCCATTTCCGATTTACCATTTTTCTTCCTACCTCTGGCAGGTGGTAGGCTAGAAAGGAGGATGAAGCATTAAAGAACCATAATTAAAGTTGGTTTTGGGAAAATTCAAAGCCTACAATGGGGTATTAAACTTTACCTACCCAAATTATTAGAAGGGTTATCCAGGTCACAGGAATTTATTAAATTAAATGCAGTTAGTGAATTTACGACTATATATATATATACATATATATATATACATTTATATATATGTATATATATATAAAATTCAAGTACAGTTTTCCCTTACTGCTGTCATAATATTAACTAGAAACTCAAGAATATCTAGTTATATCATGGTCACTTTTTTAAAATTTAATCCAGAAAGTGTTGAGTTCCAGGCTTGTGTTAGACTACTTGGTTCACTGACCCATTTTCCAAGGGCAATGGGAATAACACCATGTTTATGGTGCTTGTGCTGCTGTACAAGCAAGAGTTCAATCACCATAATTCAATAAAAAGCAAGACACCTTGGCACTTGTTTGTAACCCCAATGCTGGGGTGGAAGAAACAGGTGGATTCCTGACTTCCATAGATCAGGTCGAATAACCTGCCTGTTCAAGTCCCAAGCTAGCAAGAGGCACTATCTCATTAAAGAGTGGATGACATCTGAGTGTCAGTACCAAAAATTATCCCCTGACTTCCATAAGCATTCATGCCCATATAAAATATTCCCACTTTGTGTAAACAAATCCTTTTAGCAGAAAAATGCCTCATTCTTATCATTCATATGTATGTGTATATGTGTGTACACACCACATACACACACACATACTTTTTGATTGAAAATGATGCTTATTTCCAGACAAACTCATCAAAATTAGATCTCTTGCTCATCATCATTAGCTATAATTACAGTGACAATCAATAACCGCAGTGTACTACACATCAATACAATAATGACACAAGGCACGCTATCATTTCAATAAACATGAAAAATCAGCATTCTTGCCTGGTAGAAATTTGAGCCAAAGTAGTAATGGAAAGTAAGGCCTTGATGTAGTAAAAAGAACATATGAAAACCCAGAGATAACATTATAGTTTACACTGAGTGACAGTACTTTTTCTCTGAGATTGGCTATAAAGAAGAGTACCTTTCATATGAGTCCTAAAGTTATATTCAAGACTAAGACAACACCGCAGTTAAGAAAGAAAAGTTGACTCAGAAGAGTAAAGGTATCACTATTTGAAATTGACATGATCTGTCACCTAGAAAACTTTAGGAGCCCAGAGGCCATGCCATTGCAAAGGATCCCATGCAAGACACCACACACTGCCTGCTAACTCTTCTTAAAGCCTAACCAAAAGCCCCAAATTGCACCCATCCACTGGGCTCCCTACTCCATCCTACAACTACAGATACTTCCCCCAGAGGCTAGGCCTATTCCAGGGGTTCCAGGTAATACTCCACCCACCACACTCTAACTCTCCTTATTTCCTTCCCAGAAGCCTCAAATTACAAACCTTACTCTGGGCTCCAAAGTTCAGCCCACAACATTTGTCAGAATACTTGTGCTTTACTGGAGGCCTTGCAATACTCGAAACCTCAGAGACCTAGCAGGTACACTGATCTCTAAAGGTCACACAGATACTTGGAATCTATGAGCCCCAAACCCCTAATGGTCACACAGATCAAAAACAAAAAGAAAAAAAAATCAATGGATACAATCTGGTGGACTTCAAGAGTGACTGGTCACCAAAACCCAGGCCAGAGGAACAGAAATAAAATAGAAACCAAGGGGGAAAACATCCAAAATATATCCATCTAATAACTTAAACTCATAAATCTGTACCTAAATCTATTATAATTCCAAACCCAGATGACTAGAGGTCAGGGTAAGAACGCAATCCACAACAACTAAGACAATAAGATACCATGAGATCCTCCTACTTATCCTACTGCAGTAAATAGTAGATACTCCGATGTGGCTGAAACACAACAAAATGACTTTAAATCCAATCTTATGTAGATGAAGGAGGACCTTAAAGAGGAAATGAATAAATCTCTTTAAGAAATCTAGAAAAATACAAACAGGTTAAGGAAATTAATCAGACTGTTTAAGACCTGAAAATGAAAATATAAGCAATAAAGAAGACCCAAACAGAGAGGAATCCAGAGAAGGAAAATGTAGGTATGCAAAAAAAGAACTACAGATGTTTCACCAACAGAACACAAGGGATGGAAGACAGAATCTTGGGTATTGAACATATGATAGAAGAAATAGATTCATTGATCAAAGAAAATGTTAAATCTAAAATATTCCTGACAGAAAAGAAAACATCTAGGGAATATGGGACCAAAACCTAAGAATAATATATTCCTAGCTTAATGACCCAGAAAATATTTTCAGCAAAATCATAAAAGAAAACTTCCTAATTCAAGGGGGGAAAAGCCTGTAAACATACAAGAAACTTACAGAAAACCAAATAGATCATGCAAGAAAAGAAAACCCTGCCTGCCACATTATCATCAAAACACTAAATATTCAGAACAAAGAAAGAATATTAAACACTATGAAGGAAAAAGGCCAAGTATCACAAACTAAATAATCCAGTTTAAAAATGGGGTACAGATCTAAACAGAAAATTCTCAACAGAAGAATTCCAAATGGCTGAGAAACACTTAAAGAAATGTTCAATATCCTTCACCACCAGAGACAAAATGATATTCCATCTTATATTTACAGAATTGTTAATATCAAAAACACAAGTGAGAGTTCATGTTGGATGGCTTAGGATGTGGAGCAAGAGAACACTCTTCCATTGCTGGTGAGAGTGCAAACTTGTACATCCACTTTATAAATTAATATGGTGGTTTCTCATAAAATTGAGAATAAATCTACCTCACGATCCAGCTATACCATTCTAAGGCATATACCTAAAGGATACTTCATCCTACCACAAGGAAACTCGCTTAGCAGTTTTATTCATAATAACCACAAATGGGAAGCAACCTAGATATACCTCAATGAAATAATGGATAAAGAAAATGTTGAACATTTAAGTTATAGCATGGAGTATTATTCAGCTGTTAAAAACAGTGACTTGATGTTTTCAGGGAAATGGATGGAGTTAGATGGAACTGCATGAGGTAACCCAGATCCAGAAAGACAAACATGACATGTACTCAAGGGGAAATAGAGTAGACATTTTAGGTGGATGGGTGGAAGTGGAGCAGGGACCTAGAGATAGTGATGGGGACAGGATGGATTAGGTGAAGGGAAGAAGAGAATACTGGTAAAGGCAACTTGAATGGGGGCAGGAAGCATTTCGTCTGGGATGAGGTAGAAACTTAGTGCAATAGAAATTCCCTGCAAGCTATGAGAGTAACCCTAGCTATGACTCCTAGCAGTGTGGGATAAGCAACCTGAACAGGCTATCTCCTGTAACCAGGCAAGTCTTCCAGTGGCAGGACTGGGAAACCAACCCAGCCACAGAGCTTTCGATCTACAATTTGTCCTGCTTGCAATATGTGCTAGGGTAAAGGTGGCACGAAATTTATGGGAGTGGCCAACAAATGACTAGTCCAACTTGAGACCCATGCCACAAATGGTATCTCACCTCTAGTACTATCTGGAGCACCAGGACCAAGAGTATGGGTAGCCCAGAGACCTAGGATAGAAAACAATTTCTAATTATATTTAGCTATAATTATAGACTAATGCCTAGCCCAACTGTCATCAGAAAGGCTTTACCTAGCAATTAATGGAAACATATGCAGAGACTGTGAGAACCCTGTCAGAAACAGCAGGCCAGCTCCCCACGACCAAGGGAGGGGGGGGACACAGCCAGACAGGAACTTTCCACTCCATTCCATCCATGACTGCCTGGGGTCAGGACAGATATGGAAATGGGCTAAACAGAACTACCCTGCCTAGGGTTAGGATAGAGAGGAAAGTGACTAAAAGACAATGCCAGGAAATACCACGAATACCACAAGGTGGGCAGGACAGGGCTGAATGGCAGAGACAACCTCCCCATTCGTGTTGACCAATAATTTTAAATGTTGCTCAGGGTAACCAATCATAGTTGTCCAACTCAGGCAACCGCTAAACTCCCCACCAAAAAGTTTATAAAAAGGATATGCTTTGTGAGCTCGGGGTCTCCTCTTGCCTGCGTGCTGGGGGACCTCAATGTAGATTGAAACATTAAACCTCTTGTGGATTGCAGCAATTCCGGTCTCTGTGGCCTTATTGAGTGGGGGTCTTCCGACGGACTCTAACAAGACTAACAATTAATCATTAAGTGGAGCTTGGAGAATCCCAAGCAAGAGAGGTAGTAAGATTGTAGGAGATAGACTGGTCAAGGACACCACTAGGAAATACACCAAATCAGCTAACCTGGACTCATAGGAGCTCACAAAGACTGAACCAGGGATTACTTATAATGCAGACCTAGAACCTCTGCACATATGTCACAGATGTGTAGCTTGATCTTTGTTTGGAACTCTGAACAGTAGGGCTGTCTCTGTACCTACCTTTGGAACCTTTTCTTACTACTGGGTTTCCTTGTTTCTCCTTAATAGAAGATGTGCCTAGACTTACTGCAATTTTATGTGCCTTGGATAGTTGATATCCATGGAGGCCTGCTCTGTTCTGGAGAGAGCTGGAGGTGGAGTTGATGGGGCAGAGGGATTGGGAGAAAAAGAGGAAAGGGAAGCTGTGGTCATTATGTAAGAAATTCATTCATATATATATATATATATATATATATATATACACACATTCCTTAAAGTAGTACATTTGGGGAGTCACACTTCTTGTTCTCAAAATTACTATAAACTTGGTAACCAAGCAGTACATTGCAACTACTAATCAGACATATCTATGAAATAGAATCAAACATCACCAAATATATTATAGCTGTTGCTTTTCAACAAAGGAACTAAAACATCCTGAATGGCAAAGAATATTGTTTGTTAACAAATGTTGGGGGGATAGCTGGATATTTAGATGAAAATAATGAATTGAACCCCTATCTTACACTGTATAGAGAAATTAACTAAAATAGATTAATTACTCAAAGAATTAAAATCATAAAACTCCTTAAAGAAAAATCTGGGCATATGCTTGTGATCTTGAATTGGGCAATCATATTTTACATATGATGCTAAAAGTTTAAATAACTAAAGAAAATAGGTAAGCTATACATTATTAAAAATATGTTCCATTCTAAGTATATACTTTCAAGAAATTATAAGTATACTCCAGAAAACTGCTGAGAAATGCTTTGTCTATTTAATAAGGACTCCTAAAACACAAAACCTTCATTAAGTGATAGTGGTGATATAAAACACAGTATGATACCTTGGAACATAATTTGGCATTTCTTCCAATGACTCAGCATATAGTTTTTATAGGTTCCAGGGGTAGATACTCAAGAGGAAATATGGTACATGTACACTCCTAAGCACACACACACATGTAAACACACATGCGCGCATGCATGTGCGCGCACACACACACACACACACACACACACACGCACAGGCACAGTCACAAGAACATGCCCGTTAGTACTTTTATTGACAAAAATAAACTACCCAAAATGTCCATCATCTGATGAATGTTTAGATCTGTTACAATGTGAAAAAACCTTGAGATCATTATATCAATTTACTAGTAAGTACCAATGACCACATATTGTTTAGTCTCATTTACATAAAATGCCACAAACAGGTAAATTTATGTAAAAGCAAAGACTAATTTACTTGGCTGCAGAGAATGGAGCAGCCATAAATGATCACACCCCCATACCTGGTTTCCCTTTTAGAAATAACTAAAATATTTTGAAGTTGATTATGATAGAAGATTATAGCTCTGGATATGCTGAAACCTTTTGAACAATTAAAGGATAGGAAAATGTTCAAGTAATGTAGTTGTCTTGAAAATTCTGGTGATGATGATCCAAAATCAAAGATAAATTGAAATAATTTGGATAAAATGAACATTGGCTAACAATATACCTTTCCATATGATGTTCACATTAACTAAGATTCTTTTATTGATATTTTTATTATAATTATTAGTTCATCTAAGATTTCTGTAGCTTGAAGTTACTTCAGCTATATAATTCATTAGCTTACCATGTGGATAAGAAAAATTTTAAACTGGCTCAGATTTTTCCTTAAAAGTTGTACATTATACAATTTTGTGCCTCCAAAAATGAATACAGTATAGGAGTCTTCTTACAGGGGTTTATAGCCCCATGGAAGAACTACGATGTCAGCTCCCAGATGCCCCAGGACTCACAGGGACTAAACCATCAACCAAGGTGTACACATGGTTCTAGCCAAAAATGCCACAGAGGAATGCCTTGTCAGGCATCATTGGGAGGAGTGGTCCTTGGTCAGGTGAAGGCTCAATAGATGCCCCAACAAGAGGAAATCGAGGGGGGGAGGTGGGAGTGGGTTGGGTGGCTATTATAAATAAGGCTGCTATGAACATAGTGGAGCATGTGTCCATGGCCTTGTCTTATTGCAATTTGATATGCCGTGTCTGGTTGATATCCCTGGAAAACCTGTCCCCATTTGTGAAGGGATACATAAGAGAAATGAATGTATGGGAGATGGGAAGTTTGGCCTAGAGACTGAAAGGTGGGAGAACTGTGATTAAACTGTATTATATCAGAGAAGAATACATTTTTAAAAATTGAGCTATTGGGATTTTTATTGTATAGGCCAACTCTTACACAAGTATTTTGTTTCATGTGTCTATTTCTTGGACAAACTGACATGTGTCATAACATTTTTATCCAAGTATAATAGCTTCTTCAACAATATTAATGCTATGTCAACCTTTTGTGTCTTCATCCTCTTCTCTAGTAGTCTCAATTGTGTATATGTACATATATATTTATGCATATATGTTTGTCCAAATTTGGGTCATTTCCTTAATATGAGGATCACTGGTTTTTTTTTTTTATCAGTTTCACTGCAAATGTGATAATTTTATTCTTCTTAATGGAGGAGTATATTATTATGTATATTTACCACATTTTCTTTACTTATTTGTCTATTATGCTTATCATTATTATATTTTATAATATTTGTACTTGCCTTCTAAGACCCTACTTCTTGTCTTTATGGTGATCTGGAGTTTGTTTTGTCAATATTAAATGCATCAACTATACAATCAGTATATAATATACTGTATAGATTATTCACTGGTATCAATGCAATCAAGCACTGAAGTTTACTATACAAATGATATCTCTAAGTAACTGTCAGTTGTAGATTCCCCACATTTCTCTTCTCATAACTGCTTATGAAAAATAATAACTGCCTGATTCTCAAGAGGGAAGCTAGCTTTAGTTTCTGTTGTCACATGGTGTACTATAATTCTTCACTCAATAGGAAATAAAGTCCTTGATTATATAAACTTTTAAAAATTGTCTCTACAAATTCTTTGTAAACTTGCTTGCACTTCGTTGTTGCTCTGTTCCTTTCTGTCCGGTTGGCTTATGTTAAGAGCTGTAGTTTAAAAGACTTTGTGGTTTTGTTTTTTTTGTTTTCAATCTAATACTGAAATCTTAGATGGGGTGGGGGGCCTAAAGAATTATGGTTGCTAGAGAAGGGGAGGAAACTTTTCTTTGAGGAGGTCACCAGTAGATTGTCCATGACCCAGAGGATAGCCTTACTCCCATGCAAATGTGGATAAGCCTAACTACACTTAACAGGTTATTAAAATAGTAAAGGACATGAATTTCAGAAGAAAATATGTTGGGAGACAGAAAGGAGAGAAAGGGGAGAGTATAATCAAGGTACGCTGTATACATGTATAAAATGTTCAATGATACAAAAATTTACTTGGCATTTACAATTTCAACAATTTTTATTAAGGTATAATTTGTATAGTTAGAAATTCATCAATTTTATGTACATTTGGTGATATATATATATATATATATATATATATATATATATATATATACCTGATGAGTTTTCAGTAATCTTAAACATATATGCAGTTAATATGATGATCTCATTCTGTAACATTTCATGTTCCAAATTGGCCTGATACCTATTTATATTACTCTCACTTCCTCTCATCTCTCTACAAAACTATTAACTTAATCCCTCCTCCCCCCTGCCCATCACCACCTTGGGATGTTAGATGTTAGATGTTGATGATGGCACTGAGAATCTTTTGACTATATGACGCTTATATACCTTCTTGAATTAACCATTCAACTCTTGGCCTTTTGAAGACTGGATTGCTAGTCTTAAAGAACAAAGTTGCCTTACTTGAGAGTCTCCTGGTACTTTTGTAAGATGTTCTCACTTTGATCATGCTTAAAAACAGCTGTGGTTAGTATAGGCCTGTTGCCACATTTCTCAAGTTTATTAGATACAGTGGTAGAAGTAAAATTTAACACAAGAAAAAAAAAGAAAATTTCAGTGGGAATTTATTTGGTATCAAACAGGCTTTTTAAAAACTGTTTCAAAAAAAAAAAACCTACTAAAAAGAGCTAGTAGAATTTTTCCAGGAATCCTCAAATTATAAGGTTTCCTTTGTCATTCAACCCTCATACAATAGGGTCTGGTTGCAGGTTACTGCCCTGCAGGACAGGTGGGTCTGGCCTTGGACAATAGGCTCAGATTAGTAAATATTTACATTTGACTTAATGCAAAACTCAGATCTGCCTCAGTGGAGGCTTGTGAGGTACTGCTTTTGTCTTGCAAACCCCACCTAAGGAGTTTCTGGCCAAAGCAACATTCTTAAAGATTTATCCAGGTGTGGTTCAAAATACAGTTCAAACTTAAGATCTATGAAAAGATTAATAAGGCTATGTAGAACTTATGAAGGTATTAAAATTTGGCCTGCCTATTCCACACAAAATTGTTATAGATTTAAAAGGTTGTTTTTTGCTTTGTTGATCCTGATAATTGTAAAAGCATTTTCTCCTAATGAGCTAATAAATACCTGATAGTCTTACCTTATGTGAGAAAAAATGTTTTGTCTTTGCTTCAATACAAGAAGCTAAGATTTTAAATATTTCAGTGCATATTATTCATAAAATTTTATCACAGGCTTTTGGTCTTAACAATGGGCTTTAAATTTTTTTAAGTAGTTGTTGCTCCAAAAAAGATTCAAAGGTGATGTATCAATTATATCTAAGTAAATTGACATTGAAAATTCAAATAAAGATAATTTGCTTTTTCTAAATGATTTTCAAAAGTTGTTAAGATATTAATTGGCTTTATCTTATATGTTAACTTCACCTTAAGCTTGCCACAGGAGGAATTAAACCTCTGTTCTCGAGGTGGATGTAAATTAACTGGTTAGAGATAAATAATTGGAGAAACCTACTGTAATTATTTGCCAATAGTTTATGTTATGTGTTCACTGCCATTCCTGGCAAAGAGAACATTAATGTAAAATCACATTTTTCATCTCCAAGTAAAGTTTAGCATCCTTCAATAAAGATTGTGTTAATAAAGTGTTGTAAGATAAATTCATAAAAGTATTTTGAAAGAAATGTTTTTAAAACCTGATGAAACACTTGTTCCTTGTTTCAAATGGCAATCAAATTGGTTATTACAGAATATTGATAGTTGATCTATTATATGGAAAGCCTTTTAGGCAAAATTGATAATTGTTATCCAAAAGATAAGTTGTTAAAATTTGATTCCATACATCTTTTGTATTTCTATAGATTTATACATGCATCCTATAAAGAATACATCTACTGTGAGAGTAAAGCTCATGTAATTGGATCACATGTTTATTTATTCTTTTGAGTTTCCCCCTGCTTCAGCACAGATAATTGACTTGGGTGCTGTAGTGGCTATTTTTAAAATATTAAAAATCAAACTTTTAATTTGTATAATGATAACCAAATGGTTACATGGTTTGTTGGTTATTACAGAATATTGATAGTTGATCTATTATATGGAAAGCCTTTTAGGCAAAATTGATAATTGTTATCCAAAAGATAAGTTGTTAAAATTTGATTCCATACATCTTTTGTATTTCTATAGATTTATACATGCATCCTATAAGAATACATCCTATAAAGAATACATGTAAAGTTGCATCATGGCTTACAGTTGCTTAAAATTGTCTCCTTTTTTAGATACTGCTAATTCTTAAATTTTAAAAGATATGTTCCTTTAAATGACTGTCCTCTAGATATTTAAAAACTTATACAGGAGCTGGAGAGATGGCTCAGTCTTAGGCCATATAATCATACTCTTTACATCATCAAAAGTGTAGTGGCTTGAAAATAATTTTATCTTTTTAACAGGAAAAGCAACTAAAAATGCTACATTTATTTTCTATGTTTACATAGTCATTGCATACATTATTGTCTATTTTTGGTGTTCCAACTTATATTAAAACAGATAATGGAACAGTCATCAAATATTTGAGATATTTTTAACAATTTAATTCTTTATAATTCTCAAGGACACTATATTGTGGAACTTTAAAGCAATATCTTCTAAATAAAAAACAAAAGGGAGAAATTATATCCCTGTGCATATTATTTAAATCATGCTTTCATATTTTTAAGAAAAATTTAAAATTTGGATGCCAAGGAACTCTGTGATGAGTGTCTATAGCACCCGACAACTAGGCATACTGATACCTAGGTGAGATGGAAGGATCCACTTATTGGCATATGACATGATCCTGATCAGCTATTTTAATATGGGGAAGAGGGCATATTTGTGTTTTTTCCACAGAACACAACAGAAGCATGCTAGCTGCCAGAGTGATTGGTGTGACATGCTGAAGATAATGCCGACTGTGGCTTCTTGAGTACCCTGACATTAAAACCTTTACAAGTGGATCTCCTTCATGGAGTCATATAGAACTCAGATCTATGTGTGTATGCTTACGAGCTGACATGGGTCAATGACACAGACTCTGGTAGCAGGTGAGAAATGCCAGTGCTGCAAGCTCCTTTAATATCCTCCACCCGTGTTCCATTGATCCCAAGAAAGCGTCTCTTCTAAACAGCAGTTCCTGATTGGCTGGCATTGTCTGCACCAGCAATCTTTACTCTCTCAGGCAGTCCTCAATTAGGTCCTCATGCAGGAGATGCTTTTGCAGCTGCATGGCTTCCAGTGTTTCTATAGAGGTGATCCCTGATGTTCCTGCTACATATCCACCCTTTTGTTTTTAGATTTTGACAGCTTAGTGGGAGCTGGGGTGCATTGCCTCGACATTGTTGACCCCACCTTGGAGGATTCCCAGTATACTGGACTGTGCCTGTCTTAGGTTTTCCTGTCTTCCAGAATCTTACCCATCATTGACTACCAGCCCTCAAAGAGATATCACTCCGGAAGCATGTCACACAGGGGGAGATCAGGAACAGCTTACATGGTGGTCTCACATATCTCTGCCATCCATGCATTGATTACTTCCTTGGGGAGATGCACAATCTGGATTTCAAGAGCCATCAGCACCTGGAGGGTTGCCTTATTTATTGAATGCTGCCTGGAGATATGCTGTGTGAGACACTTAAACAAAATAATTATTAGTATGGCCATTCCTCCCATCATAGCATAAGTGACTATCCACAAGGGATCAAACAGCCTCTCAATATTGTCTTACACTTTCCCCAAGAATCTAACATCTAGGGAGAATACAGATGCCCTGTTTGCATTGGCTACATTCTCCCTTAGCAGCACAGAATAGTTAAGGAATTTGTCTGACTGAGTACCTTCAATATATTGAGCAAACTGCTGTTGGGCTTCAGTGGTGTTATGTACCTGGTAAGGGTTAGGCAGATTGTGTGAAACCTGGGGTTGCATGCCAATAGAGACATGTCTAACTTTTCAGACAGTAAGTCAATCTGTTGTCTTATAAGCTGATGGAATCTGCCCATAATGATTGAGAATATCAACAGGAGAATGGTAGAATTATTTTGTCTGGTTCCCTGTTATAAGTTCTTCTTGCTAAGTCTCTCATCTTAAGGACAAGTCAGAAGGCAATGTCAAACTTTGAGTTAAGCTTAAGTAAATCAGAGTGGGCCTGATGCAACCACATGAGGGGCCCATTCTGCCATAACATGCCTAGAACCCCCTCAAGGAACCACAGAATTATGGCCAGGAAGGACTTCTCTGGAAAGGACAATTATGAGCTTCATATGAGAAAACAAATAACCCAGGATAGCTAAAACAATCCTGAACAATAAAAGAAATGGTGGAGGTATCACTATACCTGATTAAAAGTTGTACTACAAGGATATAATAATATAAACAACACAGTATTAACATAAAAACAGACAAACTAAAGATATAAACTCACAGTTTTAGACACCTCATTTATAATAAAGAATGCAGAAATATGAACTGGAAAAAGTATAGCATCTTCAAGAAACTGTGCTGGTTAAACTAGATGTTTGCATGTAGAAGTGTGCAGATAGATCTGTATTTGTCACAATGCAGGAAACTCCAACTGGATCAAAGAATTCAAAATAAAACCAGATACACTGAATCTGATAGAAAAAAATTGGAAAATATCACTAAACTCATTGGCCCAGAAGACGTTCTGAACAGAACACTGATGGTACAGGTATTAAAATCAACAATCAATATATGGGACCTCATGAAACTGAAATGCCTCTGTAAGGCAAAGGCTGTCAGTGGAACAAAGTGGCAGCCTACAGAATACCAACTTCACATTCATTACAGAGCTAACATCAAAATATTAGATATCAAAACAAACCAACAAATAATCCAACTTAAACATGGGAAACAGATATGAACTGAATTCTTAATAGAAGAATCTCAAATGTCTGAGAAACACTAAGAAAAGTGCAGCACCCTTAGCCATCAGGGAAATGCAAATCAAATCTACTTTTTGATTGCATCTTATACCTGTGAGCTTGTCTAAGATCAATAAAGTAGGTTATCACTGCATGTATATTATGGCTTCCAGTTTACTGTTCTTATGTGATTCCTGAGTATGTGGACTAGTGGGGCATGATTCTTGTGGCTTCTCTTAGGCTTTTTCCTTCTGTTGGTTTTCCTTGATCAACTTCTATCCGAAGTTTTTGCTTTATCTTAAATTTTATCTTGTTTGTTGTTATGTTTTAGAATCTTGTTCTTTTCTAGTGAGGGACAGTAAAAGAGTGGATCTAGATGGAAGAGGAGTTAGAGAGGAACTGGGAGGAAACAGAAATTTTTAACCAAGATATATTGTACAAAAAGGACTCTATTGTCAATAAAATGGGATAAAAAAAGAAAGTATTCTTAGGTAGACAGACAGACAGACAGATGAAATATAATCTATAGTATGAAACAATGTATAGTATGAAATATAATGTATAGTATGCACTTCGTAAATATCTTCTTTCATGTGGTGTGTCCTCTTATGTATCTTATGTGGTATCCTTTAAAATACAAACTACAAAATTTATGAAGTATTTATTTTTCTTCTGTGTCTTATGCTTTTGATGTCACATCTAATAAAGCTTTTACACTAAAAATCATGTTTTTTATGTCCTAAAACTTTGTTATGAGTTGAATAAGTTAAATATCAATTTCCTTTTATGTGAAAAAAATAAAAGAGCAGCCAGTGCTCTAAACCACTGAGTCATCTCTCCAGCCCCTTAGGTTATTTGTTAACACAATAGGGATTACTTCTAGAGATGTAGTCATAATAGTAAATTATTATTTCTTAAAAAATATCTGGGGCTTTATTATGAACTGAATAAAAATCTTGGCTACCTCTGTAACAATAACATGTCTGAATGCAAATGTATTCAAAGTGGTGTCCTTGAGTTGATTTTTAATTTACATGCTTGCTTTCAGGTGTAAAAGATCAAGCAGCACTCATCTTCCTCAGAACAGTAGATAAATATGAGTTTATTATGTGGTACAAACAGCTGGTATACCAAAAGAGACAATTGCAGGAGGAGGAAGAAAGTCCACAAGGTTTATACATCCCTTTCAAATTGGTTTGCTTAATTCTCTGATTCAGAATCTCAGAGGAAATAGATGAAATCATTGTATTTTTAAAACCCCTAGACATGCTGTGGAATTTAAGTTTGTTTAATAAGCATGATTATTTTCCCCTATGAATGGAGTAAACTATAGGTGGGGATCTTCTACCTGGAGGCAATAGCCCGTGGACTGGATGAGAGTGTGTGTTTTATTTCATGTCTAGTAGACAAGAGTGCATAAAAGCAGTCACCTGTCAACCCACTCCAGCAATGAAATTCAGCAGCCTGTTGTCCCAATCACTACTCTCAATCACTCTAAACGGCCTCCAGAGACAATCCTTATTATAGGACATGCTCCTAAGAGTAGATAAATGGAGCTCCACCTGCCAGCCTGCATAGGGAAAGATGGACATTCTTGGCCAAAAATATGAAAGGGCCTGGGGCTTTATTGACATTTACATCAAAAATAGTTAGCAATGAAAGCAGCTGTTGTGGCATGCATTCACCACGACGTGTTTGGAATATGCTGTGAATTGAAATACAGACCTCCTGACAAGCAATTTACCTTCTGTCAGTCTCCATGTGCTTGCAGCTTTGCTGGGTCTTGCTGTGATAGGCCACTTAAAGCTGCACATGTGTACAGTTTGGATGAAAGATTAACTACAATTTGAGGTAGGAAGTAACGAGTTGTGGAGTGTCATTCATAATGGCCTACATTGTCATCTACAGGGTGACACCATAGCAAGAAGGTGCCTCTGTTGTGACCGCCTTATAGAATCAGATGCCATTCATTCTAATGAAGATCTGACTGTAATCCTAATAAGCAGAGTGCAAGACAGCTTGGGACTGGGAGCATTAATCTGCCTTGTTTGTTGACATTACAGTAATGACTAAAATGTCATTATGCAAGAATTTCTTTCAGAAGCCATTCAACAGGGGTGATTGTAATACAGAGTATAACAGCCTGGAACAAAGGATATGCCAGGAGTTAATTTCTGTATTTATTCTTTTCAGTTAATTCAGTATATTCCTCTCTTAAAATTTTCAATAGATGAAATATTATGATGTCTCATGAGTACTACCTGCTTTGAATGAGTGTAACTTATAATCTAGTCTCTCCACCACAAGTCTTTAGCCTCCATATTTTGGTGACTTTTAGGATGTAGACCTCCTGAATAATGGTTATTCCGGTGCTCTTTTCCTGAAAAGTTGCTTTGTTATCTGTAGTTCTTCCAACAACCCAGTCACATCTACTTGGTCCCACAGAGAATAACTGATAGCTTTCCTCCCTTGGCTAAAAGTTTATCATTTTCAATCTGATAAGCTGCTTGACAATGTAAGGTCGATGGCTATCTGCCAAGAACTCAAGTCATCGCAGGCTTGGCTTCAATTTGTTCTCTACATTTGAGAATCTACTCTTCTGCTCTTTTTCTACCACTTGATCTTAGGAGTTAGAGGTCACAAGTAGTCTATCTTTGCATTACTCAAGGAGAAGGGAGGCATTTTGTATAATAACATCTCAAACATTCAGTGCTTTTGTTCTATGTAATCATGTATGTAAGACTCCTGCACCTGGTCCTCAGCTGGTTAACAATACCTGAATCTACTGCTCATAATATTCATAGTATCACAGACTGTATATTTCTACTTCTTTTGAGACAAAAGTACCATCTAAAGTCAGTGGGAGAAATAGTCTTCCCCTGAAAGGGCCCCTAAAATAAAGTAAAATGTCCTTAGTGACATTGGAGAACCTAAGCTTTTCATGCTGGCCTAATAACTCTGAGAATCCACCATGACTGGGAAAACAAACTTCCTACCAAGCACTTTAAGGACAACAACATAGCTTCTGTCAGTGATCTCTAATGAGTGCTGAGACCCATGGCTAAGCCAACTTTGGGAACACAGTCCTGTGACTAACAATTCCAAACACGCTCCTACAAGCACAAACACCCCATGCATCTGGGAGACTGCAAGTCCCTAGAATCATTTGTTGTAATTGGTTCTCAGGTGTTTGGTGGCTAATGCTGGCTCAGCATGGAAAATTTATGTGAGGTGAGTTCTAACAGGCCTGAACGGTATGAAGGTAATGTCAGTTTTCAGGGAAACTGCTGAGTATGAGGGTGTTTTCTGTCCAACAAAGAAAGGCAGCAATGTTCTGGAAGAGATGCTGGCAGAGGCTGGCTTCAGGGCAGCCATGCAAATTAGCCTGTTCCTGGAGTCTCTCCCTGAAACAGGAACTCACAGTGAACACAAAAATATCGATGCAGTGACTTCTGTCTCTGTCAATTCAGGTCAATTTCTAATTCTTACTATTTTTTTATTATTGTCACAAGTAACCACAAATTTAAAGGCTTAAAACAACACACATTTATCAATTAACAGTTCTATGTCAGAATTGTCCTCATTGGCCTGAACTTTCAGAAGCTGTCAGACTTCTTGGAGGCTCCAGCACAGAACTTGCCTCTTGATTTTTTGAATCTGCATGATTGTTTATGGTACTTCATCTACTGTCACAATAGTCTCTTTTTTTTCTTTCTTGTGAGTCCATAGTATTTTTAATTTTCATATGTGTAAATACAGTGTGGTGGTTCACACTGTGATCCTAACACTTGGAATTTCATGTGTACACCACGATGTCTGTGGGGTTTTTTATTGTTGTTCTGCTTTTTTCTTTTTTAAGTGGGTCTGAGACTCGGATTCCCTCCTTTCCTCAGGCCTGTACAGAGAGCATGTCAAACAGTAGCCTTGGTGCTGAGCTCCACTTCTGACATTTCTTCTCTCCTTTACCACTTATGAGGAGTAATTGCCATGCAGTCATCGGGTCCGCCTGGATAAATGGACTCCCCAAAGCCTTCAACTGGTCTCCTTCATAAGGATTTACAAGTTCTGGGTTTAGGGTAATGTTTCTGCCTGCTATACTTGCTACATAGGATCCCCCTTTGTATTCATTGCCTTTTCTGATATAGTCTTCAAAAGTAGAGTGAAATTAAAGCTTAGAAACATTGTGAGTTGCTGAATATCACACTAATTTATGAAGAACTACATCGTTGTGGCAGAGGGGGCTGAATGGAAAAGAATGAAAAAAATCACATTTTGGATTTTTTGGATTGAAATATACATGCATGTATAAATCCTCAAAAAGTAAAGTATATTTATGAAAATAAGCCCACATAAGAACAAGAACAAGGGGAACCAGAAGAACTAGAACACAAACAAGAACAAGGAAAGAACAAGAACAAGAAGAAAAAGTCCTTCTCATTCTGACACCTGTGTCAAGAGCTAGGCTACCACAAAGGTGTGGCAAAGCCCATCTAAGGGATGCTACAACCCCATTGCTCCCAGGCAGTCTATGTCTCACAGTTGAGTCTTTGCTTTCTCTGACCTCTGTAGTTGGGCCCTTCAGAGACCAAATGTTTGTCTTCCTTTTTAAAAATGTTGGTCTCCTCTCCCCATTAGTTCTGTTCTCTCAGAAGAAACCACTTTCAAGAAAATAATCTAGTTCACCCTAAAAAGAAATATGAGCAGTACATTAAGTTGCTCATTCCATCAGTCTATAAAGAAAGAGACAGCCCTGGCATCACTGTCTAAATGATCTAGTCGTGGTGAGTTTGTTTGGATTATGTGTCTCTAAATGTCAGTGCATCTTCAAGTGATAGTAATACTGGGTGTGTTGACATCTGCCCATAGATCTAGCATTGAGAGTACTGAGGCAGGAGTCCAAGAGGACCCTGGGTAACACAATACTGCTCTATCTGAAAATACAAGTGGTAGCCTGGTATAGTTCTAATAGTTTGTAAACATATGGTAATATGATAGTTAGCATGCTGGCATGGGGAACATGCCTTTGCTCTACATTTTCCTCTTATTGCCCTAAAAGAAACAGAGGACAATGGCAAGCAATACAGCAGGCTAAAAGAGTTTCAAAGTAGGTTCCTTCCAGCTAGTTCTCAAACCTTTTCCTTGGTGTGGAATCCAGTCACAGGGAACCAAAATTTCCAGTAACATTTCTTTCCTGCCCTTTAATTCTTTATTTGGTGGAGAAAATGAACTCATTCCTGCAAACCTAGAAAGCATCAATTTGTTATCACACATAACCTACATGCATTGAAAAAATGCTGCACTGCATAAATGTGCACAAATGTCACATGCCAATTAAAACAAAGATTACCATACCCACATGCCAAAGTGCTATATTTTGAGGTGTTATTTACTGAGCCCTGACATGATGGTTCATCAAGAAACTATGACAATCAGAACCTATATTTATTGCAAGCTTGATTCATCTACATAAAAAAAAGTCAAAAGAAAAACCTAAACATCTAACATTATAGTGGTATTATGTATGGATATAAGTTTGAAGAGCCTATACAAAAACTCTCTTCCATGGCATTTTTCAAAAGAGACTACTAAAGATAATAACTAAGATAACTCCCCCCTTCTATGTAAGCTGGAATTTGTTACAGAAAGTGGACCAGAGCCTAGGTTCCAGAGACTAGGAGGTATATTTTTTAGCACACTTGTTATAAACTAAAGCTGGCCTAAAATACTGGAATGGTGGGGAGGTTGGGAAATCACAGTGACACTTTCAGAAACTCAGATCTGTCAGGATATCACATGAAAATCAAATGGTTTCACTGAGACCTTAACTTTCTTGGTTTTTGTTTGTCATGGCCCTCTGTGATCAACCTTAGGCCCTGGCATCTATCTGGGCTCCTCTCTGGCTTCTATTATGAGAGCTTTGTGAATCAAGCTCTTTGCTATACTTGTGGTCATTTGCCAGTCAGGTGGAGGTACTCTTGTATGAGGTTGGTATTGCTCTGAAACTGACTCCAGAATGCTAGGGATATTTGGTTCTCTTTCTCTGTATTCCTCACTTTTAATTGTTTGCATCTCAAGTTTCAGCTGCTCCAACCTCTCAACTCTAATCTGTCTCCCCAACTAAACCAATGCAGAGAAGAATCCTTTCCAGGCCTAGGGTCAGAAAAGCACCTTCAGGTACATGCTAGGGAAGATAGCCTAAAGCAGTGGTTCTCAACTCATGAGTCACCTGAAACTATCAGATAACACAGAGATTTATATTATAATTCATAACAGCAAAATTGTACTTATGAAGTAGCAACAAAAAAATTTTATGATTGGGGGTCACCATAACAGGAAGAACTGCATCAAAGTGCTGCAGTGTTAGAAGGATAAGAACCACCATCCTAAAGGGTTAAAGTCCTGCATAGCTGGGCAGAATCTGAAAACAGTTGCATGTGGTTTGATTTTGTAAGAAGGCAAGGCTAGTCCTCACAGCCAAGGGAAAAAAATGTGGACCATCTCATGTTAGCCATCTTTCTCCAACTGCTATGTGAATTTTTAATGTGCTCTGTACAGGGTGGGTTAATTAGTATTCTGCAGAGAAACAGAACCAATGAGAAAAATATTTTTTTGATGCTATACTGGTAATATATAAATATAGTAGTAATTATATTAATTCTATGTGATTATAAAAGATGAGAGGTCCTAGGCTAGAAATATGACTTAGAGGTTAAAAGCACTGTCTGTTCTTTTAGGTTTATTCCTGATACCCCCATGGCAACTCACAACTGTCCAGTTCCAGTAACTCCAGTTCAAGAGGTTCTGATGCCCTCACATAGACATACATGCATACAGTCAAAACACCAATGCACATGAAATAAATTAGTTTTAAAAACTTTAAAAAGTTGAGAGGTCCCACAAACTCTTAACACAAAATGGTGGTAGGATGTGAAGGTCTGGGAGCCAAAAGTGTGTTTTGATGTCAAAACTAGTATAGGTCTGAAGGTCTGAGAAGCAGGAGTGTTGAGGGTGGGAGACTGAAGCCTCTGCTAAAACAGTCAAACACAGATAGAAACCTATATACTTTCTCTTTTTAGTTCTATCCAAGCTCCAAGGGAATGGAGGTGCTCATCTACATTGGATCAAGAGGAAAAGCTTGACTCCTTTTGTTTTGTTTTGTTTGTTTTTATAAATTCAACATAACTGATTGGTGCTCTTATAAGCCCACTCCAGCTCCCAAATAAGAATACAAAGACTTGTATATGTATTTATTGCTAAGCCTTAAGCTAGTCTTGCTCCCCAAGAAACTCTTAACTTATACTATCATGTTTATACTATTTGTGTCTACCACATGGTTGGTTAGCTCTCCTCAGTTTTATGTGTCTGACTTCCTTAGAGTTCTGGTGGCAAATCTCCTGTACCTGACTCCTTCCCAGAGTTCCTTTCTCTGCAGGAGGCCCTACATTACTATTCTGCATTTTGTTATAGGCATTTTATTTTAACCAATCAGAAGGTGCCTTATGCAGACAAGGAAGGACAGACACACAGTGTACAAAAAAAAAATTACTCTAACAATTCAATTGTTAATTACTTCTATAAACACTATCTCACAGAAATAATGATTATCTAGGTATCTAGGCATCCCATATTCAAGAAAAATCAACATATAAAAATATAAAATTAACTATCAATAAGGATTTATTTTTTTTGTTAGTTAATCTCCAGTTAAATCATAAGCCCCAAAAGACTTAAGGATTTAAAACTATAAGATGAAACAGAATGGAGGAAACAATGTCATCTAGCTCGTTTCATGCAAATACAGGGTGTTTGGTCATCCACATGACTCCAGTGACTTCCATGATCACCAACAGAGAACATGGACAATTTGGGAGAATCAAGACCATGGTAATGTGGCCTTCTAACTCTTTTCTTATTCCATCAAATGATGTTTTCTGAAAATTAAAGCATCTCCATGTGGAAGATCACTCTGCAAATGATGACCTCTTTGAGGCAGTCTTTACAATATTCAGATGTCTTTTACATAACAAAAGTTATCGTGTTCTCAGAACTCTGTGAATCAAGTTAGGTTATTGCATAGCTAACTAAGTTCCTGCAGTAACAGTTATTTTGTTTTTACTGTTCAACATTTCCATCAGAACACAAATGATTTGGCTTTCTGGATATTGGGACAGTGATTTGTTCACAGGGTTCAGTGGCTGAAGACACTTGTTAAGGGCCTCTGGAGGATGTTGTGCTACTATCCTCAAGCATGCACAGATGTGGTTTCCTCATGGGTGCTCAATAATGCCTCCTACCCACCTTCCACTGCCAACCCTACTTGCTCCCAAAGTCTCTGAAGGAGCAAACATTTCATTATCAGAAAACCTCCCTTGTGTCTTCTTTCCCTCCCCTCTGATTTCCCATATAAATGATTCAGGGTAAGTAAATTATTTCTCTGCTTCTGCCTACCACCTGTACAGCAGGTCAGGTAGCAGATGAGCTGATGGCTTCTGTGCCAGGCAGGTCAGGCCTCTCAGCTTGGTGATGGATGAAATGGTCACTGTGTCATACAAGAAAATGCCATGTACTTACTGATGACAGGACAAGAGTCCTTAGTAGTCTGGCTGAATTCTAATCATAATCCATTCCCATTCCTTCATTTCATGAGATGAAATAAACAGTAATCATAAGGATGCTCATTCCAAGAAGGAATTAGCAGGAGAAGAGAGGGGCTATTTGTTAATTTGGAGTTAGTGATAGCTATCCTAGAAGTTAGATTCAAATCTGGTACAGTGAACATGTTCAGACTCACGTGATATCCCATGTTTCTCTGAAGTTAGGGAGGTAGCTATTTGGAGATTTCTAAGTGGGATTACTCAGTTATCAACAATAGTCATTTTGAGGGTTTTAGTCCATCATCTGAAAATGTTTTCTTGGAGCTAATGAGTTGTATTTAAATATACTATTTTCTGTGCCCCAAAATATCTTCCATTTCGATAACAGGTTTAAAACAGCAAACAACCTATCATTATTCACTCTTTGTGGAATAGGATGGAAGAAGTATTTAGGCATATTGGACACTTTAAAGTTTAATAGCTACCAGGATGAGAATAGCAGGTAGATTCTTACAAATGGTACATTTTTAAAATTTTATTTATTTATTTATTTATTTATTATTTATTTATTTTATTTATTGTCTTGTGAGATTCCCAAGGCAGGTCCACGGTAATATTTGTAAGTGCTTCTGTAAGAAAAGTAAGTTTTGGAAATGTTTAAATATTTATGGGATGTTAGAAGTGAGGCATTAATTGGCAAACAACTTAATTAAAATGCTTTCTCAAGTCATTAGCAACAAATACTTCCCTTTCTGCTTTGCATACCATTTGTCTTGTTGTGTTTGTTAAGCCCGCCTGTCAGTCAAACTTTGCTTCAGGTAATTTTTTAGCTCTATAGGGAAAATCTTCAAAAATTACATCTGAATTTAAAATATTTTGATTACCATTTTTATCTTACAAATTCTCGTTTTCACTTCGTCTTCTATATGTCCCAGTAAACCTTCATCCTGGGAATTTAGGGCCTGAAGATGAAATTCTGCATCAAGCATTACTGAACCTCCACAAATACTCTCCAGAGAACAAACTGAATCAATCTAGAATCAACAAACAGTGCAGTTAATTAATGAGAGCACCAAGAGGGAGCTTTTTTAAACAATGTTGACGGCTGCTGCCTCAGGACCAGTAGTACCAGAAGTTATTGCTGGTTTGAAAGAAATGACTCTTAGGGTTTCCCCAAGGCACCTTTTACTTGCATTAGCTATTTACCACAGCTTTTTCTTTTATGTGCACCCTAGAGAAAGAACACTTATTTCCTAAATTACTTTTAAAGTGATGCTGACGCTTGCCAGTAGCCTGAGGTATAGCGTGAAGGTAGCATAGAATAAACAAAGCAGAAACAAAGTCAGAGAAACTCCTAAAATGTCTATAGAAAAAGTACTTATTTCAGGTTTTGTACTCCAAACCACAAGTCCTACAATGTGGGCAAAATGTGAGGCTTGCTTGCTACAGGCCTGCTGTCACTAGGCGAGAGGATGAGGCCATGTAGCAAAGGGTGAGATGTGCAGGGAAGACTAGTGGGCTAGGAGTTGAATGGGTAGCAAGATAGAAATGTTTATACTGTGTAAGAAGCCTCATTGAGACAACAGAAAGGAACTTGAAAAAGTTTAAGTATCATAAAGTCAACTTCTTGTCTTTCATTCACCACTCCTAAAACAGTGCCTGAGAGATTCCGGTCTATCACGATTCAATAGATGAGCTCACTGAAGATTGAAATGAACAAAACTGTTAGAGGAAAACCCGCTCTCTCTTTCTCTTTCTCTCTCAGTAAGTTCCCGAGGACTGAGAAGTACCTAGTATTATCCTTTTCCCTGGCCTTTTCCCTTCACATTTAATGTGGTACAAGAAATGATAGCTATACATTTCAATCATTAGATACTTATTTTCAATAAACCTGCTAGATGCTGTGTACTGGCCTAGATTAATGGGGATAAAATGACAGATGTGGTTCTCTCCTTAATGAGGAAGTCAGATCTGAATTACTAATTACACCAGTATATAATTTTTAAAATGTGATAAGTAAGAGGACCAACACTGGGTTGTATGACCACATATCCTCAAGTTCAAAAGTTTGGAGTTTGTACACAAAAAGGACAATTTTAGGAAGGTGTGGGGGACTGGATCTTCACTAGAATAATCCTCTTGCATTGTTTCTTGTGAACTAAGTCTTATTCAAACTTCGGACAAAGAGTCAGTCAAGATTCAGCTGTGAAACTCTAAGGCCTTCAACCTGGTGTAACCGAATGAGAGTGTTGTAGTGGAACAAGAAAGCATCAAATTTAGGAAATCTTATAATTTTATAATATGTTTGAAAGGAAAATTACTCATTTAATTAGTAAATAAGAAAATATAGTTTAAAAGAGAGTAATTGTCTACTTACTAGAAGTTTTGTTGAGCTACAAATGTATTCATTTTCAGGCAAGATCCTATATGTGTGCAGGTATATCTATTTTCATGTGTGTGTGTGTGTGTGTGTGTGTGTGTGTGTGTACATGTGTATGTGTTCATATGGAGTCAAGAAGGAAATACCAGCATCCATCCATCTAATTTAAAAATAAAGCCAAAACCAATATGGGACATTTCACTGGGATCTTGGCTTAGTGATTAGGCTAGGCTGCCTTCCTGTTGAAATCTGTGGTTCTCCTGTGGCCACACCCCAGTACTAGGATCATAAGACCATACTGCCCTATCCAGCTATTTTTGTGGACTGAACTCAGTTCCTCATATTTGCTTAGAGAGCACTTTATTGAGTCATCTACCCAGTCTTATACGTGTTTTCATATTTTGTTCACCTTAGTCATTTATTTCAAAATAATTAAGAATTATTACAAGTCATCATGGTCAATGCATTTTTAAAATTTAAGAAATATTTGAATAAATAATTCTTTAGCCAGGCAGTGATGGCACAGGACTTTAGTTCCAGCACTCAGGGGGCAGAGGCAGGTGGATCTTTAAGTTTGAGGCCAGCCTACTCTACAGAGTGAGTTCTAGGACAGCCACAGCTACACAGACAAACCCTGTCTTAATAAACAAAACAAAACAAAACAAAGATAATAGTTCTTATATTCCCACTAATATTTACCTCATGTGCCATTTTGATGAACAGTGTTGTTAAATAGAAATGCTCATTGTTGAAAGGTTGACAGACAAGGCCTATATAATTAAAAATACTTGAACCTTTTAGTGGCTACACACATGTGTATAGAGTTGGTTTTTGTTGGGAAACAGGCATTGTTCTTTCTATGCTTAATTCATTCCAATTCCTTTATCACCTATGTTATTTGCTATTTAATAATAGTAATTCTCATCAATGATAAAGTTATCAGAATTAAGAAGTACATTTTTAAGGTTAATTTTGAGGTCATGAAAATGGTTTGTTTGTTAGTCAGCAAATAACCAACAAATCAACTTATAAAGAAAAAAAAATGCTCTTTTGATTCAAGGTAACCTTTTGCTTTTTGACTTCTGAGGATCATATGGTGGAGCCAAACCATTCACATCATGACTGGAACATGAAGAGAGAAGATTCCAAGGACCCCTAGTCTGTTCAAGAACACATTTCAAATGACTTTAAGACATTTTACTGTTACTTACGAATTCCACAGCCTGCTAGTAGCTGTGCTCTAAGGAAACAAGCTTTATGCGGGGGCCTTTCTTGGACCCTCCAGATCCAAACTATGGTTGTAGCATTTGGCAAAAGAAAAGTAAGAAGACAAGATCCTCATTGTTTTTAGGAATCATTCATGGTAGACACAAAAGAGATGCCTTTCTCATGACATAGCAAACAAAAGTTACGGAGTAGTAATGTGCTCATGGAGTGGTAGAGGCTGGTTTACAAAGTGATTCTGTGCCAGTCAACCTCTTATGGCTACATTCAGAAATTTCCAAGGTCTAAGACTTGATAAATGTCTCTTTTCACATTACCACAAACACACACCCCTGTTCTCATTTACAGATCTAGAGATTTTTAATCCTTTGCTAAGCTACCCAAACTACTGTAATTTTCTTTCTTTTTTATTTTTATTTATTTTATTTCTTTACATCTCAAATACTGTACCTCCTCCTGGTCCTCCCTCACACAGTTCTCCCCCCATTGTCCCTCCCCTTTGAATCAGAGAGGGTACTCCCTCCTGGTATCCCCTCACCCTCAGGCATCATGTCTCTACATGACCAGGTGCATCTTCTCCCACTGAGGCTAGACAGGGGCAGTCCTCTGCTACATATGTGCCTGGGCCCTTAGACCAGCCTGTGTATGGTTGTTGGTTGGTGGCTCAGTCACTGGGAGCTCCCAGGGGTCCAGGTTAGTTGACACTGTTGGTCTTCCTATGGCATTGCCAACCCCTTCTGTTCCTTCAATTCTACCCCTGACTCTTTGATATGGGTCTCTGCCCTCTCTCTGTCCAATGATTGGCTATGAATATCTGAATCTGTCTTAGTCCGATGCTGATAGAGCCTCTCAGAGGACAGCTATAGTAGACACAAAAGACACTTACAGGCAAGTGGATGGAACTAGAAAATATCAACCTAAGTAAGGTAACCCAGACACAAAAGCACATGCATTGTATATGCTAACTGATAATTGGATATTTGCCAAAAAGTGCAGAATGCCCATGATACATGCCAAATACCTTAAGAAGTTAAACAAGAAGGCCCAAGTGAAGATACATCAATCCCATGTAGAAAGGGAAACAAAAGAATCATGGGAGGCAGAGGAGGGAGGGAACTACTGGAATTTTCAATTCATGCTTGATTCAAAGAAAACAAACATGTAACATCTGCAAAGTTACAGACACCAATAGAATAATTTATTAAAATCATTAAATTCTGGGAGAAAAGTAAACATCAAGGAATGAAAAATAATTTTTATAATATGAATATTTAGGAAGAGCATTCATTGAGCACTGCCTGGAAAAAATTTGATTATGAAAATGGAATGTTATAAGACAAACACTGTAAGAGAAAATAGGGGATAGAATAGTTATATTGATACAATAGTTATATATATGATTGGAAGGAGAAAAATAAGTTAGTTTTGAAGAATCTCTTCACTTATAAAAATCTATTATTTTTCAAAGAGGAAGATTAATATAATGTTGAAGGAGTATAATAATGAGCAAGATGTAAGAGTGCTCAGCAATGATGCACATTAACACTGGTTGAGAGGAGTAATGACTGCATTCTCTTCTTGTCACTTCTGCTACAAATCACAAATGAAGGTAGTAAATAGTACTGGATACTTAAGAGTAAAAACGAGTAACTCCTGTCTAGAATATAACTGACTTATCTGAAAACAGCTACATCAGGCAGTATAATAAAAGGATAAACATAGAAATTTTTTATGTAATAATCATTACCTAAATGGAAAGCAAATATTTTGGTACCATGAACACAGAAATTCTTTAGAAAGTTTCACATAGCATTTTTTTAATTTTAATTTTTTTTAGATGCAAACAAATTCATAAGTTTTCTGAAACTCCAGATTAATAAATTATCTTTAACCTTATTTTATAGTCCAGTCATTATCCCCCTCCTGGCCCACTCTCCCACAGTTCCCCATGCCATTCTTCCTCCCCCATCTTCTAGAGGATGTTTCCACCTGCCTCAACCCATCCCACCCTGCCAGGCCTCTCCACTACCTGGGACCTCAAATCTTTTGATAGTTAACTGTGTCTTCTTTCACTGAGGCCTGACCAGTCAGTATTCTGCTATATGTGTATCCAAGGCCTCATACCAGCTAGTGTATGCTACCTAGTTGATGGTTCAGTGTGTGAGATATCTTGGGGATTCCAGGTTAGTTGAGACTGATGGTCTTCCTATGGGGTCACCCTTTTCCTCAACTTCTAGCCTTTCCCTAATTCAATCACAGGAGTCCCTGACTTCATTCCATTGGTTAGGTATAAATACCTGCATCTGCATTGGTCAGCTGCTTGTTGGGCCTCTCGGAGGAGAGCCATGCTATGTATGCTCCTGTCTGTAAGCACACCACAGCATCAGTAATAGTTTCAGGTCTTGGAGTCTCTCCTTGAGCTAGATCCCAGTTAGGCTGGTTACTGGACCTCCTTTCCCTCTATCTCTTCTCCATTTTTGTCCCTGCAGTTCATTTATACAGGAACAATTTTGGGTCAGAGTTTTTGATTGAGGGATGGCAACCCCATCCCTCCACTTGGTGCCCTGTCTTTCTCCTGGAGGTAGACTCAATAATTTCTGCCTCCCTACTGTTGGGCATTTCTTCTAAGGCCCCTCCCTCTGAATCCTAATAGACTCTCACCTCCTAGGTCTCTGGTACATTCTAAAGGGTCACCCCACCTCCCACCTCTCTAGGTTGCCTGTTTCTGTTCATTCTCATGTCCCTAAGGGCTTAACTCCTATTTCCCCCAATACCTGATCATGTTCCCCTTTTACCCTCCTCTTCCCTCCTCCACTCATATCCCTCCCTCCCTCTGCCTACCATGATTGCTCCCTCCCATGTGGAATTGAAGCATCCTCACTGGGCCCTTAGGCTTATTAACCTGAGTTCTGTGGATTGTATCCTGGGTATGTGGTACATTTTGGGCTAAAAAAAATCAACCAAATAGAAACAAAGAGAACTACATAAAGAATCAAGAAATCCAAAAGTTGGTTCTTTGTGAAAATCAACAAGATAGATAAACTCCTAGCCAAACTAACTAAAGGGCATAGACAGTATCCAAATTAACAAAATAAGAAATGGAAAGGGAGACAAAATAACAGAAACTGAGGAAATTTAAAAAAAAAAAACCCCATCAGATCCTACTACAAAAGCCTATACTCAACACAACTGGAAAAATTTAGATGAAATGGATGATTTTCTAGATAGATACCAGATACCAAAGTTAAATCAAGAGCTGGTAAATCCCCTAAGAAAATAGAAGTCGTTAAAAATCTCCCAACCAAAAATAACCCATGGCCAGATGACTTTAGTGCAGAATCCTACCAGACCTCCTTACAATGAGCTAATACCAAAATTCCTCAAACTATTCCAGAAAATAGAAACAGAAGGAACACTACCTAATTCATTCTATGCAGTCACAATTACTCTGATACCTAAACCACACAAAGACCCAACAAAGAGAACTTCAGACTAATCTCACTTTTGAATACTGTTGCAAAAGTCAATAAAATTCTCACAAACTGAATCTCAGAACAAACCAAAACCATCATTCACGAGGATCAAGCAGGCCTCATTCCAGGGATACTAGGTTGGTTCAATATACAAAAATTCATTAGCGTAATCCATTATATAAACACACTAAAAAATCATGTGATTATTTCATTAGACACTGAGAAAGCATTCAACAAAATACAACACCTCTTCAAGTTAAATATATTGGAGAGATCATGAATTCAAAGTCACTACCTGAACTTAATAAAAGCAATATACAGTAAACTAACAATAAATATCAAATTAAATGGAGAGATACTTGAAGCAATTCCACTAAAAACAGGGACAAGACAAGGATGCCTACTCTCTTCATATCTATTCAATATAGTACTCAAAGTTCTAGCTAGAACAATAAGACAACAAAAGGAGATCAAGTGGATACAACTTGGCAAAGAAGAAGTCAAGGTATCACTATTTGCAGATGATATGATAGTATACATAAGTGACCCCAAAAATTCTACCAGAGAACTTCTACAGCTGAAAGTTTCACATATTAAGAACACGATCTATGTAACTATAAGCTGAAACTTAATCTGGTTCTACTTTAATATTCAGCTGTTTGTTAGGACTTTATGTGGAAATTGAACTTCAGGCATTTATACATGCTAGGCATGTGCTCTTCCATAAAGCCACATTCCAAGCTCTTAGTCTTGATAATGCATTCCAGGTTGTAGTCTAGGATTCTTAGACAATTCTTGGTTGTTTCCATGTTAGTTGGCCTGTGTCTGTTCCAAACACAAATGATTTCTTTACCTTCAAAATGAAGGAAAACAAAGTTGTGAGCTTCCCACCACTTTGTGACAAGGCAGTTTCTTTCTTTGTGAATACCTTCCTGCCTTCTCTATTTTTTATTGACTTGGACAGAATTTAGTAATTCTTCATGGTGGCAAGGGCATCTGTGCCATTACCCCAGTGTGTTTACCATGTTGCTGTCAAAATAAGAGATATTTGTGCAGTCCAGAATGGAAGATTTGGTTTCACAGTGCACCCGAGGTACCTCTTAGGACAGGAATGTCTGTTTGGATTAGATGGTTTCCAGTTAAACAGATGGGGTGGCAGTCTCCTGGGTTTAAAACTGGCAGAACCTTTTAGAGTATTCAATAAAAGAATCACCACTGTTTAAAGAGAATTCAGAAAGTCTAGGGTCAAAAAAGAAATGATTTTGCATGCCAGTAATAAACTCGACATATATACAAGATAAATATGCCAATTAGTATGATTATTCCACAAAATAAAATTACAAAGAACTATAAACATACACATCTTAAATTTTAAGATTTTCATCCAATAGAAATATGAATTTGTCATAAAAATTTCAAAATTTCTGTGAAAAAAATTAGTGTCCTGTGGCTTAGAATTAAGATGATCTATGCCAAGTGTTGATCTCTTTTTCCTACCATTGGATCAAGTTCTCATAACATTTAAGGTCTGTTCTCAAGGACTTATAGTCTTAAAACATTACTTTTCTAGATTAATATTCATCATAAAGGAAAGATATTACAGGGATGTGTTTCATTCTGGAGGTATAACCATAAAGATCTGAGAAATTATGACTCAAATCTCCCATTCTTCCATTTGAGACACACTGATACGGTAGAAAGGAATCAGTAAAATACAACAGTAAAATACCCATAGCCCTATATAGCATGATGTTAATCTTCCCATTTGAACAAGAATAAGTGTTCCTTTTAGAAATCTGGATCTAACACAGATGTGGAGACTATGGATTTGGTTTAGTTAGGGTTTTTCATTTGTTTGCTTGTTTTTTTAATTGATTTTTTATTTGTTTGCTTGTTTTGAAATAGTGTTTCTCTACATATTCCTGGTTATCCTGTAACTCACAATGTAGACCACGCTAGCCTCAAAATCAAAAAGTTCTGCCTGCCTCTACTTCACGACTGCTAGAATTAATGTTGTATGCCACCAACCCTGCACAGAACCTTACCAATAGTAATGACTTACTATTATATCTCTAGATTAATTTTTTCTCATCCTTCATCAGAGCTACTTCTATTTGCAGTAGAGGCAATTAACAGAGATGCCCATAACTGGCCAATGAACAGAGAAAAACAGACAGTAAAATGATCATTGCAGATCAGGAGATCTATATTAAACCCTTTCCTCCCAAGCCTTGCAGATCACTGCATAAAACAGGATTGAATGAGAAAATGAGGATTATTCTTTATACAGTATTTGCTAGATATGAAGGAGTCATTGCACACATAAACTCGCAGTGACTATTGACTGCATGCATCAGACCTGCACAGAATCAAGCCAGATAAAATTCCATCATGTATGGGAAAGAGGCTTATGCAATCTTACCCATAGCTGAGGCACTATTGGCAACTGATGACTGGTAGAGAAGGAAAATCAGCTTTCTTCAGAAATGCATCCCCTGAGAGGCTACATATGCTACTGTAGATGGTCCTATGTCCATGCCTATATTGGCAGTATTAAGTGGATTCAGTTTGCTTTTTAAAAAGCACATAAAGTTGGAATTGAAAAGTAGAGGAAGCTGGGAGAGAGTTAGAGGAGGAAGGAATGTGGACTAGATTTGATCAAAACACATTGTAACAATACATAAAATTCTCAAAAATAAAAATATTAAAAATCCACCACCATGTATGTACATATACAGACAGACAGACAGACAGACAGACAGATAATAGATGATGATGATGATGATGATGGTGGTGGTGGTGGTGGTGGTGGTGGTGGTGGTGGTGGTGGTGATGATGATAGTGGCTGGTAAATCCCTGGGACACTATCCTGATGGTCTGAGTTTAAGACTTAAAACCTAAATAAAAGTGGAAGAAGAGAAACAATTCACAACATTGTACTCTTACTTATACTCATGCTCCATACTACAGGCATGTATGTTCACTACTACTAATAAAATAGATATGCAATAAGAATTCCACAAAGCCACAATGATGACAGAATACTTCAAAACTGTTATGGACTTTGAAATAAAATAATTAGACTTGAATAACCGACTTGACTATATCTACAAAGTGTTTCTGAGAGGAATCATGTAGTAAGAAGTAAATCATTATGTCAGAAAAATGAGAGAATAATGAAATGGAAATCAATTGAAGAAATACATATGGATAATATAAATCAATATAATGAAGTGATTTTTAAACATATGTATATTAAAAACACTCTTTAAAAGATGTGAACTTTTACTATTATTGTAAGAAACATACCACAATTTTCACTATTAGATCAAGTAGAAAACTAAAAAGTACACAAAGCCAAACATAGTGGTTCAGGCCTGTCATCTGCATCCCTTCTGTTTGGGAGGCTGGGGTAGGAGGACTGTGCTCAAAGTAAGCAAAAGCGGGGCGGGTGTAGGAAATAAAGAAAATCCACAATGCTTGTGAGCATAGGGAAAATTATGAACCCATTTTCATTACTGATAGGCATATAAACTAGAACAGTTTATTTGAGATAATTTGGAAATAAAATTGAGTTTTAAATATTGGGTTTTTGGTTAAGAATTTTAATTTTAATTCTTTCTTTAATAAATAGCAATTTAATACTATTTGGACAAGGATGTTCCCTGTAGTGATGTCAAAAGAAGTGTAAATTGAAATCAGTGTTGGAATTTGAAAGTAAAAGGGCAGGTTCACAAATATCAAGGAGAATAAGCCAAATCTCCCTGATGTGGTGCAAGAAAATGTCTCTTACCAGTAAGTGAGTACTGAAGGAAAACCCAGTCGAGTCTGCCGGACTGCACCCGAGCTGCCATCTACTCAGTTCTTTTTTTTTTTTTTTTACTTTTTTTTTTATTTTCTAAGTTTTTTTATTTACATTCCAAATCATTTCCCCTTTCCTGTTTCCTCCCTCCCCGAAAGTCCCATAAGCCTCCTTCCCTCCCTCTTGTCCCCATTCAACCCCCTCTCGCTTCTCTGTCCTCACATTCCCCTACATCCAGTCTTTCCAGGACCAGGGGTCTCTCCTTCCATCTTCTTGGAAATCTATTGATATGTGAATTGTGTCTTGGGTATTCTCAGATTCTGGGTTAATATCCCCTTATCAGTGACTGCATACCATGTGTGTTCTTTTGTGATTGGGTTACTTCACTAAGGATGATATTTTCCAGTTCTGACCATTTGCCTAGGAATTTCGTGAATTCATTGATTTTAATTGTAGAGTAGTATTCCATTGTGTAAATGTACCACATCTTCTGAATCCATTCCTCCGTTGAGGGACATCTGGGTTCTTTCCAGCTTCTGGGTATTATAAATAAGGCTGCTATGAACATAGTGGAGCCTGTGTCCTTATTGCATGCAGGTAAAGCCTCTGAGTATATGCCCAGGAGTGATATAGCCAGATCCTCTGAGAGTGTCATGCCCAGTTTTCTGAGGAACCGCCAGACTGCTTTCCAGAGTGGCAGAGTGGCTGTATCAGCTTGCAATCCCACCAGCAGTGGAGGAGTGTCCCTCAGTTCAAGACAAGTGACTGCCAAACCTGCCGGTATGACTTAATGAGATCCTATCTAAAGAAGTACCATGTGTGTTCTTCAACTTTCCAGGCTCACACATGAACACTTTTCCAGTCCTCAGGACAATACAATAAATAGGAGGAAAAGTAGACTGTGTAAATAATAGTAAACAAATTACAATTCATACATGCATACTGAATCATTGTGTGTACCAGACAATAGTTGCTTCTCATTAATTTAAAAAATGTACTTCTATTTGTAAGGTTACTTAAGTGCTTCTCTTAGGCAATATGGAGATTCTATGATTCACTTAAAATTGTCATTCCCTAGGAACAAAGCTGTCTGTGTCTTAGATGAGCAATTTCCTGGGACTTGGAGGCTATCAATTTCAGCTTCCTTATATCTGGGAACTTAAATACAGTAAGATGTGTCAGAACTGTCTCACTAAAGCCCATGTCAGAGAAAGCCCAAAATGTGACTACTTCAAAAAAGCAGTGAAGACAGACTCAAAACCAGGTCTTGAAACAGGAATCCCAGAGTTTTAGAAAGATAGGTTTTCCAGTAGAACTATTATCAGGAACAATTGGAAACAAGTTGATACACAAATGTCTATGTTCTGGGAAACCAGCGCACATAACTCAAAGAAGAACTCAAATCCTTTATTCAATAAATGTTTTATGAATATTGTGTTGGTGGGCACTGTTTTCCAGCTCTACAAAGGAGCAGCGAACCAGCTTCAAAACTTCTCTTCGTGGAATTTCCAGTCAAGTGTGGAGAAAAAAAATAATATACAAAAAATATATATATTCTAGAAATATTTAATGTCAGGACTACGGAATAAAATATTACTAGGGAGTACTAGATGGAATCAGAATATCACTGCTTTACATAGAATTAGTTAAGGAAAGCTTGATGAGATAGAATTTGAAAAGAAACCAAAGCAAAGTCAGAAACAAGTCACAGAGGCACCAGAGAAAGATAACTCCAGAGAGGAGGGATGGGCCACACACACATTTTTTAAGGAACAAGAAAATGCCAAAGAGAGTGTGTTTTCAAGGAGTAAGTAGACATGAGAGATGGTGAAGGGCCAAGTTGCACATGACCTTCAATGCATTTCGAGAATTTGGACTCTTTCTTTGAACAAGAGGGGATGTTATCACTGGAAGATTTTGAGCAAACTAGCCTTGGCTGGGGCTGACTAAGGAATTAGCTATTCAGAAGATAGCAATTGCCTGCATAGTAGCCTATATCACCAGTAGTTGCATGTAAAATTAAGCTATTAATTTTATGCATATTCAGAATGGATCTCTCTCTTTCATAAAGCTTTGTTTACAATAATCATACAAAAATTAATAGTTCAATGGCAGTCAAATATAGTAAAAAGAGAAATGCTATATAGAAATGAGGAAATCTATTATCAACATCACAGAAAAAGAGGAAGGAAATTTTTCTTGAGTACACCAGAAGGACTTGCTAAGAGATGTGCTTGTATTCATACTGATGCTAGAGTTTAGGAGTTTCCATCCCGATACCCTTAATCTCCCCTGGAATATATAAAAAAAAAGGTTAATTTGCTTAGAGAAGGATTCTAGAGTTGGAATCAGGGACTCGAGGCAGTTGGCAAACATTTGAAATAGCTGTAATGGGAAATGGAGCTGAGAAGGCAGCTGAAATTGAGGACCATAAAAATATAGAGTCACCATTGCTCACATTTATGTGACTTTCTCGAGCAGTCCCTGAGCATCTCAGAAACCAGAGTAGAAAGGGCAGATGTTTAGAGTAACCCAAGTTTCTAAACTCACTGCAGCATCAATAGGCCCTGGGCAGAGATACATAATCAAAGGTAAAGTACATCTTTCATTACTTAGTTAATTACAAAAGTAGACAAAATATATGAAACATAAAATTTAGATCTTTGCCACCAGGAATCTAAAACAGTGACACCTGAGGGATAGAAACTAATGAGGTAAGACCTCCAGTTTTTCAAGCTAACATTTCATATGTTCCTGTACCTTGTTGGAAGGGTATATACAATCCTAGAGGCCTGACTGAGCACAGTGACAGGTAGTACTTCTGAAAGGCCAAAGTAGCCAGAGCTTATGGTAACAGAAAAAACCCTGCCAAGATGGCTGCTAATGTCCGCAAAGGATTTCACCTGAGCATGTGACAAAGGATGATATACCTACATCATCTATAGATATGTGGAAGGAGGAAAGTACCAGAATTCATGGCAACTACAAAGAAAGAAAATAAGCACAACAACCTTTCCCATTCATACAGAGGAAGAAAGATTTCATGATTTACTAAGCCATAGCAGAAAGACCTCCACAGTTAAAGCTAATCAAATAGGAAGGGTATGAAAACTGGGGACAAAATAGGAACGTAGGGTGCAAATTATTGAAGATCATTAGCAAATGAACCAAATAACTAATTTCAAATAATATATCCTTTTTTTTATATTATCAACTTTTATTATTATTTTTCTTTATTTACATTTCAAATGATTTCCTCTTTCCTGGTTCCCCCTCCCTGAAAGTCCTATAAGCCCTCTCCCTTCCCCCTGTTCCCCAATCAACTCCCTCTCACTTCCCTGTCCTGGTATTCCCCTATACAGCTGCATCAAGCCTTTTCAGGACCAGGGGCCACTCCTTCCTTCTTCTTGGGCATCATTTGATATATGAATTGTGTCTTGGATATTTCGAGCTTCTGGGCTAATATCCAGTTATCAGAGAGTGCATACTATGTGTGTTCCTTTGTGATTGGGTTACTTCACTTAGGATGATATTTTCCAGTTCCACCCATTTGCCTAAGAATTTCATGAATTCATTGTTTTAAGTAGTTAAGTAGTATTACACTGTGTAAATATACCACATTTTCTGTATCCATTCCATCATTGAGGGACATCTGAGTTCTATTCAGCTTCTGGCTATTATAAATAGGTCTGCTATGAACATAATGGAACATGTGTCCTTATTACGTATTGGGGAATCCTCTGGGTATATGTCCAGGAGTGGTGTAACAAGGTCCTCTGGTAGTATCATGCCCAATTTTCTGAGGAACTGCCATACTGATATCTAGAGTGGTTGTACCAGCTTGCAATCCCACCAGCAGTGAAGGAGTGTTCCTCTTTCTCCACATCCTCACCAACACCTGCTGTTTCCTGAGTTTTTGATCTTAGCCATTCTGACTGGCATGAGGTGAAATCCCAGGGTGGTTTTGATTTGCATTTCCCTGATGACTAAGGATGTTGAACATTTCTTTAGGTGCTTCTCAGTCATTCAATATTCCTCAAATCTCTGAAGAAAGAAATTGAAGAAAAACTCAGAAGATGGAAAAATCTCCCATGCTCATGGGTTGGCAGGATTAATATAGTAAAAATGATCATCTTGCCAAAAGCAATATACAGATTCAATGCAATCCCCATCAAAATCCCAACTCAATTCTTCATAGAGTTAGAAAGAGCAATTATCAAATTCATCTGCAATAACAAAAATATCAGGATAGCTAAAATTGTTCTCAACAATAAAAGAACTGGGGGAATCTGTATCCCAGGCCTCAAGCAGTACTACAGAGTGATAGTGTTAAAAACTGCATGATATTGGTACAGTGATAGGCAGGTAGATGAATGGAATAGAATTAAAGACCTAGAAATGAACCCACACACCTATGGTCCCTTGATCTTTGACAAAGGAGCTAAAACCTTCCACTGGAAAAAAGATAGTCTTTTCAACAATTGGTGCTGGTTCAACTGGTGGCTAGCATGCAGAAGAATGCAAATCAATCCATTCTTATCTCCTTGTTCTAAGCTCAAGTCCAAGTGGATCAAGGACCTCCACATAAAACCAGACACACTGAAACTAATAGAAAAGAAACTAGGGAAGAGCCTTGAGCACATGGGCACAGGGGAAAATTTCCTGAACAGAACACCAATTAACAAATGGGACCTCACAAAATTACAAAGTTTCTGTAAGGCAAAGGACACTGTCAATAGGACAAAATGGCAACCAACAACTTGGGAAAAATCTTTACCAACCCTACATCTGACAGATATATATCCAAAGACATCAAGATGTTAGACTCCAGAGAGCCAAATAACCCTATTAAAAATGGGGTACAGAGCTAAACAATTAATTTATCCTATTTAAAATAACTAGATAATACTTTAAGTAATAAAAGTTATTCAATTTATAATTATTAGTATTGGAAAATGAAACTTTTTAACAAAACAGCAGAAAAATCATATTTCAAGCCAGGAAGAACATAAAGCAATATAAGGAGACACAATGACATGTGGAGAGAATTATCTTTGCACACTCAAATAGTATTAAATCAGAAACAAATTTCATATGTGTTAAGAATGAGAAGGAATCTTGATCCTGGTAATATGAAACTTAAAATCCACTCAGATGAACAGCTGATGTTACAGAAAACATGGTTGGGAGATTGTCATAAAATACAACAATAGAAATATTTCAAAATAAGAATCAGAGGAAACTAGTATTGAACCAAGTGAACAACAGCAAACCTAAACATTAGAAAACTATGGTAAATTCCAGGCAGTTGTGAGAACCTCAGTGGCTAAAAGAACCTTGGAAAGAAAAGAAAAAAAAAAGAAAAGAATAAAAAATAAGTTTCAAATTTTCTTAACTTGGTGAAAATTATTAACTTTATGAATCTTTAAATTAATAAAGGTCAGGTAAAGTGGATAATGACAAAACTATTCCAAAATATCTATTAAAATTGCAAAATAAAAGCAATAATGAAAAAAATCTGGCAGGTACCTCTTGGGTAGGGGGATGAAGATAAATTAATTACAAGGTAACAAAATAAAGAAACAGAATTTATATGATAAAACATCAATAGTTGCAGACAATTGGTGGATATATTTGAAAAACTAGTGAGCTGGGTTTTTTTTTTTCCAACAAGAATTCTACACCCAGAAAAAGTAACATTCAAAATGAAGACAAGACTTCTAACATCTTCGTTATGTCGAAAACTGAAAAGAACTTCACCTCAATTACAAGGAAAAAAATAAGAAAAAGGCAATACTGTTTGATGGATATCCCTTCAAAACCACTTATAGAAAACTTAATTCTTTAGTCTTAAGTGAGAATTTGGAGAAGTGAAAACAGCTATTAAAAAAAAAGAAGAAGAAGAAGAAGAAGGTCTGGGGAAATGGCTCAACAGTTAAGAGCCCTTGCTGCTATGCAAAGAACCTGAATTTGGTTGCCAGTACCAATATGGTGGTTCGCTAACATCTGTAACTTCAGTTCTAGGGAATGTAATACCCTTTTCTGACCTCTGTAGGCACAAAGCATAGACATGGAGCCCATATATAAGCACAGCAAAAACATTCATACATATAAAATAAGTATATCTTTAAAAGCCACAAAGATTGTTTTCATGGCTAATTTTATGCCAAGAAAGGAAGAGCTCAAAGCTGTGAGTTTAGGCTTCTCTTCATCATCCTACCTGTTTATTCTCTTCTATATCCATGTGGTGTCTCTCACACAGCTAGAAGTCCTTCTTCTTGATCTTAGATTTTCCAGAATCAAAAACTGTGCGCAAAATATTATTTTCTATGTATTTTCATGTCCTTGAATTCTTTTATAATAGCACAAAACAGACTAAGGCAGAGAATAATACACAAAATAATAACAACCGCAAAAGTCTAATTACATTTTTAAGTTCTTGGAATCCCAAAATATTTTGAAGTCTCAAGAAAGATAAGCTCTTCCAAAAGCCTTTAGAATGTAAGACTTGTTTTCCTAGAGTACAAAGACAGGAGCAGAGGCAAGATCTACACACCTGTGCTTAGGTAGGTATAAACAGAGAAACTGTACCAATGACTAGTTGGGTTATAAGGTAAAGACATTGTATACCAGCAATTAGAAAACCTTAGATAACTGACTATATAGGCAGTCTCCTGCTGTTTTTACATGTTTTAGTACGTAAAGAAAAATATGCTGCTTTAGGTTGCCTGATTGCATTTTATTTTTACTCTCTTCTCTTTAATTCTACCCTTACCCTGGAGTTCCCATATCCCCTCTTTCTTAATTGTTCCCTCTTCAACTTTTCCCCTCTGTAGTCCCAATATATCAGGATCACTTAGGTTTTTTTTTCCATTCCTATTACTTGTAATTAATATTGTGGAAGACATTGTACTGTTATTAGTCCTTTATTCTTCAAAAGTTCTTAGAATAGAACAGGTTTTTTTTTCTTAATTGGCTACCATTGTATTTTAAAGGTGGACCTGATAAAGAGTTGGGTTATTTCCACAGTTAGTATTCTACTCTCAGAGTGCATCTGTAGATCAGTTTTGGAACTGTGAGCACATGGGCAGAGGATTGTCTGATGAGACACACCCTCAGGCAAGTAGGGTAAAATGATAGAATGATACCTCAACCCTACTAAAAAAAATAAATCTCACTTGAACATTGCAAATGTTTTAACTAAAATAATGAGGTGAACTCCAACCAGTGTCATTAATACAGATGTGTAAGTGCCATTGCAGAAACCAAGGAACCTAAAATTTCAAGGCAGCACAACTAGAAATATGTGGATGAATTAGGTTAAATTACAAATGAAAACTCAAAGTAATAACTGTAAATAATTTCCAAAGAAACATTTAAAAAGACACAAATCCTGAATGAATTCAAAGAGAATACAGATAAGTAAAAGAAGAAGAAGAAGAAGAAAGAAGAAGAAGAAGAAGAAGAAGAAGAAGAAGAAGAAGAAGAAGAAGAAGAAGAAGAAGAAGAAGAAGAAGACAGGATATGAAAGCAAGTTCAATACAGAAATAAAAGTACTAACTGAAAAAATTAAATTAAAATTAAAATTAAATTAATTGTTTAGAAATAAAAGCCTTAATGAGTCTAGTAAAATCTCCGTATGATGCCTCACCAATGGCATGGATCAAGTGAAAGTCAGGATAGCAGTGCTCAGAGATAAGGGAGATGACTTTGATATCTACATAACAAGGGAAATAATATAATAAAGTATGAAAGAGTAGTTGAGATTTATGGGATGCTATAGATTGGATATATGAATCATGGGTATAGATGACTATAAGCTAAAACCATAGAAAATGTCTTTAACAAAAGTGAAGCAGAGAGTTTTCATATTTTCTAGGAAAATATGGTCACCCAGACACAGTGATCCTTTAAAATGTCAAAAAGACAAAACCAGAAAAAACTCCCCCATATCATAAGTATAACAAAAACACTGAGTATACAGAACAAAAAAAATTATTGAAAATGGCAAGAGAAACATCAAATTGCATACAAAGTAAACCTCCTCAGGATAATAGAGTTCTTAACAGAGCCCTTGAAAGACAGGAGCACATTGAACAATTGTACAGCTGAATGCAATGACCCCACCTCAGGGCTCAACCATACATAAAAACCTTGCTGTGCTTTCAGGATGCTGTGGAGTCTCCATCGGAGAGCCTAGTCAAGTCATTCAATTTGTCCTGTGTTTCTGTATTTGTCTTGTCTTCATTTCTTTGCTGCCCCAGCCAGGTTAATTCTTGGAGTCATGCAGTATATAGCAATTCTCCATAACTGAAAGAGAAAGAAAAACTTTCATGTTAAAAAGCAAAGTAAAGCAATCTGTGACCACCAAGCTGGCACTACAGTAAATTCTTGAAGGAATACTACACACAGTGATACACCTCAAGGACTTAGACTAACAATAATAAGCCAAAAATTAATCAGTAGATGAAAAAAGTATTGAGATTAAAGTTTAATAAAATAATGAAGCAAAAACAGTATAAAGAATCAGTGAAACAAATAGTTGATTGTTTTAAAAGAGAAACAATACTGACAAATATTTGGTCAAATTAAGAACAAAAGAGAGGAACAAAATTAATATAGCTATAGATAAAAAGAAAAACATTATACTAGGTCCCAAAGAACATAAGGATCATAAGGGCATGCATTGAAAATGTAGATTTCAACAAATTTGAAAGTCTATGAGATATAGATACATTTCTAGACATATATATTCTATTAAAATTAAATCAAGAGAATGTAACAGTTTGAATTGGTCTACAGTAAATGAGATTAAAGCTATCTTGTCAAAGTTCAGGCCTAATATATTCACTACTGAGTTCCTTCAGATCTTTAAGATCTAATATTAATGCCACACAAACTACCCCATAAAATTGAAACAAGATATTTATGATGCTCATTTTGCAATATCAGTATTACCATGATTGAAAATAAAATAAGGACACAACTATAAATAAAATTATAGAGTATTCTTCCAATGAACAAGTATTTTAAAAGCATCAATAAAATTCTTATGCACTAAATTCAACACAGAGAGAACATAACTGACCCTCAAGTTGGCTTCCCTGCAGAGATACAAAGAAGTATGAATATAAAGAAAGCATTAAGTGCAATATAGCATATGAAGAGGTTCAAGGTCAGAAACCTCATGAAGATCTTAATAGATACAGCAAAGGTCTTTTGTAGGGAATCACATCCTTTTATGAGTAAGGCAAAAAAAAAAAAAAAAAACCAAAAAAAACAATGAACCATCTACAAATAGAAGGAAATTGCTTCTAAATACTCTATAAGACAATATGTATCTAACATTATACTTAATTGGAGATAATGTGATTCCTCTAAAGTTGCGAATGAAACCAGCTATTGTTTCCTAGTCCCTTACTCAATGTCATTCTTGAAGTCATAGATAGAACAATAAGAGAAGAAATAAAACAATACAAGTAAGGAAAAAATGGAATCATTCATAATTGCAGATGATATGATCCTATACTTGGGATCTTAAAGACTCTACAAGAAAACTCTTGGAACTTAAATACTTTCAGTACAACATTGAGATAGAAAATCATCATATAAGCAACAGTAACATTCCTCTACATGTTGAGAAAGAAATCAAGTAAATGATCTCATTCATAATAGCTTTATTAAGAAACAATGAAATGCTTTGGAATATTTTTAATCAAAGAAGTTAAAGCCTACTAGAATAAAAAATGTAGAATATTGAAGATAGCAATCGAAGATTGAATGATATTCTCTCATTATGGCTAAGTAGAATAAATATTATGAGAATTGTCATATTACTAAAAGCAATCTATAGATATAGTGCAATCCCCATCAAAATTCCAATAACATTCTTTACAGAAAAATCCTGAAATTCATACAGAAACAGAAAATACCCCAAATAGCCAATGCAATGCTTAACAAACAAAACAATGATGTAAGTGGTATCATACCTGATTAGAAGTTACATTATTGAACTGTTAAATTAACATAGAACTAATACAAGGACAGACACAAAGATCAGTGGAGTAGAAATTTAAAAATCAATACAGTTTTATCTACCTAACTTTTAGCAAAGACGCCAAAAACATACATCCGAGAAAAAAATATCTCTTCACAAACAGTATGAGGAGAGTCAGAATGAAACTAGATCCTTATCTCTTATCCTATACATAAATAAATTAAAATGGATTAAAAAAAAACATGTCAAAACCACATAATGTAACTACTCAGAAAATAAAGCCAAGATTTGACAAGGGAATTGCAAAAAAATACTTGGTTTCTGGATAGCAAAGGAAGCCATTCCTTAAGTGAAGAGGCACAGTTACAGTAGGATAAAATCTGTACTAGCTATATACATTGGATGGAAGATTTATGTTTAAACTATATAAAGAACTAGAAAAAAACCTAAATATGAAAGAAACCAAACCATCTATCAGTAAATGGGCTAATGAAATACATGGTTCTTAAAGGATAAAGGATAAAGGATTAATAGACAATAAGCATACATATGGAAGTGTACAACCTCTTTAGCTATCAGGAAATGAAAATTAAAGCTATAATAAGATCACATCTTGAGCAAATCTGAATGCCATTAAGGAAATGAACAACATGCAATCAGGTATGGTAGAACACTCTGGTAATCCCAGAACTTGGAAGGCAGAGACTTAAAGATCAAAGGTTCAAGACCAGCTTGGTCTAGATAGCAAATTCCAGGCTATCCTGGGCTATAGGATGAGACCCTATCCCAAAATGATAATGATGATGACGTCAATGATGCTGATGATAGGGTGAGGATGAGAGGAGGTTAGGGGATTGTCAAGATGGCTCAATGTTTAAGAACTCATATTATTCTTCCAAAGGACTAGAATCAGGTGGTACTCACATTAGGTAGCTCATAAACACCTATAATCCTAGCTCCAAGGGCATCTGACACCCTTAACCTCTGCGGCACCAACACAAAGACAGACAGACAGAAAGACTCACACGCATACACACACACACACACACACACACACACACACACACACACACACACACGCACACACACACACACCTGCCTATGGAGAAGATAGTAGACATATGCTTTCAGCTTATATTGAAGTGCAATAAAATCCCATCCTATAAAATTGTATATTTGCTGTGTATAAAATATATTTAAGCAAGGATGACAAAAAAGAGTTGAAAAAATATGGGGAAAATAACTATGTCAAAATTTTCTGCACATTAACAAAGTTTTAGAACTCATGTCATAAAACATTTACATATTTACTGACTACCACTGTCACTTCTAAGGACTTTCCATATAGCAGTATATCAGCTATTCTGCCAGCAAGATATATTCTGTGTCAGTACATCCAGCATTGTTTATATTATGAAAATCACCAAATTATCAAACAATTGTTAGCAATTACAGGGCATTACTAAAGTGAATTACACATACAATGTAATATTGTGACTTTTAATTTGTAGAATAATGTATAAATCATGATCCCATTTGAAAATCTGTGACCAACACATTAATGAGAAAACCAAAACCAACCTTTTTTGTTACTTAGTATCATGCAGACTTAAATTTCCTGAGCTATTTTTGGCATTCTAGTTAAGTGCATGAACTATTGAACCAGCTCATTCTGTTTACATCAACTCTGGATCCTCTCTGCTCATGGATATCATCTGCTGTAAAACATGGTAGTGCACTTCTAGTCCCAGCATCTTCAGGCTGAGGTCAGAATTTGAGGACAGACTAATAACTGAGGCAGCAAGAGGGTAAATGGGGGGAGGGAGGAGATGTGAGGGGTGGGAAGAGAGATAAGGGAAGAAGGATTGTAATAACAGCAAAATTCACAGAGAGTTACGTACAGCACCTAGTGGTGTTAGCAGTGAAGTCTGATCACTCAACTCCTTCTAAATTTTGAAGTATAAAAAATATTATCCCAGCGGCTTCAGCTAAATTATGATAATTTAAGTATCTACATAGACTCCTATCCTTTCTTTACCTTTGCAGAATAAGAGGAGTTCACAAATCCACACAAGAATTTTCTACCCCATCTCTGTCAGAAATAAAACTCTAACAAAGCTGGGTTGGGTTTTTGTTATTGTTTTGTGCAGTTTTGTTTTACAGAAAGAAATGAGAGCTCTTTTGCTCATAATATATTTGCGTTCTCTTTACACGGTCCTCTATATTAAGCCTGACTCTTTTGTTTTCTGTTTTCTTTACTTTCTTATCCAAAATTGTGCCCAGGTGCAGAAAAGGTTTGGGTTAGTGGAAGGAAATTCACTGCCATCTAAACTCCATATGGTCACAAGAGACACCAGGAAATGGAAGAAGGTCCAATCCAAATGAGACTTGCCATAAAGCTGAATTTTAAAAACTACATCTGTCATATTATTTGTGCCACATGAATCATTTGGTTGAAGTGGGGACAAAAGGAACTTAGCATTAAGACTACTGTGTGTGTGTGTGTGTGTGTGTGTGTATGTATGTATGTATGTATGTGTGAAACTGTATGTGTGTGACTGTGTCTGAGACTGTGTATGTCTGTGTGTCTATGTGTCTGTGTGTATGTATGTGTGTGTATTTGTGTCTGTTTGTGTCTGTCTGTATGTATTTGTAACTGTGTATGTGACTGTGTGTCTGTGTATGTATGTATGTATGTATGTATGTATTTGGGATTGTGTGTATGTGTGTATGTATTTATATGAGTATGTGTGTGTGTCCTGTTTACAGAACATGGTCTCCACTCAGCTGTGCAAGAGGTGAAGGTGGGCATGTTCTAAAGTGTCATGCTTCCCCACTGAAATGTTGGGGTTTGGTCCTAAGTGAAAGGCATTTACTTGAACTTGGATTTGCCCTTGCGGTTGTTTTTGTCCTCTCCAATTTAGCTTCATTTTTTTCCCTTTCTCCCCTAGTTTGTCATATTCAATTGCAAGAAGGGAAACTTTGAGGATAATAAATGCAGCTGAACCATGAAAAAATAAAATAAAATCAAATGGAATCACTCAGAGCTGCACATGGTGTGGTTAGAGTATGGCAGATCCTAGTGAGCTGGAATCACCGCATCTCGAGCATCTGCAGCACTTCTCCTCAGAGAGTGCATACTAATCATCTCTCTTCATGGTCAGTAACCACATAAGGACAACACCAGACGATGCCAGTGGTTTTGGTTCTGCAGCATTTATATGCTTCCCCACAAAGAGAGTCGTGCCAGACAATATTCGTCAACCTTGTCCTTGGTCTTCTCTTCTGATTGAGGCAGATGTTTATTTTCCATCTGTACTATATGTCAGTGTGACTGCAGCCTTCATCTGGCAAAGGGTCCCTGTAATATTATGAGGCCATCACATAAGCTGGAAAGATTACTCTAGTGAATAAAATCAGTTTATGGCTAAAAACATTTATTCTTCATTTTGATAAGCTCTTAACAAATGGAAATTTGCTTTCTTACACTTTTGCCAAGCATAGGACCATGTTTATTTCTCGCTATATGGGTCACGAAGGATTCCCAGCTGTTAGCTAGAGTCAGTTGTGCATTGCTGCACTCAACAACATCTGTTTCACAAAAACAGTATCCAGCTTTTAGCACTCAAATGGACGTCCGACCATATGCCGGTAGACCACTTAGTTTTTACCTTGGGAACCAACTTTGCTCTAGTCAAGGTAACAGAGGAAAAACTGAATATTTAAATGTTACCAGGCTTCAGTGGCATCTTCATATGTGTTTGTCATTTCCCACTCAATATAGCAAAATTGGTTCCAAGCATACACTACAAGCTGTTCCTCTGTTTAATTATTAATTGGAAGAAAGTTTGTTTGCAGAACAGTTAAAATGTATTTTGTGGTATATTTCGGTGCTGGAAGGAGCACCATAGATGATTCTGCAAATATAGCACCCAGTTAAAATGCCAGTTCATGTTAACCATGGCTAATGAGTGTCACGCTAACACCCCTGAATAATGTCTGGCATATGGGAAAAATGATAAAGCACCAACTACAATCCTCCATTACAAAGTTCTCTTTATTGCTTCTTGGACACCTATGCTTTTCATTAGTCATTCTATTTTTTTTTGTTTTCTTTTTAGAGAGAAAATATGAAAGACTTAAAGACAAAATTTAAGGGTATATTGCCTTTGAAATATCCATTTCTGATATTTGATTTCCTCAAGTCTCAAAAAAGAAAAAAAGCTGCTTCATGTGCTCTGTGGAAATAGAGAAGCAGTTTGGTGACATTGACAATTTGTGGCTAGAAAAATACTAGAATGTAGAAATTCCATGCCTTGGTTCATCAAGTCTGTTTTATTCCAATGAGAAGATATTTACTTGTTCGTCTCTAAAACATTTTTTGAGTTCTGAGATTTTTACGGAAGTTTATTTATTCATTTATTTATCTATTTATTTTTTTAGATTTTTTATTAGGTATATTGTTTATTTACATTTCAAATGATTTCCCTCTTACTGGTTCCCCCCAAAATAAAAGTCCCATACGCACTCTTCCCTCCCCCTGCTCCCCAATCAACCCACTCCCACCTCCCCTTCCTGGTATTCCTCTACACTGCCACATTGACCCCTTCCAGGACCAGATGCCTCTCCTTCCTTCTTCTTGGTATCCTTTGATATGTGAATTGTTCCTTGGGTATTCCAAGCTTCTGGGCTAATATCTGCTTATCAGTGAGTGCATATCATCTGTGATTTTTTGTGAACAGGTCATCTCACTCAGGATGACATTCTCCAGTTCCACCCACTTGCCTAAGAATTTCATGAATTCATTGTTTTTAATAGCTGAGTAGTACTCCATAGTGTAAATATACCAGATTTTCTGTATCCATTCCTCCGTTGAGGGACATCTGGGTTCTTTCCAGCTGCTAGCTATTATAAGGCTGCTATGAACATAGTAGAGCATGTGACCTTATTGCATATTGGAGAGTCCTCTGGGTACATGCCCAGTAGTGGTATAGTTGGGTCCTCTGGTAGTATTATGCTGAGTTTTCTGAGGAATTGCCAAACTGATTTCCAGAGTAGTTTTACCAGCTTGCAATCCCACCAGCAGTGGAGGAGTGTTCCTCTTTCTCCACCCTCACCAGCACCAGCTGTCTCCTGAGTTTTTGATCTTAGCCATTCTGACTGGTGTGAGGTGAAATCTCAGGGATGTTTTGATTTGCATTTCCCTGATCACTAAGGATGTTGAACATTTCTTTAGGTGTTTCTCAGCCATTCGATATTCCTCAGGTGAAAATTCTTTATTTTGCTCTGTACCCCACTTTTTAATAGGGTTATTTGGTTCTTTGGAATCTACCTTCTTGAGTTGTTTGTATATCTTGGATATTAGACCTCTGTCAGATGTAGGGTTGGTAAAGATTTTTCCCAATTAGTTGGTTGCCGTTTTTTTTCCTTTGGACAGTGTCCTTTGCCTTACAGAAACTTTGTAATTTTATGAGGTCCCATTTGTCAATTCTTGATCTTAGAGCATAAGCTATTGGTGTTCTGTTCAGGAAAATTTCCCCTGTGCCCATGTGCTCAAGGCACTTCCCCAGTTTTTTTTCTATTAGTTTCAGTGTTTCTGGTTTTATGTGGAGGTCCTTGATCCACTTGTACTTTAACTTAGTGCAAGGAGATAAGAATGGATCAATTTGCATCTTCTGCATGCTGACCTCCAGTTGAACCAGCACCATCTATTGAAAAGGCTATCTTTTTTCCACTGGGTGGTTGTAGCTCCCTTGTCAAAGATCAAATGACCATAGGTGTGTGGGTTCATTTCTGGGTCTTCAATTCTGTTCCATTGATCTATCTGCCTGTCACTGTACCAATACCATGCAGTTTTTAACACTATCGCTCTGTAGTACTACTTGAGGCCTGGGATACAGATTCCCCCAGAAGTTCTTTTACTGTTGAGAATAGTTTTAGCTATCCTGGGTTTTTTGTTATTCCAGTTGAATTTGATAATTGCTCTTTCTAATTCTATGAAGAATGGAGTTGGGATTTTGATCGGGATACATTGAATCTGTATATTGCTTTTGGCAGGATAGCCATTTTTACTATATTAACCCTGCCAATCCATGAGCATGGAAGACCTTTCCATCTTCTGTGGTCTTCTTTGATTTCTTTCTTCAGAGACTTGAAGTTCTTGTCATACAGATCTTTCACTTGTTTGGTTACAGTCACACCAAGATACTTTATATTGTTTATGGCTATTGTGAAGGGTGTCATTTCCCTAATTTCTTTCTCAGCCTGTTTATCCTTTGAGTATAGGAAGGCAACTGATTTGCTTGAGTTAATTTTATATTCGGCCACTTTGCTGAAGTTGTTTATCGGTTGTAGGAGTTCTCTGGTGGAGTTTTTTGGGTCGCTTAGGTATACTATCATATCATCTGCAAATAGTGATAGTTTGACTTCTTCCTTTCCAATTTGTATCACTTTGACATCCTTTTGTTGTCTAATTTCTCTAGCTAGAACTTCAAACACTATATTGAAAAGATATGGAGAGAGAGGGCAGGCTTGTCTAGTCCCTGATTTAGTGGGATTGCTTCAAGTTTCTCTCCACTTAGTTTGATGTTGGCTACTGGTTTGCTGTATATTGCTTTTACTGTGTTTAGGTATGGGCCTTGCATTCCTGTTCTTTCCAAGACCTTTAACATGAAAGGATGCTGAATTTTGTCAAATACTTTTTCAGCATCTAATGAAATGACCATATGGTTCTTTTTCTTTAAGATTTTTTATGGAGTGGACTGCATTGATGAATTTCCTTATATTGAACCATCCCTGCATTCCTGGGATGAAATCTACTTGATCATGATATATGATTGTTTTGATGTATTCCTGGATTCTGTTGGCAAGAATTTTATTGAGTATTTTTGCATCTACATTCATAAGGGAAATTGGTATGAAGTTCTCTTTCTTTGTTGGATCTTTGTGTGATTTTGGTATCAGTGAAATTGTGGCTTCATAGAACGAGTTGGGTAGTGTTCCTTCTGTTTCTATTTTGTGGAATAGTTTGAAGAGTATTGGTGTTAGGTCTTTTTTGAAGGTCTGATAGAATTCTGCACTAAAACCATCTGGGCCTGTGCTTTTTTTGGTTGGAAGACTTTCAATGATCACTTCTATTTCTTTAGAGGTTATGGGACCGTTTAGATGGTCTCTCAGATCCTGATTAAACTTTGGTAGTTGGTATCTGTCTAGGAAATTGTCCATTTCCTCCAGATTTTCCAGTTTTGCTGAGTATAGGCTTTTGTAGTAGGAAGTGATGAATTTTTGAATTTCCTCAGTTTCTGTTGTTATTTCTCCCTTTTCATTTCTGATTTTGTTAATTTGGATACTGTCTCTGTGCACTCTGGTTAGTCTGGCTAAAGGTTTATCTATCTTGTTGATTTTCTTAAAGAACCAACTCCTGGTTTTGTTGATTCTTTGAATAGTTTTTTGTTTCTACTTGGTTAATTTCAGCCCTGAGTTTAATGACTTCCTGCCTTCTGCTCCTCTTGGGTGTATTAGCTTCTTTCTGTTCTAAAGCTTTCAGGTCTGCTGTTAAGCTGCTAGTGTATGTTCTCTCCAGCTTTTTTTGGTGGCACTCAGAGCTATGAATTTTCCTCTTAGCACTGCTTTCAATGTGTCCCATAAATTTGGGTATGTTGTGCCTTCATTTTCATTAAACTATAAAAAGGTTTTGATTTCTTTCCTTATTTCTTCCTTGACCAAGATATCATTGAGTAGAGGATTGTTCAGCTTTCATGTGTATGTGGGTTTTCTGTTGTTTTTGTTGCTGTTGAAGACCACCCTTACTCCATAGTGATCTGATAGGAGGCATGCGATTCGTTCGATTTTTTTGTATCTGTTGAGGTCTGTTTTGTGACCAATTATATGGTCAGTTTTGGGGAGGGTACCATGAGGAGTTGAGAAGAAGGTATAGTCTTTTGATTTAGGATGAAATATTCTATAGATATCTATTAAATCCATTTAGTCCAAAACTTCTGTTAGTTTTACTGTGTCTCTGTTTAGTTTGTGTTTCCCTGATCTGTCAATTAAGGAGAGTGGGGTGTTGAAGTCACCCAAATTTATTGTGTGGGGTGCGATGTGTGCTTTCAGCTTTAGTAAGGTTTCTTTTATGAATGATGGTGCCCTTGTATTTGGAGCATAGATGTCCAGAATTGAGAGTTCTTCCTGGTAGATTTTTCCGTTGATGTGTATAAAGTGTCCTTCCATGTCTTTTTTGATGACTTTTGGTTGAAAGTCAATTTTATCAGATATTAGAATGGCTACTCCAGCTTGTTTCCTTGTTTACGTATCCAGTTTGTTAGTTTATGTCTTTTTATTGGGGAATTGAGCCCATTGATGTTAAGAGATATTAAGGAAAAATGATTTCACAAATTCAACAGTAGCATTCCTTTTCCAATGCATGGCAATATGAAAAAGTCTAGTAGGAAAACCTTAACAAGGCATGCAGGGAGAAGCCAAGGTTTAAAGGATGAAACTGTTTACATTATGGTTTAACTATGGAACAGAAAGAGAAGGATGTTCTCATACGGGTTTCTGATGTCAAGTGCCAAGATCTATTGAACAATTTCACAATTAAGGTGTAGTCCAAACAAGATAAAACACAATCCTTAACTCTCTCTCCCCTCTGGGGATCTTACTCAACTGAACACACTCATTGAATTGTAACTGCCTTGGCAGGAGCATAAGATCTTAAGTGGGGAGTGTATCTTCCCATTCATCCATCAGACTATTGAGACAATGGACCCCCAAGGGATTGAAATTTCCTGAGGAAACTCATGCTGGGGAAGGAAGGGGCTGGGATTCTTGTGCAAGCCCAATAGAGTGTTTGTTTCCCAGAGAATTTTTCAGTGTTGACACCTTTCCTGAGGGGTGGGAGGCAGCTGAGAAAAGACTGTGCAGGGCCACACCTTGACTATGACATATTCCTGGCTTTCTATTTTAAATTGAATGTTACTTCAGATCATCATTCTTGATAATGTGCCTGTGTTGAATAAATCTCCTTTCTCTACATTTTACTATCACCTTTGCTCTTGGGTTGGCACACTGAGGGCTCTCAAGCAAGCCTAGTTTGCTATAGCTGTCAGAGCCTTGACTTTGATTCTAACAACTCAAAAAGTAGTACATTCTACATCTCTTTGAAAATAAATAAAAACTGCCTAAAATTCAGAGTATCTTTTGTCAAGTCATAAAGCAAAAAAGTTAATACCTCTAAATTAAAGATGAGAGAAGAGACTCTGGGCACATAGGAAAGAGACAGTGGAATCTACACAAATTATGGCCTTTCTGGTTTCTAAACATGTGAAGTTCTTGGTTCTTGACTGAATTGATCCTCCTATAAAGCTACTATCTACTAAATTCAGATAGCCCTGGGAAGGATGTAGCTTTAGTAATATGGTTTTTGCATATTGAGCAGTTTTATTCTTTTTATGTTTTTGAGTGTTATTGCCCATGTGTGTATCAGTGCACCACATGAGTGCAGTACCTCCAGAAGAAGGTGTGTGTGGATGTGTGTGTGTGTGTGTGTGTGTGTGTGTGTGTGTGTGTGTGTGTGTTAGATCCCCTGAGACTAGAGTTACAGATGCTTGTGAACTTCCATATGGATGCTAAGAATCAAGCACAGGTTCTCTGGCCGAGTAGTGGGCGCTCTTAACTTGAACTCAAGGAAGGACATTCTTAAACTCTTTGCTTATTTGGAATTCATAATTTTATACCATTATTTTTATAAAGTAGTGATCAGGTTCAGTCAAAGGAAAGGATGAGAAGCAAAAGTCAATTTAGGTAATAGCCATTAGATTCTTGAATTTAGAGACAATTTTTGGGAAATGGTCATCATTAAATGTTAATTGAAAAATAATCTTACTTCTTCAAACAAAGCATACTCATAAATGTTTATCTTCGAACAACTGATAGGGACTAAGAATAACTTCTTAAGAATCCCCAAAAGAAGACTTCCTTCCTTTTCATCATTACTCATGATTTTGCAAAGTACATTTAAATTGTCACAGTAGTAGAATATGTCATTGACTACTATGGTGCAGTAGTTTAAAATATATAGAAAATTAATACATGGTATGCTTGTTTCTATGTGTACAATATGAGCTTCTCCATTTTTCCATTGGATTTTTAAAGATAAAAGAACCACATAATTTGTTGTACAAATAAGAAAAACTCTGGAATCTAGAGGAATATGTTTTACCAAGAATTATTTTAAGGGAACTCTTTAACTAAAATATACATTACTTTAAAAGATAATTTTATGTTTGTGTATGTGTGTGTATGTGTGTGTGTATGTGTGTGCATAAATATATGCACAAACAGTGTAGGTGTCTATGGTGGCCAGAAAAGGATGTTGAATTCCCTGAACCCAGAGTTACAGGAGATTATAAAACTGTTCTCCTAATTGTTAAGCCATCTCCATAGTTCCTATCATGTTTTCTCATTTGCAAAACACTTTAATGCACCTTTCTCTTACTATAAAGCAGAAAATGTTTTAAAAGCACTTTTGGAAGACTTTTGATGGAATTAGAGGCTTTTCTGCTCCATTTTTTTTTAAATATATCAACAGTGAATTATGCTCAGAAGCTCCATGAATTTTTAGTGTAAGCATTATTGCCTTTTAATATATTCATCTGAAGAATAAGTTTTGAGACCTTAGTGGATTGAGGATGTGTTGCCAAGTCTAACCCACAATGCACTGTCACATGAGACTTCATGGCAACCAAATAGAAAGTAGGGATATGGCTACAGGGTATGTTAAATAGTTTGTGGTCCTTCGTATGGCACAGAAGGGGCATCAAACCCAGGCATGAGGTGGGGAGTCTGGGGAATGATTTTCTGGAATGGCAAAAACTTAAGGGTAAAATAATAACTGGGTGAAAGGACAAGTCATTATCTTATCTATATAGACTGTGAGTCTGACAAGAGGAAGAAGATTAATATTTCTAGGAAACAGAACAATGTACAATTTAATCCCTGCAGGCTGAATAATTAAAGAAGACTAAATAATGTAGTTGTACATACCTGGGGCAATGCCAACATAGCAGTGGAGGAAAGTGGAAAGATATTGTAAATGCTCATGTTGAAAGGGAAAGCAATTTGGAGCCTGAAGCTTAAACTAGGCAAAGGTAGCAGACAGATAATCCAAGAAGTAACAGTGAAAATGTCAGCCCACAAAGATTCCAGGGAACTTCGAAATGGCAGGTGGTTATCTTCACATTTGGATGCAACAAAAAGAATATTAGTTCCCAGATGTTTTAGACTTGTAACCCATATAATGTTGCCTGTTAATTCTAAAGGAATTTTTTTCCCTTTGAATCTCAAGGCTAGTGCCCAAGTACCAGCTAGAGGGCAACTTATATTCCAGGAAGAGATTTCATACAGTTTTGACAACTTGCCAGATCACTTAGTAGAAGAGATTAGATCTGAGACAATGATAATTGAACTAGACCTTGATCAAGACTCCTTAGTTATACAACCTTGTCACTCTCTGTTTAAACCTTAAGCTCATGTAAAAATGCAAGAAATAGACCAGAGAGAGAAGGGTTTCACAGCATTTCATTATATATTATTTCTCCAATATGGCCATGCCAAATAAATCTCCCCTCTCTGTTTTTTCATTATTTGATTTTTTTATTGAAAAGAGATTCTTCTCTCATATAATACATCCCAACCAGTTTTCCCCCCTCCACTCTTCTTAGCTCCCCCCACACTTTCCTTCAGCCCCAAGTCTACTCCCCATCCATTTCCTCTTCAGAAAAGAGTAGTCTTCCAAGAGATGACAGCCAAACAGGACAAAACAAGATCCAATAAGACACAGCAAAATCCCTCATATTAAGGCCGGGCAAAGCAACCCAATAGAAAGGAAATAGTCCCAACAACAGGCAAAAGAATCAGAGATACACTCTCTCCCACTGATAAGATTTCTAAAAAAAGCACCAAGCAATAGCCAAAACATAGATGCAGAGGAACTGGTACACACCCATATAGGACCTGTGCTTGCCATTTCAGTCTCTGTGAGTGCTGCTTAGTTAATTCAGTGGACTATGTTCTCCTGGTCTTCTCCATCCCCTCTGACTCTTACAGTCTTTTCTTCCCTTCTTATGTGGGGTTTCCTGATCTCCAAGGGAAGGAACACAAGGGAGACCTCCAATTTATACACACTTTGTCTCTGCATAATGTTTAGATGTGGGTTCCAATCTGCTGCCGAAGGAAGCCTCTCTGATGACTACTGGATAGGCACCAACTTATTAATGTAGCAGAATATAATTAGGTACTATTTCATTGACATTTTTCCAAGTTTGTTTGGTTCTACCCTAAGTTCCAGGACTCTCTGGTCTCTAGTTCAGGAGAAGGCATGGACTCCCTCTCATCTAGTATGCCTTACATTGGTTGGTAACTCTCAGAAGTTCTTCACAACCATTGCCCTAGCATATCTTATAGTCAGGACAGATTGTAGGTGGAAAGTTTTGTGGCTGTGTTGGTGGCCAAGTTTCTTTTTCAACAGCCTTCAGGGTACCATCTCCTTTCAAAGGGACTAGAAGATAAGATAGAAGCCTCCAACTCTACACCAGATTGACCTCTCATTGTTTACTGAGCTGTGTATATGTTGTCCTCAGCAATGGGGTCCTACTGTAAGTTTTCAAAGAGCAATCTTTTGTTCTATCATCAGCCTAGGTTGTTTAAGGATCTCTATGAGACCTCCTCTGCCAACAATTCAACTGATTATATCACAATCGTATCATTGCAGGCCTTGCCTGACTACAAAGATAACCAACTCATGCTCCTGGTAGTTCTCATTAAGTCATCCTCACAGAGTCCAGAGAGTTTTTACTACACTGGAATTCCACACATCACCAGATCCCAATAGTTCCAGATGTTTCTCCCCACATTCTCTTCCTCTATCCTTCCCACCTGATCCCTTTCTGCTCCTACCCCTACCTAACCCCAGTACATCCACAGAATATATTCTGTGTTCCCTTCCCAGAGAGATCTATGCTTTTCCCTGTAGCCTTTCTCCTTACCTAACTTCTCTGGTTCTATGAATTGTAGCTTGATTTTCATTTGTACTTTTAATTTTCCTATAGAGGACAAGTGCTTAATCCTAGCTTATCAGGGCTTCCTTAATCCTAACAATTCTAGCAACACATGTCAGATGTCCCATCACAGCTAGAATCTTGACAGATGGTATCTTTGACTCCCTTTTGCAGACAAGATGCACCCTAAAATACTTAATTAGAAAAAAGAACCAGGGCCTTCTTTTATACCCAGTTCATGCCCAGGGTTATATAATGCTCTTAGTTTTTTTTTTTTATCTCCTCTGTGTTCAATCAAATATTTAAAAAGAAACATATTGTCCCAAGTTATTTAAAACACCCAGAAATTAGGAGCAGTAGGCTTGGCAGTGACTACTTGAAGTGTGCAGGACATTTTCTAGGAGGAAAACTGTGCTTTGGAACTAGAAATGTAAAATAGATTATCAGCCAGTTCCATAAAGCAATGCTGGCTGCACTAGAGGACCAGCAGCTTGTTTACTAATCAGTCTCATGAGTCTTCACTCTGAAGACCAGAGTCTTCACTAGAAGACCAGAGTTATGATGATGAAATCATTGATTGTTGCAAATTCTCTCTGTGACTTGCAACTGAGGCCAGCAGTACAGATTCTCAAGTAGAAGCTTTTGCCCAGCCTTCGTCTCTCTGATTGCCCTCCTCTCCCTGTGCAGCTTGGGTCCCTCCCTCTTTCTCGTAACACATAACACATTGATACAGTCATCTCTGTCTTTGTTATTATCATGTTATGCCCAACTTGAATTTAAAAAGAATGCTGTAATAAAATGACAGCTAATGAATCCTTTTAAAGTGAGCATGTCTCAAGGGATTGGTTCTGACAAAACAATATTTTCAAAATATTTCATAGATTGAATCATTATTTCATAAAAAAGACATATCTGTGTCTGTGTGAATTTAGTGTGATTTATAGTTCAGAATCAAGTACCTTGCACAAGGGGATTACATCTCCAGCAAATAGTTTTCCTCATAAGCATGAAGACATGACTCCCCAGCATCCACATAGTTGATTGCATCTGAAATCTCAGCACTGGGAGACAGAAGGGTCCATCAATAGAGATTGCTGATTAGCCCATCCATCTGATTCTGTGAGTTCCATGTTCTGTGAGAGACCCTGTCTGAAAACACAAAATGGAAAACAATTTAAAAAGGCACCTAATATTGACCTCCTGCTTCTGCATAAATGTATACATATACATGAATACAGAAATGGGGGGGAGGGAGGGGGAGAGGAAGAAGGAGAGGGAGAGAGGTGGAGAGGGACAGGAAGAAGGAGAGGGAGAGAGACAGAGAGAGAGAGAGAGAGAGAGAGAGAGAGAGAGAGAGAGAGAGAGAGAGAGAGAGAGAGAGAGACAGAGAGACAGAGAGACAGAGACAGAGAGAGACAGAGAGAGACAGAGAGACAGAGAGACAGAGACAGAGAAAGAAAGCGCTTTGTGTTGAGGTTTAAAGGATCCTATCCTATTCCTACATTTCAGAAACTCAGTCTGGTAACAGAGCTACAGTGAGCCATCAGCCAGTAACGTCCAGAGCATGAACTGATGCAATGTGGAAGATTTAAAATGCTCATTTCTTACGCAAGGGAACAACATCTGCTGAATTTTTCACAGTAAATCTTCTGTTCCAGGTATAGATATTATGGGACATGGACATGGGTACCTGGAAAGGAACTATGATGGGAATTTTTCTTAAGAGAATTAGAGAAATGAAAGTATTTTGTGCCAAATGAGTTCTTGAGCGCTAAAGAACCCCCAATTTTTACTGATATCTGAGGTCAACCATCTGCTTCCTCCATCTGGATCTGGGTGGAAGCTTATAATATGTCACAAAGAATCTTGAAGACCAGTGGTATTTTATATCTTTAAATATCATTGGGCCCAAGATAATTTGATGATTCAGAAAATTAGAACATACATTTAATCCAGAGAAATTTCCTCAAATATTTGTGGAATCTATGGAAATATACCTCTGCTTACTGTTACTGTAGAATCCTGTTTAAGAACCCCTAGCCAGCCTGAATTATACAAATGCAAGCAACTGTGGAAGAAAGAAGTTGTACTTTTTGCAGAGTATGAACAAATGTATAATAGTAATAATGATGATACTGCGTGTGTGTCAAAAGAAGCTTTTTAAGTGCTTGCTGATTGCAAGGGTGTCTTACTACATGGTATAATTTATCAATAACTTCTGAGGTTCCTTTTACTGCTTGGAGTTTATAGATGATGAAACACATACTAGAAATGGTGGATTTTTTTTTAAGTGCGTAACCTCAGCAGGGGGGGAAGCAAGACTCACAGGCTGATATTCTGATACCAGAATCTATGATCCTATTAACTATATTAAGAAAAGACAAAATTGTTAATTCCAATCCTGTACAAGTATCTTAAACCTTACAGTTCTAGGTTTGAGTTTTATCTTCTTTAGACTTTTCTTTCAAGTACTTACACAAACTTACCTAGGAGAGGGTATCTCGTATTACCATGATTCAGATTCAAGAAAAACAGCATATGCCATCTCCAGGTAAAGGGGTTAATAATTGGCTCCAGTTTTCCACACTCTAAAATTACCAACAGCAAGAACCATGTTAGAAGTTGTCCCTTTTTTCTCATTGACAAAGTATCTTGTAATCACTAAAGTGAAATTTCTAGTTAATAACCTACAATAAGTAGATATCACTTCAAAGTTATTTTTAGAGATAAATCATGAACATATTTTTCCCCAAATGAACTAACTATTCTCAATGGAGAAAATGAATCATGTCAGGAACCTATTTTAAGGCCATCTTTTTTTCTCAACTGGCATTTCTATTATGACTTGTTAATTCTCTATTTCATTTAAGTCCTTAACAATCTGTAAGCTTGAAAAGCATACTATTAATAATATGGGACCAGTATGAAAATCTTGAGAGAATTTCCAGATGGGTTCTCCCATAATCTCAACTCTTTCATTGGAACAAAAATTTTAAAGTTGCATCTGAATGGGATATTAATCAAAAGGATATATATATATATATATATATATATATATATATATATATATATGAAAGATGGAAAGTTCTAGATTTGCCATTGTCCTCTACCCATCATCATCCAAATATTTTATGGATCTGAGACAATGACATAAAGACCCAGGAAAGCAGAGGTTTCCATTCCCATTATGGAAGCAGGTATTCCCTGGGTACTAGGAAATGATGACCTCTCTTCTGATAAATGTCATGGTATAGGATCATGCATTTCATATTTACCCATCATAGCTTATTTCCCTTGAGATTCATCCATGTTTCTAGGAGCTATATTTTTATGAAAGCATTTTCTAAACAGATGTTAATTATGTAAATGCCATTTGATACTTACATATTTGTACATATAATGTGCATATATGTTAAATAAAAGAGCAAGTGAACTGGATGGTACCCTGATCTCCCAGGAATTTCATTTTCAGAACAAAATTTTATTTTAATATTGGACTGATGAAGCAAAATTAGCCATGCACAAATGTCCATTTTAAGTTAAAAGTATCTTATAAAAGGTATGAAGATTTTTTGTTTGAAGACATCTTTTATAATAGCATAAAATTCAGAAATTCTCTAAGCATGAGAAATGAGGATGTTAAGCTTATGGCCCAACCATAATGTGACAGTTTTATACTACTAAACATTGTTCTATAAAACAAATAAAAAAGTCACGATCAAATTAGATTTGTTCCAGAATTTGCAGGAATGGTTCACCAGACATAAATCCATAAATACAATTCTTTCTAGAGTTGGACTTTAGAAGAGAAATCACATGATCATCTCATTAGATACAGAAGAATCCTTGGACAACATTCAATACAACCTCATGACAAAAGCTTGGACATACTGTAACTGGAAGGAACATATCCTAACTTAATAAAGGCTGTGTATGGCAAATTTAGAGTCTTTATCAAATTAAATGGAGAACTCAAACTATCCTTACTAAGATCAGGGCAAGGAAAAGGATGACACTCCTCCCACTCTTACTCAGTAAGTGCTTGAAGTTGCAGCTAGAGCAATCAACAAGGGTATAAAGGGGATACAGATAAGAAAAGAAGAAGTCAAAGTCAAAGTAATCCTGTTTTACAGATAAAGAAATTCTATACGGGAAAGACCACAGGAACTCCATTAGGAAACACCTGGAACTGATAAAATCTTTTAGCAAAGGGGCAGAATACAAAAGTAATATGCTAAAAATCAGTAGCTCCCTAAATACTCAGAAAAATAGTCAAGGAATTAATCTCACATTGTAAAAAAAAAAAAAACCAAACTAAAACCCTTGTATTAAACATTAAAAAGGAAGTAGACAACCTCTAAAATGAAAATGTTTTATTTCTTTTAAAGACTTTGTGCTTGCATGGGTATGTGTGTGTGTCTAAATGCATATGTATAATAGAGGTTAGAAGAGGGTTTCAGATCCCCTTGATTGAGAGTTACTGGCTGTTCTGAGTCATCGACTGTGGATGCTGGAAAATGAGCTTGGGTCCCTTGCAAAGAGAAGTATGTGCTCTTAAGAGCTGAGTCATTTCTCCAAGTTTAAAACATGGAATAAAAATTGTGGACCTAAGATTAATATTACTATAATGGCCATCTTACCAAAAGCAATGTATAAAGAAAATGAAATAACAATCAAAATGGCAATTCTATTTTTTTCAAAGAAGTAGATTCAATTCTTCAGATTCATAGGGAGGCACAAAAGCCAAGAAAGCCTGCCTAAGCACTGATTGGGGATCACACAATATATGGTTTCAAGGTACATTAGATAGCCACAGTAACAAACCTCATGAAACTGCCATGAAAACACACATGGCATGAACAGAATGGAACCAAGGACTCAAATATAAGTTCACACAACAACAGCCACAACAACCTGAGTTTTGACAAAGAAGTAAAAAATATGCATGTGAGAAAAAAAATTTAAAGTATCTGATTCTTTGGATAAAGTTTAAGGTGTTTCTTCAGCAGATATCTAGAGGTGGGATGGAGTCTTCCTCTTGACTTCCATTTTCTGTCTGGTTTTTCCAAGAGATGTCTATTATTGATGAAACAAGTTGGAGTGATGGCTCAATCCCCTTCATCCATTTTTGCAAAGACTTCTGGGTCTGCCTTCCTTTTTTCATTCAGCCATTTCCACATAACTTTTCCAGGAGCCTTTTCCTCCTTCTTCCTGTTCAGAATTTCAGGTCCTAAGAGACTGATGCTTGCACTGTCCTGTCTTATCCTTCTATAGTTAGCCCACAACTGTGTACTAACTTCCTTATGAAAGCTATTTAAATTGTCCCAACAAATTTACTGATTGGTAGAGTCAGAAACAAAGATAAAATATACAAAGCAAACTACAAAACGAGGTTGACAAAATACTCTGAATAGTGTAGCTACAAAATGAAAATATGAATGAAATTTGTCAGTCACTGTAGCTGTAACTCGTCCCCGCAATCCTAGCATTCAGGAGTCAGAGTTCTTACCATGACTTCCCTGTCATGATGGACTATACATTCAAACTGTGAATCTAAACAAACCCATTCCTTAAGTAGGTATTGTCAGGTATTTTATCATAGCATGAGAAAAGTAATTAATACAGATTATTGGTACTAGGATTGGCTGCTGATGATATAAACTTGAGCATATACTTCTTAGGCTTCTAGAATTTATTTGTGGATGAAATGTGAAAAAGACTGGTACTTTGGGCTAGAAAGGTATGGTGTACAGAATAGGTATGACCCCCATAGATTCTTGTGTTTTAATGCTTGGCGCATAGGCACTATTAGGAGTTATAGCCTAATTGGAGTAGGTATGACCTTATTTGAGGAAGTATATCACTTTGGAGGCTGGTGTTAAGGCCTTATTTATGCTCTAGCTATGTTCGGGGTGGTACACAATCTCCTTCTTGCTGCCTGTGGATCAAGTTGTAAAACTTTCAGCTCCTTCTCCTTGACCATGTCTACCTGGAGATGGCCATCTTTCCCACCATGATGATAATGGACTAAACCTCTTAAACATTAAGCCAGACCCAATTGAATGTTTTCCTTTCTAAGAGTTGCCTTGGTAATGGTGTCTCTTCACAGCAATAAAACCATAACAATGACAAAAGGACTTTTAATAATGTCAATAAAGCTTAAGAGTCCATTCTGATAAAAGTTTGGAAAGCCAGGACCTTAAAAAATGCATTTCGGAAGCTCCTCTTTCAGTGCTTCAGATGGGAGTAGATATACTCTCAGACACTAGGCTAGAAGCCATTCAGGCTCTAACAATGAAAGGAATATGGCTACTCATACCTCTATTCAGAGAGAGTGAGTGAAATGGAATTTCAAAATAATATATTAATATGGTTTGTGGAGGATATTCCAAGGTAGTTCATAGCATGCTTATTGCTTACTACTTTAATACAGGACTACAAGTGCATTAAAAAATGGCTGATCAGTAATTTTATATATTATATAATTATTTTTAAAAAAGCTGGAATATCTAAGGGGTCCATTGCTGTTGGAGAGCAACCGTACTTCCCAGAGGTCAGCACACACAAGTTGCTACAATTGTAGTTGGAGGGAGCCAGGATCTTCAGCTGCAGCAAGACTTGGGAGCATTTTGAACATGATATTGGCTTTTCAGCCATTAAAATGAAAGATTAAGGAGATAATGGAGTCTTGAACTACAGTTCTAGAGAGTTGTTAAGGGTAGAAAATTTATGGTAGGTTCAGAGTTCCTGCAAATAGACCCAGGGAACAAAGCTGTGAAGGAAAAGCCTAAATTGCAATGGAGATTCCAATATGGTAGATATGGTAGGACAATTTTGATGATGATCACTCAATCTAAGAAAGTGAAAGACTTGCACATTAAAGATTTTAAGACACAAATAAAGAAACTGAGCAAGATGCCAAAAGATGGGAAACTCCCACATGCTTATAAATCAGTGTGCTTACTTAGCATTGTAAAAATGCCATCTTACCTAAAGCAATATTCAGATTCAATATTACTCCATCAAAATTTAAAACAATTCTTAACAGAACTTGAAAAATAGTCTTAAACATTATATGCAAAGACAAAAATATTACTCAAACTAGGGAAAAAAACCTGTATAGTAAAGGAACTGTAGAACTATTACCATGCCTGTTTTTAGGCTGCACTACAGAGATAGAGTAATAAAAGCAACAACAATTTACTTACAATTCATACATGCTGGGTGAGAGAAAATAATTTTTCCTCTGTGGAGTGATACTGCATATATTAACCACACTCTAAGATAGGTCTAATGTTCAAGAAGAGACATACAACACAAATTGGACTCTACACACTATTTTTCTTGCTTTCTTATTTTAAGAGAGAAAAAGAACATGAAGTGGCTGGTTAAGAAAGTGGGATCTAGAAGTTGGGAGAGAGGAAAGGATATATATGACCAAAATAAATTACGAAATATTCAAAAAATAAAACCAAAAAAGGTGTGCGAGGACATAAAGTATCCTAACACTTGCGAGTTTGATGCTATGTCAGGCAATCCCTGGCCACTTAGTTAAGAACCTGTTTCTAAAACTAAGCTAAATTAATATAAACTAAAATAAAGTATACAGATCAATCTTCTCTTCTTAGGAGTTCTTTTACCATCTATATACCAAGTATCTGGAGAATATAAGACTCTCTTATTTTACAACAATAATTAGGTTAGATTGTTAGCAAGATTCTTGGAAGAAATATTGAGTATTCTAAGTGTTAATCAAATTCTTTTTTATAAAATGGAAGAATATTTCTTGAACTCCATATTCATATTATTTTTAAGCATAAATTTCCTACAACCTAGAATTACTGAGAAAGGACCATCAAATTGGAGATTTTCTAGATCACATTGGCTTGTGGGGGACTGTCTTGATTGTTAATTGATGTGGGAAGAACCTGATGTAAGAGTGAAGAGAGTTAGATGAACATAATGAACAAGCAGGCAAGCAAACATTCATTTCTCTGTGATGTCGACTATGGACATGATATGGTTGGCTGTTGTAGTTCTTGCCTTCTCGTCCCATCCATGTGGACTATAATCTGTAAATGTAAGCAGAAAAAAAAAACCAACCCTTTCCTCCATAAGTTATCAGGGTGTTTTATCATATCAGCAGTACATCAGAGCTCAATTTGTGCATGATTAGTAAGAACCATGTAGAAAGATTTTCAGATTTTGATTTTGATTGCTCCTCAGAAAATCTCTATCGTTTTTCCTTCTACAAATTGCAAACAGCTTTATAGAGATTAATCTTTTTAATGAATACATTTCTACTTCCACAAAGAGTAGTGGTTCTCAACCTGTGAGTAGCAACCCTGTGCACTGGGGTTGCCTAAGACCATCAGAAATATCAGATGTTTGCATTACAACTCATAATAGCAGCAAAAGTATAGTCATGAAATAGCAATGAGAATAATTTTAGAGTTGGGAGTCACTACAATATGAGGAACTGCATTAAAGGGTCATGGCATTAGAAAGGTTGAGAAGCACTGTCCTAGAGGATGATTTGCCACATGATCAAATTTTTCATAAATGCATTTCTACTTCCTCATTCTTTTAAAGCCAAAAGATCCTGCACTTCCTTCTTTCTCTTTTCACTGCTAACCCAATTACAGAGAAGAAAACAGAAATGTATGCAACCAGTTATTGAGAAATCACCACAGGGGACACACATATTCATCAATGTAAGTGGATGTCCACGAACAACAGCTGTAATTCTACAAGTCTTTAAGTTCATAAAAACAATCAGTCTTAGAAAATGTCACAGATCTTTCCTTTCATATATATGCATACATATATATAATTTCTATGCATACATATATATATTATTTCTAACTAAAAAATTTCTTCTCTGTAGCCAGTTATGAATAATGACAGTAGCAACCTGTATCCACCTGAAACCTAGCACACTTAAGGAAAACAAACAAAGAAAGCAAGGGCTTTGTTGGAAGGTCTACTCACCTGACATTCTGCAGAACTCCTTTCCTCACTTATACCACATTTATTCCTACTAGGACCCTGTGATGTTTTGTATATGCTTGGCCCAGGGAGTGGCCCTATTATGACATGTGGCCTTATTAGAGTAGGTTTGGCCCTGTTGGAGTAGGTGTGTCACTGTGGGCATGGGCTTTAATATTCTTTCCTAGCTGCCTGGAAACCAGTCTTCTCCTAGCAATCTTCAGATGAAAGTGTAGAACTCTCAGCAACTCCTGCACTATGTCTGCCTGAATGCTGCCATGCTCCCACCTTGATGATAGTGGACTAAACATCTGAACCTGTAAGCCATACCCAATTAAATGTTATCCTTATAAGAGTTGCCTTGGTCATGGTGTCTATTCACAGCAGTAAAATCCTAAGACAACCTCTGTATACGAGTTTGTATTATTTCAAGGCCTATTTCAGAGAAACAGAAAGTCACAAAGAGAAAACAGTTACTACCTCTTAGACAAAGGAAGACAAGCACAAGAATATAGACGGGGGGTGGGGGGGAGGCATAATATCGCTTGGGTCTTGGGCGGCTTGTGTGTATGCAGCTCCCAAGTGCTGGGGTGATCTGCAGTAACCAGCGTGCCAGCTCTGCTGTGGAACTTCTGCCTGGCAGAGGGACCCCGCACTGGGCAGGAGCCTACCAGCTTCCCTTCCACGACCTCTGTTCCGGTAGACTGCACTGAAGAGGCAGGTACGCAGGCTCTCCCCAATATAACATCACTTGGGACACGGCCTGTTGGGGCTTCCGCCTGCGCCCAAGAACGGGACAGCACTGTGGTCGTCTGGGTGCCAGATTTGCAGGCCATCGCCTCTGCAGGGTGAGCAGCTCCACAGAGAGAGTGCAGAATGCACTCCGCCATCTTTGCTCCAGTGACTGGGAAGTTGGGACAGCCAGGTTCTGAGACAGATAGGCTTAATATCGCTTGGGTCTCGGGCGGCTTGTGTGTGTGCAGCTCCCAAGTGCTGGGCAGATCTGCAGTAACCAGTGTGCTAGCTCTGCTGTGGGACTTCTGCCTGGCAGAGGGACGCCCCCTCACCCCCCAGGAGAGATCACACACCCCTGCACAGGGCAGGAGCCTGCCAGCCTCCTTTGGCGACCTCTGCTCCAGGAATCCACTACGCTGAGCCTTTGGATGTGCAAGGACTCCCCAATGTAACATCACGTGGGGCAAGGCACATCAGGGCTACAAAGTCACTCAGGAGCAGGGCAGACCCCAGAAATCTGTGCCAGGGGAATCCTGGTAAACCAGGGGGGGGGGGCAGAAATAACTTTGCAGGCTCACAGGAGGTCCAACCAACAGCCAGTGACAGCAGGACCAACTAACATCAGAGGTATCCAGATGGCAAAAGGCAAACGTAGGAATGTTACTAACAGAAATCAAAGTAATATGGGACCATCCGAACCCAACTCTCCAACAGCAGCAAGTCCTGGATACCCCACCACACCCGAAAGACAAGATCTGGATTTAAAATCACTTCTCATGATGCTATTAGAGGATCACAAGAAGGACACAAATAAATCTAATAATTACAGGAGACCATGAATCAACGGTTAGAAGCCCTTACAAAGGAAAAACAAAAATCGCTTAGAGAAATGCGGGAGAACATGGATCAAAAGATGGAGGGGCACAAAGAGACAACACAAAAATCGCTTAACGAGATGAATCAACGGGTAGATGCACTCATAAAGGAATCACAAAAATTGCATAAAGAAATGCAGAAGAATATGGGTCAACAGACGGATGCCCATAAGGAGGCAACACAAAAATTGCCTAAAGAAATGAATCAATGGATAGATGCCCTTACAAAGGAAACACGAGAACTGCTTAAAGAAATGCAGGAGACGATGGATCAACAGATGGATTCCCATGAGAAGGAAACACAAAAATCGCTCAGAGAAATGCAGGAGAACGTGGGTCGACAGGCAGAAATCCTGAAAGAGGTAATGCAAAAATATCTTAAAGAAATACAGGAAAATACAAACAAACAAGTGAAGGATCTCAGCAAATCCATCCAGGAACTAAAAAAGGAAGTAGAAACAACTAAGAAATCACAAAGGGAGACAACTTTGGAGATAGAAAACCTTGGGAAGAAATCGGGAGTCATAGATGCAAACATCAACAATAGAATACAAGAGATGGAAGAAAGAATCTCAGGTGCTGAAGATTCCATAGAAAGCATCGACTCAACAGTCAAAGAAAATGCAAAATGCAAAAAACGTGTAACCCAAAACATCCAGGAAATCCAGGACACAATGAGAAGACCAAACCTAAGGATTATAGGTATAGATGAGAGTGAAGATTTGCAACTTAAAGGGCCAGTAAACATCTTCAACAAAATTATGGAGGGAAACTTCCCTAACCTAAAGAGAGAGATGCCGATGAACGTACAAGAAGCCTACAGAACTCCAAACAGACTGGACCAGAACAGAAATACCTCCCGTCACATAATAATCAAAACACCAAATGTTCTAAACAAAGAAAGAATACTAAAAGCAATAAGAGAAAAGGGCCAAGTAACATACAAAGGAAGACCTATCCGAATCACATCAGACTTCTCACCAGAAACTATGAAAGCCAGAAGATCCTGGGCAGATCTCATGCAGACACTAAGAGAGCACAAATGCCAGCCTAGACTACTATACCCAGCAAAACTCTCAATTACCATAGATGGAGAGACCAAGATATTCCATGATAAAACCAAATTTTCACAATATCTTTCCACAAATCCAGCCCTGCAACGGATAATAGGTGGAAAGCTCCAATACAGGGAGAGAAACAACACCCTGGAAAAAATGAGATAATAACCTTCTTGAATCAAACCCAAAAGTAGATAACCACTCAAACATAAAGATAGCGTCAAAAATGGCAGATGGCAATAATCACTATGCCTTAATCTCACTTAATATCAATGGTCTCAATTCCCCAATTAAAAGACATAGACTAGCAGACTGGATACGTAAACAGGACCCAGCATTTTGCTGCATGCAGGAAACGCACCTCAGTGTCAAAGACAAACACTACCTCAGAGTAAAAGACTGGAAAACAATTTTACAAGCAAATGGCCCCAAGAAGCTAGGTGGAGTAGCCATCCTAATATCAGATAAAATTAATTTTCAACCTAAAGTTATCAAAAAAGACACAGAAGGACACTACATACTGATCAAGGGAAAAATCCACCATCAAGAACTCTCAATTCTGAATATCTATGCTCCAAATGCAAGGGAACCCTCATTAGTAAAAGAAACTTTACTAAAACTCAAAGCACACATCGCACCGCACACAATAATAGTGGGTGACTTCAACACCCCGCTCTCTGAAATGGATCGTTCAGGAAAGCAGAAACTAAACAGGGACACAGTGAATCTAATTGAAGCCTTGGACCAAATGGAGCTAACAGATATAAATATAGAACATTTCATTCCAGAGCTAAAGAATACACCTTCTTCTCAGCACCTCATGGTACCTTCTCCAAGATCGACCATATAAATGGTCACAAATCAGACCTCAACAGATATAAGAAGATAGTACTAATCCCATGCCTGCTATCGGATCACTATGGAATAAGGGTGGTCTTCAACAGCAACAAAAACAACAGAAAACCCACATACACATGGAGGCTGAACAATGCTCTACTCAATGATAAATTAGTCACGGTGGAAATAAAGAAAGAAATCAAAGACTTCTTGAAATTTAATGAAAATGAAGGCGCAACATACCCTAATCTATGGGACACAATGAAAGCAGTGCTAAGAGGAAAATTCATAGCCCTGAGTGCTGCCAAAAAAATGGGAGACAGCATACACTAGCAGCTTAATGGCACACCTGAAAGCCCAGGAACAAAAAGAAGCAAATACACCAAAGAGGAGTAGAAGGCAGGAAATCATCAAACTCAGGGCTGAAATCAATCAAGTAGAAACAAATAAAACCATACAAAGAATCAACAAAACAAGGAGTTGGTTCTTTGAGAAAATCAACAAGATAGATAAGTCCTTAGACAGACTAACCAGAGGGCACAGAGACAGTATCCAAATTAATAAAATCAGAAACGAAAACATAGTAAAAGCAATTTACAGGAAACCGGTAGCCAACATCAATCTGAATGGAGAGAAACTTGAAGCAATCTCACTGAAATCAGGGACCAGACAAGGCTGCCCTCTCTCTCCATATCTTTTCAATATAGTACTTGAAGTTCTAGCTAGAGCAATTAGACAACAAAAGGACATCAAAGGGATACAAATTGGAAAGGAAGAAGTCAAACTATCACTATTTGCAGACGATATCATAGTATACTTAAGCAACCCAAAGAACCCCACCAGAGAACTCCTACAGCTGATAAACAACTTCAGCAAAGTGACCAGATATAAAATCAACTCAAGCAAGTCAGTAGCCTTCCTATACTCAAAGGATAAGCAGGCTGAGAAAGAAGTAAGAGAAATGATACCCTTCAGGATAGCCACAAACCATATAAAGTATCTTGGCGTGACTCTAACCAAACAAGTGAAAGATCTGTATGACAAGAACTTCAAGTCTCTGAAGAAAGAAATTGAAGAAGACCTCAGAAGATGGAAAAATCTGCCATGCTCATGGATTGGCAGGATTAATATAGTAAAAATGAGCATCTTACCAAAAGTAATATACAGATTCAATTCAATCCCCATCAAAATCCCAACTCAATTCTTCATAGAGTTAGAAAGAGCAATACAAAAATTCATCTGGAATAACAGAAAACCCAGAATAGTTAAAACTATTCTCAAGAGTAATAGAACCTCTGGGGGAATCCGTATCCCGGACCTCAAGCTGTACTACAGAGCAATAGTGTTAAAAACCGCATGGTATTGGTACAGTGACAGGCATGTAGATCAATGGAACAGAATTGAAGACCCAGAAATGAATCCACACTCCTATGGTCACTTGATCTTTGACAAAGGAGCTAAAACCATCCAGTGGAAAAAAGATAGCCTTTTCAACAAATGGTGCTGGCTCAGCTGGAGGTCAACATGCAGAAGAATGCAAATTGACCCATTCTTATTTCCTTGCACTAAGCTCAATTCTAAGTGGATCAAGGGTCTCCACATAAAACCAGACACACTGAAACTAATAGAAGGGAAACTAGGGAAGAACCTTGAACATATGGGCACAGGGGAGAACTTCCTGAACAGAACTCCAATAGCTTATGCTCTAAGATCAAGAATAGACAAATGGGACCTCATTAAATTACAAAGATTTTGCAAGGCAAAAGACACTGTCAATAAGACAAAGCGGCAACCAACTAACTGGGAAATGATCTTTACCAACCTTACATCCGACAGAGGGCTAATATCCAATATATACAAAGAACTCAAGAAGTTAAACTCCAGAGAGGCAAGTAACCCTATTAAAAAATGGGGTACAGAGCTACACAAAGAGTTCTCACTTGAAGAATATCTAATGGCTGAGAAGCACCTAAAGAGATGTTCATCATCCTTAGTCATTAGGGAAATGCAAATCAAAACAACCCTGAGATTCCATCTCACACCAGTCAGGATGGCTAAGATCAAAAACACAGGAGACAGCAATTGTTGGTGAGGATGTGGAGAAAGAGGAACACTCCTCCACTGCTGGTGGAATTGGAAGCTGGTACAACCACTCTGGAAAGCAGTCTGGCGGTTCCTCAGAAAACTGGGCATGACTCTCCCAGAGGATCCGGCTATACCACTCCTGGGCATATACCCAGAGGCTTTATCTGCATGCAGTAAGGACACATGCTCCACTATGTTCATAGAAGCCTTATTTATAATAGCCAGAAGCTTGAAAGAACCCAGATGTCCCTCAACGGAGGAATGGATTCAGAAGATGTGCTATATCTACACAATGGAATACTACTCTGCAATTAAAAACAATGAATTCACGAAATTCCTAGGCAAATGGTCAGAACTTGAAAATATCATCCTCAGTGAGGTAACCCAATCACAAAAGAACACACATGGTATGCAGTCACTGATAAGGGGATATTAACCCAGAATCTCGGAATACCCTAGACACAATCCGCATATCAATAGATTTCTAAGAAGATGGAAGGAGAGACCCCTGGTCCTGGAAAGACTGGATGTAGGGGCACGCCAGGACAGAGTAACGAGAGGGGCTTGAATGGAGAAAAGAGGGAGGGAAGGGGGCTTATGGGACTTTCAGGGAGGGAGGAAACGGGAAAGGGGAAATGATTTGGAATGTAAATTAAAAAAAAAAAAGAAACAATGTTAAAATTTATCCCTAGGGCTGATCTGAGGGTTTTTCATTTATCTAATTAGCATGAGCATGTCTTTTGAGAAATATTTGTTCAAGTACTTTGCCAATATATAATTTATTTTCTTGCTATAGATTGAATTCTTTATATGTATCAATATCTATGAATATGCCCTTCTCAGAAATAAAAAAACTTAAAAATATATAAAGATATATTTAGATATAAAGACAATGTGCATGAATCTCACAAGGAAAATGTCAGTCAAAGAAACCAGGTGCAAAAGTCAATCTGAGCAGATGGGTAGCTATGGCTGCCTGCTTGGAAGATTACCTCCAGCCTTCCATGAATATAAAACCTTGAGTTTTGTTCCCATAGCTGCAGAGAACTATTACAATGATCTGAGAATAGCCATTTCATACTCAAATATTTTAAGTAAGAAAGGTATCTACTTCGGAACTAAGTTAAAATTGAAGTTTTCTTTTGTTCTAATATAATAAAAATGTTTTCCATGGGGGAAAAAAAAAGAATGTAGACGGGACCAGGGGAGGATCACAGGGGTACCAAAAATCATATCAACTAATGGGATGACTAAAAAGAGGTTTGTATGAGATTACCATAGAAGAAGTCTTTCAACTTGAAATGCTCAGATGAGTTGGGAACAAGATCTGACTGCACTTGCTGCTTTAGCTCAGGACCCAGCACACTAGCTTTCCACTCATAACAACATGTCTCTACTGAAATTAAACTGTTCAAACTCAGTGAGAAGTGGATTTGAACAGCCCCACAGTACCACAGGTGAAGAGTCACAGCAAATGACAAACACGTTTTAATTAAGCACAGAAGTCAATGATCTCAAACTGAGTCTCAGAGAAATCCAAGCCCCAGGCATGAGCTACAGAGGCAAGGCTGAGGACATGCCTTACCTTCCCAAGCTTGTTCAAGGCAAAATAGTTTGAATAAAGCAAGGAATTTTTACTATATGAAATAAATCTGTTGTGTTATTTTAAAAGGTGGTATGTGTGCTTGTGTGTGTGTGTCTGTCTGTATTCTTTAAAAAATTGAAGCAAAGAATTATCACTGATGAACTGATTTCATTTAGCTATATTTACTCTTAGTTTATATGAAAGATAGTAACCTATTACCCCAATACCTAGGGGTATGTATAGCATTATACAGAAGTATAAAATATACCTCACGAACCAACCATATATGGAGAAGTACTGATAATTATGAGTCTTTTAAAATTTCTGAAGTATTGACAGTACCATTCTGCTTTCTGTGCTATTCTGTCTGACACCAGATGAACAACACACAGGAAAATGTGACCATGCTAATGGTATTCTATAAAACAGTCTACTATGTAGAAGCTGGACCTTGGAATATGATTTAAACACAAAGGTTGACTATATATCTGAAAGCCTTTAAAACTTCAAAGTTATCTTATTTCAGCACATAACAGGGTTTAGGGTGGTACATTTTCAGGCTGCCATGGTATCCTGATGTGGTTTTCTTCTTTTTCACTGCCACCATTTGGCAAAGACTCTTTACACAGAGATATAAAAATGCCCCTTCCCTGAAGTGCTCAGCCTGCACTGGATATCCCTTTTCATAGTTTACATTCAAATATTCACTGAAAAGATCTTACCTATGAAGACATTATCTAGGATCATGGACCATTTACCATCAAACTGATATTCAACACTGGTTCAGTGAAGATGATGATAATCTATTTCTTAGGTATTCAAAATAATTTATACAGAGCAGCATCATAAGAAAGTGAAAATCATGCACCTGACTAAACATTTGGATTGGTTAAAATGCTAGCTATAAAATTCACTAAGTGACACAAGGGAGGAAAATTCATAAGGGCCAATTATGCATGATATACTATAGGTGATTACAAGAACTGATTAATATTTCTGAATTATTAACTCTGACAGTGCAATCATTTTCTTCTTATCTCTTCTGTTGACACCAGATGTTTAATACAGAGTCAAATGTATTCATATGTATGGCTAGCAAACATAAATTATGTGGTATCTTTGTGATAGTATAAAGACATGCATAACACATAAGACAAACAGAATTTTCACTAGCTTGAAGTAGGTGAGTCTCCTAAGAAGAGTATGGGCAAGAGAAAATGTTCTATGACAAAAGGATTGTATTTTATCTCTCACATAATGGAATGTGTCACTTTTATAAATTGGTATTATTAGTTGTGGAGGTGATGTGATCAGACTTTACCTCAGAAACTGAAATTTTAGTCACTATCAGCTCTGTTCAGTGCAATTCCTTAATGAGACTAGTTAAGGTTTATTTAGCTCTTTCAATATATGAAACACTCTACAGAGATTAACTTAATAATTATAACACCTCTGTGAAGTGAGAGCTTTTATCTCCATTTTGATGATATTTCTCCCCATAGGGCCTAGGAAAGTTAAATACCCTGACTGATGCTGTATAGGGATTAAGAAACGCAGATAGTAACTGAAATTTGAGTCTTAGAGATGTGGCTTCTGTACTGACATTAAAGCACTCATAATATCTTTCCTGCTGCCAGTCAGTCTCCAACCATTGATCTTTGGATTATCATAACCTCAAATCCAACTATAGTTTAAAATAAAACACTGTTGGTTACTGCCAATGTATATGTGCCACTACTGCACCCTTATCCCTACACAAAGAACTATAGATAACTGAGAAAAGCTGGGAATGGGAGGGATGGTCATTCCCAAGCAAGAGCACAGCAATCGGTGTCTAGTGTCAAGCAGCAGACCCTTAAAACATACATTCATGTAACATTATACTAACTGAGTAGGTTATACTTAGGAATATATGCATGCAATAATGATTAGAGAAATAAGAGGCTGCAAATTTGAAGGGGAGCATGGAGAGGTCTATGACAAGGTTTGGAGAGAAAAGGGGGGAAAGGAGAAAAGCTGCAATTATATTACAATCCCCCAAATAAAATAAACTAAATAAATGAAAAGCTATGGTTTTAGCTGACAGACAACAGTTTTCTTCTGACAGATGAAAAAATGCTGCATCCTTAAAATACAGGTGGATATTCTGTGTGCTTTACAGGTGGATATTGTGTATGCTTTAATCTTTTAAGTTTGTGCCTTATTAGCATAAATGAAATCATCATCCAGGTAAAACAAATCTCTCATTTATTATTACAGATTCAATTCTCCTGCTACTTAAAGGTAGCTTGTTCAATCACATAATTTTCATTTTGAAAGAACTCAAGAAACCATGGAAACAAATTGCTGAGACCAGAGATGTCAAAAAGACATCAAAGAGGACTCTGATTGTGTCAGCATTTTTTTTTCTTAAAATGAAAGTAAAAACTCCAAAGAACTCAAATTTGTTCATACAAAAAAGTCATCCAAGTTCTATGGTTTACAACTATCTAATATTTTCAAATTTATGAACCCAGTTTTAGATAGATAAGTAACATTGTATCTTATTGAAATGTATTAAAGAGAACAAAAATATCTGATATTTATGATGAAATAATAGTGTAGCAAGATGTTTTAGTGTAGTTTAAATGGTATCAACAGCAGTCATCAGAATTACAAACAAGGGTAAAGCAAGGGGAGAGAGCAGTGGCAACCTACTAATGAACAAAACAGGTCTTCTGAACAAGACCTGGCAGATTTTTCTCAGAATAAAAATATTCATCCCTCACCCTCTGTGTCATCATGGTCAGTAAAAGACAAACTTCAATATCGTGAATGCGCGCACGTGTGTGTGTGTGTGTGTGTGTGTGTGTGTGTGTGTGTGTGTATTTAGAGGCTAACAGTTGATACTAGATAACCAATACAAATTAGTTCATCCTTTTTGAAATGAAGACAAGAATCCAGCATTATCTGCTTGAGGTAGGACTGCTGCGCAAAGCAGCATGGAACTGTCCGTACCCACTGTCACTGAGAAGAGTCTGTTCCTTACAGAGTTGTGGAAACAGAGAAGGAATTGTTAGGCTCAAACAAGACAAGAAAATGAGAAGTCAGTTTGGAACAAGTCTGACTGCAGTCTTCCTTGTCAGTCATTATGATAGATTCTGCAATTTGCATTTAGATTTGGATGTTGGGAGTGGGAGTGTAACACTGTAGAAGCAACAAGGATAAAGTAATTTTTAAAATAAAAGTCCTAAGAAAAACTCACTTAGCATATACATGAAGAGCAGCCTCTCCACAAAACATTTATTTTCAATATATCTAATAACAAAGTATAGTAGACAGCACCTTGAGAAATCAAAGGAGTAATATTTCATTGGCTTTCAACAAAGCTATATTACTCAATGCTAGTTAAACATTGAATTTACCTATATAACTATAAAACAAACCCAAATGTCTTACTGCATTCTACCTAACTGAACCAGATTTTGTAGAATTGGAGCTTAAATGTTCTTTTTTTTTTACATGTTATACTCCCAATATTGGATGATTTTTATGCCTACTCTGTGTTGAGGAACACAACATAAAAGATTGCTCTAGACATTGTCTGATAAAACTGAAGATCCACATGGAAAATACTTCTGACAAAATTGAAGAAAAATACAGAAAAACGTTAAAATTGAAGATTATCATGGACAATTATACCGACAAAATGGTAGGCACAAAAACATTCCTAAATTGATTGAAAGTGGAACTACAAACACCCCCCCCCACGAAACCAAAGATCTACATGAAAAGCACCTCCAACAAAATCGAAGAAATACACAGAAAAAAAGTTAAAATTAAAGATTATTATGGAAAATAATATAGTCAAAATGGTAGACACAAAAAGCATTACTAAATTGAGAGAGGAGTCACAAATATTTTCTGATAAAATCGAAGATCCACATGAAAAACATCTCTTAGACTATGTTTTTTGTTGGGGAATTGAGTCTATTGATGTTATAAGATATTAAGGAATAGTGATTGTTGCTTCCTGTTATTTTTGATGTTCTTTTTATGTTTAGGAACATTTTTATACCTTCCATTTTGTCTGTATAATTTTCCATATAATAGTCAGTTTTAACATTTTTTCTATATATTTCTTGAATTTTTTCAGGAATATTTTCCTTGTAGATCTTCAATTTTATCAGAAAGTTTATAATTCCATTTTCAAAAAACAGGAATATTTTTATGCCTACCATTTTATCTGTATAATTTTTCCACGTAATAGTCAATCTTAACGTGTTTTTCTATGTATTTCTTCAATTTTATCAGAGATATTTTCCATGTATATTTACACAATGGAATACTACTCAGCAATTAAAAACAATGAATTCATGAAATTCTTAGGTAAATGGGGAACAGGGGGAGGGAAGAGGGCTTATGGGACTTTCGGTGAGGGGGGGAACCTGGAAAGGGGAAATCATTTGGAATGTAAATAAAGAATATAGAAAATAAAAAAAGATTGCTCTATTCACATATATTTCAACAAAGGATAATAAGTTTTCTACTGATTATACTCTAGTAGTTTGAGATTTTATTATTCATTGGTGAGGTACAGTGGTAATCTAGAGGGCTGAAACATCCGCGTAGCCTGAGAAAGAAATTAAAAGCATGCAGACATAACTCAGCTTGCTCTAAAGATGCCTGCAACAGCTGGGATATTATTTGAATTACCTTTGTTCTATAAGAGAGGAAAATGTGTTAGAGAACATGTTTGTACATTTGGTTCTTTGATAAAGTGAAGAGAATATTATCTTACTACTTTGGATGTTTGATGGGGTTAAAAAAGTGTATAGAATTTAGAAATTGGCATAAATGAAGAATGCAGTTTGAAATAAAGGTCTTTTCAATGTAGAAAAAAACAGTGGCTACTACAAGGGGAAGCAGTGAATTCTTTATATAGAAAAACTTTTAAATTCTTCACTGTCTGTAAACTATATGTTTTTACATTATCTCACTCATTGACAAATTTGAGATTTGCAAATGTATTCACAAATTTTATTGCTTCTTTTATCTGAGAACTTGAAGGATGTTATATTGTAAATTATTATTTTGAAATTTAGAGTTTGAGAAGATGCGGAATATTTGCTATGCTGTAGTCAAATGTAAGTATTTTCAATTCTCATCTAAACTTGTCTCAAAAAAGTTGGTGATATGGCTCAGAGAATAAAGAGATTGCCTCACAAGCATTGGGCCGGAATTTGGGCACCCATATAAATGCTAGGTAGGCATAATGGTCTTTATATAAAACTAGCAATTCAGAAGCACAAACAGGAGATCTCTGGAGCAAATTATCCAGGTAGATTAGCCAAATCAGCAAATCTATCTCAGAAAATGAGGTAAGAAACAATTGAGGAAGATGCCCAACATCAACTTCTGGCCTCCATATCTATCTACAAACATTTACATGCACACCTGAACAAATATGTGTCCAGATATTTAAACACACACACAGATACACACACACACACACACACACTTCAAAAACATTAAACTAAGAAAAAGTTGAAACATCTGGAAAAATGTTTCACAAAAAGGCCATATATGAAATGAAAATACTTTTGGTTTTAGTCGTGCACATACTCACATACTGTCGATTGTGCTCAGCATTCAAATTCCAAATGTTTCTTCATTCATGATACTGTCAGAGATTTGTGTGCCTTGAGCATCCTGAATGGGTGTATCAATTTGCTTGGTACATATTTCATGAGAGAGACAAGATTCCTGAGTTCAATGTCCCAGCTGCAGCACATGCCCACTGATTGTATAACATCCATTTAGAACTGTTCATATTACTTCCAAAGGACTTGGCAGGACAAAGATCATCAACATAAGCATATAGCACATATCTTTGAGGTCTTGGGAGCATAAAGCCTTGTCTCTGGTCCTTTGTCTGAATCTATGAAATAGTTACAATTTAAAACATCAGGGATAAGTGGAGAAAAATAATAACCCAGAGGCTGATATTCATTGAACATGACTCCCAAGGTCATCTAACTTTTTAACATTGTAGTACGGTTTTAGTTACGGTTTCTATTGTTGCAACAAAACACTATGGTCAATAAGCAAGTTGGGGAGGGAAAGGGTTTATTAACTTACACTTCCACATTGCTTCCTTCCACAAAGGAATTCAGGACAAGAACTCAAACAGGGCAGGAACCTGAAGGCAGGAGCTGACGTAGAAGCCATGGAAGAGTGCTGCTTACTGGATCCTGCTTATGACTTGGTTATCCTTTTTTTCTTATAGAAGAAGATCCACTAGTACAGGAATGGCACCACCCACAATGGGCACAATGGGCACCACCAACTTCTCCCCTGTTGGGAAACGCTGCAAATTAAGGTCGAGGTCTATCATGTCTGGAGAGCTTGCCTGAGCTCAGCACAAAACAGAAAACTCCCTTATCCAGCCCCTACCCAAACCCTCAACCTGAGGAATTTCATGTAATCCTTGGCTGAATTATAGGTTCAACTTCCTGGACCAAGTCTCCATGTAAATGAGGTATAGCCCCAGAGCCTTAAACCTCAACCAATGAAACTTTACCCTAAGAAAAACCTCTTCCTGCTTTTCAACTTTCCAAGGTTTTTACAGTCTTTGTTCACCCTGAATAGAGACCACACTGTTTCATTAAATACTATCTGACAGAGCTTTTCATTGAATGCCATCTAAAAGAGGTGTAGCACTGAAGAGATGGAGCACTGAATCTTAAGACAAAGTCTGTTCCAGAACTCACTGCTGGACAAAAATCTTGCTAATCAACCTGTTCCAGACTTCGATTCATCCTTTCATGCCCGGTAACCTTGGAACCCTGCTCTGTTCCATCCTTCTCCAGGTAGTGTGCAGCAGCACCTGGACATAAGTGAAGAAGTGAAAATCGAAAACATACTCCCCCAATGACCATTAATAGAGGAAATGCCCTATAGAGGGATCTCATGGATCCATTTCAACTAAGGATCCTTCCTCTCTGATGACTCTTAACTTGTGTCAAGTTGATATAGAAATATAGCCAGTACAGACACTATGTTGCTATCTGTAGCATTCACATCCTAGGACTATGCAATAAAGTCACTAAAACAAATGCAGCAGAAATATATAAATAAACAATAGAAACTCTTGGGTTTTAAATAAATTTAGAATTTTGTGTTGCGCTACCTCCATAGTTATCCTGTGCTGCAGGACATGCAGCCCACTGGCCATAGGTTAGACAGCCCTGTACAAAGATAGCATTGTATCTGACTTGGATACTGTAATGCTTTCCTCTTTGGTTTAGAATAATTCTTCTGAATGTATGCTTGATTGTGTGTCTTCTGTATAAAACGTTTTCTTGAATTCTTATCTTAGTCTAAATCATACCACTCATCATTAAACGTTGTGCATTTATTTTTTAATTGTTTTTCCTTTAGTCCTTGTAACTAACTTTGTTCATGATCTATCTCCCTCACTAAGATCTAAGATCGATGAAGGAAGGAAATTTGTTACATCTGGGACAATATTTAGTATATAGTATATAATGGCAACAAATACATGATACATTAACAGGTAAACAGAACTGTGAAAGTAATCAAAGAATTACTGAATATAAAAGAATAAGCTTACCCAATATCCTAACCAACTGAAGCAAAAAACTGATTGAGGGATAACAAATAATTGTTTTAGAATCTACTCTGCATGATATATTATCCCTAAATTTTGCCACCTAAACCAAGTTATTATTATTTTTTTTCATTTTAATATTTTATATTTCAGTAGCACAAGAGTCTCAGGCAACCAGGAAAAGGAAAGAAACTTCAGTGGCTGCACACCATGTGTGTTCTTTTGTGATTGGGTTACCTCACTAAGGATCATATTTTCCAGTTCTGACCATTTGCCTAGGAATTTCATGAATTCATTATTTTTAATTGCAGAGTAGTACCTCCATATAAAACCAGACACACTGAAACTAATAGAAAAGAAACTAGGGAAGAACCTTGAACCCATGGGCACAGGGGAAAATTTCCCGAACAGAACACTAATAGCTTATGCTCTAAGATCAAGAATTGACAAATGGAACCTCATAAAATTACAAAGTTTCTGTCAGGCAAAGGACACTATCAAAAGGACAAAGCGGCAGCCAACAAATTGGGGAAAGATCTTTACCAACCCTACATCTGACAGAGGTCTAATATCCAATATATACAAAGAACTCTAGAAGTTAGACTCCAGAGAACCAAATAACCCTATTCAAAAATGGGGTACAGAGCTAAACAAAGAATTTTCACCTGAAGAATATCTCGAATGACTGAGAAGCACCTAAAGAAATGTTCAACATCCTTAGACATTAGGGAAATGCAAATCAAAACAACCCTGAGATTCCACCTCACACCAGTCAGAATGGCTAAGATCAAAAACACAGGAGACAGCAGTTGTTGGCGAGGATATGGAGAAAGAGGAACACTCCTCCACTGCTGGTGGGATTATTGCAAGCTTGTACAACCACTCTGGAAAGCAGTCTGGTGGTTCCTCAGAAAACTGGGCATGACACTTCCAGAGGATCCTGTTATACCACTCCTGGGCATATACCCAGAGGCCTCCCCGGCATGCAATAAGGACACATGCTCCACTATGTTCATAGCAGCCTTATTTATAATAGCCAGAAGCTGGAAAGAACCCAGATGTCCCTCCACAGAGGAATGGATACAGAAGTCGTGGTATATTTACACAATGGAATAGGTTTTACCTTCTACTGAGATCTAATATTTTTCACTCTAGTCTCAGATGTGATACATATCCCCTAAAAACTATCTGATGTCTGAATGCCTTCTCTCTTCCTCTCACCAAATCACATGTCTGACTTAGCCTGAATTTTCTCAGTGGTGAATTCAAATATTTCAGTACTTGAGAAGTCAAATTAACACATTGGCATCTTGATTTACATATTTGTATCTTGTAACTTTATTCAGTGTGAATCTATTCTAGACAATCTAATCTATTCTAGGCTTCATACAATCACATTTTCCACATTCAAAGCCAGAACCCATAGACCACAATGACTACTGCTTGGTGATATGGTAGACCAGTAGGCTACCTCTTAATGTATCACAAGTTCATATATAACCAATACGTCATAGTATATTCTATATATGTTAGGTCAGAAGACAACCTCTTACAGACAAAAAAAAGCCACAGAAGGCTAATGAATTTATCAAAAGATCATGCAGTCAGTGGTAGATTATCTCTTCATATCCTTTATTGTTTGAAAATTTAATATCAAACGCACAAGAAAACAAGCACTAAGTGAGACATGTTGGTACATGTCATAATCCTAATTTCAGAGGTGTAGACAAGAGCCCACTCTGGGTGGAATTAGATCTTGTTTCAAGAATTCATAGGAAAAAAAATTGGTTACAGATGTTTTTCTTCAACAAATCCAGCATAAGCAATGACTTCAGCTTTCATTTTACACACATAAGCTATCTTATAACTTATTATATAATATACATACCTTTGAAGCCCAAAACTTTTACTAATAACTACATTGAAACTAATTATAATTTCAAATTTACTTGTTATTTACAAAAGAACATTAAATAGAAAGAAAAGATGCTATGTTTTCATTGAAACCAATGCTTTTAGGTGAAGTTAAAAAAAAATATTTGCTGAATCTGTTTGTCCTATAGTCTGCTAGTGTGAAGTCTGGAAAACAGTAGTTTTGTAGCAATTTAAGTTGGCAGACATTTTTCTATTGTTTACTTAGATGTAGTAAAATAGAATCTCAGCACAGGTGAGGCCAGTGTTCATCTTAAGTTTTAACCTACTGGTGCTGGGAAAGAGTCTGACAAACAAACTGCATGTTACTAAGAAGCTGTTAGAATTTATCCCATGGTCTAGAATGTTCAACTGTTAGAGTGGTAAGGAGTGTGGATTTCCTGGATGGAGTGTACGAAGTCATAAAATGATTCATTGTTTATTGTTCATATGATTATTTAGTGTTCTGTGAATCATTTATTTTAAAAGATTTACAGAGCTGGGAAACATACCCCAAACCTGATCACCTCAGAATCCTGGGAACCCATGTAAAAGCTGTAGACTTGGTAAATCAGGCTCTGTAATCTCAGCCTCTACAGGGAGATAGGAGAGAGAGAGAGAGAGAGAGAGAGAGAGAGAGAGAGAGAAATCTCCACTAATTTCCAAGCTTATAACCTTGGTTTATTCAGCAGTAAAGAGACCCAGTCTCAAAGAAAGGTTGAGACCAACACCCAAAGGATGCTATCTGAACTCAACACATGTATGGTGTCATGCTCATGCCTAAATTTATATATACAAGTGGACACACACACATACATACATACACACACATACATACATACACACACATGCCTTTACTAGGCTACTACAAAGTAAATTTTATGAAAACATAATTTTATGAAAATTAAAAGAATCACATAGAATCCTAACATCTACAGATCCACAGTGGTCATCAATTACTGACAAGTCTGTGTTGGACATCTCATACAAACTTACAGGAATACTCTCATTACCTATTTTATCTCGTCTTTTAATGAGATTGTAAATGTATCCCTTAAATGACACTATTTTAATAGGGGTTCCACTTCCATCAGGGTGAGGTAAGACACGTATAGAAGTACACGTTTGTCAGACATAGCTCACTTTTGGATAGGACCTTTTCCTCCTAAGTCTGTCTGGCAGTTTACTGTGTGGCATCATTTTTATTTGGAGTTCAGTATGCTTTTTATCTTCAATTTTTCTTCACTTAATTCCATTAACCTGCCAGATCTAGCATACACCTCATGAACTAAGTAATTGACACATATAAATTAAATATGTCTTTACATCCTTTCCTCAAATGAAAGTTGTTGTTTTTTTTTTTAAAAAAAAAACTCACTGCTTTTTAGTTAGTAGTACAAGATTACGTGAAAATGCTCAGACCCAGACATAGCAAGACTCCTCAGTGAGAGCCCCTTTACTAGTACATATATTTCACTTTGTCAGGGAGATGCAAGGAGTATTTACACCAGTGACTCTCAGAACAGTTTGCAATCACACTGTGGGATTGCAAGCCCAAGCTGTCCATATTTAGCCAAATATACACAGAATGACTGTTCCTCGAAACTAACCGGGAAAGGGTCTCATTTTCTTTGTTCTAAAAAGGAAAACCTTTTTCTACAGAATATCCAATGGTTTGTGAAAATCAGGGGGGAAACCCTGAGAAAAATACATAAAAATTAACTGTGCTTCTTATATAAATCAAATAACCCCTTTGCAAGGATCAACTGCACAGTATAAACAAACATCTTTATATCTTCCTCTCAATGGCCCTTGGCAAGGATCTGCATTCCAGTTCATGAGGATGAGTTGTCTAGCTGGGAAAGCAGCTCATTTTATTCCCTAGGGGCCACTCTGGAAGAGCAGTGTGGGGTTGGCTTTCTTTTCATGACTACTAATTATGACCTGGAAGACTGGGAAAAGCTTTTTCCAGGAAATCCAAAGAAATGTGCTGTGCAAAGTCTGCTTAAATGGAGGCCCACTTTGCTGAGAATTCTTCCCTTATTCTGAGCATGTTGCATCTTTCTTCTCTTCTTCTTCTTCTTCTTCTTCTTCTTCTTCTTCTTCTTCTTCTTCTTCTTCTTCTTCTTCTTCTTCTTCTTCTTCTTCTTCTTCTTCTTCTATTTTGGTTTTTGAGACAAGGTTTCTCTATGTAGCCCTGGCTGTCCTGGAACTCACTCAGAAATCTGCCTGCCTCTGCCTCCTGAGTGCTGGGATTAAAGTCATGCACCACCACTTCCCAGCTATGTTGCTTCTTTCTTAACTTATTGCCTGTGCTTTACATGTGCACAATTTTTCCCATAAACGGGGGGAGGGTGTCAATGTTACTGCAGTAATTAATCTTAGTAATTATTCTTGCCTTATGTCATTCATATATAAATAAATCATTAAAATCTGGGACAGGGCAAGAGGATGAAGAAATACCACCTCTACCCTAGTATAGGAAGACCTGTTGCCCAGCTGTTCATAGTCATGTCAGATGTGAACTACAGTTCTCAATTCCTCCAAAAGCTGGCCCTGACTTCAGAAGATGTTCTCCTGAGCACAGGATCTGGAGGCAGCACACACTCAGTGATGATATGAGCTTAGAGTATAAAGACTTGGCTAATGTCATTCTAGGAAGAATACTCTGACATATATCTTTATCGAACATTCCCAGTTTGTTGACTTAGACCTTTGGTCTTAGATGGCAGTCAAACATTCAGCCAAAGCTACCTTTTCCATATTTCTTAATTCATTCAAAATATCCTGTGTCCCAGAGTCTTAGAACCAGCATCTACTGGGTAAGCTTGTGGTTTATTTTATCTCTTCACTTTGACAGGGTTGCAACATAAGTGTGATGGTTTGTATATGCTTGTCCCAGGGAGTGGCACTATTAGAAGGTGTGGCCTTGTTGGAGGAAGTGTGTCACTGTAGGGTTGGGCTTAGAGATCTTCCTCTTAGATGCCTGAAGATGCCCAGTCTGTTCCTGGTTTCCTTTGGATAAAGGTGTAGAACCCTCAGCTCCTCCTGCACCATGCCTGCCTGGATGTTGCCATGCTTCTGCCTTGATGACAATGGACTAAACCTCTGAACCTGTAAGCCAGCCCCAAGTAAATGTCTTTTATAAAACTTGCATTGGTCACTGGTGTCTGTTCACAGCAGTAAAACGAAAACTAATACAATAAGTTATATGGGTAAATTGCTACATGCCATTTGTAAATGGTGAAAGTTGAAAGCAGGAGAGAATGGTGCCTTATCTCAGACTGAAGGATGTTTATGCCAAGTTTCATGCCAAACACCCTGGGTTTACCCTTTGCCTCTGTAACAGGAAGACGGGGAAATTGGAACAGTAGAGCACTGCAAACAATATTTGCTCTCAAAACCAAGTAAAAGGTAAATCATTTCCTGGGAAGTTTGAATGACTGTTGTGGAAATAAGAAGCAATCTACGGAGAGAAACCTCTGTGTTCACAGCTCTGAGCTGGGCATATCAACATGAGTCTCAGTACTCATTGTATGACCTCCTGGTGCTGTTCTGTACTTCAAAGTCTTATGGAAAATGATGTTATGATACACTTGGGATTCTTTAAATATTTCATTAGTTAGTGTGTGTGAGTGCATGCGTGTGTATTTTATAGCATGCACTCTAATCCCCCTCATCTCCCTATGCCTTTGTACCCACACTTTGCCCTTCCAACCTTCTCCACAATGGAAAAAGAAGCATCATTGTGTGAGTTGTAGTGTGTGTGCCACAGTGAGTCTTAGAGTATACCCTTATGTCCATACTTCTTCAGTTACAAATGTTCATGGCAATGAGTCATTGGTCTGATTCAAAGACTCTGGCTTCTGGTACACTGTCCTATTGTCCTGTGTTGAGATTCTGCAACTTTGGATCTGTAGGACCAGCCCCTTCCCCTTCATGTCTTACAGCAGTTCTTCATATATGCTTAATAAACTCATTTATTCAAAATGGAAAATACAGCTACTATAGATCACTCTCCATATAGAAAAAAAATTTTTCCTGCAGCCTCAAAACTAAAGATTGGGACCAATGTCTAGAATCAAGAGGTTATCAATCTACAATTGGAACAAGGGATTTCCTCTACTTTTATTTCTTTTCAAAATAACCTTCTATAGCCTACTACTCCTGGTGGCAGAGATGGGAGGAGGATGTACCAGGACCACTTTTTTCCGTTTCAGTGAGAGAGTGAAGTCCATCCTCATCTTAAACCAAACTTGGGACTGAGATAACTATTCATAGAGGTTTGGGATTATTTTTTACAAGAAAATAATTACAACTTATTCTCAAACTAATTTGTTATTATGTTTGTTTATGAAGGAGAATAATGTAAGATGGAAAGAGATAAGAGAAACAGATTTGAGCTGCTAGAAGTATGTTTATAGGTCAAAAGTCAAGTGAGTGTAATTCTTTGACCACACTTGGTCACTTAAAGAGGCAACTATAGGAGGGAAATTAACTAAATAAACTGCCAGAAAGGGGTCTGTGAGCAGAGACAACATTAAAATACACATTCTGCATAAAGGACCACACAGTAGACAAATTTTGTCCTGTTTTCCCTGAAGAAATAAATTTGAGAGCTCAAATGGACATTTAAACATTTCCCATGCACAGACATTGCAGGTCCCACAGTACTATTCAACACACACAAACACACAGACATATGCACACAGACACACAGACACAGACACACACACACACAGACACACACACAAACACACAGACATATGCACACAGACACACAGACACACAGACACAGACACACACACACACACACACACACACAGACACACACACACACACAGACATATGCACACAGACACACACACACACAGACATATGCACACAGACACAGACACACACACACACACAGACACACACACAGACACACACACACACACAGACACACACACACACAGACATATGCACACAGACACACAGACACACACACACAGACACACACACACACAGACACACACACACACACAGACACACACACACACAGACACACACAGACACACACACAGACACACACACACAGACACACACACAGACACACACACACACAGACACACACACACACACACAGACACACACACACACACAGACACACACACAGACACAGACACACACACACACACAGACACACACACACACACAGACACACACACAGACACACACACACAGACACAGACACACACACACACACACACTATGCAGCAGCTGAGTTGCATTTTTCTGTTTGGCTTTGTTGTTGTCTCAACCCTGGAGGGTAAAGAACTTAGAAGGCATTGGGATGAAGAGAGTAAGGAGGGTTGTCCTATAGGCATGACTTCTCTCTCCCTATTCATGTCCCTCAACAGAAGCCTGGTGGACACAGGGGAGAGGTTAGAAGAAAGGGGAATATTAACCTGATATAAGACAAAGGTTTAAAATGGATTAACTGAACTGAAACTTTTATGCCTAAAAGTAACAAATGGCCTATTAGGTTTGTGAGAAATGCTGACAGAAGACCTGAAAGGGGGGTTTAAAACACAACAGCTTCAGAAAGCAATGGGAAGGAATTAGGCCCTTTACTATTTATACCTCAATGAATTATTGTTCTTCAGACTCTCTTTGCATACTAGTAGGCAACAGTTTCAGAATGTTTTCATGCTGAATGGCAATGCTTTCTTTTTATTGAGCTATGATTAAAGAATTAGGATTCCTAATTTTATCCTTAGAAACTCTCTTAATGTATGAAAATAGACTCTGGAGAAAAAATACTTTTAGATAAAATTATAATAAATGAAAGATATTCTCATTGAAGGAACTTTTCTTTTTGCCCATGACCAAAGGGTATAAGGAATGTATCAAATGAGCTGAAATCAACTTTGATTGGCCTTCACTGTGAAACTTTGTGCAGTGTATAGTGTGAAGCACTGTACATTATATCACAGACAGTGTACAGTGTACAGGCCATTGTTCCTGCTTCCTAGTAGCATCAGGCATCAGACATCAGTTTTCTGATGCATTCTCCTATATAACTTTCCAGGATATCAATCACACTAATTTACCTTCAGCACCTCACTTATTCACCCAGCATCTCCCAAACCCTCACCTGCTTTGAACCTGCTCCTGTTCATTATGACCCTGGTTTTCGAAATGTATCATTCAACCCTGTTCTAACCTATGATCATGCCAGAATTGGGATCCTACTTGTATCTAGGAAAAGAATAGAAAAGTTAATGTTAAATCAAAAAATAAATGTTTCCACAAGCAGATCCAAAGGCAACCACTGACCCATAGAGCCCTTTCTCTTTGTATCTGATGGAGATGCTATGTTAAACGATTTGGGGATTACTTTATGGGAGGTTGGGGTGGTATGGAGATAGGTGTTGTCACAAAAGCTGTCTATGTCCCTCCTTCTCAATTGTGAGCCTGCAGTCTTGAATACCATGCCAAAGTAACCTCTTTGTCCTTTATATTCAATGTTAGCATGGGCCATGGACTTCTACATGATTTCTTTTGACAGCACAGACCAGGAACAACCACATGATCTCCAGAATCAGAACATGCCACAGACAAATAAAGGACCAAGTAGAAAAGAACACCTACCTCAGATCATATAATAGTCAAAAGTCTAGGTATAGAAGATAAAGAAAGGACTTTGAAAGTCGAAAAAGAAAGAGACCAAGTCAAATATAAAGTGAGGCACATCAGAATACCTGCTGATTAGAATATTTAAAATGGAAAATTTAAAATCCATAAGTGGTTGGAGTAATGTTTGAAAAGTTCTGAAAGACTACAGATGCAAGCCCAGAATACAATACCTTCCAAACTATCAGCCAAAATTGAAAGAGGCAAAAAAAATTGTAATTATAAAATCTAGTTAAAGAAATTTGTGTCCATTAGCTCTAAAAAGGGTACCTAAGGGGTACTTGGGACTTGAGAAATGGGTAGGCATATACAGGTTGTGACAGTAAAATGTCAAATTTTAATGACTGAACAAAGAAAATCTAATGAAACAAAAACCAATCATATAACAGGAATCAATATACACAATAACTTTAATAATAACTTTACACACCAAAGGTGTTATTTCCCTACTCAAAAGACACAGACTAACACACTGGGTTAAAGAACTGGAACCCATAATTTTGCTTCCTCCAGAAATGATTAAAAGTTCCTTATAGTGAAAATATAGACAAAAGTAAGCAAATGAAACTAGGGTAGAAATGAGAGTTGTTATTCTATTATATGACAAACAGAATTCAAACCAAAAGTAATTACAAGAAATGAAAAAGGTCACATCATGCTGATAAAAGGATCAATCCCTTAAGTAGATATTACAATCCTATGCAAGTATACTCCAAACTTCAGTGCACCTAACTTCAAAAAGGTAGTACTTATAAACATGAATCAACAAATTAATACCACCTCATTAAAAACAGATCATTTCAATACCACACTACTACCAAATGTCAGATTACTCACAGAAAATAAAAGGAAGGTAGGAAGGAAGGAAGAAAGGAGGGAAGAAAGAAATAATAGAGCAAAATAACATAATAGATAATATGGATCAAAGAGAACATTCCATTCAAACAGTAGAGAATACAGATTCTTTTCAGAGTTCCAAGGAACCTTCAGGGAAATAGACTACATGAGGGTATATAAAATGTTTCTCAACAAATGCATCAAAATTGAAACGATTCCTTGTATCTTATATGACTGCTGTGGACTAAACCTAGTTATCAGTAGCAGTAGAAACTGAAAATGCAAACAGTCATAGAATTGAAGAATTCTACCAAATAAAGAATGGACACTGAATAAATTTAAAAGGTGAAAAAAATTCTAGAACTGGATGAAAATGAAGATATGCTTTAAAGGAGAAGACAAGAACCAACAAAGACAATAAAAACAGTAGATGAGGAGAAATACAATCAAGAACAGAAAAAATGAAATAGTATTGAAAAAAATCAATGAAATGAAGTTAGTTCATTGAAAAAGATAACAAGATTAACAAACCCTTAATCAATTATCCAATAGAGAGAAGACTCAAATTAATAAAAGTATAAATGAGAAAAAAGTAAGAAAACAGATATAAATGAAATCCAAAGGATTATATGACATGCTTTCAAAGTAGTCTACAAATTGAAATATCTGAAAGAAATGGATGGATTTCTTAACACATGTGGCATGTTAAGGAAAAATCAGAAGTTTATAAAATGCATCTTGTCTCCAGATGATTTCACACAATTTGTCCCTAATCCTCAGAGTTAGACTGCATTCCATATCCAGTGTCCTTCTTCAGTCTGGTAAGCCCAGCCCAAGATGTTCCCAACTTGCATGCTTGGGACAGGATGCACATCCTGTGTGCTAGCCCAGCTTGTAACCACTTTATTTCATTCCTTCCATGTCATATCAAACTTACAGGTCAAGACTATACACATCTTGATAAAATCCAACATTCTTTCATGATAAAAGTTCTAGAGAAAGTAAGGCTGGAAGGAACATACATAAACATAAGTAAGGCTATATATTACAAACCAACAGCCAACATTCTCTGAAATGGAGAACAACTTAATGCAATCCCATTAAAACCAGGGATGAAACTGGGCTATCTACCATGTCCACACCTTTTCAACATGGTGCTTGAAGCACTAACTAATGCAATATAGCAAAAGAAGGGAATTAAAGACAAACAAATAGCAAAGGAAATCAGATAATTATTATTTGAAGATATTACATTATACAAATGTGGTTCCCAAAATTCCACCAGACTACTAGAAATGTTCAACAATCTTAGCAAAGTGGTATGATAGAAAATCAGTTTAACAAAATCAATAGTCTTTCCATACACCACCAATAAACAGTGAAAATGTGATCATGGATATACTTTCATTTCCAATAGCTTCAAAGAAAATAAAATATTTAGGAATAAAACTAATGAAGGAAGCAAAAGACCTCTACAGCAAAAATGTTACAATTCTGAAGAAAGAGATTGAGACAAACACTAGGAAACTGAAATGCCATGCTCATGAATAAGAAGAATTAATATGGTGAAAAATAACCATTCTAAGAAAAGTAAATTATAGAGTCAGTGAAATCTCAACAAAAGCTCTAGAACATTATAGCTGACACACAAAAACAAACATGTAGGACAAAAAGAACAAAATAAAACACCCAAACATGAACAAATGTGTACTGACTAGTTTTGTGTGTCCACTTGACACAAGCTAGAGTTATCACAGAAAAAGGAGCCTCCATTGAGGAAATGCCTCCATTAGATCCAGCTGCAAGGCATTTTCTCAATTAGTGATAGAGGAGGGGAAGGGGCTATCGTGAGTGGTACCTTCCCTGTTCCTGGCTTCTATAAGAAAGCAAGCTGAGCAAGTCAGAGAAAGCAAGCCAGTAAGCAGCATTTCTCCTTGGGCTCTGTATCAGCTCCTGTCTTTAGGTTCCTACCCTGTGTGAGTTCAAGTTCTGACTTCCTTTGGTGATGAAGAGCGATGTGGAAGTGTAAGATGAATAATCTCTTTGCTCCCCAATTTGCTTCTTGGTCATGATGTTTTATGCAACAACAGAAACCCTGACTAAGAAAAAAATTTAACTGCAGTTATATGATATTTTAAAAAGATATTGAACATACACTGGAAAAGAGATAGCATCTTCAACAAATGGTACTGGGAAAACTAGATGTCCTAGTGTATACTAATGAAATGAGACCTGTATCTATCACCTCACACAAAGATTTGATCAATGAAAACTAAGAAACTGGAAATGCTGAAATTGCTAAAAGAAAACCTGAACAGTGTCCTCCAAAATACAGGTAGAGGAAAAAACTTTCTGAATAAGATTCATTTGCTGAGTAATTAAGGTCAACACTTGACAAGTGGGACCTCATAGAACTAAAATGATTCTCTACATCTAAGGAAAACTTAAGTGAAGAAAAAGCCCCTCAAAGTGGGAGAGAATCTTTGGCAGTAATGTATCTGATAGAAAATTAGTGGCCAGAATATATAAATAACTCAATAAACAATGGCCCACGTAAAAATGAGCTATGGATCTGGACAGAGGATTCTCAAAACATTTGATAAAAATAGTTAAGAAATATATTTTTTTAAAGTTCTTTAAAAAAACTTTAATCTTTAAAATTAAAAATCTAAAAATCTTTAGCAATTAGGAACATGCAAATCAAAGTAACATTAAATTTTCATCTTACATGAGGCAGAAGAGTAAAGAACATGAAAACTCTGACAACAAATGCTGCCTGTGTTGTAGGGAAAGGAGAACCTACTCATTATTGGAGTGATTGGAAACTAGCTGAGCCACTAGTGTGAAGATCAGTGCGTACAAATACTGACAGAGCTAATATAAATCTACCACATGACCCATCTATACCCCTCCTTGGCATGTGGCCAAAGGACTCAGCACCCTACTCCACAGCTATGTTCACTGTTGCTCTATTCACAATAGCCAGGAAATGGGAAGAATAGAAGTGCCCCTTGCCTGGTGAATGGACAACAAAAATGTGGTATAGAAAAAGTGTTTAAGCTAGAAATTACCATTCTGAGTGAGGTATCCTATATCCAGAATAGGGAAAGCTACATGTGCTCTCTCATATGTGGATGCCAGCTTTGAAACTTTTGATACATGGGCTTAACTTCAAGAATCCACTGAAGCCAAGCAGCTACTAAAAGGTAGCTTTCAAGGGAGAGGAGATAAAAGCCAGATTGGTTGGAGAGAGATAGAAGATAATAGACCAAGAAGCGTTGAGTTGAGTGAAGGATAAGAGGGCAGGGCAGGGCAGGGCAGGGCAAGGGAGAGTATTACAGTGAGGCATAACACTAAAGATCTTTGAAAATGCTGCATGGAAATCTACTTTTGCAGAAGATTTCTAATATATCTACATATACAAATATACAAAATTTTAGATAGAGATAGTTTATAGTGGGGAAACAATGTCCAAGTCAAGACAGCATAGGGTATCACATTAAAAGCCCTTTGTCATGTATATGTTACCTCTTTTCAAGCTGTTTGTCAGTTACATCTCATAGACTCATAAATATTATAAGCTATTGCTATTGTACTTGGTTATCCTCCAGAACTTGTTGGCAAGATGAAGACATTACATACTTCAATCATAGATGATGGATAAATTAAGCTGGTATCAGCTTAGAAGCCTTATTCCCAATTAGTTCGCTTTCAGAGTTCTGAAAAGTATGAAATACACTACGGAAGAAGGAGAGTAATTAAAAGTCTTACCTAGCTGTGAACCCTGTGTACTACAATATGGACTATCCTGGCAAGATATGCTTACTGAAGTAACAATGTCATGAATGATATGTTAGTAACCAACAACTTTCTGGTTTAAGATTCACTACATAATAGGAAATTCATGCCTGGCACTCTTAACTGGGCAAAAATTAAAAATAAATAAATAAATAAATAAATAAATCATTGTCTAAATAGATTACAATCTCTGGAACGAAATCTGCTATTATGCTGTTAAATTGATATAGTACTAAATTGTCTCTCTAAGTACTTTTCTTTATATCTGTAGATTAGTGCATGACAACCTTCATCAGAAAAGCTTCTTTTTGTAGGAAATGATGATTAATGCAGAGACCAATAACTGGTTAACCTACAGAGAATAAGAGACCATAGATTGCTAATCTTGAAAAGGACATTCATTTCACACCCCTTTCTAGCCACAAACCATATTAAGTATCTTGGCGTGACTCTAACCAAACAAGTGAAAGATCTGTATGACAAGAACTTCAAGTCTCAGGGTTCATCTTGGAAAAGGGAATAACAAGATTTTAAGAGCCATATATAATTGATGACTACAGCAAAACAGTGTTTTCTGGGTACAATCAAGAATTTACACACATAAACTCACAGTGGTTTGGACTACAAGCATGAGAACTTAACAAAATCTGGCCAGACAAATCTAAGTATGGATTGGAAAAGGGGTCATAAAGACCAAGGAGCTATTGGCAACTGATAACTGCTAGAAAAGACTGAGTTAGCTTTCTTCAGGAATGTGGTTCCTGGGAGGCTACCCATACTCCACCAGATGGACTATTTCCAGGTATATATTGGTAGCACTGAGTGGACACAATGAACAAAAACAGCAACAACAAAAACAGTTGCAGTTGGGAGGGAATACTGGGAGACATTGGGAGAGTATAAGGGGAGGGAATAAGAAATAAATTCAATAAAAACATATGCATGTCCTAATTTGTTGTTGTTTGTGTTTCATTTTGTTTTATCAACCTGACACAAGCTATGGTGATCTGGGAAAGGGAAGCTCAGTTGTGCAAATGCCTTCTTTAGATGGGCCCACAAACAAGATTGGCCATTTTATTCCTTAATAATTGATGTGGGAGGGCCTGGGTTGTATAAGAAAACAGGCTAAGCAAGCTGTTAAAAGCAAGCAAGTAAATATCATTTTTCTATGTCCATTAGTTCTATTCCCCTTTGAGGTTCCTGCCTTGAATTCCCTTCACGCAGGATTAAACATTGTGAGTTGGACAAATTATTTACTCGATAGGTGGCTTTTGGTCATGGTCTTCATACCAGCAATAGAAACCTAAGACAGTGCTTATATAAAATTCTCAAACAGTAAAATAAATCATATACATCAAACATTTCAATAGGTTTCTTGAAGGAACTATTGAAAGTAAAATTATAAAATATTAACACCGTTTCAGTAAAATAAATGTTTTTAGTTAAACTGAGTTGTGAGTGTGTTTCAGTGCATGCAATATAGGATAGAATCCTCTTAAGTAAGCCTGTTTGGGATCATGCATAATTATCTTATCCTTATGAGATGATATGAAGTCATACAACTAGACAAGTTGGTCTGAGAATTGTACCTTTGAGTCAACTATCCTAAAGAAATGATTGATCTAATAGATATTAGTATGTTCTAACTTCATGTAATTGAGAAAAAATGAATTCCAATTATTGAAATAAAAAGTTTTTCTTTTGTTTTAAAATGTTTTTGTTTTTTAAAGCTCATCATTTTCCCTAATGAAAATTGATTTGTATGTACAATAGAATAATTGACAGAACAATATTGTGTTCAATCAGGACTTTAAAATGCACCATTTGGAGTCATTTAAGAGTGGTAATTAGAAACGCAATGCACTCACCTCCTGAAATGGGGTATGTGTGACCAAGACAATAGGATTATAGCTTATAGGTTTATGGCTGTACTTTGAAGAGAATGATCATCAGAGAACATGGGAGATCAGCAGGAGAAAGCCTGGAATCTTATAAAATGTCGGAAAACTTTAAGAGAAAAAATGCACTCTGGGACTTACCCTTTCATTCCATAATTGAGAAAATTAATGCCTCCGTTGTAAGAGGGTGAAATAGAGTCCCAACAAGGTTGTCAAAACAGATGCTGGATATAGTAGCTACCAGAAAGTTTAACAATCATCTCAGGCTAGCAGCCCTTTCAAATAAATAACCTGAAATAGTTACAGTGTCCTAAGGTTTTGGAACTTCCTAAAAACATAGCCAAAGGGTGTCTGGGGAAAAATAGTATTAACTCTGGGCATAGCTTACTGTTCCACCTGAAGCACCCTAAAGAAAAGTTCCACACATCAAACCACCCACGGTGTACATGGTTAGAGATGCTGAGGTCCTTGTCAGGGCAAGCATTCCCACAGTAGCAGCCACAGTCTGAACTGCCAGCACATATACTCTGTCCTTATAAATGTTCATCCATTCTCTCCCCTGACAAAGCCTGACTCTTGCTTTGAGTATTGTGTGGCCTGAAAGCCCTTATCCAAATCAAATGTCTGAAACTGCGTTGGATCTGTCCAGAAGACAAGTGTCTCAAACTTGATGGTTCCTACTGGTGCAGTTAGTGCAAGAGAACCTTGTAATAAGCCAGTATTTAGAGTGTCTAAGGGAACTATACTGAAGAGAGGCCAAACATTCATTTTAAGAGCAACTTTTCAGGTTATATATGGGAGTCCCTTCTAGCTCTACAACTGTCATCAAGGAAATGAATCCTGAGAGGCAAGAAGGAAAATTTGGCTAAGCCCGACTTAGTTGTTTCTGCTTCAGACCTCTAGAAAATGTGAACCATGTATTTTACTATAAGCATATTTAAACAGGAGAGTAGTTGGGAGGTGGAGTCCTAGTGTAATAAAATTACTGGTGCACAGGAGGCATAATTACACTGAAATTCTACTTAAAGGACATGCCATTTTCCTCCAAGAAGATGGTTTCTAGACATAAGCACCGTGTATTAGCTTAAGAGCCTAGAGAAGGATCTGGTCATACAGAGAATGTAGAGGTCATTTCAATTATTACTGGTCCTGGTTGTGGGAACTTGATATAGCCTGGTCCATCAGATAACACAGATCACCAGGCTGTTAGTCACCTCCTAGTTCATCCTTCTATGTGGAAAAGCAGGTCACACATATTTTCTTTTAAAAAGGCAACACTGTATACTTAACATTAAATTTTTCTGTCAGATTAATCAGTTCATCACTTTGAAATTTAGCCTATCATTAAGTTTTAGAGCATCAACAAGATATAGACCGCCGGGCGGTGGTGGCACACGCCTTTAATCCCAGCGTTTGGGAGGTAGAGGCAGGCGGATTTCTGAGTTCGAGGCTAGCCTGGTCTACAGAGTGAGTTCCAGGATAGCCAGGGCTACACAGAGAAACTCTGCCTCGAAAAACCAAAAAAAAAGAAAAGAAAAAAAAAAAAACCAAGATATAGACTGTTCTTTGGTACATTATAACATGAATGGTCTTTAGTTGAATTCCTAACATAATTATCATTCTTTCCTGAAACCTATGAGCCTGGTCTTCTGATAGTATCTTCTGTTTCTCACTAGAATTGACCTTTAAGCTTTGCCTAAAACACCACAGGCTTTCTGTAGCCCTTCCACTAGCATTTTCTAATTCCTCCTTCACAGAGTTTCCAAAATTTAGGAACTATATGGCCAAACTTTGTGTCAGAAATAATCCCTAGTACTCTGATATGACCTATGTGTAGTAGTTGACTTCTCAAAGCTGATGCCAAGATGCCTGATATACAATGTTAAAGAAAAAAAGCTTTCACAGGCTTAGTTCCATACTTCCTGCTCAGAAATTGTGGGCCCATGGTGAGGCAAAACAAGGCTGAAGACCATGTGGCATGAGGTAAGCTTACCTGTGGCATACAGGATGGAGAAAGTAGTAGCTAGTGTTAAAAAGAAAGATCTGAGAGACAGAAAAAAGAGAGGCCCAGAATAAGATAAAATCCTAAAAATACACCTCCACTTCTAGCAAAGTATTGCCTCCATTAGGTCTCATCTATTAAATGTTTTAGAACTCTTAAAACAGCACCATAGGTAGTAATCAAACTTCCAGTATTTTAGTCTTTTGAGGAGAATACTTCATATCTAAACCCTAACACCCAATAGATAGTCATAGTAACCAAAACTTATTACAAAAATACAAACCAAGAGATAGGACAGAGATACCAGAAATAAACACAAGAAAAGTGAAAATATACATTGGAGGTATAACAACCTAATTTACAAATGGTGCTTTGAATATATTCTGCAAAACACTGGTATTTGACTATTTTCTCTGGTGTTGCACTAAAATCACATTGTGATTATTTAAAGACAATCTCCCCCATAGGCTCATTAAGTTTGATTACTGGTTACCAATTGGTAGAATTCCTTGAGAAGGACTGAGAATGTGTCCCTTATTGAATAAAGTATGTCACTTGGGACAGGCTTTGAAGTTTCAACAGATAAGTTCCATTCCCAGTAAAGAGAAAAAGTAAGGAGAAAGGAGACAGGAGGAGGGGAAGTGAAGATAGGGAAGGATTAGACAGGAATGGAAAGGAGAAAGATGGAAAACAATAGTCTACTGTCTCTAGCTAAAAGACCAGAAAACAGCGAAACTGAAAACTCGAAACACTTTTATGCAACAACCACTGTACTCTAGCTCAGGGTCACAGAAAAAGCATGTTCAATTGTGCTCATGTCTCCAAAGGCCCAGCAAATGTCAGAGCTACTGCTAAGCTCTAGAGAAACACTTCAACATTTCCATATGAAGGCATCAGAAAACACCAAAGAAGAAGCCAAAGTGTTCATCTTCATTAGTTTTAACAAGGGCTCTTTCAACTATATGCTCTACTAAGGCCAGTAGGGTAATATCAGTAGCTGCCACGAACAGTCTCTTCGGCCATCTCTCTCTCTCTCTCTCTCTCTCCCCCCCTCCCCCCAGAGAAATTCCAGGATCAGAATGGCTACACTTGAGCACCACTAAAAAGGATTTCCAAGACCTTCAAGTATCAGTGGAGGGCAACTGGTAACTTAGAGCTTCCAGCATCCAGGGACATATGATGCAAGTCACTGAAAACATCCAAGTTTTTACTGGAAATCATTCATCATTCCAATAATCATAATGATGTCAAGAGGAATAAACAAAATCCAGGACTAAAATAAGAAAAATATGAGAACTACCAGCCATTGTGCAACTACTTCAGTTAGCAACAAAAATACCCTTAGAAAGTATGAAAACAAAAGGATACTCAGATAATAAAACCAGCAAGCTTAAATGAAAAGTTTAGAACTTTGAAACTCAGTAAGCAAAATACTCAACAAATGGGATCAGGACAAAATTAGTGGAATAGAAGAGAGAACAAAAATTTCACTGAATCTAAACAATAGAGAAAAACAATAATTAAAAAAAGTTTACTAAGCTTGTGGGACTACACAGTAAGAGACAGTGACATTCATGTCATTGGAAACCATGAAGGTTAGAAATAAGATGAAAAGCATCCAAGCCTTGACTCATAGATCTCCCAAAAGGTGAAAGACAGGAACCTCCAGAATGAGTACCCCCAGGCAGAACTGGAGCCTTCAGAATGAGTGTCTCCTAGCAGAGTTACAGTGCTAAAGACTAGAAGCAGAAGGACACATTAGCATTGCTTCAGAATAACTATGGATGAAGAAAAAAAACAAATTTCAAAGCAGCATGAAAACAAAAACAATTAATTTACAAGGGAAAAAAATCAATTGGAATGACATAAGACACTATCAGAAACCCTGGAGGATCAGAAGCAAGTGCCAGAGATTTCAGGTGCTAAGAAACAAACAACTTTAACCCAGGATTTTAGTGTTGTTCCCAAGTGTCTCTCAGAAAGGGAAGAAGTCAGATAAAGTATAAGAAATGAGAGATGCTTATTTCCAAAAGGAACCTATAGAAGTTCTCCATAGAACTTTATGAAGCCAGCAGGCTGTCACCTGAGCACAGAGTGACCCAAGAATCTGGGTATATTTTTCTGCAAAAATCATTTCTGATAGCTAAAGAAAACTCCCAGCACTTTTTGGTGTGGTTGTAAATATATTTTGGGTTTATTTTGTTTTCTTGTTTTGGGGGTGTTTGTTGTTGTATTGGGTTTTTGTTGTTTGAAAAAGTATTTAAAGGTTGGGTGAGTAATGACTGGATTGGATCTCAAGGGATTTGGGGGAGGGGAAAATATATTCAAAATATATCTGAGTTTTTAAAACTGTTTTAAATAAGAAAAATATAACAAGAACAATATTATTAAGTAAATGTAAGTTGGGAAAATAAAGTAAATAATATAAAAATTAAGTCAATGATGGATGGAGGGTAAAGGTAAAGAAAAAGTTGGAATTCTGACACTAAATTGTTGCTTTCGGGTTTTTATAAAACACAAACTATATACTCTATAGACAGAACTATGTAAAAGGCTCACATTGTTATAGAAATGCAACAAGCTGTCCACTGGCTGAGATGCTGCAAGGCCAGTAGCATGGCTTCCTCTGAGTCTAAAGGCCTCAGAATCAGAGAAGTCAGAAAGGAGATCTCAATATGAGGACACCAGGTCAGGTTTCTGATGGAGATAGGTGAAGAACTACTGGTGGAAGGCCAAAAGCAAGCAAGCTTACAGTTGTGGCTTTGGAGGCTGGAGTCAAACAGCTCTCAGATGGGGGAAATTAACCTTACTTTCTTTAGCAGTCTCTTCTCTCTTCCAGCCAACCACATGCTGCTCAACCACATCAAGGATCTTCCTCATCTTAGAGAGATGGTAGTTGTCTCTGGAAACATCCTCACAAGCACATCTTAAAACTATTTCCCCAGATTTCTAGGAAGTCCTCAATTCATTCACACTGATGTATTCAGTTAATCATTTCCTGGCATAATGAATCACCAAATTAAATTTGGGGGAACTCATTGATGTTATTACACCAAACACTATCTCTTACACCAAATAGTAACTGGGCAAACAAATAAGGAGTTTAGCCACAATAGCCTATTGTCAATTAAATGCAGGTGTCTCTGTGGCCAGCTGGCCAGCTACTATGAAATAAGCAAATAGGCTCTATACCTCACTTCTGTCTTCTTCAATAGTCCTAGGGCATGTCTTGCTGGTTGTAGAGCTCAGAACATGCTTTGATTTGGGAGTCTCTGAATCAGTGTTGTTTGGTTTTTCTCTTTCATCCTGTTTTTCTTTGTGTAAATAAATGCTATTAAAATTTTTAACAGGTTTAAGAAAATTAACTTTTACTATGAGACTGACAGGTTATCTATAGGCCACTATAAAAGCTATACGTGGTGACATAATAGAAAATAAGTCCATTTAACTCTTAATAGATGAATTGGATTTGAATTATTAAACAAAAAACACATATCAACATAGTGACCCATGCAAATGGTTCACCAATAATTCCACAACAATCTAGAACAATTTAAATATGACAATATAATCAAGTTGCACATAAAGCAGAAATGCTGTATTATAACCTAGATGGGAGAGCAAAGAAAGTTAAAAACTAGCCCTGAAAACATGAGTGTTATAGAAAGATAAAGGAACTAGCCCAAGAGAACACAACAATTCTAAGTGTAGCCAGGCCAGAACTGAATTGAAAAACTGAGTAAATGGAGGGAGAAATGACAAATCTACAACCCTCTCAATGACTGTCTGAGCAACTACACTACCAGTCAGTAGATTAGAACTTGATATCAACAATAAAAGAACTTCTGGGGAAATCACTATCCCTGACCTCAAGCTGTACTACAGAGCAATAGGGATAAAAACTGCATGGTATTGGTACAGTTGATCTTTGACAAGGGTGCTAAAACCATCCAGTTGAAAAATGATAGCCTTTTCAACAAATGGTGCTGGTTCAACTGGCAGTCATCATGTAGAAGGATGCAAATTGATCCATTTTTATCTCCCTCTACAAAGCTCAAGTCCAAGTGGATCAAGGACCTCCACATTACACCAGATACACTGAATCTAATACAAGAGAAAGTGGGAAAAAGTCTCAAACATATGGGCACAGGGAAAAATTTCCTGAAGAGAACACCAATAACTTATGCTCTAAGATCAAGAATTGTCAAATGGGACCTTATAAAATTGCAAAACTTCTGCAAGGCAAAGGACACTGTCAACAGGATAAAATGGCAACCAAAGATTGGGAAAGATTTTTACCAATCCTATATCTGAGAGAGGGCTAATATCCAATCAATATATAAAAAGAATTCAAGAAGTTAGACTCCAGAGAACAAAATAACCCTATTAAAAATGGCAAACATAGCTAAACAGAGAATTCTCAACTGAGGAATACCAAATGGCTGAGAAATTCCTAAAGAAATGTTCAACATCCTGAGTCATCAGGGAAATGCAAATCAAAACAACCTTGAGATTCCACCTCACACCTGTCAAAATGGCTAAGATAAAAAACACAGATAACAGCAGATGCTGGCAAGGATGTGGAGAAAGAGGAACACTCCTCCACTGCTGGTGGGATTGCAAGCTGGTAAAACCACTCTGGAAATCAGTCTGGTGGTTCTTCAGAAAGTTGGACATAGTACTACCTGAGGACCCAGTTGTACCACTCCTGAGCATATACCCAGAAGATGCTCCAACATGTAATAAGGACATTTAAAGAGCCAGGGTGGTTTGAGTAAGAATGGCCCCATAGATTGTTGGTGGTGTCATAAAGTCCTCTAGACAACAAGGTTGATACAAAAGGTTATTGTGGTTTATACTCTTAGAAGTTTAGGTCTAGGCTGGAGGTATTGTTTCTAGGCCTGTGGTAAAGCAGAATCTCAAGACATAAGGATGGGAGGGAGGAGTGTTTCTCTTCATAGTGCAGGAAAGGGGGACAAAAGAAAGGAGGGAGGGAGGGGGAGAGGGAGAGAGAGAGAGAGAGAGAGAGAGAGAGAGAGAGAGAGAGAGAGAGAGAGAGAGAGAGAGAGAGAATGAATGAGAATGGGGGATAAGGAGGGGAGGAGATAGAGGGAGACACTGGTGAGGGGGGGTTGATTAAAACTTTCAAGTTTCAAGGTTCCTGGGTTTTCTGTTATTCCAGATGAATTTTTGAATTGCTCTTTCTAACTCTATGAAGAATTGAGTTGGGATTTTGATGGGGATTGCATTGAATCTGTATATTGCTTTTGGCAAGATGGTCATTTTTCTATATTAATCCTGCCAATCCATGAGCATGGCAGATTTTTCCATCTTCTGAGGTCTTCTTCAATTTCTTTCTTCAGAGACTTGAAGTTCTTGTCATACAGATCTTTCACTTGTTTGGTTAGAGTCACACCAAGATACTTTATTTGGGCACAGGGGAGAATTTCATGAACAGGACTCCAATAGCTTATGCTCTAAGATCAAGAATAGACAAATGGGACCTCATTAAATTACAAAGTTTCTGTAAGGCAAAAGACACTGTCAAAAGGACAAAGCGGCAACCAACTAACTGGGAAACGATCTTTACCAACCCTACATCTGACAGAGGTCTAATATCCAATATATACAAAGAACTCAAGAAGTTAGACTCCAGAGAGCCAAGTAACCCTATTAAAAAATGGGGTACAGAGCTAAACAAAGAGTTCTCACCTGAAGAATATCTAGTGGCTGAGAAGCACCTAAAGAGATGTTCATCATCCTTAGTCATTAGGGAAATGCAAATCAAAACAACCCTGAGATTCCATCTCACACCAATCAGAATGGCTAAGATCAAAAACACAGGAGACAGCAGGTGTTGGCAAGGATGTGGAGAAGGAGGAGCACTCCTCCACTGCTGGTGGGATTATTGCAAGCTGGTACAACCACTCTGGAAAGCAGTCTTGTGGTTCCTCAGAAAACTGGGCATAACACTCCCGGAGGATCTGGCTATACCACTCCTGGACCTATACCCAGAGGCTTCCCCTGCATGCGATAAGGACACATGCTCCACTATGTTCATAGCAGCCTTATTTATAATAGCCAGAAGCTGGAAAGAACCCAGATGTCCCTCAACGGAGGAATAGATTCAGAAGATGTGGTATATTTACACAATGGAATACTACTCTGCAATTAAAAACAATGAATTCATGAAATTCTTAGGCAAATGGTCAGAACTGGAAAATATCATCCTTATGTGTGGTAGCCCAATCACAAAAGAACACACATGGTATGCAGTCACTGATAAGGGGATATTAACCCAGAATCTCAGAATACCCTAGACACAATTCGCATATCAATAGATTTCCAAGAAGATGGAAGGAGAGACCCCTGTTCCTGGAAAGACTGGATGTAGGGGAATGCCAGGACAGAGAAGCGAGAGGGTGTTGAATGGGGAAAAGAGGGAGGGAAGGGGGCTTTATGGGACTTTCGGGGAGAGAGGAAACGGGAAAGGGGAAATGATTTTGAATGTAAATAAAAAACTTAGAAAATAAAAAATAAAAAAAAATTTGACATTCAAAAAAAAACTTTCAAGTTTCTGCTACATTGTGTATCAAACTGGTACTAGGTTAGCTGGAGCACTGGACTTCAACACAAAAGCCTATATGGTATATTGTATATTCATAACATAACACCTAGAAGTAGTTGAGAAACCTCCCCAATGTTACTCATCCAGTGTAGTGAAAAATATTTAAAAAGAACCTCCCTGCCAACTCTCCGCAGCAGACAACCCTTCTGATTCTAGCAGGGTCCTGCTCAGCATGACCCAAGCTGGACTTCCTGCCTGGCCCTCTCTCCTGAGGAGGTCCCAGGGTACCAGTGCAGTTCCCTCCTGTTTATTTCGCTTCTACCCAGTGTCCACTCATTCCGATTACCCTGTAAAGCATGACTATTAAATAGTTAACCAATTATATTTATATATATGAAACTCCCAATTACAAGATGCCAATTTACAATGATAAAAGTCTTATCCCAATTTTCTAACCTTTGGATAAATTAATGTCTGCGGCCATAGCTCCTTATGACCTCCAGCCCTCTTTCCCTCTCTCTCGCTCTGCTTGCTCTTGCATCTATAGCTGACCTCCCAACCCTTAGTTTCACCTCCTCTTTCCTCTCCAATCATACGCCTCTCACTGCCTCAATGTCATTGGATAGGAAATATCTTGCAACAATCTTGATTTTTCCAGGGCCTCCTTTAACTTTTCTGTGTACAGGGCATACACCCTCACCATCTTCGCTAGGCCCCCTTCCAGATTTGTTCTACCTTCCTTAACAAATCTTGGGTTCTGAGCTAGCTGCTCTGTCACTGCTTCACACAGCAAGATGACTTGCTTTGGGTGCTAGAAAAGGAGCAACACATTGATTAATCTCGTTGAAATAACTGATGGGCATTCCCATTTTTACAAGCAAATGTGAAATTCTAGGCTTGGGGGAGAATTTTGTTTCCAGAGAAGGGTTGGGGATGAGTAAGCAGGTTGGAAAGATCTTTTTCCCTGGTGTGAGAAACTTGACACAAGTCTTGCTGCTGCATTCTTAAATAGTGTGTGTAATACTATTTTTTTCCTCATCATTTTGACTTTTTATAGTAATAGTTTCAGACTTTTTACTTATTTCTAAACTGGAGGTTTGGGTTCTTCTTGTTGGTGTTGTTATTGTTCTTGTATCATCTGTAAGTTTAGGTTCTTCTTGTTCTTGTTGTTACTGTTCTTGTATCATCTGTACCCAACCCCTTCACCCTTTGCAAATAGATTGCTCGTCCTTATCTTTCTTTAAAGATTTATTTATTTTACATGTGTGAGTACCCTGAAGAGGGCATCATATCCCACTGCACATGGCTATGAGCCATCATGTAGTTGCTGGAAATCAAACTCAGGACCTCCGGAAGAGTAATCAGTTCTCTTAAACCCTGAACCATCTCTCCAGTCCATCATTCTTAACTTTCAAGAGGTTATGAAAGTTATGTCTCTCAAAGATGTTCTAAACCTGAAAATCACTCAGAGTTTAGCATTATATCATCTATATAACAAAGAGTTTTACATAGGATGGGTAGGATAACAAAAACTTGTAAAAATCTAGGTAAAGTATTTTTAAAATTCTATTTTACCTTGTTACCAATTCCAACCATTTATTGAGTGATCTCAGCCATTTGAAGGTAAGGAGATACTAATACAAAATGTTTAAAAGGTCCACTATAGCATGAAAAGTTTCTAACCACTTGTATCAATGATCTGCCTTCCCCATCCTAAGGCACTTTCATGAAACTTCCCTGACTTTCTTCACCCCTCATAAACTCATTACTAGCTTCAACTAACTCCAAAACCAGGAATTCAGCCTGGATACTGCTGCTACATTCACCTGGCTGTCAAGGCTGATTTCATCCAGTGCCTGAACCTGGTGAATCCTTAGTTGGTATTGCAAAGGAGCTACAGTCAGTTGATGACTCTCCATGGATATACTTGGCTTCTGAAAAGAGTCCTGGTTGGGTGTTCAAATCTTTATGACTGCCAAAGACTGCCTTGGCTTTGTCGGGAATACTGAGAAAAGGGGTGTCTGGGAGTGGTGAAAGAAACAACTCAAAATCAAATCATGAGTTGCAAGTTGATAGCTTTATGTTCTGCTCGAGACAGCTTTCCAGATTGTTCTCTCTCTCTCTCTCTCTCTCTCTCTCTCTCTCTCTCTCTCTCTCTCTCTCTCTCTCTCTCTCTCTCTCTCTCCTGATCATCACAGCTTTTTCCATCTATTCTTAAACTTTCTGGACAGCCCATGTATTTTCTAACCAATGTCAGAAAAAACTGCTATAAAAAAATCTTGAATTTTCTGACCAAGACAAAAATCCTGTTAGAGAATTCTAAAAGTAATTCTTGGATTTTCTGATCAAAATCAGGAAGCCAGAAAGTATTCTAAAGGAAATGGGTTCATTCTTCAGACACCTTTCTCTCTGGATAGCTGCTAGAATTATGTTCACTCTCTATAGATTTTTCTAACCAAAATCAGAAATCCTGTTAGAAGACATTCTTAAAGAGCTGTGTTTGCTTTCCAGAGATCTCGAGACATCTTAGCTCTTGTTGGGAAAAGTTCAAAACAAACAAACAAAACAACAACAACAACAACAACAACAACAACAACAACAGCAAAATAGGTTCTATTGCTCTCTGCTAGCTCATCTCATAAAGATGAAAAGCTCAGTTTTTTATTTATAGTTTAGTTAGAATCAATTCAGTCATTTACTCCAGGTTTCCTCTCAACCATCCCATTAATCAGCATCCCATGACCCCAGACCCTTGATTCTTAGAAATAGACAGCAAGCACAGACAATAAGAAAGCTGGTGGACAACACCCTGAAATTACTATTCCTACCATACCTGGGCCTGGACCAAAACTCCCCCTGTCCTAGACTAATCTTGAACTAAGGAATCTGCCCACCCCTGTATCTGCCCCTGTATCTACTAATCGTTGTTTCTTTCTGACAAGCTGGCTCACAGTGTAGCTGTCCTGATCTTTTAGATCTGTGAAGCTCCTTATACAATTCATATTGCATCTTTATATTGCATAGCTGAAAAATTACATATTTTTGATTCATGTTTTCAGAGTTCTTTTCTATAGTCTTAAGGGCTCTCCTAAAGATCACAGTATTCTGCCATTTTGTTGAGATATTATTAGACATACCCTCACCTCCAGGACTCCTGCTGTCTTTGATTATCATGGAATCATTAACTCCGTATATGTATACATATACATGTGCACACACACAAATAAGCCTTATGCCACAACAACCATAGACACTTGTAGAGGTCCCTGCCCTTCTGGCTCTGTTCCAGGGGCAGGAACCATGTCATCCTGTCCCTGCTATGGCCAAGCAGGACTCAGCATATAACTAGAAGAGAAATGTATACAGTATACATAGAAAAGGGGCACCCATCCTTAGTCAACTGTAATCCTTTTCATCTGAATTACTCTATCCCCATATCCATTTAGATACTCATTGCCTATGACAGTTTTAGGGGTCACCAGGAACCAAGGCAATACCTGGTTTTATACCCAATATTCTAAGAACCAAGTACCAATAAGTTTTCAAATGCAGTCACTCCACATGGTTCTCACCTGAAGGCACCCCTGGAGAGTTTGTTAGGAAATTGGCTGTCATACATCCCAAGGACAAGTGCTCCTTAGCCAACAAAGGCTGGCCCAACAAAGCTCACTGTTATCTTCTCAGCAATGTCTCTGCCTACCATTAGGATTACAAGTGCTCACAACCCTGTCCAACTTAAAAAACAAATGTGGGTGATGTAAGTCAAGTCCTTATGCTTATTGACTGAGTTATTTTCATAGCTCTATAGTTTCTTTTTTTGTTCAGCTGTTGCTGGGTTTCTAGGCTGGCTCCATTCCTTGGCTATTATGAATACTACAACAATGGGCATCCTGTACAAGTTTGTCTGTTGTATATTCCTGTTAGTAGACAATCAGGACTATGTAGTCATTGAGTTTTCTGATTTGTTGAGGAACCCCATCCTGATTTCCATAATGGTTGTTGTGGCTACACCAGCTCACATTCCCATCTGCACTGTTCCAAGGTTCCACTTTACCCACAATGTGGACAGCATTCGTGGTTTTTTGTTTTCTTGACAACAGTCATTCTCTTTTTTCAAATTTTATTAGATATTTGCTTTATTTACATTTCAAATGGTATCCCCTTTCCTTATTACCCTTCTGAAAACCCCTATTCCATCCCATCTCCCCTCATCTTGCTTACCCCTCCCCCACTTTTCTGACCTGGCATTCCCCTACACTGGGCATTGGGCCTTCACAGGACAAATGGCCTCTCCTCTCATTGATGTCTGAAAAGGCCATCCTCTGCTACATATGTAGCTGGAGCCATGGGTCCCATCATGTGTACTCTTTGGTGGGTGGTTTAGTCCCTGGGAGCTCTGGGAGTACTGGCTGGTACATATTATTGTTCCACCTGCAGGGCTGCAAACCTCTTCAGCGCCTTGGGTTCTGTATTGAGACACTAAAAGAATGTTACCAAGGAATATTGCCCCATAGTAAATTTACAAATGAGTTTGCGATTGTATGAGAAATAGGCATATTCATGACCTTGTTATTGTTTCACATGGACATGAGACATTATTTCTGTCAAGTTGACAAGGGGTGGATTGTAGTGGCTATTCCTGGTTGTCAACTTGACTATATCTGGAATGAACTAATCAAGAATTGGAAGGCTCAACTATGATCCTAATCTGGAGACTCAGAGATACAAGGTTCTGACCAGGATCTTGGCATGGAGATCTTGAAGCATAGTGGCTATGAATTCCAGAAGATTAAGACAAGGAGATCTCTGAGTTCAAGGTCATCTGGGATTAATGGCCTGGTAGCACACGCCTTTAATCTGGGCCACACCCTCTGCTGGAGACCTATATAAGGATATTGGATGAAGGAAGATTTACTCTCTCACTCTTCCTGGCTTGCTTGCCTCGTGGGGGATGAGCAACTGCTAGAATCCTTGGATTTCCATCCACAGCTACTGCTGACCATTGTTGGGGAGTTGGACTACAAGCTGTAAGTCATCAACAAATTCCTAACGATATAGAGACTACCCACATGTTCTGTGACTCTAGAGAACCCTGACTAATACAGCGACCCTATGCTCAGTCTACTGGTTGACTGTGAGTCATGGGTATTTTGATCCACCTTTTAAGAAGGATCAAAGTATCTGCACTTTGGTCTTTCTTCTTCTTGAGCTTCATGTGGTCTGTGAGTTGTATCTTGGGAATTCTGAGCTTTTGGGCTAATATCTACTTATCAGTGAGTGCATACCGTGTGTGTTCTTTTGTGATTGGGTTACCTCACTCAGGATGATATTTTCTAGTTCCTTCCATTTGCCTAAGAATTTCATGAACTCATTGTTTTTAATAGCTGAGTAGTACTCCACTGTGTAAATGTACCATATTTTCTGTAGACATACCAGAGTGATATAGAGGGCGTGAGGTCCATGTACTTACAGATAGCACTAGAGAAACCAAACTTGTTAGACACACAGGCATTTTTCTTCAAGAGAAGAAATAGATACCTGTTATCTGGAAGGCTGAAGTGGATGCTGTCTTATAACTTGGTGGGGTTTTTTTGTTAGTTTTTTCTTTTTTTTCTTTCTTTCTTTTTTTTTTGCTATTCTACGGAGCCAGCACTGGCTTGAATTTCCTATATTCTGAACACTGTTTCACAGCCAATAGAACCCATCATTATGAAAGAGATTCCATGTACTTTGCAAAAGAGTTTGATATTATTTTTATTACAAAACCCATCTTCACTTATCCTGAACATTGTATCTCAATCACTAGAATTTGTCCTTATGCTTATTACAAGCATTTTCTTCCTAGGTGCTTATCCTGAGCACTATTTCTGTCAATAGAGACCATTTCCGTAGCAGAGGTCAGGTGCTTTACAAAGGACATATGTTTTGCAAGTGAGTTTCAGTGTCCTAAATTTTATTGTGAAAATTGTCACAAGGAAACTCTTTCCCAAGATTTTACTGTGTTTAAACATGTAAAAGCTAAACTGCTTGGGGTCAGACTCCAGGAGTTTGAATCAGCCTGGAAAACAGTTGCACTGAACCAGGTTTAGTTCTTATCACATTTGGACTTTTTCCTGTTGCCCACAAATCGTGCGGAAAGAGAAAGAGATAGAATCTTTTTTAAGTCCCTGTGCTTGATAAAGATCTTGAACATGTTTTCATATATTATTAACCATTTGTATTTGTTTCTTTGAGAGGTCTAAATAAAATTTATTGACATACTTATGAATTAAATTCTTTTTAGTGTTTAGTTTTTGAGTGTTTTATAAATTCTAGATGCCAATTCTCTTGCCGAATTTATAGTGTGAATACTATCATATATATATATATATATATATATATATATATATATATATATATATATATATAATGTATATGTACATATATATATATTTTAATTTCTCGGAGTTTTACTTTTCTCTGCTTATTTATTTTAATGAGCTGACAGTAATAGTGAATTTTACAATAATAAAAAGGAATAGTCAAAACTTCTATGAGAATGTTGTTTTATTTTGTTTTGTTTTTCCTTTTTGCAATGCCTAACACTAACAAGAAATACTTATCAAAATCCAGGACACCTAAGCAATTTTCCTGGCAATTTTAAATTTCTAAAATTTTGTTTGTTTTTAATGCCTTTGAGGCAGTAGGTCCTAGAAGAATGAAGACAGTAAAAGAAGTGGACTGAAGTCTTCTGCAATGGCCAAGTTTATCTGAACATTAGACAATTTGTACCTTGAGGGTTAAGAAGGGTAACATGAGTAAACAGTACAATAGCGATGACAAATGACACATTCAAGAGACATGTTCTTCCATACAATGACAATATTTAGTTGTAAAGAATAATCTAAAGGGAATTCATTCCTACATGCTACACATGGGAAGGGCACAAAAACATAATCCAAGAACAATTTCATGTTCCAAAAAATATAAAGTTCTTGGAGTTTTCTCGCAGGCACTTTGAAATCTCCTCACACAACTTCATTCTTGGAACATGTTCCAACACTTTCCTTCAATTAACCAAGTGTTTACTGGATTATGTTTCTCTCTTAAGCAAGAATTAAGAGGTAATTAAGAGGTTCATGAGGGCTCTGCTCTTAGGGGCTACCTAGTGCCATTTAAAGAGGACTTTAATCTTCTATCATGTGAGGTTCAACTCCCTGAATTCTGGAGAACAACATTTAAGGTGCCTTCTACAAGTTAGAGGATAGCCTCTCCCCAGACACCATGGTTTCTGCTACTTGCTTTGTCATTTCCCAAACTTGAGAATTGAAAAAGATTTATTTCTATTCTTTTAATGTAAGAGATCTTGTTACTTTATTATAACCACACAGAAAGACAAAGATGGGGAAAGAGATTGGCTTACCAAAAACTGTCCTCAGGGTCTTGGTTAGGGTTCATTGCTGAGAAGAGACATAATGACTCAGGCAACTCTTATAAAGGATAACATTAAATTCGGGCTGGGTTACAATTTCAGTCATTTTGTCTATTCGCATCGTGGGAGGAAGCATGGCAGTGTGTAGGCAGACAAGGTGCTGGAGGAGCTGAGAGTTCTACATCTTGATAGGAAGGCAGCCAGGAGGAGACTGAATCCAGACTGGGCAGAGATTGAATGTAGAGACCACAGAGCCCAACCCTACAGTGACATATTTCCTCCAACAAGGCCAAACCTCCTAATAGTGTCACTCTCTGGGGGCCAATCAATCAAACATATTAGTCTTTGGGGGCCATACCTTTGCAAACCACCACACACAGTGTACTCCCTGTTCTGATGGACAGAGAACTCAGAATAGATCAAGAGACTTACATGGCATAATAAGACATTATTTTCTAGAAAGTTTTGCATGTTGTGATATCATAGACCATGAAAACAGAATAATATGATTTTCACCGTATTTTGAGTGGTTTTAGAGTGGTCTGACTTAAAATTTCAACTATATAATTTTCAGAATTATAAAAAAAACTGTTTTTCCATTTACATCACAGGTATCATTCACAGTCTGGCACATATCTAAGTGACATTCTCACTGTAAAACATATTATATAGGAAAATATTCAATTACTTATCAGGTCCTGTATCTTGTAGCATCTACCATTGGGTCCTAAAAGTGTCTAAGGTGAATGCAATGATATGGAGTAACTGTAGATGGTTAAAAGAGAGCAGGGGTCCAAGTAATTAGTGAGAACCATTATTCTACTGTGCCCTGTGGGTATGAAGTGTTTTATACTTGATGTTCTTTGTTAGATGCTTAGTTTTCAGGTTTTTGTGTAAGGATCTTGGTAGGGTCGGGCAAGGGCTCCTCTCAGTGACCATTTCAGTCATTCTTGGAATGCAGAAACTGATTTTAAATGGAATCTGTGTACTCACTCTGTACTTTCCATGTTTACCAGTAACAATAAATTTCAGACATTGAACTAATACCGCATTTTTTAATTTGAAGCCCACTTTAGAAACGTGCTTCGTTTTCTCTATCCTTAGCATTTTATGTTACATGGTATATCACTTCTGATTAATAGCCAAGGTTACCTTATTTACCTTCTGTGCCAGTCTGTTCTGATTTGCAGTCATGCAGGCATCTGGCCAGGCCTCCTTCCAGATGCTCCAGAACGTTCCTGGTTCTTGATGTCATACTTTCCCATGATGCACCTTGTCAGGCAGTGTTTGTCTCTACTGTGCTCTAGAGGTCAGTCATGCTTTTAGGAGATCTTTGGGTTCAGAATTCTCACTTTTCGTTTTTAGGCTTTTTATGACACAGTGTTACATTTTTAGTGTTTGAAATTATTGATTTTTTAGTATAGTTTCCTGTGGTTATGAGTGAAACAATGTAGAAATCAATCATTTTTGAAGGAACAGCGAACACCAAGAACCTCTACTTATTCACAAATAAAAAATGACCCATTCTTTCTAAAGTATGCTTTTTCTATCTTGCCAGTGTAACTAACTCATTTCCATTAATAAAAGACATTTAAAATATTTCATTTCCCTCTTTTCCCTCAGTTGCTTTTTGCATGATTTTTCTAGGCATTTATAGACAGAAGAGAGCAAGATACACAGAGAAGTGGGAAAACAAGCTCAACAGAAGAGGCCTAAACAGTGGGAGAAAGCATCTGTAAATTTGCCCTGCGCAGAGTGTGAGACTCCACTGGGAAGCAGCTTGTGAAAATAGGTATAGAGAGATGTAGGTAACCAAATGAAAATATATAGATGAAGGAATCCATTTCCTCCTTGTCAGAGAAAGAAGACACATATAAGTACCCATGCATATGTATAAACATTAGCAAAACCTGAACTCTAACTGAGCTTAGGTCTTGAGGTTTACTTATCAGTCTCTATAATACATTGACATCTCTTTGTTTGATTATGTGTTGATTGTAATTATAAAAATGCCTTTAACCAGATAAAATGATAATGGGTCATATGGTAACAGAGAATATAAAAATTAATTTCAATTTATATACAAAATTCTATTACAGAAAGATATAAAATGTTATCAATAAAACTCTCCAAGCATACAAGTATATTATGGTAGGATAAAGTGTTGTGGGAGAAATGGGATGGAAATATGAGTTCAAGGAGAAAATGGAAAGATATAAAATTTCTGGTTGCTAGGAGCTTACTCCCGTATTTTAAAATTAATAATGGTGGGCAAGAAATTGCTACTGTGTTTAGAGCACATTGCCTTGATACATGAAAAATGACGATAATACAATTTTATTATAAATTGTCAATAACTAAAATATGCCAGTCATTCTCTTTTGAACCTATTTTAGGATTATAATATTTATTGTTAGTTTAGAAATAGATAGTACAGATCTCTTTTCAAAATTCAAGGTATATAAATAATTCCTAAAGATGGGTGTCTCAACTGTATTCACACCTACATAATAGCAAGTTCATGAATTGAATTAACTAGGCCAGTGATGAAACTGGAAGATTGCTTGTCTCTAATCATATAAACATGACACTTCCCTCTGTGTCTTGACTTGCCCAGTGTCTCAGTTAAGGTTTCTATTGCTATGATAAAACACAAGGAAAAAAATCTTCCTGGGAGGAAAAGAAGTGTCCATCACTCAAAAAAGTCAGGGCAGGAACTCAAGACAGGACCCTGTAGACAACAACTGGTCCTGAGGATGCTAGTGTCGAGGTGCTGCTAACCGGCTTGCTCCTTATGGGTTGCTCAGCCTGCTATCTAATATCACCCAGAACCACCAGTCTAGGAGTGACTCCAACCTCAGTGATCTGTGACCTCCCATATTAATCATCAATCAAGATAATTACATCAAGGTCTTGGCCACAGGACAATCCAGCGGGTAAAATCTAAATTGAATTTTTTTCTTTGCAAATCACTCTAGCTTGTATCAAATTGACATAAAACAAGCCATCACATCATTTTTTCTTCTGCCTATCATGTCTAGCTCTTCTTTCTGTTGGTCAGCTTGACCCACAACTTCACTAATCTTCCACTATTTACTTAGCCTCAACTGTACAGTCCTGGTCCTCATATAAATCTCTTCAGTTTGCCCCTTCCCAGCCTAGCTTAGCTATTAGATATGCACAGATTCTCACTTTCTCTGTAGGTCACCAGAAGAGACCTACATGCTTACCAGTTGTGAAACTTCAGAGGTCTGTTGGCATTTCTTTCTGTGATCTTCAGATTTCCCTTCAGTGGTCATTTCCTTAGCTCCTACCCAGACTAGAAAACCAAAATACCCACAGTGAATCTCTTATTCTGCTTCTTGGTGAATACAATCAATGTTACCTAAAGTAACATAATATGTAACATAAAGTTACCATAGTATCATAATCTTAGTAAGTTAGTTCTGGCATGGGCTGCCAATTTTGCTGTGAGTGGCAAATGGGACATGAGGAGTTCATGATACACAGGAGGTTAATGCTAGAAGGATTGCATTTTTCATGACTGTCACTGAGAAGCTGAAGTTGGAACTGATTTCTAGATGTTTCAGAACCAAATAAGGAGAAATAAAACAAAAAGACAAAAAAGGGAGAAAACTATTTGAGGACTTAGAACACTTAAAAGGAGAAAAGAGGGAATTCTGATAAGCCTCAGTTAAGAGTTTTTACCTGACATGGCTGAGAACCCAGCCAGTAATATGAAGGGCAAAGCCAGGAAAAGACACAGCAAGGTTAGAGAAGCAGCTCTTGATAAATGAAGGAAGAACACCTGTCATTCTTGAATGCTTTGAATGCTTTGATTGTGAGTGCAGCATCCTTCTTTTCTTCCTTATTTTCTTGGCATCTATTTACTCTTATGAAAGGGAAACTGATCAATATCATTTATTTAAAATTGCTAATCATATGATTACAAATTGTTGCAATCATATATGTAGCATATATAACCAAACTGTTGCTTGTATGCAACAACATTCTATAATAATATTTTGAAAATATGGGACAATTATTCAAAGGAAATTATTAGTAGCTAGTTTTCATAAAGATGTTAATTGCTGGATCAAAATTATCTGAGTTGAATTGTTTTTCATTTAAAAGCCAAGAGAAGACTCAGAAAGACTAAACTGTGCTACCAATAAATAATCAATCCTATATACGTATAATCCAAGAGGACTAGACACATAAAATGTTCAGAATTCTCTGAGTAGTATCTGGGAAACTTGTCAGAATTAAAACAAAGCCATTCTTTGTCAAATTTTAAATAAAATGATGCATACTTTTATGTCACATTGATAACAACTAGAATCATTTTGGAAGATGTAATTCAATTAAAATTGAATTCAATTGAAAGGCCACAGACTAACCTGTGGGTAAGCCTGTGGTACTTTTTCTTGCTTGACGATTAACAAAGCAGGCTGAGCAAGCCATGAAGAACTGGCCAGTAAGCAGAACCCTTCTATGACATCTGCATCATATCCTGCCTCCAGGTTCTTGCTCTGCCTTGATTCTGCCCTGACATCCCTCAGTGATGGACTGTTATATGGAAGTGCAAGTGAAAGTTACTTTTGGTAGTAGTATTTTACCATTGAAATTGAAATTTGAACTTAAATATAAATTTAGGGAATTCTGCAGGAGGATAGAATTCTAATATACATCCCAGGAGTTGTGAGAGCTTTACAAAGTTCCTTGGAGAATGGTTGTTTCATAGCAGGAACAGCTCGCAAAAGCCTCTATCTCTCAGAAACACACACACACACACACACACACACACACACACTCACACACACAGAATAGCTACACAACTTTGTAATCTCGGTATGACATCTCCTTTGTTATCAATCACTGTAGCTAAAGATTATTGTTCATAGCATTTTATTTAATTCTCTGCATAGGTCACTGACATGTAGAATCATCTTGCAATGCTCTGATATTCTCCAATAAACTTAATTGTCTTTAGAGAGTCTTTGCACATTACTTTGGTTAATTAACACTTTTCCAAGCATCAGTTCATCCCAATTCCAAGAAAGTATTTGCAACCTATAAAATGTTCCATTGGTGAACAGAGGTGGCCAGGGAGCAGGACAGAAGGAGGTAGTTCTCACTGAGTGACTTTCCATTGGTGAACAGAGGTAGCCAGGGAGCAGGGGGAAAGGGAGTGGTTTTTACTATGTAACACATGTAGGAAGAACTTCACACTCTCCTCAGAAATCCAGGTTCAGAGAATAATTGGGGCATGAAGTGTTATAAATTCCTGTGTAAGCCAGGGACAAAGAGCTTGAGTCTCAGGACTTGGAATGGAAAGTTGGGTCAGATCACGAGTATGAACTGTTAGTCTGAAATTATGAATCTATAAACCAGAGTATTCAAACCTCAACTGTGCACAGTCAATGCCAAACTGTTAAACAAGAAACAAAAGCTCTCCAAGCCTTCACTTCCTTTGGAGAAAATCAGAGCCATTTGTTCTTCCATTTTCAAAGCTGTTTCAAAACAATATATTCAGGTCTTACCTACAATTGTACTTTATATTCAAACAGAGGTTAAAACTGAACCAAACTTGCTATTGTTGTGTATCTTTGCTTGTCCATCAATCTTTTACATGTTATATTATTGATTTATTTTATTTAATTTATTTATTTTCTAAGGTTTTTTTTAATTTACATTCAAAATCATTTCCCCTTTCTCGTTTCCTCCCTCCCCGAAAGTCCCATGAGCCCTGTTCCCTCCCTCTTTTCCCCATTAAACTCCCTCTCACTTCTCTGTCTTGGCATTCCCCTACATCCAGTCTTTCCAGGACCAGGGGTCTCTCCTTCCATCTTCTTAGAAATCTATTGATATGCGAATTGTGTCTAGGGTATTCCTAGATTCTGGGTTAATATCCCCTTATCAGTGACTGCATACCATGTGTGTTCTTTTGTGATTGGGTTACCTCACTAAGGATGATATTTTCAAGTACTGACCATTTGCCTAGGAATTTCGTGAATTCATTGTTTTTAATTGCAGAGTAGTATTCCATTGTGTAGATATACCACATCTTCTGAATCCATTCCTCCATTGAGGGACATCTGGGTTCTTTCAAGCTTCTGGCTATTATAAATAAGGCTGCTATGATCATAGTGGAGCATGTGTCCTTATTGCATGCAGGTAAAGCCTCTGGGTATATGCCCAGGAGTGGTATAGCCGGATCCTCCAGGAGTGTCATGCCCAGTTTTCTGAGGAACCGCCAGACTGCTTTCCAGAGTGGTTGTACCAGCTTGCAATTCCACCAGCAGTGGAGGAGTCTTCCTCTTTCTCCACATCCTCGCCAACAACTGCTGTCTCCTGTGTTTTTGATCTTAGCCATTCTGACTGGTGTGAGATGGAATCTCAGGGTTGTTTTGATTTGCATTTCCCTAATGACTAAGGATGATGAACATCTCTTTAGGTGCTTCTCAGCCATTAGATATTCTTCAGGTGAGAACTCTTTGTTTAGCTCTGTACCCCATGTTTTAATAGGGTTACTTGCCTCTCTGGAGTTTAACTTCTTGAGTTCTTTGTATATATTGGATATTAGCCCTCTGTCGAATGTAGGGTTGGTAAAGATCATTTCCCAGTTAGTTGGTTGCCGCTTTGTCTTTTTGACAGTGTCTTTTGCCTTGCAAAAACTTTGTAATTTAATGAGGTCCCATTTGTCTATTCTTGGTCTTAGAGCATAAGCTATTGGAGTTCAGTTCAGGAAATTCTCCCCTGTGCCCATATGTTCAAGGTTCTTCCCTAGTTTCCTTTCTATTAGTTTCAGTATGTCTGGTTTTATGTAGAGGTCCTTGATCCACTTGGAATTGAGCTTAGTGCAAGGAGATAAGAATGGGTCAATTTGCATTCTTCTGCATATTGACCTCCAGTTGAGCCAGCACCATTTGTTGAAAAGGCTATCTTTTTTCCACTGGATGGTTTTAGCTCCTTTGTCAAAGATCAAGTGACCACAGGAGTGTGGATTCATTTCTGGGTCTTTGATTCTGTTCCATTGATCTACATGCCTGTCACTGTACCAATACCATGCGGTTTTTAACACTATTGCTCTGTAGTACACCTTGAGGTCCAGGATACTGATTCCCCAGAGGTTCTTTTACTCTTGAGAATAGTTTTAGTTATTCTGGGTTTTCTATTATTCCAGATGAATTTTTGAATTGCTCTTGCTAACTCTGTGAAGAATTGAGTTGGGATTTTGATGGGGATTGCATTGAATCTGTATATTACTTTTGGTAAGATGCTCATTTTTACTATATTAATCCTGCCAATCCATGAGCATGGCAGATATTTCCATCTTCTGAGGTCTTCTTCAATTTCTTTCTTCAGAGACTTGAAGTTCTTGTCATACAGATCTTTCACTTGTTTGGTTAGAGTCACGCCAAGATACTTTATATGGTTTGTAGCTATCGTGAAGGGTATCATTTCTCTTACTTCTTTCTCAGCCTGCTTAACCTTTGAGTATAGGAAGGCTACTGACTTGCTTGAGTTGATTTTATATCTGGCCACTTTGCTGAAGTTGTTTATCAGCTGTAGGAGTTCTCTGGTGGGGTTCTTTGGGTTGCTTAAGTAAACTATCATATCGTCTGCAAATAGTGATAGTTTGACTTCTTCCTTTCCAATTTGTATCCCTTTGACGTCCTTTTGTTGTCTAATTGCTCTAGCTAGAACTTCAAGTACTATATTGAAAAGATATGGAGAGAGAGGGCAGCCTTGTCTATTCCCTGATTTCAGTGGGATTGCTTCAAGTTTCTCTCCATTCAGACTGATGTTGGCTACCGGTTTGCTGTAAATTGCTTTTACTACGTTTAGATATGGGCCTCAAATTCCTGATCTTTCCAAGACCTTTAGCATGAAAGGATGCTGAATTTTGTCAAATGCTTTCTCAGCATCTAATGAGATGACCATGTGGTTTTTTTCTTTGAGATTGTTTATATAGTGGATTACATTGATGGATTTCCTTATATGGAACCATCCCTGCATCCCTGGGATGAAGCCTACTTGATCGTAGTGAATGATCGTTTTGATGTGTTCTTGGAATCGGTTGGCAAGAATTTTATTGAGTATTTTTGCATCGATATTCATAAAAGAGATTGGCCTGAGATTCTCTTTCTTTGTCGGATCTTTGTGTGCTTTTGGTATTAGCGTAATTGTGGCTTCATAGAACGAGTTGGGTAGTGTTCCTTCTGTTTTTATTTTGTGGAACAGTTTGAAGAGTATTGGTGTTAGGTCTTCTATGAAGGTCTGATAGAATTCTGCACTAAAACCATCTGGACCTGTGCTTTTTTGGGTTGGAAGACTTCCAATAACGACTTCTATTTCTTCAGGGGTTATAGGACAGTTTAGATAGTCTATTTGATCCTGATTTAATTTTGGTATTTGGTATCTGTCAAGGAAATTGTCCATTTCCTCGAGATTTTCTAGTTGTGTTGAATACAGGTTTTTGTAGTAGGATCTGATGATTTTTTGAATTTCCTCAGTTTCTGTTGTTATCTCTCCCTTTTCGTTTCTGATTTTATTAATTTGGACACTGTCTCTGTGCCCTCTGGTTAGTCTGTCTAAGGGCTTATCTATCTTGTTGATTTTCTCAAAGAACCAACTCCTCGTTTTGTTGATTCTTTGTATGGTTTTATTTGTTTCTACTTGATTGATTTCAGCCCTGAGTTTGATGATTTCCTGCCTTCTACTCCTCTTTGGTGTATTTGCTTCTTTTTGTTCCTGGGCTTTCAGGTGTGCCATTAAGCTGTTAGTGTATGCTGTCTCCCATTTCTTTTTGGCGGCACTCAGGGCTATGAATTTTCCTCTTAGCACTGCTTTCATTGTGTCCCATAAATTAGGGTATGTTGTGCCTTCATTTTCATTAAATTTCAAGAAGTCTTTGATTTCTTTCTTTATTTCCACCTTGACCAAGTTATCATTGAGTAGAGCATTGTTCAGCCTCCATGTGTATGTGGGTTTTCTGTTGTTTTTGTTGCTATTGAAGACCACCCTTATTCCATAGTGATCTGATAGGAGGCATGGGATTAGTACTATCTTCTTATATCTGTTGAGGTCTGATTTGTGACCAATTATTGGTCGATCTTGGAGAAGGCACCATGAGGTGCTGAGAAGAAGGTGTATTCTTTAGCTGTAGAATGAAATGTTCTATATATATCTGTTAGTTCCATTTGGTCCAAGGCTTCAATTAGATTCACTGTGTCCCTGTATAGTTTCTGCTTTCCTGAAGGATCCATTTCAGAGAGCAGGGTGTTGAAATCACCCACTATTATTGTGTGAGGTGCAATGTGTGATTTGAGCTTTAGTAAAGTTTCTTTTACGAATGAGGGTGCACCTGCATTTGGAGCATAGATATTCAGAATTGAGAGTTCTTCTTGGTGGATTTTTCCCTTGATCAGTATGTAATGTCTTTCTGTGTCTTTCTTGATGACTTTAGGTTGGAAGTCAATTTTATCTGATATTAGGATGGCTACTCTGGCTTGTTTCTTGGGACCATTTGCTTGTAAAATTGTTTTCCAGCCTTTTACTCTGAGATAGTGTTTGTCTTTGACACTGAGGTGTGTTTCCTACATGCAGCAAAATGCTGGGTCCTGTTTACATATCCAGTCTGTTAGTCTATGTCTTTTTATTGGGGAATTGAGACCATTGATATTAAGAGATTAAGGAATAGTGATTATTGCCACCTGCCATTCTTGACGCTATCTTTATGTTTGAGTGGTTTTCTACTTTTGGGTTTGATGCAAGAAGGTTACTATCTCAGTTTTTTCCAGGGTGTTGTTTCTCTTCTTGTATTGGCGGTTTCCACCTATTATCCTTTGCAGGGCTGGGTTTGTGGAAAGATATTGTGAAAATTTGGTTTTATCATGGAATATCTTGGTCTCTCCATCTATGGTGATTGAGAGTTTTGCTGGGTATAGTAGTCTAGGCTGGCATTTGTGCTCTCTTAGTGTCTGCATGAGATCTGCCCAGGATCTTCTAGCTTTCATAGTCTCTGGAGAGAATTCTGATGTGATTCTGATAGGTCTTCCTTTGGCCCTTTTCTCTTACTGCTTTTAATATTCTTTCTTTGTTTAATACATTTGATGTTTTGATTATTATGTGACGGGACGTATTTCTGTTCTGGTCCATTCTGTTTGGAGTTCTGTAGGCTTCTTGTATGTTCATCGGCATCTCTCTCTTTAAGTTAGGGAAGTTTTCCTCCATAATTTTGTTGAAGATGTTTACTGGCCCTTTAAGTTGCAAATCTTCACTCTCATCTATACCTATAATCCTTAGGTTTGGTCTTCTCATTGTGTCCTGGCTTTCCTGGATGTTTTGGGTTACACATTTTGCATTTTGCATTTTCTTTGACTGTTGAGTCGATGCTTTCTATGGTATCTTCAGCACCTGAGTTTCTTTCTTCCATCTCTTGTATTCTACTGTTGATGTTTGCATCTATGACGCCTGATTTCTTCCCAAGGTTTTCTATCTCCAAAGTTGTCTCCCTTTGTGATTTCTTAGTTGTTTCTACTTCCTTTTTTAGTTCCTGGATGGATTTGCTGAGATCCTTCACTTGTTTGTTTGTATTTTCCTGATTTCTTTAAGGTATTTTTGCATTTCCTCTTTCAGGATTTCTGCCTGTTGACCCAAGTTCTCCTGTATTTCTCTAAGCGATTTTTGTGTTTCCTCCTCATGGGCTTCCATCTGTTGATCCATCGCCTCCTGCATTTCTTTAAGCAGTTCTCATGTTTCCTTTGTAAGGGCATCTATCCGTTGATTCATTTCTTTAAGCACTTTTTGTGTTGCCTCCCTATGGACATCCATCTGTTGACCCATATTCTTCTGCATTTCTTTTTTTTTTTTTTTGGTTTTTCGAGGCAGGGTTTCTCTGTGTAGCCCTGGCTGTCCTGGAACTCACTCTGTAGACCAGGCTGGCCTCGAACTCAGAAATCCGCCTGCCTCTGCCTCCCAAGTGCTGGAATTAAAGGCGTGCGCCACCACCGCCCGGCTCTTCTGCATTTCTTTATGCAATTTTTGTGATTCCTTTGAAAGTGCATCTAACCGTTGATTCATTTCTTTAAGCGATTTTTGTGTTGTCTCCTTGTGGGCCTCCATCTGTTGATCCATGTTCTCCTGCATTTCTCTAAGAGATTTTTGTGTTTCCTTTGTAAGGGCTTCTAACCCTTGATTCATAGTCTCCTGTAATTCTTTATTAGATTTATTTGTGTCCTTCTTGTGATCCTCTAATAGCATCATGAGAAGTGATTTTAAATCCAGATCTTGTCTTTCGGGTGTGGTGGGGTATCCAGGACTTGCTGCTGTTGGAGGGTTGGGTTTGGATGGTGCCATATTACTTTGATTTCTGTTAATAACCTTCCTACATTTGCCTTTTGTCATCTGGTTACCTCTGGTGTTAGTTGGTCCTGCTGTCACTGGCTGTTGGTTGGACCTCCTGTGATACTGCAAAGCTATTTCTGCACCCCCTGGATTACCAGGGTTCCCCTGGTACCAATTTCTGGGGTCTGCCCTGCTCCTGAGTGACTTTGGAGCCCTGATGTGCCTTGCCCCAAGTGATGTTATATTGGGGAGTCCTTGCACATCCGAAGGCTCAGTGTAGTGGATTCCTGCAGCTGAGGTCGCCAAAGGAAGGCTGGTTGGCTCCTGCCCTGTGCAGGGGTGTGTGATCTCTCCCGGGGGGGGGGTAGGGGGCATCCTTCTGCCAGGCAGAAGTCCCACAGCAGAGCTGGCACGCTGGTTACTACAGATCTGCCCAGCTCTTGGGAGCAGCGTACACACAATCTGCCCGAGACCTAAGCGATATTATGCCTGTCTGTCTCAGAGCCTGGCAGTCCCAACTTCCTGGCCACTGGAGCAAAGATGGCGAGGTGCACTCTTCACTCTCTTGGTGGCGCTGGTCACCCTGCAGAGGCGATGGCCTACCGCAGATCTGGCGCCCAGATGACCACAGCGCTGCCCCGTTCTTGAGAGCAGACGGAAGCCCCAACAGGCCGTGTCCCAAGCGATGTTATATTGGGGAGAACCTAGGTACCTGTCTCTTCAGTGCAGTCTACCGAAACAGAGCTATTATTGATTTATTTAAAGACAAGAATTCAGTTTGCTTGTCTTGAACTCACAATGCTCCAGTCTCTGCCTCCCAAAGCCTCAAGATTTCTGCTTGTCCTCCCTATTCATGCCCTGCACTAAGATGAATATTCAGTTTATAAAGTCTTGCTTTATAGGGGTGAAAAGAAAACTAAACTAAAGGAAATAAAAGATATTACCAAAGTTATAAATGACAGGATAATTTAAGATATTTTTAGTCATTTGGTTTATTCATTTACAACGTCTCACCATTTGCTATGTAATAAATTTTAGGTTTAACAGCTGTAGTATTCATACTTGTGGATAACTCAAGTGAGATTAGAACCTGAATAGCCACTGTCAGGAAAGAAAAAGGAGCAGAATTTACATTTCGTGGGACAAAAGTATTAAGGCAGACTGCTGACTGCTCAGTAGGATTGACTGCATCTGGAGTATTCATTTCTTCCCTTGTCCAACGAAGCAGAAAGTGCTTGATTTTGAAAACAGAAACTTCATCATTTCCACGGATACCAGTCACAAGTTAATTTTAATATACCTACAAGAAGGATAGCTTCCACACCATTTTTATTTTGTTTTGTTTTCAGAATAAAAATGTCAGACTAGCCTGCCAGCTTTCTAAAGGGCAAGGAAAGTCAGCTGCAAAGGGGAAGCTGGGGTTCACATGGACAGTCACAGTTATGAACAACACAAGGTAAACAGGTGAGAATTACATCATTAATTTTGGAAAACATTTGCCAAAGCTCTGAGGGAAGGATGGGACAGTCACTGACAGACAGCTTCACATTAGAAACACAAGCTGAACAAGCAAGGGTAGCCTGAAAGTCTTAGAGTCTTGATTTTCATTTATGGGAAAAAATTTACATTGGATATCCTTAATATGAAAAATCAAAACTTTTGAACATTAAGACATGCTACAATGGAATATTCCACATTTTTCTCATGTGAGAAGTCACAACCAAAATGTAGGTGCATTGGAGGATCAACTGTTGATAATCAGTCTTAAAGATTATTAATAAAGAAACCTGTTTTCAGGCTTACTAAAAATACTGTGGTGTCTTGTTGTGTTACCATTAGGATGTGGATAGATCTATATGAACTTTAAATTAACTCCCAAGACAGCTTACTTTATAATGTAAAATATTACTAAGTCTGATAAAGTCCAAACTCCAGAGCATGTCTTGTATTACCCAGATATTTCAGATAAGGGATAACCATCTTTTAATTAACAGCATCTAAATCAGACATTTGTTTCCAGAAGTAGATGTGTTTGTGAAACAGGCAATTCATCTTTTCTTCTCTTTCCTTTCTTCACAATTTTTGCCCAGTGATGGTATGTATTTAACCAGAAACAGGAAGTAGGAAACAGTAAGTCAAAGTTACTGTAAGAAGAAAAGGAAGGAGGAGAAAGCCACACATCGCAGTCATAGGAGCTTGTGGTTTGATAGAATTTATAACTCAGTCTATATTTTATGTCAAAAGCTAACAGGACTTTTCAGGCTTGACCATTCAACCCTGATTTTATATGCTTTATTATATTAGAAAAGATTGGGTGGAATTCCACTCTGACCTTCCCCACAGTTGTGCCTTTAAATGTTTCTTTTTTTTTTTTTCATTATTTTTCAGAGTCTTTTTTTCTTCTCTCATATATTTCTTTTTTTTCCTTTCCTATATCTTTTTATTTACATTCCAAATGATTTCCCCTTTACCGTTTCCTCCTTCCCCGAACATCCCATAAGCCCCCTTCCCTCCCTCTGTTCCCCATTCAACCCCCTCTTGCTTCTCTGTCCTGGTATTCCCCTACATCCAGTCTTTCCAGGACCAGAGGTCTCTCTTTCCATCTTCTTAGAAATCTATTGATATGTGAATCGTGTCTTGGGTATTTGGAGATTCTGGGTTAATATCCCCTTATCAGTGACTGAATACTATGTGTGTTCTTTTGTGATTGGGTTACCTCACTAAGGATGATCTGGACTGTAATTTCCCCTCCCTCCACTCTTCCCAGTTCCTCCTCCCTCCTCTCTCCCCCAGGATTTACTCTTCCTCTATGTCTCTTCAGAAAAGGGCAGGCTTCCTGGGATATCAACCAAACACTACAGCAAATTAGAATAAGTGGACAAAGCAACCAGTAGGAGGAAAAGGGTCCCAAGAGCAGGCAAGAGTGAGAGACAGCCCTCACCCCCACTGTTAGGACTCCTACAAGAATAGCAAGCTAATAACTATAACGTATATGCAGAGGACTTAAATCAAACCTTTACGGCCTTTGTGGTTGCCACTTTAGACTCTGTGAACCCTGCTTAGTTGATTCTGTGGACCATGTTCTCCTGGTGTCCTTGACCTCTCTAGGGGCTACTATCCTTCCTTCCCTTCTTCTTCAGGGTTATCTGAGCTTTATCTAATGTTTGAGCTTGAGTTGAAGCATCTGCTCCTATCAGTTGATGGAGATAACGTCTCTGTTGATGATTGGGCTAGGCACTGTATACAACAGATACCATTAAGGTTGGTTTTTTTTGGGGGGGGGTAGTCATGCTGGTTCTATCCTAGGTCTCTGGGCATTCCAGTCTCTGCTTCCTGGCCATCTAAGCAGTAGAGGAGAGGATGTAGGCTCCCTCTTTTGGTGTGGGCTTCAAGTTGTACTAGTCATGGTTGGCCACTCCCATAAGTTCTGTGCCACCATTACCCAATACATCTTGCAGACAGTAGAGGTTGCAGGTTGTGGGTTGAAGGATTTGTGGCTGGTTTGCTATATTAGTCCCACCGCTTGAAACCTTATCTGGTTACAGAAGAGTGCTAGTTCGGGTCCATATTCCTGTGAGTTTCCTTTGCACTAGGTTTTCACCTCAACCCTGAATCTGTCACACACAAAATCCGTACTTGATCATTTGCTTCGGGAAACACTCAAAAGATTGGAACCTTATGGACATGTTGTTATTAAATTCTCTCATTTTTACTCCACAATCACATGTCGACAAGTTTATTTTCTTTTGTCTACTATTCATTTCTGTTCACTTCATCTCATTATTTATTTTTTTGCAGATCCAACAAATCACATGTCATCCATGGACCTGGCTTACACTTAAGAAGTTACCTAGTAAAATAGGCTTAGTCCAGTGTAATAGAATCTCAGAGTCCAAACAGGAAAACTAGAAACACCATTTTGAAACCCAGTAGGAAGCATCTATTATTCAAGTTTGGGTAAATATCTGAGAATCAAAAGAAAAGTTCTGAAAGAAAGGAGGATGAGAATTCCAGCAGCAATGGCTCCTGTCAATTTGACCATTAACTGTGGTCCAATTAAAGTGTCCAAAGTACACAAGATATTAATGCTGAAAACCAATGTTGAAGTAATTGTGGATGACTTCTGCAGGGAACTGGTAGGTAGTCATAACCACCATAGTTCTTATAGCTCTTTCCAGTATGACCCAACATTGGAATTAAAATAGGTTTTCCAGATGTAAGAAAATATGTAGGTTTCCCTGTTAAAATGTGAACTGTGCATAGATAACAAATAATATTGGAAGCACTATTTGGTATCTGCTTTGTTTCTGGATGCTGTTAGTGGTGCCAAAATGATTCTTTTGCTTCAGGCATAGAATCACCGCCTACAGAAGGAGAAACTGATGTGGAAATAGCAGATATCATGGGGAATGAATGTGAGGGGTGATGAAAAACACAGTAGTAGGAGCTGTGGGCAGCAAAGACTAACAACTAAAGTAGAGTTTGGATAATATCATGGGAGAGTGGGATTTAAACAAGGCTTAAAAAGCACTTAGAAAGCAGGGACGGGAGGATTACCACTTGTTTGAGGCTAGCCTGGTCTACATAGGGAGTTCCAAGCCAACTTGGGTTGTATAAGACTCAGTCTCAAAAAAGTGAAACACAAACCCTTTAAATAGTGGAAACAGAGCTGGACCTTGACAAGTGGGAATAAAGTGAATTTTTAGAGGACAGAGTACTTTTTATTTTCAGGAGGAAGGTACTCCTAAACATAGGAGAATGTGCAGGGGATGTAAAAACAAAATGGTTCCGCCACAGTTGTTCACAGGAACTGTCATCGATGGGTAACTTGGACCAAACAAATTTTGGAGGGCTTCTATGAACCAGCCTGCCTCCACTTTAGGCTTGAATGCCATCTTATAGTAAAGACAAAACTGAGTTTATTTCTGTTTATGATTTAATGTCTAATTTCTAAGGATTGGGCTATGCTTAACCTGTAACCTTAACTACAAATGGCCCTGTACTCACTGTTCCAGAAAATGGTAATCATGCTTTTGTTTCAAAAGGTTGTTAAGATTATCTTGCTATGAACATCTTGTTATATTCTGTTCTGTAACTCCCATTTGGAAACCCCCTACCACTGGCTATAAAAACCTTGTTTTATATCCAGTGCTGACCTCTTGAACTCCAGCCTTAGGAGGAAGGAGACCATGAACACAAATAAAAAATGCTTGCTTTAATTTATATGAGTCAGTGGTCTTTTCCTCAAATCTTTGGTATTAACACTTCTCATTGCACATGGAGTATTTATCACTTTCTGAGATTGAGATGGGTTAAAAATGGGTCTGTATGAAATGTTAAGAGGCATGGAGACCAGATCTGAAATTGTTAGTAGTACCTGTTCAGGGATAGGTGAGGGTGGAAACTGTATCCTGTCCAGTGCAGAAGATAAAGAGGATTTTGAATAGGATTTAATTAGAAGTATAAATATTAATCAACTAAGTCCACACGACAACTTGAATATCGTGATACTTTCTATGAAATACTGCTAAAAGTTAAGTCAGTTTTGAGGGTAACATGTAAAATATTTGCTGGGTAATCATTAAACAGGGAAAAGGTGTGTGGGAGAGGGGGAGGAGAACTCTCCTGTGAAATTAGCATCAGGTCTCTTCCTCAGCCACTTTCACTTTATCTTTTAAGGCAGGGTGATTCCTGCCCCTCATGCTTCATGTAGTATCTACTGAGCCATTACACCAGTCCCCATGAGAAGATACTTTTCAAATGTCTTCCTTCTCTGCCTGTACAGTGTGCTGTACACCAAGGCTTGTGGGCTTGGTGCCAGCCTCAGCAGCCCTTCTTACCGCCTGCCTTCTTACACTTACCTCTGGTGTGAACCTTTGAGTATATTCTGCTCTCGACCTCAATCTAAACACAGTAGACATTGATGGTGAAAGAGATAGGGAGCACATTCTGCAGTATCTGCCACTTTCCAAGGGTAGTGGGTGGGGAGAGATCTCAGGCAGGGTCTCTTCTGACTGAGTTCACTGATGATTCAAAAACAAAATCCCCCTCCTCCAGGCCTCTGTGGCTCCATCTGGGGAAATCCTAATCCTTTCCCTCTTCCTTGGCAGGGTTCCTGTCACCCGAGCGGGAGGCGGTGCAAGGCTGAACGCTTGGGTCAGGGGGAGGAGGGGGGAGGGGACTCCACTAACTTTGTAGTTCAGCTTTGGGGGCCGCTGTGACATTCTGCTCTGTGCAGCGGTCAGGCCAGAGCCTCTGGTCTAGAAGAGAGGACATTGTGCAGAAGCCGTTGCTCCCTACAGAGGCGCCAGCGCGTCCCAATGCAGGGAGCCACGACCCTAGATGCCGCCACGCCAGGGCCTCTCGCCCTCTTAGGCCTTCTCTTTGCGGCCACCTTGTTGCTCCCGGCCCTGTTCTTCCTCACCCGGCGCAGCAGGTAAGCGCCTGGCTGGCCACGCATGCGTGGGACCGCGGCCACGCGACCTTGTGGGCATCCGAGTCCGGCAGGGATGGCGGATGGCGGATGGCGGCAGACCTTGCTGCCGGACACTGGCATCTGCTGCAGCCGGTGGGTGTCTTATCACTCCTCCACACACTCACACACAGGTTACAGTTCCCGAATGGAATTGCAGGCTGTATAGCTACTCAGGTTCACATTAAACATCACATATGGCCTTCAGGTGAGCCTAAGGATATGTTGCAGTTCAGAATTCCCTGCATTTCAGGAAGAAAACTTTCTTGAATTTCATTTAGTTCAAAGAGAAATGTTTTAAGAAAATGCTGGTGCGAGGTGTGGGTGCTGCTCTGTGCCTCAGTTTAACTGATTATACCTTACTAGGAAAAAATAGAAACAACAGTATTTACTATCACAAGTTTTTGTGAGGAGCAAAGGTGGTAATAGTTTTGTCTTCGCTCTGTTATTTTTTTCAGGACAACAGTACCAATAGCAAACCTCAGAAGTGCTTAAGTCTTAAGTATCCTGCGTGAAACGTGAAAGTAGAGAAATGCAACTAAAACTGTTCACTTCAAATTTAGTTTCTTTTTCCACTGGTGTGTTATCTTTTTCCTGGACAGTTTTCATGACTTTTGAAAACCAAGAAGATTGATTTGGGGAGAATAGTAATTACAATTTAATTATCTGTCAATATGTACGTGTATCAATGTGTGTCATAATTTCTCTATGGTTTTAGGGACAATGACACAATTGTACTGCATACACATAACTGCACATTTCTGAAATGTCAGCTGAAAAATACTCAAGATAATAGCATTTCTACTTTCTCACATTGAGTTTTGAGGTCCCTCTTCTGCAGTCTTCAGCACAGGAGGTGATTGGGTCTTTAACTTCAGGCTCATGTGATTCTACACAGGCTTTAACTTCTCACCATGCCAGTTAAATCGAACTTCCAGATATGCAGACAAGAAGGCTATTTGTTCCAGTCTCCATTTACATGCAGGGCAGGAACAGATGGAGCTAACTAGTTCATTCTAGACCATTGAGGGTAATCAGGTCAGAATGTGAAACTCAGGATAATGTTCCGGGGGAGGAAAACAGGCAAGGTAGGCTTTCCAGGAGACGCTCTGTGAATAAACCAGTTTTTCTCTGTTTGCCTACTGTTATTTGCTGAAATGTTCATTCCATCAATTACCAATTCCTTCACACCAGAAAGACTTTAGTCTATAGGGAACTGCATTCTAAAGCAGCTGATACACCGTCATGCACTACAGAAAGATATGAGTATGTTCTAGTTCAGAGAGGCCCATGTGACTAATGGCTTCTGTTTTCTGTGCCTGGACAATTTATCACTGTAGGAAAGTCCTGTCTGATGTGACATATAAATGGGAAAATAAGGCTAGAACAAAATATTCTCAATGCTTTAAGTGCAGTTACATGCCTGAATGACTAGTAATACAAATATATAAATATCAGGAAAACACACTCTATTACAACTTGCTTTTTCCCACTTTATAGTAGGCTGTAGGTGCCTTTGATGATGAACATAGAGAATAACACACACACACACACACACACACACACACACACACACACACACGCGCGCGCGCGGGGGGGGGGGGGCACACATACACCCTTGGATTGTTGTGGATATTGGAGTTGTAATAGATGTGAAACTTCCCTCAGTTGTAATTTATGTAATTACCAATGATCTATTAAGTCCTTGTTCTCTTACATACTGCTGATATTGATATTACAATTCAGTTTGATTACATTGGTTGGATAAAGAAAATAAAGCTTCACTATTTTTAATTTCTGCTCTGTCTTTCACTCTGTCTCTGTGTCTCTGTGTCTGTCTGTCTCTCTGTCTCTCACTCTACTTCCCCTGCTCAAGTGTGTGTGTATGTGTTTGTGTGTGTGTGTGTGTGTGTGTGTGAGAGAGAGAGAGAGAGAGAGAGAGAGAGAGAGAGAGAGAGAGAGAGAGAGAGAGAGAGAGAGAGATGCTGAGGTTAAAACCCAGGGCTTTACTCTATCACTGAACTATTTCCACAACAAAAGATTCACTGAAAAAGAAGAAAAAAAACCAACTTCTATAAAACTTTTGATGGAGTTATCTCTGAAAGCTTCTTTACTAATTTGTTTTCTTTTTAGTTATTTCTACCTCCCCACCCTGCCAGAGCAGGAATTGACCACAGCACCCTGTGTGTTCTAGGCAAGCATTCTACTACTGAGCCACACCCTCAGCCCTTCCTTATAATCTTCATAGAACTTCAGACCTTTTCATATCTGCTGCACTTATTTTACTATTTTATTTTGTATTTAAGAGTTTCTGGCTGGACAGTGGTGTTGAATGTCTTTGATTCCAGCACTCAGGAAGCAGAGGCAGGCCAATCACTGTGAGTTCAAGGCCAGCCTGGTCTATAGAGTGAGTTCCAGGACAGCCAAGGCTATACAGAGAAACCCTGTCTTGGGAAAAGGAAAGAATGAGAGAGAGAGAGAGAGAGAGAGAGAGAGAGAGAGAGAGAGAGAGAGAGAGAGAGAGAGAGAAAACAAAGGGAAAAAAATCTCCTTTTCTAGAAATCAAGTTCTGACTTGCTAAAAATACCCAACAGTGTTTTCATTACCAATTAATGTGCAAGGAGATGGTATACACAGAGTGGTTACATTCAGTTCATATCCTTCGAGCACTTTTGTCTAGAATGCTGGTACTATAATGTTCTATAGGAATGTTGCCAGTTGCTAGCTTTACCTTCAAAATTTTTAAAACCTGGGGAGAACAAGGCAACCCTGAGGCTGTTTATCATTCTTGCCTGACTACCACTGTGTCTTCTGTTTTTCTTTTGTCCCTGACCCACTTCTACACCTTTCCTTCGCTTAGTCTTCATGAGAATGGATCAGAGATTCATCCAGACTCTTGGGATAGAGCGATCCTTCCATGTTAGAAACTGAAGCAGACCACTGCTTTTAGGACACTTTGACTTTGGGGTGGGGATTCTTTTTCCCTACTAGGCTGATGGCTTCGTGAGATTGTGAACCACAGATACCAACATAGCATTCCAGGGGTTATCATTCTAGGAAGGATGGGACATGGTTGGAATCAGCAGGACTTCCTAAAGGCAGATGAGAGAGAAAGGAATCACCAATGAAGATTACATTTTCCCCTTATTTTTTCCTCTGTAGTTGTCTGTACTTGTCCAAAGATTACTTCCACATTCTCCTTGCTCAATAGCATCACCGACATATAATAAAACCTCCTCAGTAGACCACAGCAAGACAATAGCTGTCAACAGATCATAAGGCTATAAGGCTTGTGATAAGTTGTTACAGTAGCCCATATGCACTGAAGTAGATGAGATTCAAGCCTAAATGTCCTTTAAATGTGGGCAGCTGTTGAGCTCCACATCTTTGACTGCACACTCAGAGAGTTGGTCAAGAATCTGACACTGTTTAGATGCACATATATGTTTTTTTAAAGCTCATTTTTCCTTATTTAAATTTCTTTCCTTGATTTTTGGTTACTCCAGTAGCTTCAGACTGGGGGGGGGGAGTCAAATGATATTGTAGTCTTTTGCAGGGAAGGGTGCTATGGTTCTCTACTTGATCCCTTTTCCCCTCGATCTGATTTTTAAAGTTCTTAGTTTCAATTTCATCTGCTTTGGGTTCTTCTTCTTCATCAGTAAATACATAATTTTCATAATGAATCATCTGTGATAACATCAGTTTCCAAGCAACTTCCCAATAAATTCTATATGAAATTATGAGACATTCAGTAATAGTTTTAACCAGGTGGTATGAAGTGTATGTGCCCATGCATGCATATGTTTTGTTTCTCTTTTATGTACTCACAGGTATTTTATTTCTAAGACTTATTTTTATTTTATGTGTATGAGTGTATTACCCACATGTATTTTTTTCAGATTTTAAATTAGGATTTTTGATCCATTTGGAGTTCATTTTTGTTTTTGTTTTTGTCTTTTTTTTTGGAATTTTATTTTATTTTCTAAGTTTTTTTTATTTACATTCAAAATCATTTCCCCTTTCCCGTTTCCTCCCTCCCTGAAAGTCCCATAAGCCCCCTTCACTCCCTCTTTTCCCCATTCAAAACCCTCTCGCTTCTCGGTCCTGGCATTCCCCTACATCCAGTCTTTCCAGGACCAGGGGTCTCTCCTTCCATCTTCTTGGAAATCTATTGATATGCGAATTGTGTCTTGGGTATTCTGAGATTCTGAGTTAATATCCCCTTATCAGTGACTGCATAGCATGTGTGTTCTTTTGTGATTGGGTGACCTCACTAAGGATGATATTTTCAAGATCTGACCATTTGCCTAGGAATTTCGTGAATTCATTGTTTTTAATTGCAGAGTAGTATTCCATTGTGTAGATATACCACATCTTCTGAATCCATTCCTCCGTTGAGGGACATCTGGGTTCTTTCCACCTTCTGGCTATTATAAACAAGGCTTCTATGAACATAGTGGAGCATGTGTCCTTATTGCATGCAGGTAAAGCCTCTGGGTATATGCCCAGGAGTGGTATAGCTGGATCCTCCGGGAGTGTTATGCCCAGTTTTCTGAGGAACCACCAGATAGCTTTCCAGAGTGGTTGTACCAGCTTGCAATCCCACCAGCAGTGGAGGAGTGCTCCTCTTTCTCCACATCCTCGCCAACAACTGCTGTCTCCTGTGTTTTTGATCTTAGCCATTCTGATTGTTGTGAGATGGAATCTCAGGGTTGTTTTGATTTGCATTTCCCTAATGACTAAGGATAATGAAAATCTCTTTAGGTGCTTCTCAGCCATTAAATATTCTTCAGGTGAGAACTCTTTGTTTAGCTCTGTACCCCACTTTTTAATAGGGTTACTTGCCTCTCTGGAGTTTAACTTCTTGAGTTCTTTGTATATATTGGATATCAGCCCTCTGTCCGATGTAGGGTTGGTAAAGATCATTTCCCAGTTAGTTGGTTGCCACTTTGTCTTTTTGACAGTGTCTTTTGCCTTGCAAAAACTTTGTAATTTAATGAGGTCCCATTTTTCAATTCTTGATCTTACAGCATAAGCTATTGGAATTCTATTCAGGAAATTCTCCCCTGTGCCCATATGTTCAAGGTTCTTCCCTAGTTTCCTTTCTATTAGTTTCAGTGTGTCTAGTTTTATGTGGAGATCCTTGATCCACTTAGAATTGAGCTTAGTGCAAGGAGATAAGAATGGGTCAATTTGCATTCTTCTGCATGTTGACCTCCAGCTGAGCCAGCACCATTTGTTGAAAAGGTTATCTTTTTTCCACTGGATGGTTTTAGCTCCTTTGTCAAAGATCAAGTAACCATAGGAGTGTGGATTCATTTCTGGGTCTTCAATTCTGTTCCATTTATCCACATGCCTGTCACTGTACCAATACCATGCGGTTTTTAACACTATTGCTCTGTAGTACAGCTTGAGGCCCAGGATACTGATTTCCCCAGAGGTTCTTTTACTCTTGAGAATAGTTTTAGCTATCCTGGGTTTTCTGTTATTCCAGATGAATTTTTGAATTGCTCTTTCTAACTCTGTGAAGAATTGAGTTGGGATTTTGATGGGGATTGCATTGAATCTGTATATTGCTTTTGGCAAGATGGTCATTTTTACTGTATTAATCCTGTCAATCCATGAGCATGGCAGATTTTTCCATCTTCTGAGGTCTTCTTCAATTTCTTTCTTCAGAGACTTGAAGTTCTTGTCATACAGATCTTTCACTTGTTTGGTTAGAGTCACGCCAAGATACTTTATATGGTTTGTGGCTATCGTGAAGGGTATCCTTTCTCTTACTTCTTTCTCAGCCTGCTTAACCTTTGAGTATAGGAAAGCTACTGACTTGCTTGAGTTGATTTTATATCTGGCCACTTTGCTGAAGTTGTTTATCAGCTGTAGGAGTTCTCTGGTGGGGTTCTTTGGGTTGCTTAAGTATACTATCATATCGTCTGCAAATAGTGACAGTTTGACTTCTTCCTTTCCAATTTGTATCCCTTTGACGTCCTTTTGTTGTCTAATTGCTCTAGCTAGAACTTCAAGTACTATATTGAAAAGATATGGAGAGAGAGGGCAGCCTTGTCTAGTCCCTGATTTCAGTGGGATTGCTTCAAGTTTCTCTTCATTCAGACTGATGTTGGCTACCGGTTTGCTGTAAATTGCTTTTACTACGTTTAGATGTGGGCCTCAAATTCCTGATCTTTCCAAGACCTTTAGCATGAAAGGATGCTGAATTTTGTCAAATGCTTTCTCAGCATCTAATGAGATGACCATGTGGTTTTTTTCTTTGAGATTGTTTATATAGTGGATTACATTGATGGATTTCCTTATATGGAACCATCCCTGCATCCCTGGGATGAAGCCTACTTGATCGTAGTGAATGATCGTTTTGATGTGTTCTTGGAATCGGTTGGCAAGAATTTTATTGAGTATTTTTGCATCGATATTCATAAAAGAGATTGGCCTGAGATTCTCTTTCTTTGTCGGATCTTTGTGTGCTTTTGGTATTAGCGTAATTGTGGCTTCATAGAACGAGTTGGGTAGTGTTCCTTCTGTTTCTATTTTGTGGAACAGTTTGAAGAGTATTGGTGTTAGGTCTTTTTTGAAGGTCTGATAGAATTCTGCACTAAAACCATCTGGACCTGTGCTTTTTTTGGTTGGAAGACTTCCAATGACGACTTCTATTTCTTCAGGGGTTATAGGACAGTTTAGATAGTCTATTTGATCCTGATTTAATTTTGGTATTTGGTATCTGTCAAGGAAATTGTCCATTTCCTCGAGATTTTCTAGTTGTGTTGAATACAGGCTTTTGTAGTAGGATCTGATGATTTTTTGAATTTCCTCAGTTTCTGTTGTTTTCTCTCCCTTTTCGTTTCTGATTTTATTAATTTGGATACTGTCTCTGTGCCCTCTGGTTAGTCTGGCTAAGGGCTTATCTATCTTGTTGATTTTCTCAAAGAACCAACTCCTCGTTTTGTTGATTCTTTGTATGGTTTTATTTGTTTCTACTTGATTGATTTCAGCCCTGAGTTTGATGATTTCCTGCCTTCTACTCCTCTTTGGTGCACGGGGGATGGCCCACAGCAGAGCTGGTGCCCAGACGACCACAGCGCTGTCCCGTTCTTCGGAGCAAATGGAAGCCCCAACACGCAGTGTCCCAAGCGATGTTATATTGGGAGGAACCTGGGTACCTGTCTCAGTGCAGTAGATCCCGGAACAGAGGTCGCCAAAGGGCTGGAGTTCATTTTTGTATAGGTACAGGTTTATTTTTATGAAAATGAATAGCCAGTTTAAAATTTAGTTTTTAAGGACTTGGTTATTGATTAAACTCTTAACTCTCTAACCTCTGGAAATCATTGATCTTTCTTGCCATTTCTACCAGCCTTTGAGGTCATCTGTTCTGATTGCGTGGGACTTTGTATTGCACAACTTCTCAGGCAACATTAGCAAAGAGCTAGTTTTACTTTTTTTAATCTTTTCTTTATATTTGCATTTGATAAAAACAGATTACTTGGAAAATATATAAAATTTTTTCATAGACTAAAAATTAAATGACATTTAAACACCGGTAGTGATTCTTTAGTATTTGATTCAGTACAAAAGAAATTATTCTGTCAAGATATTTAGATTTTATACTTATTTCTTTGCACAGGCGAAGAGCACAATTTGTGGTAAGTAACTTCCAAAAGTTGTCATTTCTCACACACATACACAGACTCATACACACACACATACACTCACACACACAAACACACACACAGAGAGAGAGAGAGAGAGACAGAGAGAGACAGAGAGAGAGAGAGAGAGACAGAGAGAGAGACAGAGAGAGAGACATAGAGAGAGACAGAGAGACAGAGACAGACAGAGACAGATAGAAACAGGGAAAGAGAAAGAGACAAAGAGACAGAGAGTACAAAATAAAATGTAATTTTAAAAAATCTTTACAAGAAATATTTGGCTAATCGTTCCATTCTATACAAAGAAGTTGTTTCTCCTTTTAATGACAGTTGTTCAATACCAAAATCTCCAGTGTTCAAGTACCATCTAGCAAATAACATAAATTTTAATTGTCTCTAGGTTACTTTAATAACTGATACTACTGTGCTGTATCACCTAAGGAACAGGATAAGAGAAGACGTTCATTCAGTGCAGTTGCTGTTTCTTCTTGAGTATTCTCAATTAGTGCTTGGTTGAATATATAGATAAGGAATCAGGAAATATAAAATATCAGCCATGCTCAGTCACTCCCAGACGAGGTCTGGAGATGCATCCATTGCTTCTACTGCCCAGTGAATGAGAAGAACCATGCTGCCACCAACAGAGGTTGTTTGTATTTATCTTTCCAATATTTATGAAAATAGGAAAAGAATATGGGTCGCTCAGAGGCAACTCATATGCCACAAGGTAGTTCGCCAAGGCTCACAGGCAGAATTCTATGTTTCATAATACATAAAGAGGTCAGGGAGCTCTACGGACATGTCAGAGGCTCTTGGTTAAGCACCTGAGCAGTGTGTATACTGTGTGTAGTTGCTCTTCTTAAATCCAGACTTTGGATGGTTCTCACTACCATTCAAAACAAATTTCTGGGATTAGGGAGGCTATTGGGTATAGTAATTTCAGTACCAGCTTGAGGACTGACGTTTGGATCCTCAATACCCATTGCAAAGGCCAGACGAGCTTGATGGCCTGTCTTTAGTCTCAGCCCTGGGAGGGAGAGATAGGGAATCTCTGGAGGAAACAGGTTAGCTAGACCAAGAGCCCTGGTTTTAGTGAGAGATCTTGGCTCAGTAATGGACAGTGTGGTGGTTTGAATAAAAATGGTCCCTATAAGCTCATAAGTGGCATGACTAGGGAAGGATTAGGAGATGTGGCTTTTTCGAAGTAAGTGTAGCCTTGTTGAAGGAGGTGTGTCACTGGGTGTGGGCTTTGTAGTTTCAAAAGGTCATACTAGACCCAATCTCTGTCTCTCTGGCTCTCTCCCTCTCCCTCTCCACCTCCCCCTTCCTCTCTCCCCTCTCTCCCTGCAACTTGTTGATCAGATATAAACTCTCAGTTACTGCTACTGTTGCATGTCTGCCTTCTTGACGTCATGCTTCCCACCATGATGATCATGGAGTAACTTGTAAGCAAGACACCAAATAAATAATTTTCACTTTAAATTGCTTTGATCATAGTGTTTTCTTATGGCCATAGAACAGTAATTAAGACAGAGAGTGATGGAAAAGGATACTTAGTCTCTGGCCTCAATGCTCATATACATTCGTGGCTATGCCCACCTGGACATTTGTCCCCAAATTCACACATATGTGACCATATATATGTGAATATACTTTCATGCTTCTATACCATACACATGTAAGTACATACTGGTGAAGGAAGGCAAAAATGAAATAGTGATAGATGGGCTGCCTTGTTTTGTTTTGATTTTTTAATTTACGGGGTTAGTTATGCTTGCAGTTTGAATCCAGGAACTTACTACTGGCTTTGCAGGTACATCATGGATGGAGGAATCCCTGATCAGAGAAGACAGACAGACTCTACAAGTTGGGGCAGACAGAGATTTTTCTTAGAGGCTCCTGAAGGTGACCTGACTTATCTGCCCTGCCAATACCATGATGATACCCATTAAGACCTAGATTGTTCTACTTGACCCCAAATCTGTTAGATAATAAACTTGTAGTAATTTGCATACATGGGAAAACAATCTTATTTCCTATGTTTCTTTTATTGAACTGTAATTCCTTTTCAAGGAAGGTTCTGAAAGAAGAGCAAGTTTGGATTGTGACTGACTATACTGGTTGCCCTTGAGAAGCAGCATTAGATACTCATAAATTCCATTCATTTTTTCCCCATGCTAACATGGTGGTCTTACAGGTGGTGACAAATCATTCATCTATGTCTTTTTCTTATTCAGAAATTCATAGTAAGTTTTGAGTTTTTGTTATGCATCCACATTTCAATTCATCTTCCAAATGTCTGAAAATGGAACAAAAGCTATAAGACATTGGGCTTGATGCACACCTATGATGGCTGCCTTCAGCTAGATAATGAAGAACTGGAATAACTGAATATTGACGGCACCTGGGCGACTAGAAATTACATTGCATTGTCTCTCCAAAAATAATAGTGAGGCAGGCTATGAAGGAAGAATTGACAGCTCCTCACAGGAGAGTGGCTCTGTACTTCATCCAAAGTAAAATCCCATTGAAACTGCTCCAGGTTACTGTTCTGTGAAAGGCAAAGGACAAAACTGTGACACTACCTTAATGAATAAGAGAAGGAGACATCAATTACACCCTGCGTTTTATAGCTGAAGTGCTCACTTTATGGCTTGCCTTTTTTTTTAAATACAGGAGTATGCGGAATGGATATTTTTGTCTATAGAAAAGTAGAAAGGATTAATTAATTCTATAATTGCTGAATATAAAAATTAATAGAATTTTTAAGAAAAGTGTAACTATAATATGATTTAAATTCATTGTCATTTCTTCTTGCAGTTTCATCCTAAATAATTAATGAAGAAAAATTTACAAGTTTTACTGGATTAAGCACCGAGTGCAATGTGGGGCACTGAGTACCAGTGACTAGTGAATGAATAAATGAATTGTTTGGTGCAGTCATAGTTATTTTTCTTCCAGTATGAATATTTTAGGGTACCTCAACATCACAATATATAAAATACATACAAATTGATATTCAATATCATACATGCCATTTCTTCTTACTTAAAAAGTAACAGTCTCTTCAGCAAGTTCTTATTTATCAAGAATGTTTATAAAAAAGAATATATAGGTGCAATGATTATTCTTCTGCAGAAATATATTTGAAAACACAGTGATTGGAGTGCAGTCAACACCTAAAATTCCTGTTCCTTAGAATTTACAGTTTTAAAACATGTCTAGTTCATTTTCAGTTTTAGGTGCTGGATTTTCATATCAATTCCCTTTCCATATAGGTGGAGAGATGTCTTCTTTAACAAAACAAAACTTCTCTGTGAAAAAGATGAGCCCATTTTTGTTAACCATACCCATTTATTCATAAATGTTTGGCTCTATGATAATTTAAAAAGCATAGCAGGATGAATTGTCATAGCATGTTAAAAAGATGGTTTGATAATTGAAAATCAAAGTTGTCTTAGTGAAAGCAAAGCCTCGTGTTGACTGTAAAATAGGATGCAAACCATTTAGTCCTAGAAAGCAGGTAGCTTATTGTTCAATCATGTTCAAGGGCAAAGTGCTGTTGAATTGTATGTTGGTAATGTTGGTCTTTGGGTATAGGATGTGAAGGAATAAACTACTTTAGATGCTAGAAATCACCTTTAGAGTTGGTAAAATGATGTCAGCAGAACCTTTTTGTCTATCTGTCATAAGACACTTGTATTCCTTATCATATTGCATTTTATTAAATCTTCTAAGAACATTCTTCATCTAAAACAGACATAAATTATGTCTCATTTAAATAATACTTTTGACTCATAGTTTCTTAAGTTCGTAGCTATAATGTTAATGTAAAAGGCTTTAAGTCACATTGTTTGATTAGCAGGGGAGATAGCTCAGTGATAAAGAGTTAAAAGCCCCAGCACCTACATAAAAGTCAATACCTACATAAAAGTAGTTGGTGTTCATGCCTTTAATCCCAGCTCACAGGCGGCAAAGGCAGATGGTTTTCCAAGTTTGAGGGCAGCCTGCTATGCATGGTAAGATCTAGGTAAGCCAGGGCTACATGGAGAAATCTTGTCTCAAGACAAACAAACAGTAAGGCCTGTAACTCCTGCACTGTTGGGATGGAAGGGATGGATGGAGACAGGGACATCCTTGAGACTCAGTCTCACAGTAGCTAAATCTGAGATTAAAGCTCAGTGACAGACTAGGCTCAAAAAATGAAACACTAGTTCTGATGAGCTTTGGACTCCACCCACATGCATAAGTGAATACATACATAAATTATTAATAAAATAAAAATAAAAGACAGTTTCCATTATGCCTGTCCTTTAATGCCATTATATTCTTTTTGCTACTCTTGTGTCTCTGAGATAGGCACTTCCCTATATTAAAAATGAACAAATTAAGACCCAATACAACTTAAAAACATTTCTAATAGAAATTTAATGATGATATGCATATATGGATTTGAATTTTTAGAACAAACAGTATGTTAAAAAAAGAAAGGAAGTACAAATGGCTCTCCATTTCCTGTGTGCATTATACTGTGTAGACATGTGAAGACTAGAATGGGAGATGTAGGACTCTCCTTTCCTGTCTCAGTGCCTTACTGACTCTGTAAGCATTTGTAGAGCATTTGGGGTTCTCCATGTGACCAGGCTTCTCTGTATTCAGATGCAGATGGGAACAGGACTCATGACGCTAGGATCTGTAACATGGTAGGAAGGTCCAGAGTGAGAATCACAATGTTACCATTTGAAAACTTTTGGAAATTTTCTTCCAGACCACCGGTTTCCAATCAAAATACACCTTGAAGGAACCTAGAGCCAAAGGAGAAAGGCATTGTCATCTTCCAGAAACTCATTAAAGACAGTTCAGTCATTCCTCTTCTAAGCATCCTTCCTAAAGTGGGCTGTGCAAGCTGTTGCATGTGACAATGCTCTTTACTAATGCACATCAAAAGTAGCATTATATACTGCATGAGAAGGTGTTAGACAGTTCGCATCTTATTTGATGTAAACAAGCATCATAATTAATGTGATATCTGTAGAATGTCCTGAGGTAAAGAGTGGGTTTTAAAATTGGTTTCAGGATTTTCATGACATTTTATATACAGGAAAAGATCCACAGAACCATATTATATAAAAGATGTCATAACTTTATTGATATATCTTTGTATCTATACCTGCTAAATCTTTCGTCATATATGTAATATAGTCATATATATGCATTTGTGCATGCATGCACCCACACACATATATGCAAGTATAAATATGTGTATATATCTCAGACTACTACCCTTTTTGTTTGTCAGTGTGTTGTGCCATATGTTGTGGAGCATTGTGCTAAAAGATAAAAAATATTCCAAGAACTATAAACTCATCAGTCATCTAAAGAAGGGTAATGAATTTTGACCAAGGTATTTACAGCTGTTATCTATGTAGGCTCTAATACCCACAATTCTAAAAGGAACATATTTTAAACTTAGAGTGCATTGTTTTCTAAGAGAGAGAATCCAAATGTGAAGTCCTTGTATTTTCTAGAGAAATTGGCTAAACTTAGCATCTCTTTCTGAATCTAAGTCTTTTATAGATACATGTAGAAGTTCCCTCTTTTATTTTGGTCTCTACAGATAACATATACTTTTTTCCAGTTTCAGAAGCAGAGGCCTTACATGAAACCCACTGCAGGTGGATGGACTCTGAATAGTTACTGACGTGGTCATTAAAATTTTTCCAACTTATTCCAGGGGTGAGAAATTTCAGCTAATAAATAATAGTCCAGAAGCTCAATGTACAATATGGATGTGCATAGAAATGTTCTTATGTAATGTAACCCATGTACAATGACTATACCTGATGACATTTCTTTTCTTTTTTTTTAAAGAAGCTTTTGTTTATTTTTTTTTAATATGTGCATTACAGGAAACAAAACACAAGAAGGCAAGAACAAAGTCACCCAGTCTCAAGCAGCTCAGTTTGATGTGTCGTTCTAGATCTTGCAAGCATATATACACTTGGGTAATTGAGATTCTATAGTATGTACCATGCTTTCCCCACATTGTGAATATTCACCAACTAAAAACCCCACACTACCCAAGAATTTTGATAACCAAGAATACACCAGGCCATCTCAATCTGTCAGACAAAATTGTAATCCTGTCTTCCTTGGCGACAGAAACCTGATGATATTTCAATTTAAAAGATAGGTACAGAGCATTTGATTTCATACCATTACTTGGATCTGTCTTTTCCTGTTTGTAAGGAAAAAGAGGCCTGAGGTCATCTGTTTTTCTGCTATTGCTTCTCAGAATTTCTTCATTTTAAATCTTAAATGAATAGATCTGTGTTCTATTGTGGTAGACTGAATGTTGCATTCAACTACTTAATTAAACAAGAGTGAATGTATGTGAGAAACATAAGTAGTAAATTTCCTACACAAACACTGAAAGTTTGGTGATGGTGTCCTCTGAACCTTCTTACCTTCTGGGATGTAGCTTCCTAATGTCTTTCTCATTGCATGATTGAATTCTGGTACATTCAAATTCTTCTGTTACAGTTCATTTTAAAGCAGTGATTGCTACATCTTGAGATTCATATAGGGCTAAAGGCTGTCCAGGCTGTGGTGTCACTCAAGAAGCATTTCTTTTCTGGCAAATTGTTTTTTTGATCATAAGATGTATCACATAGCAATTTGTTTGCCCCCAAACATAATTAACAAAATTAAATTGATAGGTAAAAAGCTCTTTAATTATATTCTATTGAAAAAGACATGTATGAACTGTGTTCTATCTTTTATGTAGTGTATGTAAATGTTCTCTAATATGTTTAAATGGTTGATCTATCTTGTTTAGGTGCAGCAATGACAAATCCTCTCATTTTCATCAGTCTGCCTCAGTGGCAGTAATCAAGTCAACTTTTTAGAAACTCTGTACTTGGTTTCTTTTAAGTCTTTCTTAAAGAGAAAACGTCAACAAATGCTTGTGGTCAAATAGAACCCAAAGCCAGTGCCTATTTGGAGGTCACCAAAACAATTATTTGCTTACCAAAAGGAAAGCATGTAGTAAAGGAGCTTATAGAACCATGTTCGAATCTATAGGGTGTCCTGAGTCATGTAATAAAATTATATAGTTGGTTAAGTTATCTGACCCTGTTCTTTGTCAACTGCACCAAAGGTTTCTACTTCTCTTTAAACTTAATTTAGGATATGCATACATTTATTTGAAAATTTACCTCTTTCCTCAAAACAGATAATTACCCCTTAATGAAAAAGCAAGGAAACATGTCAACATTGCTTTGTCACAGGATGATTTTTGGCTGTGGCCAGAGCATACTTAATGCCCAGCCTAGGCACCTGAGTAGGAATAAGTGAACCAGGAGCTATGACTGGAAGTAGGTTTTCTTTTTCTTCCTCCATCTGTTTGCAAACCTTCACTGAGATGTTATTGGAATATCCAGGTTGAGAATACTTGTTCCTGTTGAAAGAGAATAATGAGAATCATACTATAAATGGACTAATAGTAGTAAAACTTCCACAGGGCTGAGAAAGGTATGATGATGCTTGTCACTTTCTCTGACCTTTAGTTTTCTCCTCTATGAATTATTGAGCTGGACAGATAAATCAATTCTGAATACAAAGACACTGCTGTACTCAATCTGATCTGTCAACACTTGTATTTAACAATGTGGATTTTACCAGCCAGCAAACTGCACATGCCTCTTTATGACTCTTTCTATAATTCTAGAATCAACACAAATGTTCCAGATCTGTGGGATTTTCTCAGATCTCCTAGGCAAACTTGACTTTCTTCTCCCCAGAACCTCAAAATTCACACCAAATTACAATGTATTTAATACCCGTCTCCACCCAGCTACTATGATTACAATTTGATGTAAATCAGAATCTGTTTTCGCGTTCATTGCTGTGCCTGCAGCATTTAGAGACATGCCTGGCACTATGTAACTCACTCGCACACAATCCATGAGTAGAAAATCTTAGTTATGAAGGAGAATATGGTATCTAAGCATCTAAGCCTTTTGGTAATTTGCTGCACAGTCACTGTTAGTTTAAAACACGCTGATAAACCTGGCATATAGTGTTCACTACCAAGAATACGGTAATATATATATATATATATGTATATATATATATGTATATATATATATATATACATATATATATAATGACCCCACATGTTAGTTCAGGTCAGTTATTGGGGATTTCCTTAAACAATAGTTTAAAGATTCTGTGTGTTCGGAACAGAAGGCTCCAGATCTCATAGTAAATGTAAGACCATGAGAAGTGTCTGGTTTTGATGGCGAGCACAGAGCTGCTTCTGAGAAGCAGAGTGTTTTATTGCTGCTCTTCAGTGAGATTGGCTAAGGATGTTCAAAACTGAAAGTCAGGAACAAGAACTCAGATTTGAATAAATTCACCTTGGAATCAAGACAGTGCAGAATTAAGATTTGCAATAAGAAAATCATTTATAAAATTACATCAACAGGTGTAGGAGTTCACACCTGTAATTTCAGCATTTTTGAAGCTGAGTGAGGGAGACCTAAAGTTCAGGTCAGCTTGCCAACATCACTAGATCCTTTCTTGAAAAACAAAACAAACATATCTAATACCATATTTTAATATGTAACAAGTAAATTAGATGGAGCACTTGTTATAAAAGGAAGCAGAGGGTGAGATATTTGACTTTCTCATTTCATTTGCTAAGAATAAACCAGAAAGTCATTGTCAGAGTGAGTGAGAATGGGGCGCTCACATCAGAAATAAAGGAGATTTGAATACTCGCCCCTCTGCTAACTGGATGTAAGGTTTTCAGCAAGATAGTTTACCTCCGGAGACAAGGAGTTGTCGAGAGAGATGGATGATTTTGAGAAGATCCCATGACTTCACCTATGAGGGAGGCAAACATGTACTTCTCAGGCAATACTTACTCTTCTCCATGAAAGTGGGAAATACTAAGGAGAATGCAAAATAGAATATATTCCAGATCTGTCTTTCAGGACTTCACAATGGAGTTAGGAACATATACAGTAAATTGAATCTTCAAAGTTCACACTTCCTTCTCTATGAACTCAAGATTGCTGATTTCCTGTATTCCTCAGTTTTACACTTTGTTTCATTCACACATTCTCCTAAGGTCATGCTTTGTATTGAGAGGAGAATTAAGACTATTGATGCATGTAACCATAGGAACTTTCGTCCTACCTCTCTCAAATTTTAGACTTTTCATTCTGAGCAAAAAATGCATATTGGTTGACTAATGTGTGAGTGTATTGTTAGCTACTGATTATGAAGCAATGAAAAATCACAAAAAACCCAAACTCATGGAGACATACATAACTTAGCAATTCCACCACACAAAAGGGTATGCTATTGTGCTAGAGCTATACCCCAGAAAAACAAGCAATAGTAGCAGAACTGGGTCGGAGTAGTAACTATTGACTTTTGATTATGTAGGCGAAAACAACTAAAGAGAGGTGAGGGCTCTGCTTAAGTCATGAGCCTACTCGATTGGACATGTTACATGTACAATGCTTATCGGATACATGTCTTTGTATTCTCTTTGGAAATGTAATGTATTAATTTTTATACTCAATCTTAGTGATTTTGGGGTTAGACAAGTAAAAACAAATGGAGGCAGCTTCCATCTCAGGACAGTTCTCTCAGGAGCCACATCTTCCCTCCATCACATAAAATTTTATCTATCCACTATTCTTCCTCAAAACATGTCTTCAGGGGCTAGAAAGATGGCTCAGCGGTTAAGAGCACTGACTGCTCTTCCGAACGTCCTGAGTTCAATTCCCAGCAACCACATGTTGGCTCACAACCATCTGTAATGGGATCTGATTCACTCTTCTGGTGTGTCTGAAGATAGCTACAGTGTACTCATATAAATGAAATAAATAAATCTTTTTAAAAAAAAACATGTCTTCAGGATCACAGTAATTGGCTGATAGATAGCACATGATTTTTGAGTCTTTAGTTTGGGTGTTTTTAGAAAAGTTCCTTTTTCTTTAGGAGCCAGAAGTTAAAAAGAAGTTAAAACAATCTAGTATCTGTTGGTCAGTTGGTTCTTCTGCCTTGAGGGAAATGGGAATGTGAGCAACTCTAAGATTTACTTCAGCATTATCCTGCTGTGGTTGGGACTGGAGCTGTTTGTATGTTGATGCTAACTCTGCTCTGCTGAGAGGGGCTGCAGACAAGGAGTGAGTCATACTCATGTGACATCTTGTGAACCAATCCCCTAATGAATAAAGGAACCAATCACTGGGCGAGGAGGTGGGGCTTGCAGATTGGATGGAGGAAAAGAGGAATCAGGACAGAGGTCTTTTTGGACAGGAATAGTGTGATGACAACATGTAGCTACGTGTGTCTCCCGGTCTCAGTGGCAGATGTGCCAGGATTCACCACTGGAGGATTTAGATTTAATAAGGTTTACAAGATTAGGATTCTAGTTGATGCACCCAGAGACAGAGTTATCTTTATTTCTGAACTAAGTCTGTGTGGCATTTTCCTTCTTGCAGCAGTTTGACTGGATTCAAGAGAGAAAGGTACAGAAGCATAGTGTGGATTTGCCAGATGTGCACCACAAAGGCCATAGGGGATTTGCAGCATGGGACTGGCATGGTAACAACCCACCAGTGGGTACCTAGCAAGCTGGGTGGAGACGTTTTGGGAGCTCCAGGCCAGACAGTCTCCCTGAGATAAAAACAGGTAGGCCATTGCCCGCCAGTGCACGGCCAGCCAGGCTGCTGAGACAGAGAGTTGCCAGCACAAGCATGGGAACAAGCCAGTTCATTTTCAATATTTTTTGCAATATTACCCCAGTGAAGAGGAAGTTTTATCAAGCAACCTGGCTGCTCTGGCAAGGAATCACATCCAAAGGTATGATCTAGCTGGAATGCAGACACACCACACACTTTTAATCCCTCTGGCTGGAATGCAGACATGCTCTTAGTACAAATGTTAATTCCAAATAACAGCATCTAGTTGAGGGGCAGACAAAGTGACGAATCAGAGAGAGATTTGAAAGAATGAGTCAGAAATAGGATATGTCCAACTCTCTCATGAGAATAGCACAAGAAAGAGAGGTGACTGAAGAGAGGAAAGAGAGAGAGAGAGAGAGAGAGAGAGAGAGAGAGAGAGAGAGAGAGAGAAAGTTTCACCAGAACAGTTTTTCAGAAAAAAAAGTTGCAGGTGAGGATAGACCAAACCAGAGAATGACAAGGAGCCAGAAATCAGAAGCTGAGAAAAGCCTATCTGAAGCAGTGAGTTTGGAGAGGAGTTTGAACCAGAGCAGCTGAGTTGAACCAATCATTCAGATTTCGCAAAGAACTAGAAAGGGTGAGCTTATTTGGCAGTAAGCCTCCAAGATGGCAAGTACGTCTGGCAAATAAATGGTACAATTATATCCCAAGTTTGTGGCCATTGCATTAGCATAAGCCCTCCTATCAGGTTTCAATATTTTTCTCCATCCATCATCTGCTGTCAGGATATATGTAAACTTCTAGACCAAACATGATGCTAGTGGAGTTACAGTTTTGTCTATGAACGAATGTGCAGGGAGAATAACAAGATGACTGAGGGAGACAATTGAGGATGATAATAATTGACATGGACATTAAGGTGAGAAATGAGCAGGAGAAGCCAATGGGAGGGTGATTCAGAAAAGGTCAGAAAAATCTAAATTCCTAGGTCCATCTACTGAACTTCTCTTCACATCTGAGTCTGGGTTTGTTCCTGACCTGATGTACCAGGAACATCCCTTCATATTTATGCTATTTCCAGTGGGGATTCTATTTATTACAACTGAAAGAATTATTAGTGTAGATGATAAAAGAAAACTAAAGATGGTGAGCCAAAAACAGTCTCTAAACAAGGGATTTTCAGGTCCTACATTTGGGTAACGTTATTATTAAAGCATAATACATTATGCTTTAATTACATTAGATTTGGGTCAGGGTTATTATTAAAGCATTCCTGATTTTCTAAATACTCCCAGTTATAACATTGTCATTTAGTTTATAGAGAATATGGTTTTACTTTCAAAATTTTAGCTGAGTTGAGATGAGCAGACCAAATCCATCAACTAAAATTATTCACCCCTCTCAAATTACTTAGAAGCCCTGAACTAAATGACCAGTGAATGTTTAGACTGTCACTGCATGCTCCTGGGGGAAGGATGAGATATTCACCTTTTCCCAAAATATTTTTTATAGCTCCAGTGCTTATACTTATACTCTGCAGAAGGATTACAGGCTGTGAAGGTTTTGATCTTGGTACACAGGTCTCCATAAACACACTGAAGTGTAGCTGCCACCTTGGAAGGCTGCAGACCTTTTATTTGTGTTGTTTGTTTAATGTTTAATTGGCAGAATATTGGTTTTCAGTTTATGGTTCAATAGTTTTATGTTTTATGGTAGATGAACATTTTATTGCAAATTAAGACTACTACAATAATGAGTGTATAAAGTATGACCCTCTTAATAGGAATTCATAGAATGGCAGTAGACTGTACTGCACAGAACTTTGCTCCATGTATTAAAGTCCTTTTCCCACTTCCTAGCTCTCATATGAAAAGTCAGTTCATCGCTCTCTTTATGCCTTGGATCTCCATTGAAGGGACTGGGTTGGGGAGAGGGGAGTGGGACTTGTACTATGGCCCACAACTTCCAAACTCTGTTTCTCTGCCCAATTATTTTTCAGACTTGTGAAGTTTTTAAGCATTATTTATGGTACACCTTTGTTCTGTAGGTTTGTTCGAGACAGTGATTCTCTGTATAGCCCTGGCTGTCCTGGAATTCACTCTGTAGACCAGGCTAGCTAGCCTCGAACTCAGAAATCCATCTGCCTCTGCCTCTCAAGTGCTGGGATTAAAGACATGCACCACTACTGCCCAGCAACCTTTGTTCTTACCTACGGTTTAGGTGTTAGCCCTTATTACAAAACATTGCATGCATGGTAACAGATGGAAACATTGATAGATTTGATGATAAACTGCTTCCCAGTATGGCTTTCCTAGTTGAAAAGGGGGGAGAGTAAGAGAGGGAGGGAGGAGTCAGGGATGAAGGGAGAGAGAGAGTGAGGGAGGAAAGGAGGGAAGGAAGGAGAGAGGCAGACTGGGAGAGGGGGGAGGTAAGGAAGGAGCGAGGGAGGAAGTAAGAAGGAGATTATGTTTAGAATTAATTAATTAAAATATTGAACAGAACATGTCAGGCAGAAATGAATGTTAAGAACACTGGGGCATGTCTGCTGTACTTCTGCTGAATTTGCTGGGAAAGCTTGAGGGAGGCCATGATGCCTGACCCACTGTTTGTGGGGTGAACCTTCTGGGAGCAGAGGATGTCCAGCAAGTGCATGTTGGGGCAAAGATAGGAAATGAAAGTGAAAGTAGACAGAGCTTTGGGAATAGGAAGGTGAAGATTATATTTGAGGAAGAGAAATGTGAAAAATCCATTTTCTTTTTTTTTTATTTTTTTATTTTTTTTTTATTTTATTTTATTTTTTTAATTTACATTCCAAATCACTTCCCCTTTCCCGTTTCCTCCCTCCCCGAAAGTCCCATAAGCCCCCTTCCCTCCCTCTTTTCTCCGTTCAACCCCCTCTCATTACTCTGTCCTGGCGTTCCCCTACATCCAGTCTTTCCAGGACCAGGGGTCTCTCCTTCCATCTTTTTAGAAATCTATTGATATGCTGATTGTGTCTAGGGTATTCTGAGATTCTGGGTCAATATCCCCTTATCAGTGATTGCATACCATGTGTGATCTTTTGTGATTGGGTTACCTCACTAAGGATGATATTTTCAAGTTCTGACCATTTGCCTAGGAATTTCGTGAATTCATTGTTTTTAATTGCAGAGTAGTATTCCATTGTGTAAATATACAACATCTTCTGAATCCATTCCTCCATTGAGGGACATCTGGGTTCTTTCCAGCTTCTGGCTATTATAAATAAGGCTGCTATGAATATAGTGGAGCATGTGTCCTTATTGCATGCAGGTAAAGTCTCTGGGTATATGCCCAGGAGTGGTATAGCCGGATCCTCCGGAAGTGTCATGCCCAGTTTTCTGAGGAGCCGCCAGACTGCTTTCCAGAGTGGTTGTACCAGCCTGCAATTCCACCAGCAGTGGAGGAGTGTTCCTCTTTCTCCACATCCTCACCAACAACTGCTGTCTCCTGTGTTTTTGATCTTAGCCATCCTGACTGGTGTGAGATGGAATCTCAGGGTTCTTTTGATTTGCATTTCCCTAATGACTAAGGATGATGAACATCTCTTTAGGTGCTTCTCAGCCATTAGATATTCTTCAGGTGAGAACTCTTTGTGTAGCTCTGTACCCCATTTTTTAATAGGGTTACTTGCCTCTCTGGAGTTTAACTTCTTGAGTTCTTTGTATATCTTGGATATTAGCCCTCTGTCGGATGTAAGGTTGGTAAAGATCATTTCCCAGTTAGTTGGTTGCCGCTTTGTCTTTTTGACAGTGTCTTTTGCCTTGCAAAAACTTTGTAATTTAATGAGGTCCCATTTGTCTATTCTTGATCTTAGAGTATAAGCTATTGGAGTTCTGTTCAGGAAATTCTCCCCTGTGCCCATATGTTCAAGGTTCTTCCCTAGTTTCCCTTCTATTAGTTTCAGTGTGTCTGGTTTTATGTGGAGATCTTTGATCCACTTAGAATTGAGCTTAGTGCAAGGAGATAAGGATGGGTCAATTTGCATTCTTCTGCATGTTGACCTCCAGCTGAGCCAGCACCATTTGTTGAAAAGGCTATCTTTTTTCCACTGGATGGTTTTAGCTCCTTTGTCAAAGATCAAGTGACCATAGGAGTGTGGATTCATTTCTGGGTCTTCAATTCTGTTCCATTGATCTACATGTCTGTTACTGTACCAATACCATGCAGTTTTTAACACTATTGCTCTGTAGTACAGCTTGAGGTCCGGGATACTGATTCCCCCAGAGGTTCTTTTACTCTTGAGAATAGTTTTAGCTATTCTGGGTTTTCTGTTATTCCAGATGAATTTTTGAATTGCTCTTTCTAACTCTATGAAGAATTGAGTTGGGATTTTGATGGGGATTGCATTGAATCTGTGTATTACTTTTGGTAAGATGCTCATTTTTACTATATTAATCCTGCCAATCCTTGAGCATGGCAGATTTTTCCATCTTCTGAGGTCTTCTTCAATTTCTTTCTTCAGAGACTTGAAGTTCTTGTCATACAGATCTTTCACTTGTTTGGTTAGCGTCACGCCAAGATACTTAATATGGTTTGTGGCTATCGTAAAGGGTATTATTTCTCTTACTTCTTTCTCAGCCTGCTTATCCTTTGAGTATAGGAAGGCTTCTGACTTGCTTGAGTTGATTTTATATCCGGCCACTTTGCTGAAGTCGTTTATCAGCTGTAGGAGTTCTCTGGTGGAGTTCTTTGGGTCGCTTATGTATACTACCATATCGTCTGCAAATAGTGATAGTTTGACTTCTTCCTTTCCAATTTGTATCCCTTTGACCTCTTTTTGTTGTCTAATTGCTCTAGCTAGAACTTCAAGTACTATATTGAAAAGATATGGAGAGAGAGGGCAGCCTTGTCTAGTCCCTGATTTTAGTGGGATTGCTTCAAGTTTCTCTCCGTTTAGATTGATGCTGGCTACTGGTTTGCTGTAAATTGCTTTTACTATGTTTAGATATGGGCCTTGAATTCCTGATCTTTCCAAGACCTTTAGCATGAAAGGATGCTGAATTTTGTCAAATGCTTTCTCAGCATCTAATGAGATGACCATGTGGTTTTTTTTTCTTTGAGATTGTTTATGTAGTGGATTACATTGATGGATTTCCTTATATTGAACCATCCCTGCATCCCTGGGATGAAGCCTACTTGATCGTGGTGAATGATCGTTTTGATGTGTTCTTGGATTCGGTTGGCAAGAATTTTATTGAGTATTTTTGCATCGATATTCATAAGAGAGATTGGCCTGAGATTCTCTTTCTTTGTCGGATCTTTGTGTGCTTTTGGTATTAGTGTAATTGTGGCTTCATAGAACGAGTTGGGTAGTGTTCCTTCTGTTTCTATTTTGTGGAACAGTTTGAAGAGTATTGGTGTTAGGTCTTCTTTGAAGGTCTGATAGAATTCTGCACTAAAACCATCTGGACCTGTGCTTTTTTTGGTTGGAAGACTTCCAATGACAACTTCTATTTCTTCAGGGGTTATAGGACGGTTTAGATGGTCTATTTGATCCTGATTTATTTTGGTACTTGGTATCTGTCAAGGAAATTGTCCATTTCCTCAAGATTTTCTAGTTGTGTTGAATACAGGTTTTTGTAGTAGGATCTGATGATTTTTTGAATTTCCTCAGTTTCTGTTGTTATCTCTCCCTTTTCGTTTCTGATTTTATTAATTTGGAGACTATCTCTGTGCTTTCTGGTTAGTCTGGCTAAGGGCTTATCTATCTTGTTGATTTTCTCAAAGAACCAACTCCTCGTTTTGTTGATTCTTTGTATGGTTTTATTTGTTTCTACTTGATTGATTTCAGCCCTGAGTTTGATGATTTCCTGCCTTCTACTCCTCTTTGGTGTATTTGCTTCTTTATGTTCCAGGGCTTTCAGGTGTGCCATTAAGCTGTTATTGTATGCTCTCTCCCGTTTCTTTTTGGCGGCACTCAAGGCTATGAATTTTCCTCTTAGCACTGCTTTCATTGTGTCCCATAAGTTAGGGTATGTTGTGCCTTCATTTTCATTAACTTTCAAAAAGTCTTTGATTTCTTTCTTTATTTCCACCTTGACCAAGTTATCATTGAGTAGAGCATTGTTCAGCCTCCATGTGTACGTGGGTTTTCTTTTGTTTTTGTTGCCATTGAAGACCACCCTTATTCCATAGTGATCTGATAGGAGGCATGGGATTATTTCTATCTTCTTGTATCTGTTGAGGTCTGATTTGTGACCAATTATATGGTCAATTTTGGAGAAGGTACCATGAGGAGCTGAGAAGAAGGTGTATTCTTTAGCTCTAGGATGAAATGTTCTATATATATCAGTTAGTTCCATTTGGTCCAAGGCTTCAATTAGATTCACTGTGTCCCTGTTTAGTTTCTGCTTTCCTGAACGATCCATTTCAGAGAGCGGGGTGTTGAAGTCACCCACTATTATTGTGTGTGGTGCGATGTGTGCTTTGAGTTTTAGTAAAGTTTCTTTTACGAATGAGGGTGCCCTTGCATTTGGAGCATAGATATTCAGGACTGAGAGTTCTTGATGGTGGATTTTTCCCTTGATCAGTATGTAGTGTCCTTCTGTGTCTTTTTTGATGACTTTAGGTTGAAAATCAATTTTATCCGATATTAGGATGGCTACTCCACCTCGTTTCTTGGGGCCATTTGCTTGTAAAATTGTTTTCCAGCCTTTTACTCTGAGGTAGTGTTTGTCTTTGACACTGAGGTGCGTTTCCTGCATGCAGCAAAATGCTGGGTCCTGTTTACGTATCCAGTCTGCTAGTCTATGTCTTTTAATTGGGGAATTGAGACCATTGATATTAAGAGAGATTAAGGCATAGTGATTATTGCCATCTGCCATTCTTGACGCTATCTTTATGTTTGAGTGGTTATCTACTTTTGGGTTTGATTCAAGAAGGTTATTATCTCATTTTTTCCAGGGTGTTGTTTCTCTCCCTGTATTGGAGGTTTCCATCTATTATCCGTTGCAGGGCTGGATTTGTGGAAAGATATTGTGAAAATTTGGTTTTATCATGGAATATCTTGGTCTCTCCATCTATGGTGATTGAGAGTTTTGCTGGGTAGAGTAGTCTAGGCTGGCATTTGTGCTGTCTTAGTGTCTGCATGAGATCTGCCCAGGATCTTCTGGCTTTCATAGTCTCTGGTGAGAAGTCTGATGTGATTCGGATAGGTCTTCCTTTGTATGTTACTTGGCCCTTTTCTCTTACTGCATTTAGTATTCTTTCTTTGTTTAGAACATTCGATGTTTTGATTATTATGTGACGGGAGGTATTTCTGTTCTGGTCCAGTCTGTTTGGAGTTCTGTAGGCTTCTTGTACGTTCATCGGCATCTCTCTCTTTAAGTTAGGGAAGTTTTCCTCCATAATTTTGTTGAAGATGTTTACTGGCCCTTTAAGTTGCAAATCTTCACTCTCATCTATACCTATAATCCTTAGGTTTGGTCTTCTCATTGTGTCCTGGATTTCCTGGATGTTTTGGGTTACGCGTTTTTTGCATTTTGCATTTTCTTTGACTGTTGAGTCGATGCTTTCTATGGAATCTTCAGCACCTGAGATTCTTTCTTCCATCTCTTGTATTCTATTGTTGATGTTTGCATCTATGACTCCTGACTTCTTCCCAAGGTTTTCTATCTCCAAAGTTGTCTCCCTTTGTGATTTCTTAGTTGTTTCTACTTCCTTTTTTAGTTCCTGGATGGATTTGCTGAGATCCTTCACTTGTTTGTTTGTATTTTCCTGTATTTCTTTAAGGTATTTTTGCATTACCTCTTTCAGGATTTCTTCCTGATGACCCACGTTCTCCTGCATTTCTCTGAGCGATTTTTGTGTTTCCTCCTCATGGGATTCCATCTGTTGATCCATCGTCTCCTGCATTTCTTTAAGCAGTTCTCGTGTTTCCTTTGTAAGGGCATCTAACCGTTGATTCATTTCTTTAAGCAATTTTTGTGTTGCCTCCTTATGGGCATCCGTCTGTTGACCCATATTCTTCTGCATTTCTTTATGCAAATTTCGTGATTCCTTTGTGAGTGCATCTACCCGTTGATTCATCTCGTTAAGCGATTTTTGTGTTGTCTCCTTGTGCGCCTCCATCTTTTGATCCATGTTCTCCCGCATTTCTCTAAGCGATTTTTGTGTTTCCTTTGTAAGGGCTTCTAACCGTTGATTCATGGTCTCCTGTAACTCTTTATGAGATTTATTTGTGTCCTTCTTGTGATCCTCTAATAGCATCATGAGAAGTGATTTTAAATCCAGATCTTGTCTTTTGGGTGTGGTGGGGTATCCAGGACTTGCTGCTGTTGGAGAGTTGGGTTCGGATGGTCCCACATTACTTTGATTACTGTTAGTAACATTCCTACGTTTGCCTTTTGCCATCTGGATACCTCTGGTGTTAGTTGGTCCTGCTGCCACTGGCTGTTCGTTGGACCTCCTGTGAGCCTGCAAAGCTATTTCTGCCCCCCCTGGATTACCAGGATTCCCCTGGCACCGATTTCTGGGGCCTGCCTGCTCCTGAGTGACTTTGGAGCCCTAATGTGCTTTGCCCCAAGTGATCTTATATTGGGGAGGCCTTGCACATCTAAAGGCTCAGCCTAGTGGATTCCTGGAGCAGAGGTCGCCAAAGGGAGGCTGGCAGGCTCCTGCCCTGTGCAGGGGTGTGTGATCTCTCCTGGGCGGGGGCAGGGGGCGTCCCTCTGCCAGGCAGAAATCCCACAGCAGATCTGGCGAGCTGGTCACTGCAGATCAGCCCAGCACCTGGGAGCAGGTTACACACAAGCTGCCTGAACCCGAAGCGATATTATGCCTGTCTGTCTCTGAGCCTGGCGGTCCCTACTACCTGGTCACTGGAGCAAAGATGGCGGCGGGCACTCTCCCTGGCGCCGCTCACCCTGTGGTCACGATGGGATGGCCCGCCGATCTGGCACCCAGACGACCACAGCGCCAACCCGCCCTCGGACACAGACAGAAGCCCCAACAGGCCGTGTCCCAAGTGATGTTATATTGCGGGGAGAGCCTGGGTACCGGTCTCTCCAGCGCAGTCCGTGGGAACAGAGGTCGCAGAAGGAAAGCTGGCAGGCTCCCTCCCAGCGCGGGGTCCCTCCACCAGGCAGAAGGTCCCACCGCAGAGCTGGCGCGCTGGTTACTGCAGATCAGCCCAGCACCTGGGAGCAGGTTACACACAAGCTGCCTGAACCCGAAGCGATATTATGCCTGTCTGTCTCTGAGCCTGGCGGTCCCAACTACCTGGTCACTGGAGCAAAGATGGCGGAGGGCACTCTCCGTGGCGCCGCTCACCCTGTGGTCACGATGGCCCGCCGATCTGGCATCCAGACGACCACAGCGCCAACCCGCCCTTGGGCACAGACGGAAGCCCCAACAGGCCGTGTCCCAAGTGATGTTATATTGGGGGGAGAGCCTGGGTACAGGTCTCTCCAGCGCAGTCTGCGGGAACAGAGGTCGCGGAAGGGAAGCTGGCAGGCTCCCTCCCTGCGCGGGCATATCCTGATTCGAAAAATCCATTTTCATAAGCAAAATTTTAAAAATGCATTAGCAACATGGCAGTGGTAGTGCATACCTTTAGTCCTGACACTCAGGAGGAAGAGACAGGCAGATCACTGTCAGTTTGAGGCTAGCCTGGTCTACAAAATGAGTTCCAGAACAGCCAGAATTGTTACACCGAGAAACCCTGTCTCAAGAAACAAAAAACAAAAAATCAAAAAACCCAAAACAAACAAACAAAAATTTAAACAACAGCAACAAAAAACAAAACAAAAAAAGATAGAAAAAAGTAATACATCAGAAAAGCAAATTATCAAAGAATTGCTCTTCCAAAATAAATAATACCTTATTATATGACCTCCTTTGTTTAACTGTTTATCTGTCTAACGCTAAAGGCATGTATAAAGAGCAACTATTATTCATCAATAATTATGACAAAGGAAAATAAAACAGAGCAAAGAAGATGCTTGGGGAGCAGAAATACTACAGAATCTTTGGGTTATTTTTGTTCATAAGATTGGTACATAAAAGAGTTACCTGAAAGTAACTGGATGAAGCTGAATGTCCACATATGATACCATGAGAAGTGGTTTCTTCAAAAAAGCTAATGTGAACTGCTCTAATATCTGCTTCTAGTCTGCAGTGTTGTGCTTCAGGAAACACTGGCTCACTTCATGAACTAACCAGTAAAGTGCATGGAAACTTGCTAAAATAACTTGTTTTTTTATCCATGTGTACTTTATTGTCTTAAACTAATTTGGTTTAAGCAGCAATAATTTACTCTTTTAATTTCCTTGTATGTAAATTATTATTGGTGTTACAGAAATTCTAGAATTTTGGGTAGGGTTGGCAAGAATTTGCTCATCATAAATAAAATTAATAACCTATAACTGATAACCTAAACCTATAACTGGAGAGAAGTTAAGTCAAAAGAAATTCAGTATGGGCTCTTTGTATCAAGTTGGTTTGTTCTTTTGTCACATAAAAATAATATGTAGACACTCTCAGCCAGCCATTGAACTAAGCACAGGGTCCCCAATGGGGGAGCTAGAGAAAGGACCCAAGGAGCTGAAGGGGTTTGCAGCGCCACAGGAGGAACAAGGATATGAACCACCCAGTACTCCCAGAGCTCCCAGGGACAAAAACAGCAACCACTCCAGACTCATAGGCAGCAGAGGATGGCCTTGCTGGACATCAAAGGGAGGAGAGGTCCCTGGTCCTGGAAAGGCTCAATGCAACAGTGTAGGGGAATACCAGGACAGGGAAGCAGGAGGGGTTTGATTGGGGAACAGGGGGAGAGGAGATGGCTTACGGGACTTTCATGGGGTGGGGGAATCAGGAAAGGGGAAATCATTTGAAATGTAAATAAAGAATATATCTAATAAAAAAATAATAATTTGTATATAGTTCAACTCCCATTTACCCTTAGGATCTTAGTAAGTGGTTATCTTAGATAAGATAAAACTGCAATTATGATATTTTTATTGGTGCATTAAAGCAACAACAACAAAGCAAACCATAATAGTGGGTTCCAGCTATGGTAACTGCCATCCCGGAAGACTTTGCATAAACCGAATATATATGTTCTATGCTATTGTTTATAACAGTTTTAGCAAGCTAAAGACATTTTTCACATCTGAGAATTTGAAAAGCAGATCAGAATCTCAACTTTGGAACAGGCCTGCCTTTCTTATTTCTTGTCTTCTCATATACCCTACAGTCCTCAGCATCATGAACGAGCAGTTTGGAGACAGCAATGGATATAGTTCACACAAGGTCTTGGTGAGAAGATTGGACTTACATCTTAAACCATATGGAATGCTAAAATTTGGGGGAACAAACCAAAATGTTAATCCAAAATCTTATTTTGGAAACAAAACTGGTGTGACTAGAAATAGTCCATGTACTAAAAATATTCTGGTATGTGTGCATTCTGGTGCATAACAGATATCACGAAGTAAGGCTTTGGGGGTCACAGAGCATAGCATGGTTTTCCATTCAGGGAAATTATTAGACTTCCCTTAGTTTGAGAACTTCAAATCTTTTCTTCCCCGAGTTGCAAATTTATATTTTCAATCCTTTGAGAAAATAAGTATTTATTTTCAGATAGCCCTCCACTTTCATTTATGACTGGTGAATAAAAACTATGTGGGGGCTGGAGAGATCATTCGGTGGTTACAGTTGCTTTGTGCTCTTAAAGAGGACCCAGGTTTGGTTGTAAGCATGCACATGGCAGCTCTTTTTATCCAGGATTCTGTTTATAGTTAATTTTATATTTTACTTTCTTTTCTTAAAATATAAGTTTGTTTTAGACTTGGAAGAATGGGTCAATGATTAATAGCACTTTCTGTTCATGCAGAGGACCTGAGTTCAGTCCCTAGCATTCTTATGTCAGCTCATAGCCATCTGTAACTCCAGTTCTGTGTTATTTTATACATTCTTTCGATTCATGGAAATAGGATATGCAGGTGATGTGCATACAGATAAACACACACATATATAATAAAAACAAATAAATAATTAAAAACTATATATTTGATGTCACACAGTGATGCTACATTTGTGTAATCATTTTGACAACCATGCCCATTGCCTTCATGATGAGTTCGTAACTAAATACTATTAAGGATTTACACAATAAGTTTCAAGTATGTATAATTCCCTGTTTTTAAATGTTGCTAATAATGTTAGGCTTGTAGAAATTGCTCATTTTCTAACTGTAAGTATGTACTCTTTGGCGAGCATCTCTCATTTCCACACCTCCCAGTGCTAGCAATCTGCATCCCACCGACTCTGTGTACAGCTATTGAAATGTCACGCACCATTGCTGTTGTACATTTGTCTTTCTGTATCCATGTTTGCACTTAGTCTCATGCTCTCCATTTTAACTTACTTGAGGCACACAGAGTTCTTTCTTTATAAAAGATGGATATTTTACTAATTGCTTGAACTGTCTGTTGTGAACTGTATTACAGTGAATGAGGGTATCTGTTTATGGTTATGTTGTTTTGTATTTATTGACTTAAATATTTTATACAGTATATTTTGATAATCTTCTTTCCCCTTCCCCAATCTTCCCTACCCTCCCAACTTCATGTTCTTTGCCTCACTAAAGAAGGAAAAATGAAAGAAAAAGAAGAAAACAAGAAAGAAACATCAAAACAATTACTGGTTTCTCATTTTTCTTTTCTTTCTTTCTTTCTTTCTTTCTTTCTTTCTTTCTTTCTTTCTTTCTTTTTTTTTTGTGTGTATGTGTTATATAATGTGAGCAGGCACATAGGCATATGTGGAGCCAGAGGTGGACATCAGATCTTATAAAACTGCTTTCCACTTTAGTTTTTGAGACAGTTTTCTCAGGGAACCTGGAGGCCACTGACGGGTTAGACAAGATGACTTATAAAGTCCAAGAATGCTGCCATCTTCCCCTCTTAGTGCTGGGATTATAGGTTCACCCTGTCTCTCATGGTTTGTCCCCTGACTGGGGTGATTCAAACTCAGGCCCTCATATTTGTATAAGTACTTTACTGAAGAATCGCCACCTCCCTATCACCCACACATTTTCATTAAAAGGTTGGGTTTGTAAGTTGTGAGTCTGTGGGAGCATAAGCACACTGAACATTAATAACCCCATTTTACTGAGTATCAACCGTGTGTCCTACTGTGTACCAGGGTCCAGGGCCCACTCTTTTTTTTTTTTTTTGAGACAGGGTTTCTCTGTGTAGCCCTGGATGACCTGGAACTCACTCTGTAGATCAGACTGGCCTCGAACTCAGAAATCTGCCTGCCTCTGTCTCCCAAATGTTGGGATTAAAGGGATATGCCACCACTGCTGGTCCCAGAGCCCACTCTATTTTTTATTATTATTAGATATTTACTTTATTTACATTTCAAATGTTATCCCCTTTCCTTATTTCCCCTAAGAAAAACCCACTATCCCAACCCCCCTCCCACTGCTCACCAACCCACCCACTCCTACTTTCCTCTCTGGACATTCCCCTACACTGGGGCATTGAGTCTTCACAAGACCAATGGTCTCCCTTCTCATTGATGTCTGAAAAGGCCATCCTCAGCTAATTATGTAGCTGGAGCCATGAGTCCCTCCATGTGTACTCTTTGGTTGTTGGTTTAGTCCCTGGGAGCACTGGGGAGTACTGGTTAGTTTCATATTGTTCCTCTTATGGGGCTATAAACACTTTCAGCTCCTTGGGTCCTTTCTCTACTCCTTCATTGGGGACCCTGTGCTCAGTCTCTTGGTTGGTTGTAAGCATCAACTTCTGTATTTGTAAGGTGCTTGCAGAGCCTCTTGGGAGACAGCTATATCAGGCTCCTGTGAGCAAGCACATGTTGTCATCCACAATAGTGTCTGGCTTTGGTGACTGTATATGGGATGGATCCCCAGGTTGGGCAGTCTCTAAATGGCCTTTTCTTCTGTCTCTGCTCCACACTTTGTCTCTGAATCTCCTCCCATGTGTATTTCGATCTCCCTTCTAAGAAGGACCAAAGTATCCATACTTTGGTCTTACTTCTTCTTGAGGTTCATGTGGTCTGTGAATTGCATCTTGGATATTTCGAGCTTTTGGGCTAATATTCACTTATCGGTAAGTGCATACCATGTGTGTTCTTTCATGATTGGGTTACCTCACTCAGGATGATATTTTCCAGTTCTATCCATTTGCCTAAGAATTTCATGAATTCATTGTTTTTAATAGCTGAGTAGTACTTCATTGTGTAGATATACCACATTTTCTGTATCCATTCCTCTGTTGAGGAACATCTAGGTTCTTTCCAGCTTCTTGCTGTTATAAATAAGGCTGCTAAGGACATAGTGGAACATGTGTCCTTATTACATGTAGGAACATCTTCTGGGTATTTGCCCAGGAGTGGTATAACTGGGTCCTCAGGTACTATGTACAGTTTTCTGAGGAACTGCCAAACTGATTTCCAGAGTAGTTTTACCAGCTTGCAATTCCACCAGCAGTGGAGAAGTGTTCCTCTTTCTCCACATCCTCTCCAGCATCTGCTATCCCCTGACTTTTTGATCTTGGCCATTCTGACTGGTATGAGGTGAAATCTCAGGGTTGTTTTGACTTGCCTTTCCCAGGGCTTCTCTTAAGGTATTCTGGGAAGTTGGTTTCCTTTTGTTGTCCTCACAAAGAGAGCTTGTCTAGAGAGCTAGTCTATGGTCCTTAACGTCACTACCAATTCTGGATCCACTGTCCCCAACATATTTGCAAACCTATACTCTACATTTTCCAGGCTGTTTGACTGGTTTAGACAAAATGGCTTGGCTCTTGTTGGGCCAATGCTTCAGCACTCAACCTGGAACTCTATAAAATGTGCTTACTTCTGGGACTCAGACTTGTCAACATCCTGCAAGTGATTGAGCTGGAGTCCTGGCGGGTCTCCACAAAAACTGCTGGAAATCCCCGTGGCATTTCTGAGTCAGAGCTGCATTTCTGAACCCATGTTTTAAAACACAGCGTCAGAAAAACTGAAAGTTCTTAGAAACTGTCCTGTCCTCTATCTCTGCAAGGGCTAGGAAGCCCCGTTTCCCTTTGTGTCCAGAAACATAAAAATAAACATCTTCAAAGGCACAAAGAAAATGAGCGTCAAGATTGCTGCTTAGTGGCATTTATATTTATGAAATATGGTTGTGAGTTTTGTGGTCTTTGCAGATGCCTCCCAGCTGAATTCTATTATGTAGAGCCCACATGGACAGATTATGAGATGCCAGTGGGAGGGCATGCTTTCCATGTTTCTGTTCCTTCAGTACTTAGAAGGCTCAGTGTTTACCACCTGATGGTGGAGTACAGGATCCCAACATTCTGTGCTGTTTTTCTCCTCACCTTCGTAGATTTATTCTGCTTCCAAAACAAGTCCCGATCTTAAACACTTGCTGAATGTTGATTCTATGTTTGGATGAAGGGCCTTAAGTCAGAGTATTTTTCCTTCACTGTACTTATATGTTGATATTTCTTCCTAATTATGAAATTTAAAGATGTGCCTCACTAGTGACAATTTAACCAGTATTTTCCTCATTGTGCTTTACTGCATATGGACACCGTGTCTATATTACTAATATTATAATAATCTATATATAATCAGGAGGAAGTACTCAGAAGATTCTAAGGAAAAGGAAGATAGATACAAAGTTTTAGGGAAAATATAATCAGAAGTAAGTCAGTTATACAATGTTGAGATTATAACAAGCACAGATTTGACCATATTTCATGCATAAACTCTACACTAAATATCATACATATATTTTACAATGAACTCTATGTGACTGTAAAAACATTTTCAGCTTTATTTCATTTTATTGAATTAGAGCTTGACAATTTAATACAGGTATATGTATTAGTCAGGGTTCTCTAGAGTCACAGAACGTATGGGTAGTCTCTATATAGTTAGGGAATTTGTTAATGACTTGCAGCTTGTAGTCCAACTCCCTAACAATGGTCAGCAGTAGCTGTGGATGGAACTCCAAGGATCTAGCAGTTGCTCAGTCCCACGAGGCAAGCAGACCAGGAAGAGTCAGAGTAAATCTTCCTTCTTCCAATGTCCTTACATAGGTATCCAGCAGAGGGTTTGGCCCAGATTAAAGGCGTGTGCCACCGGGCCATTAATCCCAGATGACCTTGAACTCAGAGATCTCCCTGTCTTAATCTTCTGGAATTCATAGCCACTATGCTTCAAGATCTCCATGCCAAAATCCAGGTCAGAAACTTGTATCTCTGAGCCTCCAGATTGGGATCATAGGTGAGCCTTCCAATTCTTGATTAGTTCATTCCAGATATAGTCAAGTTGACAACCAGGAATAGCCACTACAGTATATAACATGTTCTGCATATTCTCTGTCCCTTCCCTCTCTTCTTTCTCTCCCACTCTAACAACTTTTCCTTCCCTATCAATCCCTTTCCAAAGTTCATTAGTTTGGTGTTTGTTTTGCCACCCATGTAGTTTGACCAGGGCTGTCAATATGACAAGTGGACTCAGATTATCAGTTAGAATCTGGTGGGATCACCAATGCTTACACAATAGAAAATGACTACACTCTTTAGGGATCCCTGGGCCCTTCCTCCATCTGTGCCTGGCTGTTAGTGGGCCTATTCTTGTGCAGACCCAGTATAATTACAGTTCTGGATTCTGGCTTATCTTTAAAGAACACAGCATGTTGCACACTCTAAATTCTACTTGGTCATAAAACTGGATTTACCTTCACTTAGTTAAGAAAGAGGGATTTCTATTTAGGTTTTTTAAAAAAGAAAATTAGGAAATTTGGACATTTAGGGAAGTATAGTTCACTAATGAGATACCATGGAAGCCAGACAGCCTTTTTCTAGTTGCCTGCTATGAAATTGCCAGGTATCAAGTATATATAGAGTAGCAAACTGGCATAGCTGTGTGGAGCTGGAGTCAGGGTAGAAAGCACAGGGCCATGATAGTCAGGTTATGTTTAGACAACATGATACTTATATGGATATCCGAGAGGAGTCAAATAAAATGTTACTGACACAAGGCATCAATAAGACCATGAACCAACTAATGAGGACTGATATTGGATATATAGGAAACCCTAAATAGTTATATTATTCATTAGATACCACTTCTGGCCACCTTGTGTGGATTTTGTATGGCCTTAGGTCACAGGTTTCTTCCTTTATCTGTTGGCCTGTAGGCCATTGTGCCTGTCTCTGTGTGTGCTTTTACCCTGCTATGTATGGGCTGCATGTTCCTGAATGCCTGCAGGAGACCTCCTGCCTATTAGCCTTTGCCCCTGATGATTACTGTATGTCTTACCTGCCTGTGACTCCTCACATCCTCTTCAACCTCACAACTTCCCCTGACCCTCTTCGCTTCCTAGCTTCAAAGTCAGCAAACTGTAACCTGTAGATCAGCAAACACATCTTCTCTGCCTCATTTGTTCACTGTGCAGTCCAGGGATGTTTTTGTTCTTATATGTAAATGTAATCTGGTGACTAAAGGCAGTTGAACTGTAAGTTAAATTATCCACTGAAACAATTTCATTCATTTAATCTCATCAATTTCAGGTGTGTTAATTCAGCTTGGATCAGAAAATAAAGTTTTACTAAATTTTTATACTTTTAGTGTCATTGGTGACAGATATGTGGAGATGCCATTCCTTTCATCATATGCAAACATCAACATACTATGTTTACTTTTGTCTTTCGGCTCACAAAGCAAAAAAAAAAAAAAAAAAGTTTCCAAATGTTTGCTGGCGCCTGTTTAAGAGGAAAAGCTATCAGACAATTGTGGAGCTTCAAGGGAAATGAGGGTAAAGGGGAATTACAGAAACATGACGTACTCTTACTGGTAAATAAAAGAAACGAAATGTTCTTTCACTCGCTGTGGAATCTGTCAGAATTGGCCAGTTCTCCTGTACCCCAGAAAAAAAAGTTGTCATTTCTGTTCAAATGGAGCAAAAAGTTATCACATGTATTAAAACATGGCAAATATGTGCATATATACAGACATGCACACAACATAAGCATACACCTGGCAGCTGGCCTATTATAAGGGAAACATGTCTGCATTCAAATCCTAGGTAGGCTGTGAGCTAACTTCTGATTCCTGGAGGTCTTCCCTGTATTGCTGACTGTTCCCTAAAGCTTCTGCTGAAATGCTTCCTGTAGAAAGCTAGCGAATACCATTCTTTATTCTCCTAGAAACTACACTATTCTTTTCCACGTCCCTCTCATGTTCCTTCCTAACACCTCCTTTGTTCTAGAATTCTCTGCAGAAAAAGAAGCCTTACCAGTGCTCATTCCTTGGCTCTCTCTGTTTTTTGTTTGTTTGTTTTTCTTAACTTCCTGTAGAAAATTTTACTTCTGGAATCTGATCACATCAATTAGCTCTTCTACTTGAAACCATCTAGGATGTCATATAAGTGTAACAAAGATTAGACAAGTGTGGATATCCTGGGCCTTTCATCACCAGTGACTATCACTCGCTTCTTACCTTGCCATTCTCTGTGGTATAACTGGTTTCACATCCTCCAGTTCCTCAGGACTGAATAAACTCCTTACCTGTTAGTCAGTTTATCTTAAGCATTTAAACATGCTTATAAATGTAATTGCTTTTCTTTTTCAACAGTTCACATTACTGCCAGGTAAACAATGCCAGTATTAAAACAGTACCAAACACTGAGATGATCTGAAGATCTAAAAAAAAAAAAAAACACTAACAACAATAAAAAAAAATTATGGATGTAGTTCATCAAATTTGCACAGCTATTACAATGCTAAAAACATACTCATGACACTCATACATTTGGACAGGCTATTTGAAGTCTATTTAATATATGAGTCCAACTGTTGCTCTTAGAAGAGAGTGCTCACCCTGGACTGGGACATGGGTGCTTTAAGAATCCTCAGTTCTTCCCTTGCCCTCTCTGTGGATAGGGTTCTGGTTACAATGACCTCTTTGTTCCTTCGATGATCTTAGCTGACATCATCATTCCCTTGTGACTGAATTTGATTCCCCTTTGGAATCCAGAGAGAAATTTAATCATCACCATGATTATTTATCACACTTTCTCAAATTCTCTCCTCTGTTTCTGCAAAATGAACCTATCTCATTTTTCTTAAGAATTTAGCTTTCTGGAATTTGTAGTTTTGTGCTGGCTTTTATCTGTTTATAGTGACAAAATACACCTCTTAATGTTACATTAAGAAGGCAGGAATCTTCATGCCCTAAGCTGTCCAGACACCATTCATTTTGAGTAAATGAACAAATGTTACCATGAAGGGTCTGGTTTATTTTATGCAGGGGAGGGGGTCTCTTTCTCTTTAAGTAAAGATCTTATGTATACTTAGGTTTCAGAGAAATCTGGAACCCATTTGGTTAATATGTAGAGGAAGCCATTTTTGTTTATGAAACAACAGGAGCTGATATGATACTAAATACTATTAGTGTAGTGTTTCAGACTTGATCAGAGTAAACAAATAATCTGTGGGTGATAGATGAGATAGAAATTTAACAAAACCCCTCACAGCGATGATTGAGACAGTTTTTTCTTCTAAAATCATTATTAGTGTTTTTAGGAGAAACTCCGATCAAGATTCCTAAATCATCTTCATATTTTAGAGTGTAGTAATGATTTATAACTAATGATATATTTCAATACAATTTTTTCTTTAGATTCTCAATGAAATTTGAGATTTTTTTTAATGCTTGAAGACCTTATTAATATTTAGACTTCAATTTTTTGTACTCACCTTTAAATTGAAGACTATTAATTGTATGTGTACTATATATCTTACTTATGTATTCATTAATATTTTAGACAGTTTCTCTAGCCTAGGCAAGCCACAGACTCCTTACATAGTCACAGACAATCTGAATTTCTGATCTTCCTATCTTCACTTTTTGATAGGGACTATAGATACATGTTACCAGTCCAAATTTATACAATGCTAGGAATCGAACCCAGGACTTTCTGAATGCTAGCTAAGTACTTTTACCATTAGCCATTCTTTACATACATCCCTCTGTTTCTCTCTCTCTCTCTCTCTCTCTCTCTCTCTCTCTCTCTCTCTCTGTGTGTGTGTGTGTGTGTGTGTGTGTGTGTGTGTGTTTGTGTGTATACACGTTCATATGTGTATGTGTGCTGACCAGAAATTGATATCTATCTTCCTCAATTGGTCTCTACATTACTTTTTTGAGACAGCATCTCTCTCACTCTTTCTAAGGTTAAAGCATCTGGCTGGCCAATGAGTCCCAGGGCTTCTCCTATCTCCACTTCCCCAGTACTGTGATTGCAGACTTGTGCCATTACACCTAGTTTTTACACTGCATATTTTCTCATATTTTTGTTTATGAAACAACAGGAGTTAATATGATACTAAATACTATTAGTGTAGTGTTTTAGTGCTCAGTGATTTAGACATATACATATGCTTACATACATAGAAAAAAGGGCATAATGTTTTGCGATTTCAAAATCCTGTAGCATGTAAATGTCCACAGAGAACATTAGAAAAATATCCACTTCTTGAGTCTCATTCTGCTTATCTTCCACCCACACCATATCCCATATGTCTTCCCTCATTATAAGCATATCTTAAAATCATTAGAACTCAGTGGGTGGCCGAGATTCATTGGAGAGCAGCTCATAATTAATATAAACCTCTTGGGGGAGATTTTTAGGATTTAACTTGATTTATACACGCACGCACATGCGCGCGCGCGCGCACACACACACACACACAAACACAAAATTTCCTTTAACAGGAATTGGACAAGGCATTTGATTATGAAAGCACATTCTAAAGTATGCAGCCACAGTGATAAAACTTCCTTTCTGTAATTTTAGTTGTCTTCTGTTAGTGATCCAACTAGAAAACTGATTTTTCTTAAAGTATCTGGAAACTAAGACTTAAGCTTCCCTTTCTCCTGTCTAGTATATATCATGGATCAGGCAGTGGCATCTGCTGGCAATGAATGATATTGCCTTCTAATTCTATAGGTGAATTGGCTGTTCATAATAATTCATCCCCAGGTAGCATATTTTTTCCCAAAACAAATGTACACACAAAGCAATAAATAAAAATATGGGTGGTAATGGTGTTATATGGAATGCCACATGAGGAGAGGAGAAAGTAAACTTGAAAGGATTATAAGCATCTCCATTGCTTTGTTTTTCATATAATATCATCACATGCCAGGTCCAGACACTGGTATAGGTGAGCCTCAAAGAAAATCCCAATCCCAGAAACTAGGTAGAATGACTTGGTGTTTGACACACATAAACTAGTTAGAAAGGAATTTAAATGACAATGAATTTTTTTTAATATACTGCCACATACACACAGCTTCAGTTTTTCTGAAGATCAAGTTTCCTATAATTCATCAAAAGTCATAGAAGAGTTGAGTCTGGGTAATAAAGACCAACCATCCTGGAACTCTTGAGACTGAAGCTAAAGGATCATGAGTTTTAGAACAGTCTGGGCGATATAAGGCACTTTCAGAGCATCATGATCAGTTTAAAAACAAAACAAAACAAAAAAAAACAAAACCAATTTAAAAACATACACTATTTGACTTAGCAGTGCCAAAGTTAATAACTCATCCTTAGATAATAATCAGAGATGTGCTTAAAGATTTATTAAAATATAGTTATTTTATCTCTGTTGCTATGTATTATAGTATTTTATCTATAGTATGATATCTATTATAGTATTTTATAGTAAAATATAAATTATCTAAAATAACTAGTAACAAGTTTTTAACATAATTATGATATATCCCTAAAATAAAATTATATACAGCAACATTGATGGCATGAATAAATGTTTATGTCACATAATTAAGGAAAAGATGGGTTAATGATACTGTATGATGTCTTTGTGAGGGATAACACTCCATATGTCAGTACTCTGTGGTTGTATAGGAGATGTAGTCACATGATAATCTCACACTGATTTGCCCACATGATTATCTCATAGTGACTTTCCCCACATCTCTAGTTTTGTATATTTTATACAGTAAAAATATACTACCATTAAAACTGAAACCAATTTATACATTTTAAAGATCTGTTTATTTTTGTTTTATGTATGAATGTTTTGCCTACATGTATGCCTGTGCCCTTGGAGGCCAGAAGTCAGCTCTGGATCCACTAGAACTGTAATTACAGATGGTTGCAAGCTGACATGTGGGTTCTGGGGAGCTGAACTAATAACAAGGGCTCTTAATTGCTGAGCTGTCCTGCTAGCCCCCAAACTAATATATTCTTTAAGGAAAAGAGCTACAGTGAAGTAATCACCACAAGGGATTCTGAATACAGAGAGACCTTTCAGGAAAAAACAAGCAACAAAAATAGAAGGGATCAAGAAGATGATGCCATTGGCATAAGGGAGCCATGCTGGCATGCTGCATAAAAATGGTCTCAAAGGCATGTAAAAGAATAGATTTTGTCAGACATGTGTGAATCAAGGGCTCAGCAGTCACGGTATCTCGAGATTAATACCAGGATTTAAATCCCTGTGCACTCAAGAAGTCATAAGAGAGCGCAGAACAGAAATTAGGATTGGTTCTAAGAAATGTATACTATCCTGGGGAAGAGAAGATCAGATTTAATCAGTACTATGTCACTGATCCTCTGGATTCTTCATCTCCCTTTGATGACACTCACCTGCCACTGCACTGAGAAGTTAGAGAACCATTTGTCTAGCAGTCAAAGCTCACTCTCTAGTCTATTAAGCATTGCTTAAGGCTACTCTTGTACTTGGATCAAGATGGAGAACAAACAAAACTAAACCAACAGATGGAACAGAGATCTTATTTATCTAATTTTCCTTCAGGAAGCAAAACACTGTTGAAGGGAACAGAAGGTCACACTGGCCAGTTTATGTTTAGACAGTGTGGTGCTGATAAGGATCTCTGGTATAAATTAGCCAAAGGATGACAGACGCTGGACATCTGGGGAACCTGGGGCAAGTGGTGATAGAATCTAATATGCAACTATTTCTGGCAGAATGACACTTTTTGAGGGTTTTTGTCAATATGGCCTTTGCCTTTGTCAGCCTTCCCATATGTGACTGCTTGTTGGCCTGTGTGCCTCTTTGTGGTCTCTGTGCTGCTCTGTGACTATCTCTATGCCTATCTGTATATTGCAAGTGCACCACTGTGTGCTTGGGTGCCTGGTGGAATGTGACTGCCTAGTAGCCGACATCCAAATGAATAAAGTACTGTGTTTATTATCTGCCCATAGCTTCAGGTAAGCTCTTCATCTGCCAAGCCTGTCACAACTCTCTTTCTTTCCTAGCTTCATAGCTTAGACCTCACTACTATGACTTCAAACATCTCCTTAAATTGAGATTATGTGCAGTATATACGTGTTCTAAATCTTGAAAAACAACCAACAAGCAAAAAAAGACATTTGAGGTTGGAAAACTCGGGGAGAAAAGACCAGTGTATTAGAATTGGTCAATTCTGTAATGTACTAGCACTCTTGGATCTTGGTGTCACTGTCTAAAGAGTGAGATAAAGATAGGATGTCCTTGAAATCACAGGATAGGCTTAAAATCATCTATCTCTCCAGGCTTGATGTTTACACCTAATGTAAAGCTTCTGTCTCTTCTCTTATATGCCTTCCCACAACTAAATAAGGAGCTGGGGAGGCGAAGGAAAGGCACAGAAGGCTTGACTGAGGGGTGGCCCGGCTCTTCTCCCTTTCCCTAGAGAATCTGTACAGACTGTATGCTCAAAAGCCTAGGGAGAACTTTAGCAACTTTTTATTTATCAAGTTCATTCAAGAACCATTAAATAGGTGCTTTTGTATTCAACATTTTGCAAAGACTCAGATGAATAAAGTTTAAAAAACTCCCTTCTGTCAGAGAACTTCATAATTCTTCTTGTTTTATCTATCTATAGACTGCACTTCCCATTTGCTTTGGTTTCCTCTTTGCTTTTAAGGAAAAATACTTTGATGAAAGTTGATTGATTATAAATATATGTGTGTGTACATACATATACATATATATGACATAGAAATGCTGGAAACCACTGTACTGGTTTGGGAGACACTACTGTGGTGGGGTGATAGTTACAAACTGTCAGTACTTTCTATTGCCATTGCCTCCACTTTAATGCCAAAAACACAAGGAGGCAATAAGAAAAAATGTATTATAGTCATTTGTGTAAATGATGTTGGCAAAATGGATTAAAGTCAATGGAATGTCAATTTCAGTGGAAAGTTTTGTAGAAAGGAACTCAGGGAGGAGACGAGGAGTTTAGACCATTCTCAGAAGGAAAAGAACATAGATAAGATGTAAATATAGAGGAAGACATGTTTGTACTTGAAGTGAGAGCTATATAAAGATCTATTCTTTTCTTAGACTGTTTCTTGCTTTTTCTGTCCATCTGCACTGAAGCGCCTCATTAGAAGCTTTGGGTCCTAGGCAAGATGAATGAAGTGGGTAAATTTCAAGTCCAGTAAACACAGGTCTTTAGTAGTGCCTGGCTTTAGTAGCACAAGGATATGAGGAGATGGAGATGAATACTGTACCAGCAATGGGCCTTGTTAGGATAAGAATCATCTATAGGTTTCCAGAAGAGTTTAGGTGAGAATAGCAGGTATATATCCTAAATGTAAAGGTTAAGGGCTACCTGAAAAGGATAGGCCATGACTTCCATGCATCCTCTAGCCCGATATTGGCCTAACCCTTTGGGTAGCTTCACATGCCCTTGTGTTGTGTATTTTTTTCATATTTTTCTAGTATATAATAAGAATATATAATTAACTCCTTAAATGCAATAGCTAGTTCATTTAATATGACAACTAATGAAACAAATAAAATTTATGTTCACATTTTATAGGTTAAACGTCTTAGTATGATGTTACATTACCACAAACAGCATATTCTTATAATAAATAGTAAATTACACATAATATAATATATAAACTCTTGTTATATAAATATATTTGTAGTAAATAATGTACAGTTGCATTAATTTACTTAGCATAGTTTATACTGATCTATAATAGTAAATTATGGGAAAACTATACCAATAGTATTTTCACAAACTTACTGGCAAATCAGATTTTAATGTAGATTTATGAATACAGATTGGGGCTAAAGACATGTAAAAGGACAATACTAACATAAGCTTGTAGACATGTTCATTTATGCTGTTTCCCTAGAGAGTTGTGGTAAGCACAAAGAGAATTTATAAAAATATGTAACATTGATCCTTTTGAGGGACCATTTCTAAACTCTTATGCTTTAAGTAATATTAACAAAATAAATAATCATAACTTGTTTACTCTCTTGTTTCTATAAATGTGTTTTTGAGATACAAACATTTCTCCTGGGTCACAGCTAAGAAGTTCTTGCTATTCACACTGACTGTAAAACTGCAGTTTAATTGGAATGATAATCCAAACTTAACTCATTACTGTTTACTCTCAGTTATAAAATACAAATATATTCAACATCAACACTTGAATGTTCACAGTCATTAGAAGCAGATGATTATAAAATGAATTTAATATACTTTATAAATGAGGATAAGGAACTGTTAGGATCTCTTTCCTGATTCAATGCAACCCCATGGAATGATTTTTCTTTTGACTACAGAAAACGAAGAGAAAAATGTTCTTCTATTAATTGGAAAACCAACACTCTGAGACCTCAACCATATTATCATTTTAGATTTTGTGTTGCAGGAATGCAGCATATATCATACAAGAGAGTCTATACTGGAGATTTAACAAAAGACTCAACCATACATATTACATTTATTTTATTCTCACTTCCAAATTTAAATACATCTTGACTTTTTAGTAGAGAGAAGAACCTCTTACTATCATATAGATTAAAAAATATGCATTCAATAATTGACTCAGGGGCTTTCACTAAACTGGCCATGAATGCTGAAACCATCTGTTTTTCTGGACGTTGTCAGGGTGAGTGTGGCAGAGGCAGCTGTTTGCAAAGGGATGCTTTGGATGATGAACCAGCCCATTGTTTCTAAGCAATTCACTTGCATTCAGAGGCTCTACCCAAGCGTACTACAGAGCAATCAAAATCAAACTATTGTTTGTACCAATCATATTGATCTGAAAAGAACGTGGTGGGATGACCCCATTGTAGATGCAAATAGTTGTTCTAAGCAGCTGTATGCTGGCCAATATGTACCTCAGTAGAAAAAGGGCTTGGAAGCTAGAGGGCTCTCTGCACCCTACTGAGGGAGGAAAAAAGATTATAGCAGATTGAACTGCAGTTTAAAGACACTGGAGGGAATGAAGACACAGGTCTGTTGGTATTAGTGGCAATTTTCTTTCACACACAAAAAAATGTCAATATTTACTCTATGGTGGCAAAGCTATTTTTATTGAAAAGCTTTCTGCAAACTATCATTACAGACTTCCTATAAAATTAATGACCTAAATCTATCACAAAGTAGTAATTTGTTTTAGTTTCAAATGTTAAGTTCTGACTAGATTTACAAATTAGAGAATGCACAATCTCAGTTTATTTGGAAAAAAAAAGCATAAAGTTTTACATTTTATGTACAATTCCTAAAACGGAGAAACAATCATGATATTGCAATAGTTGTGTGCTTATTAAAAAGGACATTTTTACCTATGCAGAAAGGAAATGGAAGCAAACAAAACAGAAATTATGCAATTTTAGTTTTTATATAATCAGAACTCAGTGTTCTATCCATTAACATTTCAGACTTTTGGTTGTCCTTGTCACTTCATTGCGTGCATGCTAATATCTTCTCATATAAAATTTAATCTGTTGAACTAAATGAAGGAATTAGTATCTGAAAGACATCTTTCATTAAGCAATTAACGAATCTCTCCAACAAATCTACAAAAGCATATGTGTTTATATTTAACAATTACTTGTATGATCACCCCATTATAACATGCATATATTTTGTGTTTCTTGGGGTATTATCGTATCTCAAGTTTTTGTTTATACTACAGAACATTAATAAAATGTGTCTAAGACTATTTCTTTGTGTAGAAAAAGCAACCATCTATTGTTTATGGGCTTTGCTTGTCCTCTATGGTTCAGTTTAGAAAATAAAAAATATCTCTAGTAGAAGGATTTTGCTATGGATGGGATTTTGTGAGATTCAGAGGGCTGAGTGGAGATGAGACAAATCACAGGTTTGGGTTATAGCCATAGAAAAAGGCTAATTGTAGATATGAGGTGGCCTACTGCTTCTGTCAAGCATTTAGGAGCCAAAATAGGATTAATTTGTTTGCTTTTAAAGAAGATATCTAGTTTAGCTTATTTCCATGGCTTCAGTAATTATTTCTGAACAACAGTTTAATTAGCCTCCCACATCTCTTTGTTTGAACATACAGTTTCCTTAGTGCCACTGTGATCACAGTGTGGGGCAGAGCCTGTGGTAGAGAGCATTAGACTTTGGGCTGGATTGTAAGAACCTATCTTTAAACACTAGAGAAGGTGAGGGGTGAAAAGCCAGTTAACCGAAAAGGCAACAAATAACTCCGTTAATTGGGGTTAACATTACATATAAATGGCTCACCTTTAGTAACTATTTTCCTCTTAGTTAAGTTATTGGGGAGAAATTCGTACTGATCTTTAGCATAGTCAGTCATTTCTCTAAGTGCTAATTGAAAGAATTTAAGATTCTGAAGAAAGCACTTTAGACTATTAAAATTATTTAGGAAATTAAGATGTTATTTTGATAACCTTATTGTAATGTACTATATGTATGATAAATAGGAAAGCTTAACCTATTATATGGAAAGAAATAACTTATTATTCCATTGTAATAATATGAAATATGTATAAGTATTTAAAGTCTATGTTGTTTACTCATATGCATATATATGTATATATATATATACACACACACATAGGTACGTATATCTATAATATGCACACACAGGTATGTATATCTATAATATTCACACACACAGTTATGTATATCTGTAATATGTTTAGCTATGTGGTTCAGGGAGTGGTTAGGAGTCAAAGTTGGAAACAATAACTATTGATATTGATAATTTAGAATATATGACAGGTATTTTATAGAGGAGCAAAGCTGCTCACATTAAGTCACCTCCACTGCAGGGAACAGGAGGAAATGTCTTGAAATTCAATATACCTTTTGTCTCCCAACTAGGTCTCCAACTTCCTCCAACTAGGTCTGCAACTTGAAGTTGTCATTCTCTCATCAAAGCACCCAAAGCCTAATCTGGGAATTTTACATGAAGAACTATAGGTAACTAAGGCAAGTTGGAATCTGGAGAAGTGGTCTTTCCATATGAAGAGCAAACCAATTGGTTGCCCAGTGCCCAATGAGCAGCCCTGAAAACATACATATGAGTAACATTATACAGACCTAAGCAGGATGTACACACACACGCACACACACACACACACACACACACACACACACACACACACTTAATGAAAAAGAGGCCATGAATTTGAAAGAGAAGGGAATGGCAAGGGAGAATGAGAGGGCTTGCATGGAGGAAAGGAAAGGGGGCAATTTCATAAATAAAAGGATAAAAAAATAATTAGAGAATATTTTATATGAAAAAAACACTTTAAATAAAAATTTTTTAAAGTAATCTGTCATCATGAGCTATAGATATATTAAATTGCTAGTAAAGTTTGTAAATGTACATAATACATCATTTTTGCAATATCAAATATTTAGTGCCTTAAAATAATAGTGCACAAATATTTAGAACTATAACATTGAGTTGGTGAATTTTTTTTAATGAGCATATAGTGTTCTTCCCCAACTCTGCTCATTAGTTGTAACTCTATGTGTTAAAATGATAGATCATGACCATTATAATCATAACTTTTTGGCTTATTAGCATTTTTTAGTGTCAGCCACAATAAAAAAACAGCAAACTCATATGCTTTTGTTGTTTTGTTTTACTTTTCTTTGTTTTTTTTGTTGTTTGTTTTTTGTTTTTGTTTTGAGACAATGGTCTTTCTATGTGGCCCTGGTTGTCTCAGTACTCACTATGTAAACTAGGCAGGCTTTGAACCTGCCTGTGCCTCCCAAGTGCTGGAGTTAAAGATGTGTGCATTCCCTACAGTAGAGCTTATTCCCCTTAAACAATCACAAAGGCACCTATGCTCCTGGATATAAAACCAATCAAGCAAGGGAAGGAAAGGTAAAAGTCACTCACTCCTAACCCTAACAAATCTTAAATTGACTCTGCAAAGTCTATATGTCCATCTTCCAACCTGTTGTATGGTGGACCCCTGCATGCAGATTCTCTGAAGAATTATCTCTCTTTGCTGTTTGCTGTTGTATGTCTGGGGTATTATTCTTTGCAAATCATCACAGACACTTACCCTATAAAAGAAAGAGTGGGAACAGTGTTCACTTAGCTAAAGCTTTGCAGAAGTGACTTTTAACTCTTGACCTCAAGCTGAGTAGAAACTTCCAAGTACCTCTGTAACTGGCAAGCCTTAAGGTATTTTCAGACCAGCTAGCTTCTTAGGTGTAAAGTGTTAGATACTCTCATTGATAAGAGAGAGCTAGGCATGCATACATGCAGGATTGCTGGAGATGAAACCCTTCTTTGTAAATCTAGCTTGTTTCTGTGAAGTTGTGGTGAGAATGCTCTTAACATACTGGAAGGTTCTCAAACAGTGGGTCAGAAGGTCATCTCTTCCTGTTTATTCTTGTGCAGGTTTCAAAAGCCCCCTGGGCACTGGATAGACAACTGAGCAGTTAGGAGTTCAGTTCCCAGCATTCATGTCCAGTGCTCATAACTACCTGTAACCCCAGCTGCACAGATTTAACGCCATCTTCTGGCCTCTGTAGGGGCTTACATGTATGTGCAAATGTGATCATATTCACCCCTCATTCACCCAATGCCTATTATACCCACAAAAACATCGCTCTCTAAACTTAATATCTTTTTTTATTAACAAGAAAAGGTTTTATTAATTAACCTGATAAGTCCAATTAGTTCTGACCATATAAAAATGTGAGTGTGGGGCCATCCACAAAGGAGAAATTTATTCAAGTTATCCTTGGTTAAATATTTAAAAATGGAGAATCATTAGAAAATGTATTGTATACTAAGTAAATAATAGTTTTTATTCACTTTTAATTTCCCTTACATTTTTAAGTGGAATTAAGGAGTTTCAGTGTTATTTTTATGACTTTTTAGTTGAAAAAAAACCTTCATATAGTGTATTCTGATCATGGTTTTCCCTTGTCGAACTTCTCTCCAAATCCTTTCTACCTCCTCACCCACCCTATTCCACTTTCTATCTTTCTCTCTGTCTTTGGAAAGCCAACAGGCAAACATGAACCAAACAAAGCAGAACCTAAAAAACAAAGAAAAAGAAAACACAAGATACACACACACACACACACACACACACACACACACACACACACACAGGCCATAAGGGAATTCCTTAAACATCTTTTAATTCAGTTTTAGCTATCTCTCAAAGTATTTTCGAGAGAGATGTAGTGATTCTTGGAGCTTTTCATAATGACAATTAAAGCAATCACAGCAGCTAACATTTATAGCACATTTAGTCCATGCCTACTCTTTCATGGGACATTCCATTTAATCTTTTCTCCTACTCAACAAGAATAATAAACTTTGAGTATATCCAGGAAAAACACTTTGTACATTAATTCATGCAAATATAATTTATACCTTAGAGATTCTCCTTATTGATGTAAAGCTTAGACATAGCCTAGGGAAAGATCAGGTGGTGACTTAGCTCTATTGCACAGTCCCTGCAATCAAGTGACTCAGGTTACTTGAGATGTTCTCCTGGAAAGCTCTGTAAGCCAAACACAGTCATCACCAAGGGAAATAGACAGGTACATTCATCTTACATTTATTCACAACGTACCTGGCAGTTTAGTTGTGTGGTATAAAGAACTTAAGGATAAAAATGAACCAACTTAGGACCTGGAGACACAGACAGCGGCTGATAATTAAGCTATTCAAATATTCTCATAGAAAACTCAAATGGGCTTCATTTACTTCCTTCATGGCATTATAAAAATTATATATCCCTTTATATGAAGAGTGCATTCTGTGAGGGACGAAGACTTGTGCATGCTCATTAACAGAAGAATATGTACAGAGCAGGTGCTGCATACTAAAGCCAAGACTTAGCACACTGGAAGAGTGGCAAGTACCACTTTCCCTTTGTGGTGAATGAGAGTACAAAGAACTCTAATGAGAAAGGTAAAAGGGTGGACTTAAATGTTTGTGTACCAGCATGTGGCTAAATATTCACATTGTCTCAAATTCACCATGCTTCTTCATAGACTAGAATCAGGATGTGGCTGACACATTAGCCTCTTTCCTCAGTTTTACTTTGCTTAGTTCTCTACTTTGCAATGGGAGATATATCTGGAATTCCGTCAGAACTGGCAAAACACATTGCCCTAGCTACAAACATTGAGTATTGGTTTTAAATCTTTGAATCTAATTTGATTATTCTTACTGTCTTTTCTAGTTTTACTTCCCATCTTACAATAATCTTTGCTTAAAGAATTCCACCTGTTCATCCGTAGTCCTTTTGAGTTTAGAAGAGGCAGATGTAGTCATTTGGAACTGAAATATCCAAATAATTATTATTTAAAGTAACTTAGGTTCTGTATTATTATTATTTTGAATAATATATGTATAGCTTGTGAATATCTAATTCATGAGAATTATCAAGAAAATTTGTTCTTTGGCCATATATAGATTTAAAGAATCTTAGGTGAGTAACAGATAGTTTCAAAGAAGTATCAATTAAAGCAATAGATGCTCAGAATTACATTGTTTGGAAATATAGGAAGAAAACAAGGAGTAACTTATGATAGTACACAAATAATGAAATAAGCATGTGTTGCTGTCTGGAAATGATGTGCTCAATGAGCCAGGTTACATCTGTATGACTCTACAACCCAGATGCTCTAACTGATTTTTGTATAATGTCTTTCTAAAAGAAAACTGCTTCAAGTGTTTGTCCTTATGGCCTGAATAGTAGTAATAACAGCTTGTTGTCACCACACACTTCACACTGGCTTCTCCCATTCATTCTGCTTCTTAGTCCCCACCTTAGTATAAGGATGTATAATAATCAGCCTTATAGATCAGAGAGCTACTGTTAAGAATATGACTCGCCCAAAAATGTAAAGCCCAAAATAATGAGTCCTGGACTGGTACTATAGCTCAGTTGGAAGAGTTCTTGTCTCATGTACACAAAGCCCTGGGTTTTATTCCCTAGTGCTATAGAATTTGAGGGTGGTACTACATTCCTGTAATACTAACACTCATGAGGTAGAAACAGGAGGATTGACAGTTTAAGGTCATCCATATATGGAATATATATGTATATATTGAATTTTTTTAATTCTTTTTTTATTTTTATTTTTTTTTATTTTCTAAGTTTTTTTATTTACATTCCAAATCATTTCCCCTTTCTCATTTCCTCCCTCCCGGAAAGTCCCATAAGCCCCCTTCCCTCCCTCTTTTCCCCATTCAACCCCCTCTCGCTTCTCTGTCCTGGCATTCCCATACATCCAGTCTTTCCAGGACCAGGGGTCTCTCCTTCCATCTTCTTGGAAATCTATTGATATGTGAATTGTGTCTAGGGTGTATATATTGAATTTAATACAACTCTGGTGCACATAAAACTTAGTCTTAAATGTGACATTTATAGTATAGTCTAGAACTTGTATCAGTACTAGTTGCTCATGTAGTAGGTTTTGTGTTCTTTCATTTTTGGTTACCTGTGATCAAGTCTGTCCTAAAATCATTAAGGGGAAAATTCCAGAAATAATATTGAAGATTTAGATTATACTATTCTGGGTAGTATTTGCTATTTTGAGAACTCTATTATCACAATGTTGTATTACAATTGTTCTATTTTATTGTTCACAATTGTTCATATCCTACTGTTCCTAATTTATAAATTAAGCTTTATCTTTGAGATATATCCTATTTGACAGGCATGTGTGTTTGGTATTCTCTAAAGTCCCAGGTATCCACTGGGGGACTAAGTTCACAGTTTCTAAGCTGAGTTTTAGCACACTAAATGAAAATGAAGGGCCTTCTGATTCTACTTCAAGGTAAACTCAATCAGACATATTCAGACTCCAGTTTCTTAGATAGATGCAAGTTCATGGTGCTAGGCTGTAGGTTATTTAAAATCATCCCTATGGCAACTTTCTCAGTACAAACAGGAAAACATTTTGGGAAAAAGATTATCAAGGTGTTTTAATTATCAGGGAATTGAGAGCAAAGGGTCCTTAGCCTACATGTTTTGTGTTTGTTTCATAAAAGGGGCCCATTTTCCATTAGTTTCACCTCAAGAAGATAACACCTTAATTAAACTCCAGTGGGTCAATTTAATTAAAATGTGTCATTCAGATTCTCACAGGGGAACCCAGTACCCAGGAAGCATGCCTTCTGCTTCTTCTTTGACTGCTACCGTATCTCAGAGCCTGTTCATACCAGGGCTAGGTATATAGTGGCTACAGACTTTGCACAGGTCCTGTGCCTGCTGAAGAAAGCGTAGGCCTTCTCTAGACTAACAGTGAAGGTTATATTGAATAGAACATTAGAACACAAATTTTGAGTCAGCACTCACTTTCTTTTCTAACACTATACTCACGAAGGTATCCCTGCCATTTCTGTTAACCTCAAAATCAGGAAGATGTTGAAGAAGTGTTTCATACCTTCTCCTTTTTACCTTCTTTTCTCTGTTTATATCTCTCTTTCTTTATATTACCTGATATATATGAAATCCTTTTAGTAGCTACTTCCTGAAGGCTACAAGTAAACACAAGAGAGTCTGGAGAGATAGTTAATAATCTCCATGTTCTGAGGTTCCTTTTCATGACTGTCCTCTGGCTCTCTGAATACATGATTTTATTAATTTTACATCCAGAGGCTAAGAGAAATTCAGATATATCATGGAAATGATAAAAGAAACACAAAAGAAATTTAATATTGACATACAAAACTACACATAGCTAGGGAAGCTTCTAAGCAGCTCCCTTCTCAGCCATCCTGTTTTTTTTATTTATGAAACTAGCTTTATGGTTTTAATCTCTATGTAAGTATTAAATATTTGTTGACAAACTCGGGGATGACAGATAATATGATGCTCTCTAATCTGATGCCTTTGGGTGGGAAAATGTCTCTTGATTATCAGCCCATGTTCTGCCCCAACCCCCTGCCTGCCTGCCATTTTCCCTCCCATGCTTGTTGTGTGGCCTTTGGATCTTTCCCCATGAGTACATGACAACCAACCATTTACCTAATGGTCTGCACACCTGCATATATAGGTGTTTTGATAGTTTTCATTCTTAAAAACTGTCTTCCCTAGCATATCACCTCTAAAATTTTGCAGAGAAAAACTTCACAGTCAACTGATGTTGTGTAAGCTTCTTCACTTTTAATGCTTGAGATTTTTTTTCTAGTTTCTTTTCCAGGTTTTCTTTTGTCTCATGGTTATGGCCTTTTCTTTTACAGATCCATGAAACAATTCTGATCTGTCTTTTGTTCCATATGATTTTTGTATTGCTGTTTATGTTTATGTGAGATTGGTGAAATTTGAGGTTGAAGAGTATGCATATTTTGTTTTAACAAGCATTTGTAGGTTGCCTAAGGAAATTGTGTAATTGTACTTTTGTCAAAAGCTGTTTTCGATTATTTTGTGAAATACTTGTTTTGGCTCTTGATTTCTGAGAGGTCATGACCTCTTGGCTAGAACTTATGCTGAAAAGGCCCATGGTAGAGAAAAAACAGGTTGTTACAGCAGCCAAGAGGGAGAGAGAGACAGGGAGGGAGACAAGAAAGGAGGGAGGGAGGGAGGGAGGAAAGGAGGAGGGAGGGAAGGAGAGAGGAAAGCAGACACAAAGTCCTAGCACATAAGAGTGTGTGATCCTAATATCCTTTGAAGGAACATTCCCTACCTTGCCTAAAATTTATCCAGGAGGCCTCACCTCCTAAACACTCCACCAGCTTCCAAGAGCTCTACAAGCTGGAGATCAAGCCTTAGTGAGTACAAAATAATTGGAGGACAGTAAAGGTCCCAACCAGCCAGGTTTAGTGGTGCGCTTATAATACTAACACTCAGAAGGTTGGGGCACATGTAACTTAGTTTCCAAGATCAGCATAGGTCATGAAGTGAAACATCTACAAAAAGAAAAACCAACGAGCTAGCTAATTAGTCACCAGGCAAACCAAAATAGTACAAGCAAAGATGGACAGACTGGTTCCCAATCAACACCTAAGTTTTACAAATTCCTTCTTTGGGTCAAACGTTTTTATAGACATTTAACACCTGGATTAAGTACAAACAAAATTTACAGAACTGGATAGTAAACAAATTACCAGAGAGTATTAGAAACTTTATTTGGGTATATGCCCACTAAAATTCTGTGTTGATTAGAATACAGTAGAGATTTAAAACACTTATTCATAATACATTTGAGGAGTTGCTACATGCTTTTCCTAGCCTGGACCCTTTTTAAAAATTAGAAACTCTGATGTGTGTCATTATTCTAATTAAATTTGATTTCTACTGGCAATCCTGATTCTACCCAGATCCCAGCTCTTCCCTGCAGAGTAGAAAGAACCATAAGTTCTCCAGAAACTCTATGCATTATAGTCTTGATGGGCTATGCTCCTGGAGTATGGTGCAATGGTGTTTGGTTGGGGGCTATGTTCAAAACTTGTTTCCAAATGGTTTTCACAACATTCATATTTTTTAAAAGGAGACAGTTATTTAAGTCTAATGACCACTGATTCAGGCTTAATGATTGTATAGTTTATTAATCAAATGTGTTGAGCAGGAAAAAAAGCCAGCCACAATTCACTTACAATTGAGATTTTACTCCATTTTAACGTTATTTTAATGAGCTACAGATTTGAATGTGGGCTTTATTCATCTGTTGCTTCCGCTCAATTGCGGTTTCACCCCAAGAAGACACAAGACAGATTGATCAGGCTTCTAGTCATTGTGAGGCTTAAATGAAGTGAACAGGGCCGTATGTTTCTAAACTAAATGAGAGGATTAAGGCAAAAAAGAAAAAAACGCCAAAAAAAAGCACACACACCCCCCGCCAAAGAAAACCAACTATTCTACACTACAAGCTATTTAAGTCTATATGATGATGCTGAATTCACTACTATATAATCCCAGTTTTCCTGGAAGAATAACATGGAAAAAAGTCACACAAGTGAAAAATCACACAGGTCCCTCACAACTTTGAACATGTTAGGGACAGGGAAAGGCTCTGTGTTACCACATTTTATGGTTATAATAATTTCAATGCAAAAGTAAAATTAGTATAATTGTGTTGGGTTACTTTCTTAGAAGGTAATGTTTTATATCTGAATGTAGAAAATATTTCACACCTAATGCTTTGCTAAAAAGTATTCTACTACGTGGATATGATTTATGTCAAAAAACAAACAAACAAAGCTTATTTGCTTACTTGAATGTTTTTTATGATTAATATAAGAGCTACACTGGTGTCTGGGAGAGTTCTCTGGTGGGAAACAGGCCAGTCAGGTTTTGGCTGTGCTTGTTCCCATCTTGCAAATGTGACTTAGAAAGGTCATGGCTTCTAGCATGCTGTTTTCCACTGTAATTATACACTTACCATAGTGTTTACCATAAAGAGGGCCCATTAGCTGCAGGAACAAAACTGACACTGGTCATCTTACACCAGGGACTTCTATATAGCAACACTGGTTAACCTTATTAAGTGATAAATTCATTATGGCTCCTGAATTATATTGGCTCAATCTTCTGATGGCAAGAAAACCACTTATGCCACCATTATTTTATTTTCTACAGTTACAAATGGTTTGCAATTAGTATGAAGTTCCAAGGATAACATTTTAAAAATGCAAAACCTTCTATGAACAATGATCATAATTTTGTGAATGATATTTTTGGTGGAATAGATAGGTGAAAAGATTCTGTGGACTTGTTTCAATGAAAATAGTTTTAATTGATAAAGTTGTATATACATATAAGTATACATGTTATTTTAAGTTATAGTAGGATAATAACATGATTTTAGTTACTTTAATATGTTAAATCTGCATATGAATGTATTTTCTTTTTATAGAATTTTATCGTGTATGGTAGATATTATCTGGCACAGTTATACATACTAAACCTTTTAAAAACTGTACACTTCAGTAGGAAAACAACTCATTATTGCAGATGTCATTTGTTGGTATTATGGATTATAATGTTTTGCTGGTATGTGTTTGCTGGTTTCTTTGAGTTAGGATCCCACAATGTAGTGCATATGGACCTGAAATTCCTATGTGGGCCAGACTGGCCTAGAACACAGGACAGTCTTCCTGCTATGCCTTTGAGTACTAGAATTCCCAGTGGAAGCACAAGGTAGGCACCATGCTACATACTTTGACCTTTTTGTTGTTCTACACCAACTTTGTATGCTAATTTCACTGAAAATAAGGTAGACCTACCTTAATTTTCTCTAAAAGTTCTTATTTTATTTTCATATAGCATACTTAAAAACAGGTGTGCCAAGACCAAACCAATATCAAATACAATATAGAAATTAGCATTAGAAAACAGAAAAGGGGAAAAACTCTGTTAGGGAATTCCTGAATCCAGTGAGTCCTTTTGGTCTGTGAGAGCTTTAGCTTCTTGGTAACTTGATGAGTGACAGAATTGTCATTATCAATGGTGAAGGATTTTTATTCCTTCATTGCTTTTTGCTTTACATCAATGTCAACATTCATATTAAAAAAATGACAAAATCCCTTAAAATGAGACAAAATGAAGAAGAAAGTTGAGTTTGATTTTGTTGATAACAATTAGGTAATGATCAGGAGTTTCTATTGTTTATCATTTGTAATTATTTTTGGTTTTGTAATGATTTAGATTTTGCTTTGTTTTAAATAATAGCTTTTGTTTACTGAAAATGTTTTATTTATGTATTCAGCTTTTGATATATTTCTTCATGAATAAAAATAACTTTTGGGAACAATTTATAAATAGATTAAATTCAAAATGTGACTGAGAAGGTTTTAGTGACTACTACTGGAAATTTATATAGTGTTTTCATTGTACAGAGACCATTATGCTAGCTATTAATTATGATAAAACTTAAAATACATTCACATAAACTTTTATAACTAAATATTTTAAACAAAAGTTTTAGGGCTAGGGAAATGGCTGAGTACTTAAGAACACTGACTGCTCTTCCGGAGGATCTGGGTTCAGTTCCCAGGACTCATAGATAGCTCATAACAGTTTGTAACTCAAGTTCCAAGGGATACGACACTATCACACAGAAAAACATTCAGGCAAAGCACCAGTGCACATGAAATAAAAATAAACAAATCATTTTTAAAAAGAAACATTTTAACATAATTTGCTTAATGTTTTTTAAAATTTGCAGGTGACACACATGTGAATCTCCAACAAAGATACATGTATTACAGTTCTACAGTGATGTGTCCCATCTTAAAGAGCTTAACTCCTTTTTGATGGCATGTGTACACAGCCATTAGATGGATGTTTTTGTCTTGCTTTGAATATTAACATTTTCTCTGAATATTCTATGGCCTATGTAGCCATAATTGTGGTTCATTTCACTTAATAGTCATTCATATAAAATTGAAGCCTAAAATATTATTTGCTTCAGCTAACGCCACTTGTATTACTTTTTTATAGATAGGCTGATATTTTCACAGAGTACAGATTTTTCCCAGTCTCCTGACTTTTTCATTTTAATGAGTTTTTCCTTTCACTGATACTGCCCTTCCAATAAGTTCAAGTTGAAGGTTTCAGCCTCAAAGCTGTAAATCAAATTTCACGTAAACAACTGGCAATTCCCATTTCTGATTTCACTCTTTCCTTAGCCAGTCTTGCATTCTCTTATGTAAATAACCATACCTGTGTGGGTTTTTTTTTAAATCATTATTTCTAATGGGCACATTAAAAAATCCTTAGCTATTCAGTGCGTTTCTTCAAATAAATGTAAAGTGGGTGCATTGTGCCTTAGATTAAAGGCCAGTGAGGCAGACAAAGGGGACACCATTGCAAATTAAACCATAAAAGTCTAAAGTATTATTAAGAGGTTCACAGATACTATGTTCCAATCAGGTTCAATAAGGATTGAATTCCTATTATGTTTCTAAAGCCTCCAAAAAGACATGGGAAGGCACCAGAGCTAAAGTCCTCAAAGAGAAAGCAGCGAGGCCAAGAACACATGAATGTATGGCTGGGTAATGGGCCTTTCATCTTTGAAATAAAAACAGCTTGGTTCAATTGGAACCGAAGTTTTCCCTTTGAGAAAGTTTATTTTAATGAGTTGCCATTTTATGCGTGGGTTGCTCTTTAATCGAGGCTGTTCCATTGAAGTCTTACCCGATGAAGATGCAAGACAGATTGTCCAAGCTTGCGGCTATTGTCAGGGGTTGATGAAGTGTGTGGACCCTTATGCTTGATAACAGAAATAGATGGTCAAAGCCAATAAATAAAACTTTAACTCTGATTGTTGGGTGCTTTATGCTGAAAGGTTTCCATTAGCATGCATCTTTGGTTTTGAAGGACTTGTGAACCCAAAGGCAGCATAGAGCTCTGTCACAAAAACTAAGTCACTAGGACAGTAGCAGTCTGTCTCACTGGATAATGTCAGGGTGGTTTATATAATTCTAAAATTTTTATTTTGAATTAATAAAAACAGTGCTGGAAATATCTTGGCAGGCAATTAATAGCATGTGAATCTGCTACACTTTTTATTGATGTAAGAATAAGAGGTGACTCTAAGAGGAAGTGATTTGTGCTTTGCATTCTGGGGTTTGTAATGATACTAGTTTTTAGAATTAGGGGTTTGCCATGTGTTAAGTAGTCAGTACTTGAGTGTGTGGAAGGGAAAAGAGGAAGAGATTTTATGTACAGCTTAGGCCACAGAATCACCTCAAATTTTATAAGTAAAGCTTCTTTATCCATATTATATTGGCAAACTCTCTAATAGGTTTTCATTCTTTAATATCCCATCAACTTAATTTAGAAGGAGTGATTATTGTTAGGCTGATACTTATCCTAAAATACATCAGAACTTCTTGTCTTGGGCTAAGATTTCTTAAAAATGGATTCTAGTGACCTTATAATTATACTGTACTAGTTTAGAAGATGCTGTTTCACATGACAAGTTCAATCATGGTTGTCCCAGCAGACTGTGTCCAACTTTAATAGATGGTCTTCAAGAGCTAACCTTATTCCTATAACCACTTACACCATTTACACTGAAACATCCCTTCATATTCATTTTTCCAGTTATCCTGATAAAAACCAACTGGTTACTGTGGACATAGATGCAAATGCAGCCAACATATTGCTTTAGCCAGTCTACAATTCCACTTTATCTTGCATGCCTAGAGTGTGTCTTTCTGTCTCCAGGAAGTTTTCTTTTTAGACTTTCTTTTTGTTTTTGTTTTTGGTTTTATTTCATCCCAATAATAACTATTGGGTAGCCTCAGGTGTGCAGGGCAATATGACTGATGACATGAGTGAACCCTGCAAGATGGATATAAGGAGACCCACATTGTCCTGGAAGTGGGCTCTCTATAGTTGAGGTAACCAATGTTGATATATAAGTACCTAAGCCATGAACACTAGGGTGGAAGGAACGGGCCGGAACAGACTGTGTACCCTCTGGCTGTTGAGCTTCATGTTAGGAGTAGGTGTGGATGATTTAGGGCAGAAGTCTAACCATTTATCTCTAAAAAGGACTCTTGAGGGAACCTGAAACATTATTAACATAGCCTACACTTAGACCCAAGATAAATACATAGGCTGTTAATAACTCTTCATTTGAATTTACAGCAGTGAAAAGAAAGAAGCACCCCTCATTCCACTGTGATGTAAAAGTATGTTTTACATATATGAAGTCATGTATACCTATGGATAAATCAACATAAAAACTGAAGTTAGTGACATACTTTATCTCAGCCTTTGAAATTATATATTTTGAAGTACTGACATTTACCATATAAATGGCCTGAGTTATATTTTTAATGCTCTTATACAGCCATGGCAGAAAATATGTGAACATTTTGTCTGTATTTATACTAATAGCTATTAATGTTAGTTGTTTCTTAAATCTATAGTACCATAATAATGATTTGGTTAGTATTACGACATTGTGATATAGGATTACAGTGATTCTAAGTTCTTTATTATAAAGAATAAGACTTTATGATCTTCCACCTGCCTATCCACTTCTGCCTCACGGCCTATCGTTCCCCTATCTTGGGTCATTAAGCCTCTACAGGACCAAGCGGCTCCCCTTCCAGTGATGCCAGATAAGGCAGTCCTCTGCTACATATCCAGTTGACGCAATGGGTACTCCTTGTGTACTCTTTGGATGGTGGTTTAGTCCCTGGGAGCTTTAGGGGTTCTGGTCGGTTGATATTGTTGTTCTTCCTATGAGGTTGCAAACCCCTTCAGCTCCTACAGTCCTTGCCCTAACTTCCCCATTGGGGTCCTCCTGCTCAGTCCAATGTTTGGCTGTGTACATTGCATCTGTATTGGTCTGGTTCTAGCAGACCCTCTCAGAAGACAGCTTTTCTGGGGCTCCTGTCAGCAAGTGCTTCTTGGCATCAGCAATATTGTCTGGGTTTGGTGTCTGCAGATGGGATGGATCCCTGAGTGGGGTAATCTCTGGATGGCCTTTCCTTCAGTTTTTGCTTCACTCTTTGTCCCTGCATTTCCTTTTTACAGGGGGAATTCTGGATTAATATTTTTGAGGGGGGTGTTGGCCCCATACACTGGATAAGGTCTCTACAGGTTCTATCTCTCCTTTGCTGGGTATTATGGCTAAAGTCCTCCCTGTTGGGTCCTAGGAACCTCTTGGGTTCCTGGCATCTGGGACGTTCAGTTCCCTACCCTCAGTTCCCCCTCCTCCACTGCTACACACCCACTTTCAAATTCCTGACCCTCTGTACTTCTCCCCCATCTCCTCCCATATCTGAACTGGCCCCCCTTTTTCCCTCCCTTTCCTCTCTCCCTCCCAGATCCCTCTCTCCCGCTACTTCCCAGAGATTATTCTCTTCCCCCTATTGAGTATTACTGTAGCATCTACACTTTGGTGTGATCTTCTTTCTTCTTGGGTTTCAGAGGGTATGTGAGTTGTATCATGGATATTCTGCTAAATTATTCAGTTAATATGGTCCCAAATTATAAACACTGCTTAATATTAACAACATGGTACTCCTCAACCCCTTCCAAACAATATAACATAGTTTGAACCTATGTTCTCAGTTAGTAATATTTTACCCCTTCCTCAAAGAAAGACTATATTTCATAGACCCAATACATATATGTCAGACAACTTATAAAACTACCAAAAACTGAGGCTGAAGAGATTGATTAAGAGTTTGTTCTGCTCTTTCAGAGGACATAAATTCAGTTTCCAGAACTCATGCCCAAGTTGCTCTAGCTCAAGGTGATACAATGCCTTAGGACTTCTAGGGCACCTGTACTCACATGTACATATCTACACACACATACACACCACTTAAACAAAATAAGCTAAAAGTTTAAATTTGAGAATAATTAAATTAATTAATTGTGTGTGTCTGCTACATGTATCAGGAAGAAGGCACAGATCCTGTGAAGTTGAAGTTATAGTCATGTGTGACTTACTTTATATCAGAGCAGGACACAAAGCTTGGATCCTCTGGAAGAGCTACAAGCACACTCAACTGCTAAGCCACCTCTCTGGCTCCTAGAATAATAATTTAAACATAGTCACATAGACAAAGTGTGTAGCAGAGACTGAAAGTAAGGCCATCCAGAGACTGTCCCATATACTGCCACCAAACCCAGATACTAATGTGGATGCCAAGAAGTGCTTGCTGACAGGAACCTGATATCGCTGTCTCCTGAGAGGCTCCGCCAGTACCCAACAAATACAGAGGTGATGCTCTCAACCAACCATTGGACTGAGCACAGGGTCCCCAATGGAGGAGCTAGAAAGGACCCAAGGAGCTGAAGGAGCTTGAAGCCCCATAGGAGGAACAACAATACAAACCAACCAGTACCCCAGAGTTACCAACCAAAGAGTACACATAGAGGGACCCATGGCTCCAGCTGCATATATAGCAGAGGTCGGACATCAAAGGGAGGAGAGGCCCATGGCCCTGAGAAGGTTGGATGCCCCTGTATAGGGGAATACCAGGACAGGGAAGTGGGAGTCAGTGGGTTGGTGAGCAGGGGTAAAGTAGGGATGGGATAGGGTGTTTTCAGAGGGGAAACCAGACAGGGAATAACATTTGAAATGTAAATAAAGAAAATATCTAATTAAAAAAGCATAGCTGAAAAAACAAATATCAACAAATGCTTATAAAAATGTGGGGAGAGAGGAACCTTTAGCCACTCTTGGTAGGGGTATAAATCAGTTGAGGTCCTATAGAAATCAACGTGGACACTTCTCAAACAACTAAAATGACCCAGCAGTACTACTACTGGCATTTACCCAAAAACTTCTGCAGCCAACAACACATCAGTTGTCATCTGAGCATAACAGGCCCATTGCTGGTCTTGTTATGAGAACAAGGAAATGAAATCAGCCTAAGGGGGCATAAGCGGATGAATGGATAATGGAGTTGGGGTACATCATAGAATTTTATTCAGTTGTGAAGGAAAATGGGATGATAAAATTTACAGGAAAATGGATGAAACTGGAAACTATTGTGTTATAGGAAGTATCACTGGGTTCAGAAAGACAAATATCCCTGTTCTCCCCTCATGTACAAGCCCTCACTTCTCAAGGTGTGGAAACAAGTATGGGGTAGAGCTAGGAACCTAGCAAGGGACCCATGAGATGGAGGAAGGGTCTTAAGGAAAGGGCTGAGCATGGAATGCATGATAAATGAGAGAGCAAAAGGAAGACTAGCTGGGGAAAGGGGGATATGTCAGTGAAGGGGAGAAAGGAGGGCAATTGGCAGAACTGTGTCTGTATTGAATGCGCACACTTCTCATCACTGTTTTCTCTAATTGGTGTTTATGTAGTGTTTATATTGCTAGCTATTACAAATTTTAAAATTAAATTAAAACATTGAGAAGCTAGCAATATTCCTCAGGAATAGAATATTTACCTGGTTGTGTAAATTTCTGGGTTCTATCTCCAACATTAAAAAAGTACAATCCAAAATGAAAATAAAAATATAAATAAACAAATTCAATAGTTTCTCTTTATCCATATCTTGGATATCTCTTTATCCTTGTCTTTATCTATATCTTGGAATATATTACAAGACCCCCTATGAGATGTCTGAAACTGTAAATAGTATTGCACCTTGTATATACTATGTTTTAGCTTATATATGCACAATTACAATAAAGTTTAACTCATTAATTAGGTACAGTGAGAAATTAATACCAGTAACAAAAACAGGATCATTATAACATTATATTATAATGAAATTTATGTGAATATGATCTGTCTCTTTCATAACATCTAATTTTATCACTTGCCTTTCTGGAGATTGTAGATACAGTGCCCTTGAGATGACGAAGTGAGGTGGTCCATTGTGAAGGAGTGTTAAGCTACCAAAGGATTGCTTGAGCATAAGCATTGTAATTCCAAAGTTGATCTAAGAGCTGAGGTATTAATGGGCAGGTCAGTAGAATATATAGTAAGGATACTCACTGCAAAAGGATGATTCCTGAGCTGGGTGGAACTGAGTGCAGAGTGCTGTGGTGTGAGATTACATTGAGTTTCTTAGAAAAGTATATACTTCATGAATTATTCCTGCAATTTCCAATGTAATTTGAAGACTACATTTAACCACTGGTAGTGGATACAATGGAAATTATGAAGCTGGAGGAGAGGGGAATAATTTGGTAAGATGCCCAGTATGTTAACCACAAGAGGTCTTTAAAATGTAACACCAATCCTAACTTCTAATACATTTCAACCAACAGACATCCAGATTCTCAGGCTTTAAATCCTTGCCTGGAAGCCTTCAGAGTATCAGAGCCTCAGGTCTTTTATGAAAATGCTTCCGTTCTCTATTCCTGGATTTGGTGGTTTAAATGTGAACTGAGAGTGTGGTGTTCATCACACAATGAGAAGGGATTCTATATCATTTTACAGCATCCATTCTCTCTGCAACATTAGTCTAAACAACTGCTTTCAGTGATTAAGTGTTGAGTTTATCCTACTGATTTGTTTCTTGCATTTAAAAACCAACATCATCTTCATGTTCAGCCATCCAGCCTGAGAAGAGGGTGATAAGGACATCAGTTTTCATACGGTATGTGACAGAGAACCAGAAATGGGACATGGTGGTGTCCAGCTCAGTCTGTCACTGAGGGATGACCTAAGACTTCCTGATCAATTCTGACAAGTCAATGGCAGCTTTCAGGGGAAGCACATATGTGACAAAGGACAAGCAGGGTTTCATGTGTCAGCATGAACCCTCCAGTCCCAAATAGGACTCAGATTGCTGACAATTCGGGTTTGTTGGTACACTTGATTTTTATTTGAAATAAAACTTCAGAAAATCCCTTGCATACATTCCTCCACAGAGGCAATGCAATGTTCCTACTAATTAGTCCACGACTCTGTAGCAGATCGTGTGGATTTGATGCTTTTATGTTCTTCATCTTGCTGCTAGGAGAGCTATGTGTGTTATCCTAGATCCTGAATGATGAGAAGCCACTGGTATTATTTGTTATGTGTGTATGTGTGTAGGTGTATTGCACATGCATCCACATGTATGTGTATGGATGTGTATGTAGAGACCAGAGATAAACCTTGGTGTTATTCCTCAGAAACTGTCCACATTGGTTTTCAAGACAGGGTCTCTCACTCTTTCTGGTCTCACTAGGACCCAGACTTGCTGATTAGGATAGGCTGCCTGGTCAGTGAACTCCAGGGATCATTGCCTTCTCAGCTCACATACTAAGACAAATGGCTTTTCAGGTGGGGGCTGTGAATCAACCTAATGTCCTTAAATTTGTGTGGCAAGCACTGAACATGAGGCATGACTGTTAAAAAAGTATGGATGCTGAAGCCAGACCACATGGACTTGAGTTTGGTTTCTTTATAAGACCTAATATTTCTGGAAATAAAGGTCCTTATATGTAAAATGTGTAAGAAGAGCTCTTATGCCTTTATGTGATATGCTTATATGATTAGTATGTTAAACATTGCATCAAGTAGGCATTGCTTCAGCAGGTATGTAGGGGAGATGAGAGAACAGCTTGCAGACTTCAATTTTCTCCATGAACCTTGTGGGGACTGGGAATGGAACTCGGGTCATCAGACTTGGTGGCAGGTGCTTTTGCCTGATGCAAATATGGAGACCAAGTGTGGAGCACAGACTGAAGGAAGGGCCATCCGGAGACTGCCCCACCTGGGGATCCATCCCATGTACAGTCACCAAACGCAGACACCATTGCGGATGCCAAGAAGTGCATGCTTGTAGGAGCCTCATATAGCTGTCTCCTGAGAGGCTCTGCCAGTGCCTGACATATACAGAGGTGGATGCTCGCAGGCAACCATTGAACTGATCATGGGGTCCCCAATAGAGGGGATAGAGAAAGGACTGAAGGAGTTGAAGGGGTTTGCAACCCCATAAGAAGAACAATATCAACCAACCAGAGCTCCCAAGATCTAAACCATCAACCAAGGAGTACACATGGAGGGACCCATGATTCCAGAGGATGGCCTTGTCGGGTATCAATGGGAGAATAGGCCCGTGGTCCCGTGAAGGCTCGATGCCCCAGTGTAGGGGAATGCGAGGACAGTGAGGGGGGAGTGAGTGGGTGGGTAGGGGAGAACCTTCATAGAAACAGGAGGAGGGGGAATGGGATAGGGAGTTTCTGGGGGAGGGGAAATCGGGAAAGGGAATAACATCTGAAATGTAAATAAATAAAATATCCAATAAAAAAATGAAAGAGAAAAAAAAGTATTTTAGGTTTGTCCATATTGTAGTTCATCATATCCCTTTTCACAGTATTAGACTTTGTTCTAGTAATCACTTAAAACTTCTTGATATTAAAGTAGATCATCTGATAATTTATGTTGAAACTTTGGAAGGCTCGATCTTGCTGTGGGTCATTGGACCAGTCCCAGATTCTACTCTGGCAGTTGTCCAGAAGTGCTACTTATTAATTACCTTACTACCTATCCATTATTCAATGTATAGTATATACCACTTGGTTGGTTTGATCAAATAAAGATAAATAAAAATGCTCAAGGAGCTTACAGTTTAGAAAGCCTGATGAACAGAAGCATTGAACATTATTAGAAAGTAATATGATAGGCAAACTGCTTTCCCATGTGTGTACATCAAGTATATGCATGGAATTTTACCTTTTGTTTAATATTCTTTTTTATGCCTATAATCTGGAAAATTATTTACGTTTAATTATAGATTTGTAAGATTATACATATACACAAAGTGGTATATAGAATAAAATGTGTATGTGTGTATATATAAAGAAATTTATGTAGATATGTAAACATGCATATGTGGTTACATATGAACAAAGGAGAACAATATATCTACTTTTATAAGCACTCAAAAATTTGTTCAACAAATATGTATGATAAGTTGTTATGTGCCCATTCTGGAATTGGAGCCACAGTCACGAACAAAATGCAAATTTGAAACCAGAAAATGAAATGACAATAACACATGAAACATTATCAAAGAAGACCGCATTTATCTTCAAGCAATTGATTCGACGACATGAGCATCATGCTAATGGTAGAAAACTTGCCCCAGGCAGGCCAACTTGTTTGTGTTGTGAGATCCAGATTGTAAGTGCTAATACTGCAAGTTCCAGATAAGTGTTTTCTTTTAAAAAGGACTACTGGTGTATCGATATTTTTGTCCTTTTGGTACTATTTTTGTAGAAACAACATGGATTCCTATTTTGGGAGTTTTAGAGTTTGAATTTCAAGAAGATTCTAAATTGCAAAAGAAGAGCCAGGCTTGAGCAACTACACATGCTGCTACTATCTGTGATGCCGCTGGCTGCTTCCAGCTATGATTTTGTTAATTGTCACTGTGCGCCTGTGTGGTGCTACAGACTCTGCTTAGCTCTGTCTTTATCTCTTCCAATCCATGAAAGAACAGAGATGTGAAAGACAATAACAGCACAGAAGAGAAATGGAGAGCTGGCCATGAAATCGTTTTTAAAGTATTCATGAAAAATGAAACATAGTCACCAAGACAGAAATAATTCTTAATCTGCTGTATTGAATAATGTTACAATAAGACAATTAGCACATGCTACTCTGCACATTGTTAATTGCAATTATCATTGTTGATTTGGTGACTGAAAAGTTAGCCTTCTGAGAAAGACTTACTTATAAAATTCAGATCTGATTCCACATGATTTTCTAGAAAGAAAAGCTTATCCGAAGAATATTTAGAATGTCGAATGTCGCTTTCAAGAATGTCTCTGCAGTGCCTCTCTATCTTACTGAACCCCAAGCTAAGGGAGAGATATGTTGGGCTGAGACAAAAGCCACAGTGAGGAGCCTCAGCTTCTGGTGGACCTTGTGTAAGGCTGAGTAAGTGTCAGAACTCCAGCATGGCCGAGCTAAAACATTGTATGTCTAGTTACAATTTATCATTTACTATCTTTAGCACTTTTAATAATCACTTCTTGATCTTTGTGTCTACCTAACATCCTTCTGACTAATAGGTGAACTGTTTTGGAATATAATAATTTAATAGGCCACTACTAACCACCAACCAAAAAGCTAAGAATGTATTCAAGTAGTATCTAAAGTCTATAAAAGAGGTATACCCACTTTGTTGTAACCCTTGTACCTGATACCTCCACCAACATATTTGAAAAATGCCTTGATTTGTGAATGTCATTGTTCAGTTATTGTTAAAGCTTCATAAAACTGTTATCACATTAGAACATGTAATTGGAAGAATTTGAATCTGTGTCAGGCCATGGAGACTCATATTTGATTCCTGAGTAAGCTGTTTCTTATTCCCTTTGAGGTGAGAGCTTCATCTCACACTAACATGTCTCAAGGTAGCTATCTATGCCTGAAGGAATCTTTTTCAACAAGCCTTGATCTCCTGCAGGAAGAGAAAGATGGCAAAACCAACGCTGACCAGATAGCTCTTCCTCCACCTCGTGTCTTCTCGATAGTGCTGTGGCAGGCCACTGCAGTGACTAGTTCCAGACAGAGGGGCTAGCAGCTACGAACAATGTCAGATAGTTTGCGCTATAAGATCTGTTTCAGCAGAGTGAGTTGTGTGGACTGAGAGTCTTGGTTTGCAATGGTGGTTATTCCAAATGTTCTAGAGATCTCTGTGCTTAGCTGATAGAAGGGATGGTGACTGGTAGCCTCTCTACAATTGTCCTGTGGTAGAGTAAACTTTGAATACTTTGAAAATGGGTCTTTGTCTCCCTCCTTTGTCTTCACTCAACCACAAAAGTACTTTACCCTCCTAACAGAATGGAGCAGAAGTGAGACCTCTGTAATGTACTCATCTCTTTGTGTGCAGCTTGTTATAATCATGGAGAAAGTGCTTTGACAATGGCAGAAAAGTTTATGCAGATTTGTTCTTTAAGATGTTTTCCTGTTATAAACTACTAGAAATTATATATTTCCTTCTATGTAGGCTCATTTGGTAATTTATATAATTTTAAATATGAAAGTAAAATTCTATCATTTTATAGTGTCCTTTATGTGTTATATATTATACCTAAAATGTAATCTATATTCATAACAGTTACAGCAACTTTGCAAGCTTTACCTACATTTTTTAAAGTACTTGTCTTTGCATATTGATCTTTTATTCAGTATTGGTTTAACCATTCATAAAACCTTCTGCGTTAATGCTATGGCCATTCACTATAGATGCATAGTAATATATTCAGTAGGTTTCTGGAAATAAATTAGTAATTGTCTTAACAAATATGAATGACCTTCAAAGTTGTGAGTAGATGATCTCACATCCCTTCTGTGGAGTGGTGAGGGATAGACAGAGGGGAAAGTGACCAGTTATGTAGGGCAGCTTTATGGCTCCAGACTTCACTAAAGGACAAAATATTTTTGCTATAATTTAGTATTTGTCATTGAGACTTACACTAGCTACTTTGATATTTTAACACTGAATAGAATCTGAATGCATACAGTATGTGATACGTTGAGAGGGTGATGTTTGTCATAGTCTTGTGCGTTTGAACCACTGTCCCTAGGTTAATGATGCTATTTGGGGAGGTTGAGTCTTTTAGGGGTGGAATCTTCCTAGAAGAAGTAGATCACTGGAGGAGGGCTTTGACAATTTATGGCCACACCCAACTTCTAGTTTGCTCTCTCTTCCTTAAGGTTTTTATTACTATTATTATTAAATTTTTTACCTCAAATCTTTTGCATAACCTCTTTAGTCCTGAACAGTTAACTATGGCTGCACCTTCACCAATGGCCTTCCATGACCTCTCACAGTGCCAAGCCTCAGCTGCTCTTCATGACCCCTTCATGCTTCAAGACCAATACCAACCATGTGGAGGACTCTTACACCTACCAAGTATAGCTGTAACATGAGGTACAACCTCACTGGAACACAGCTTCTTTGTGCTTTCAGAAAACACTTCCCAAAAGATTTCACCTCAGTGATGCTGGTCTCTTCTTTTTTTTTTTATTATTTATTTTATTTTATTTTTTTAATTTACATTCCAAATCACTTCCCCTTTCCCATTTCCTCCCTCCCCAAAAGTCCCATAAGCCCCCTTCCCTCCCTCTTTTCTCCATTCAACCCCCTCTCATTACTCTGTCCTGGCGTTCCCCTACATCCAGTCTTTCCAGGACCAGGGGTCTCTCCTACCATCTTTTTAGAAATCTATTGATATGCGGATTGTGTCTAGGGTATTCCGAGATTCTGGGTCAATATCCCCTTATCAGTGACTGCATACCATGTGTGTTCTTTTGTGATTGGGTTACCTCACTAAGGATGATATTTTCAAGATCTGACCGTTTGCCTAGGAATTTCGTGAATTCATTGTTTTTAATTGCAGAGTAGTATTCCATTGTGTAGATATACCACATCTTCTGAATCCATTCCTCCGTTGAGGGACATCTGGGTTCTTTCCAGCTTCTGGCTATTATAAATAAGGCTGCTATGAACATAGTGGAGCATGTGTCCTTATTGCATGCAGGGAAAACCTCTGGGTATATGCCCAGGAGTGGTATAGCCGGATCCTCCGGGAGTGTCATGCCCAGTTTTCTGAGGAACCGCCAGACTGCTTTCCAGAGTGGTTGTACCAGCTTGCAATTCCACCAGCAGTGGAGGAGTGTTCCTCTTTCTCCACATCCTCGCCAATTCTTTCTCCTCCCCCTCCTCCCTTTTCCTTTCCCCCTTCTCCCCCTCCTCCTCCTCCTCTTCTTCTTCTAATTATCTTTAATCTTTTTTTGCAGTATAGTCGTTATCCCCCTCCAGGTCACCCTCATCCCATTCCTCCTCTCCCATCTCCAAGAGAATCCTCCCAATGCCCCCACCTTGTCAGGCCTCTCCACTCCCTGGGGCCTCAAGTCTCTCCAGGGTTAGGCACTTCTTCTCTAACTTTATGTTTAACAATGTGATCTTTCATATTCAGTTTCATACTCCAACTATCATGTCTTGTTTCCTCTGTCCTTATGGACTCTCTTCTGGAACTAGAAGCCAAATAAACTGTAATATAAGTTGCTGTAGTTTCAGTTACGATATTTTATTACATCAACAGAAAGAAAACTAATATATTGGATGTCATATATAGACATGTACCTTCAATAATATGGACTAAGTTAAGTATCTTCAATAATAAAGAATATATTTTATTTCAAAAATATGAATTTCTAATAGAACATTAATTCATAATAGTGCATAATTTAAATGTCATAATTACATTTCTTACAGCTACATATAAGAAAGGCAAAATCCTTATTACAACATCAAATATGTACTTGTAGGTTTGTTTTGGATACTCTAACTAAGCTTGTTATTATCAGTGAAAAGGTATCATTTTTAATGGTTCATAGTAACCACAAAATAATTTGGCCTTTTTCACTTTGTCTGCATATATATTATTATTTTTTCTTTCGTTCTTTCATGGAAGGTTTGCAAATGAACCTTTATTTTATTATATTGCAACTCTCCTGACACTATAATTATACATGATTCAGTGAATAACAGGAGGACTTTATAAGGTATAAATAATTATGACTCAAATGACCAGGAATTCTGATACTATATTAGTCAGGGTTCTCTAGACTTACAACATTATGGAATGTTTCTGTGTATTAAGAGAATTTGTTGTGATGACTTACAGTCTATAGTTCAACTAACAACATTGGGCAGCTGTGAATGGGAAGTCCAACAATCTAGTAGTTGCTCAGTCCCATGAGGCTAGTTGTTTAAGCTTGTCTTCTGTATATGTTGGATGTAGGTTCCAACAGTTCCAACAGATGTGCTTGCAAGTAAGTGCAAGCAGTTGAAGAATAATGAATCTTCCTTCTCCCAATATCCATATTTAGGCCTCCCACAGATTAAGGTGTGTACTACCATGCATGAATCTGTGATTTGCTTTGTCCCAGGCTGACCTTGAACTCAGAGATATCCTTGCCTCAGTGTCCTGGGATTAAATGTGTGTAGTACCTTTCCTGGGCCTAAGGATTTCAAGGCCACTATACCTCAAGATCTCCAGGCCAAGATCCATGTCAGAAACTTGTGTCTTCTAGCCTCAAGGTCTGGATCACAGGTGTGCCCTCCAATTCTGAATTGTAGTTTTGTAGTTCATTCCAGATATAATCAAGTTGACAACCAGGAGTAGCTACCACAGATAACAAGATTATATTTATTAAATATTTTAATACTGTCTTGATGGACTTTCATGGGACATTTCTGTCCTTAAGGGTTTCATGTACAAACAAACATGTTTTTGCTTTTTCAGAATACCAAAAGAAAGCAGTAAGATGTAATCTAGATGTAAGAATGTAACAACAGTGTTATGTTGGGGAGGGTTGGCTAGTATCCACAATGAAGACATAGTAGAAAGAACAAAATGATATTTTTTTCCTCTTTTAAGTTTAATCTTGATTTTTGAAAGTCTTTAGTGAAAAGGTAAACCCTAGAAAAATGTAAAATAACTAAGGTAATACAATATTAGGTTGACTATCCAACAGAGCCTGCCAAGTTAGGAGATGACAGATGACTTCCATCCCCACCATGTAAACTTTAACTATAAATTCTGTTTGCATTTGAATTTATTAACTTAGACACTGACGGTAGTCAATAAAGTATATAAGGTCGTTGATAACTCAAAAGAAAGAATATGATGTGAGTTTGATACTGTGGATATACACACAGATATAGCACATACACACACACACACACACACCATTTAAAAATTCAGAAAGAAAACAAAAGGGAGTGATAAAAGAAGAAATGATTTAGGAAATACCACCCTAGTTTAATGTCTTAGGTATGCAGTATGCATATGCAGTATGCAATTCCTCCTAGGTATGACTGGCCTGCATATTTAAAGAGAACAAACCTAGAAATGATCTATACAAACCAGAATGTTGATTGATTGCAGGCTACCATAGACTGTTGCTATAGTCAAGCAAACATACTAGGACTAATATTAGATGTGACAAAATAATGTTGGCTCCCACATTTATTTTAACTTCTCTAGCAACTGTCAAAAGTAAACAAAAGTGAACTTTATCAAGGATGAAAGCATCTGTATCCCTCATTTCCAGACTTGTTTCTCCCTGGAAGATTTGTTAGCTGGATAGATATGTTATACAGTATATGACTTTAAGTGTTGTTTTTTTTGTTGTTGTTTTGCTTTGCTTTTTAGCTGTAGATTTCAAACTCATACTAATGTTGTCTTAGTTATGTTTCTATTGCTGTGATAAAATACCATGATCAGGAGAACTTATGTAAGAAAACATTTAACTTAGGGTTCAGTATTCCAGAGGGTTAGAGTCTATGACCATCACAGCGGGAAGCATGGCAACAGGCAAGCAGGCATGGTGCTGGAGCAGTAACTGAGAGATCACATTTTTATCCGTAAGCATTGAAGGAGCAACCTCAAAGCTCACCTCCAGTGACATACCTCTTCTAAAAAGGCCACACCTACCAAACCTTCTCAAATAGTTCCACCAACTGTGGACCAAAAGTGAAATATATGAGCCTGTAGGGAAAATTTTTATTTAAACCACCAAAAATGTGTTATTATTTAAAGCTGAGCTGTTATCGCTTTCTGTTACAAATTTTAGTTTTATAAGTTAAGAGAGGGTATCAGCAAACTGATCACTCAATTGCAATCATAATCCTGCTTCTTCTAATATCAATATAAATTTCCTCTGTAAGAAAATTTCTCACTAACAGTTATCTTGACTCTTCTTCTCTATGTGCAGTGAAAGTTTTTGTTATATTACCTAATGGTTGAAATTCAGAGGAAAGCCATGACCTAGTGTAAAAATCATAAGTTCATGAACTCAGATTTCGTGTTGTTGATGGTGATGCAGGGGAGACACTTTATCAAAACAACAACTTTGTTGTTATTGTTTTGCTAATCTAATCTAATAGTGATATAATAGACCTTATTAATTGCTATTGGAAGCAATATGAGGACCCTTGTTTCTTTCTATGGTCTTGAAGTAGCCAAGATTGTATGTTAGAGCTTTCATATGAGAAACCAGACAAGGAATGAAAGTTTACTTTTTAAACTTTTTACAATGAGCTCTTCTCCATTACAACTAGGACCTGATTTCCATGGTCCAAAATATGAGGGAGTATATGCTTAAATTATAACTAACACCTCCAGTGCGGAGAATGGTGCTTTTGAGAAGAGCTTCGTAAGCTCTTCTCTAAACTATACATTTTCTTCAGTATAATTCATACTCAGCACATTTTAGTCAAGGCTTTGTATTTACCTTTACTATGAACCCTAACTTTAATTTCACCCCATAACCCAAATTTCACCCCATAACCCAAAATTTTCCTTAATTAAGTTAAATGTTACAGATTAACATGTTCTATTTGCTTTAAAGCTTATTTTACAGAATCTTTGTTCAGAAATAACCCTGACACCTGAAAACAGTCACAGAGAGAACTTCCAAAGAATATTTTTTTTGGGAATGACTCAGTACTGCAAGCATGTGCTGTCAAGGGTTGTGTAAGACAGTTTGAAATCAGGCTGGAGAGATGGCTCAGCAGTTAAGAGCATTGGCTGCTGTTCTGAAGGTCGTGAGTTCAAATCCCAGCAACCACATGATTTCTCACAACCATCCCGTAATGAGATCTGATGCCCTCTTCTGGGGTGTCTGAAGACAGCTATAGTGTACTTATATATAATAAATAAATCTTAAAAAAAAAAAAGACAGTTTGAAATCCTGACTACGAAGATAAATAACAAAGGTAATGTTTGTTCTGGATTCAGCAAATGTGCATGGGGGCATTGTCCTTGCTGTAGAATTTAGTTTAAGAGTGGGGTAGCCTCTGTACAAGGTTGTGATTTTAACAGAGACGATTGTGAGTGCCATCATTCATGAGAACCCTTCTGTCCTAGCATTTGAGTTATTTATTTCTGTTTTTTTGTTGTGGGTTTTTTTTTTTTTTTGCTTTTATTTTTGTTTTTGGTTAGGGTTGACACAAGTGGCTCCGTTTTATTTCTGGGAAATTTCATAAGTGTTATAGGCTATGTTATCAGTGCTATTTTCATTTTTTTCAGCAGAATGTCTTAGTGAATATCTAATAATAGTGATCTTATGTAAATAAAAATATCAGGCTCAGTGTAGACCTGCTTGGTTATAGTAAAATGTTGTTAAATACAGAGTGTATTTTACACATCTCAGAGTTAAGTTCCCAAATATTAAAATGCTATGTTCCTGACTTTGGCTGTTCTGAATGAATTGCTATATTATCTTGATACTTTCTAGCATTTTCAGTGCAATTATTAAAACAGTTATGATGGCTCTAAAAGGATGTAATTGGAAAAGAAAGATGGCCTGCACTGGATGAAATTCTTAATTAATCTTTCACTGTTAAATTGTTCCAAATTAATCAAGTATATTGCCTACACCAAAGGCAACTATGCTTTACATATCTCACTCTTATCTTCACAAAGCCATATATTAAAAGTTAATTTCTAATTTAAAAGTATATTTAACTGTAAAACCATCAATTCTAAATAAGTTTATTAACTCTTTCCTCAAAATATCTTATATTTCATGTTAAAGAGAGTGCTTTGTGCCTAACACTTTGACAATTTTTTGGCATGGACTTTAAAATATAAAATTAGAATATTTATATATATACATATATACACATGTATATACATCTATACATATATAATATATGATACATATGGACATGTATAGGATATATGGATATAGAGAGAGAATATGTAGAATATCTATATGGATAATCTTCTCTGGAGAATACTATTTGTTTACTTACTAGTTGATTCCACTCATTTGTTCAATACATATTCATTAAAAAAAAAGTCATTTTCAGGTGCTGAGAGTGAATGTGAAAAGTATCACAATAGCTATGTTCTGATATGTGAGTAAGCAGTCACCACAGTGAGTTCTAATCATATACTGCATATTCTTGTAACAGTTAAGAAATCCTGAAAGGTGATCATTTCCCAACTGTTTTAAATAGTGAGTTACACCCTCCTGTGGTTCTTGCTGCTTTTACCAACACCATATGCCAAAGCACTGACACACAGTCCCCGAAACACATTGTCTATGTAGTGCTTCTCAGCTGGAGAATCCTTTTGTAGGAGCTGGACAGGAGTTAGGGTCCCTTGGCTTTCTGCCCAATTCCTAGATTGTGAATGAACCATCAACTTGTTTGATATTTATCGATCTGTCTGATTGATTTATGATTATGGCCTGGAGAAAAATGGTATAGTTATTGAAATAATGGTCCTAATACAGTCCTAAGTAGTTGATCACACACACACACACACACACACACACACACACACACACACACACAGTCAACAAACTATTGATTCAGTCAGTTAACTAGAACTTTTATGGCATACATATATATGGATGTTAGCATAAAATGAATGTATAATTTGGTTGGGAACTTTATTAAGATGTGATTGCTACAGTTTGGAACACTTAAAGATAAGGGATGTAATAGATCCTCACAGCTATAAGAGGTTAAGGTACTGTGTTTTCTTGAGTGCAAGAGCTGAATAAAATATTTTGGCGATGCAATGCTGGGACCCTCCTCTTCTTACTATATGGAATCCTAAGAAGCTTTTTCAACTAGATTAACATGTAAAAAAAAAATAGTTCAGGTCTTCTTAGAATCAATGAAATAAGGTTATGTCTCTCCCTCAAATTTGTCTGTATTCTAGGAAGTACTGTATTCTTAATATTCTTAAGCAGTCCTGAAAAGCCTATGCAATATTACATATCAAGAAAGACTTAAATGACTCAGACAAATAGTATCATGTGGATCAAATGGAACCCATTGAAATAAGTGAGATCGATCTCTGTAGTTTGTAGGCACTATTGATTTATCAGTTTCAATTAATATTCTGAAATGATAGCTTTGGTTGAATGACTTACAACTTGGCTAAGATCTTTTCTAGATCACTCTGGCAAGACAATCAAGGTGGCCATGACACAGTCCAATAGATAAGCTGTTTACTGTCATGATGTGACAAACTTGAATAAGCTTTATTTCTTAATGTTAAAGATGACCTGAGGATTTCTCCTTCTTTCAAATAGAAGTGTGTCTTTGAGACATAATAAATCACATCTCTATGCAACTTATTATTGGTTATTTCTTACTTTTTTTCCTGACTAGAAATATAGAAAGAGAAGCTTCTGAAACATAAAGAAGAGCACCACAAACCTGAGTCCTGTGTTTGATTTGATGAATCTCTAGATCATATATTGCTCACAATTTTTGCTCAAGAAAATCACTCTGAGAACTCAGAAAACAAAAGCACAGAAAATGAAAAGGTTACTCTGTAATCATGCTCATTATCATTCACTTCTTAATTTTTTGACATATGATGTTACTCAATCAATAAAATCTTCTTTATTTCCCTGAGGAAATTGACTTTACAATAGTTATTCATGATTTTTAAAGTATCCAAAATACGTTCTTTTGCTATAAAGAGAAGAACTAGATCAATTAAAATGATGCCTGTGCTGATTATATTTGTTTACTCTCTTTTTGGACGGAGCTGGTCATTTAGCAGCTGCTTCTGTACCTACTTTGGGATGTTTCCAGGTTCTCAGCCTCTGTCTAGCAGAGAAGTGCCACTCGTGGTGGTCTCTTGGTTACCTGTGTGTTGTTGGCTCCTTTTACATGGTGTTAAAAACAGGGTTTCACAGGAGAATGAAGCAACGAAGCATAAGCTGGACAGCTTTGTCACAGCAGAGTATGTGCCCGTATAGATACCTGTGCTTCTCTTGTGCCACTACAGGACCCAAGGATATGAAGACAACTTATCTTAGAAACTGGATTGTTTTCTTTTTTTCAATGGACGCTATTTTGTTCAAAATTCATTCTAACCTTCTGTTTCAGAACAGAATGGGAGTTTAAAAGATGAATGATTTTGGTGTTGTTGGAAAAATGGGAGGTAAAGCTGCCGACCCTTTCCTAGGCCTCCTTCACCCCATCTCTAGACACGGTGACATTGACACACACAGGGATCGTCACACAGAAATTTATAGCTTCTTGCTGTCTCTTCATAAATTGACTAAAATTTTTGAAAGAAAAAAATATATAGGTGTATAAAATAGCTAGTTACAGGTCGTGTTCTATTTAGCCTTGATTGAAACGTATTGCTCCTTAGTATCTTTTTGCAATGAAAATTATAATATGGAAGAGAGATTAGAATGAAATTATCATGGCTAGGAGGCATTTACTCAGTGGTGGCAGCCACATAAACCTGGGTCCTGAGAATGATGATAATGCATTAGGTTCTGCATGCCCGATATTATTGCCACACATTATGTATGTTTCATTTATACTATTTCGCACACACCAGCAACGCTGACAGATAGGTAATTACTCTCTGCGCCAATGAACAGTTATCAGCACCACTGCTGTTTATTGCAGGAATGAAGTGCGGGTGTCAGTCAAGGTCACTTGTGTGTATGTCCTCCTTAATAGTTCCTTCACAGTTGTTGAACTTTGCACACAGCTCTTACTGCAGGGCTCTTAGAGGGTACATTACTGTATTTCTGCTGTAACCAGACTCACTAGTATTTATCACCTTAATTGATAAACAACTAATTCATAGAAAACAGAACCAAAGAAGTGAAAAAACAGATTGGCTAATCAGCTGATCCCAGAAGGCACTTCACAATGAATGGCCTAAAGGAGATGCCTTCAGCACCAGCTCTGTTTAGGGGGTCACCTGCCAACAGCTTAAGTAAAAATTTCTAGTGAGATTTCATTAGCTTTAATTTCCACCACTGATGGGTACAGACACAATTTCATAACTATGGCCGACTGAGCGTTTAATCCTTAGAGGTGCTGCTGTCTATTCATTTTCTTGTGCTGTGCATAGCTTATTTTCGTTCCTTGTACTTTTGCAATGGACAAAATCCATTTGGCTTGATATCTAGACAATCACGTTTATTTTTTAGATGTGTGCCATTAGCCCTCCCCTTACTATAAAAATACTATTAGTCTAATGCTGGCCCTCCTCTTTGTGTAAAGAAAGCACTAACCTTCTTCCAAAATAAACATTGCACAGTGCATTTTTGAGACTTAAAATAAATTCAATGTCCTTGTGTTGATCCCATGCACCCTGTAATTTCATCTGTTACAAAAAAAAGAGAATGGCTAGTCTTTTTATTTTTGTTTGTTAGCTTCAGTGCTTTATTAGAAATTGGAATAACCTTTTTAGGGTATAATAATTTATCCAGTCAAGATAACTGGAGCTATTTCCTTAAGCCTGTGATCAGCTTGAGTTTGCGTGTTGGGAGATTTATACTGCCGTTGCTTATTACCAAAGAAACAGTTAAAAGGGATTTATGACAGTGCACGTTATGTATGTGTCTGGAATTTTTGTGTGTTTAACTTCTCTCCTTTCCTATCTCTGTTTTCCCCCTCCCCTCTCTTAACATTATTGTCAAACAGAGAGACTATCTATACCTACAATTAAATGCAAATTTTATTCAGGCATTTAAGCAGAATCACATTCATTCATTAAACCAAATGATTCCTTTATTTGAAAAAATATATTAGCACATGGCAATGTGACACCCCGCTTACAAGGGACTCCAGTTCTCTGTCAGTGCAGAAGTTTACTATTCCATTATTAAAAGATTAAACTATTGCAAAAGGTGCCTGGTGACTGTGAATGCTTTAGCTAATTTGATTATGCCCATAAAAAAAGAATTTAATTCCATAGCAGCCACCGAATCATATGCCTGGCAGAGTAGTTGCAATGTATTGCAGGCCTGATCTTGTCCTGGGAGAGACTGGATTTGGCATGTGGGTGAGGCTGGAAGGAAGAGATGAGTCGTTCAGTTCACCAGTGATCTCAGGTTAACACCATGCCACAACATTTTCAAAACGCTTCTTTTCCTTAGTTCTGAGTTACCAGAATGTTACAAAGAAAGGGTTTTGATCTCATGTAGATAGCATAGCATTAATTACCCTGACACTAATTAAACTGCATCAAACAAATACCACCGTGTTCCTCAGGGGGACAACAGAAGGCAGTTTAAAATAATTACTGGAGCTTCATGCATGTGTGAAGTTTTCATTACTCTTAGGACAGAAGCAAAAGAGATTTGATATCATTAGAATAACCACCCTTTAGTGATTGCAACACTACCACCAAAAACAGCGACTGAAATTTCCTTGGAGCATATTGATGTCTAAATAGGAGTGGCTTCACTTCTTGTGAGTGGTAACTTTTTCTTAAGAATTGGAAGTCTGTGAAGCAAGAACAGGTGTTGCAGTCACATTCTGGTATGATTATGTATTAGCTTATGTTTGTCAGACCATTTCATTAACCACCCACTGCTATCACATATACATATACTTTGTTCTTTCTGAACCATGAAATGAAATGCGTATATCTTCACTAATGCTGGCTATCAATGTAAATGAGGAAAAGAGGCTTATCACCAATCACTGGTGGCCATGAAGCCCACACTTCTGTGCCCTTACAGGTAATAAACATCTTTTTATAAGTATGAAAGAAAATGCATTCAGTTCTTCTTCCAGTAAGGCTTGGTGTTCATAGACCTAGATGGCACTTCCTGCAGACTGTACGTACACTGCAGTGGAACCATTGTCAAACATGGTTTTTCTCTCTAAGCCAGATGTGGTTATTATCTTTTAAATACTTTAACCTTCTAGAGGTAAGCAAGCTGTCCTGGTCACAGAACATTTTGAGCCAGCTGGCTTCTGTGAGATTGTGGCTGAAAGGGCTGATGTCAAAATGGCTCAACCCTGGCTGAAGGAAAGGCCAATGGGATATTACAAAGTAACATTGTCAGTTTATCAGGTTCAGTTGTTGCAGAAACAGTCACCTTGTGCATGTATGTGCACATGTATGTGTGTGTGTGCCTATGTGAATGAGTGTGCATGTCTGGTACACGTTCTTTTGATGTCTATTTCCTGTTTAGAAACTGAGTGAAACCCCAGTATTGTCCTCACTAGGTCACATGTCCTGTTTATCTATTGACAGATAAGCAGCAGGAGACAGGTTACCTGGGATCTAGCACCAGGTGCCAGCCTTCCTCTCTCAAAGGTGTTAGAAATTAGAACAGGAAAGCATATTCTTTAATACATATTTCATCTGGTGAATGGCTTTGAATGCCATTGCGGAGGGTTTCTGATAGTGCAGTACTGCACGTTGTAAGCTGTTTATCATGTTTTGTTTTACTTCCTTCTGAAAGCAATAATTTAAGAAAATTATGCATCATAAGGGTTTTCCTTTTGTTTTTAAAATTTAAATAATAGCAAATATTTTAGGAAACTAATGCTGAATTGATGTTTTAAATTGCCACATTAACCAAATGAAGGGAAAATCAGAGCTGAGCATAACAGAATAAGAAGTAATGAATCCAGTTGTAGGATTTGATATGTGAAAAATAAAAAAACACAACAACAAAAAAACCCTTTTGTTCTGTGATAGCCAGATGGTTTGTCCTATTTTGGGCAGATAGTATCTTCATAATTCTTTCTTGAATGTCAGTGGTTTTAACTGGCAGACCGTAATGACTATTAGAATTTTCCTTCTTTCTAGATTATATAAAGTATATTTTTGAACATTTGGATGATCATACTGTAGAACAAGAAAAATTTTTTTTCATTACACTTAGCTCATACTCAAAAAAGTGTTTATATAATTTCTTAAAAACCTCTAAAAATGAACAGTTCTTTTGACATGATGTTGACAGAAGTCACTTCGATCTAGTTTAGAGTCATGAATTTTCTATCTGTTCCATTTTTCCTGGGGCTCCATCAACTCAGACACTCTTATCTGTCATTCTGAAACTCTCTGTGAAAGCCTTGACAGATAGAGGTTTTGACAGGTGCTGGACTCTGGCAGCACTTCCGAATAAGCCGTGTATATTTCTCCAGGTGAAGTGACAAAATGTCTCAAAGTGTCAAAGGAGCTGAGCAGGCTTAGGTCACATCTAATATTCTAAAGCAAGACTCTGTTTATGTTCTGTGTTTCAGCGTTGTAGACTGGCTAAGATTGAAAATTCTGTCAGAACCTGATATGAGAGAGCCTTTGCCTAATTTACGAGTGGCCATGACACTAAGAACACCAGAGCTGATGGAAAAGCCCTTTAAATTTTTATCCAATGACGGGCGGCAATGACCATGCAGTGCAATAGGAGTTCCTAAGATTATAACACACCATTCTGCATTTTCTATTTAAGAAATTCCGCTTGATACAAAACCACTTTCTCATGTTCTCTTTTGAGACCTTGGCTGGGAGTACCAATAAGAGAAACTTGGTTCTAATTCCTCCAGATTATAAACCCTCTTCCTTCAGACACGACATCGCTTGTTCCCCTTTGTGGGCCCAATCAAGGGCCAAGGAACACATGTAAACATTGTCTATATCTGTAATTTGTTGTTCTTTTCACATAATTATTTGAAGTCTGCATTCACTCAAGAAACAGCTGTTGAAAGTTGAGTGAGATGTAAAATGGCACAGCCTGGAGATGTCCTTGTTCACTCGGTTGACTCCCTTCTGATGTGATCCCTGCTGGCAGGGTTGGCCAGTGAATTCAGCTCTTTTGACAGCTATCAGCACCGCTGACTAGTGGTTTGGAGTTTCTTAGCAAGAGAAAGAGTAGGAAAGAATTCCACTAGTTAGTTCAGGGTTTTTCCCCTGCCACTGGAGCGAACTTCTGCCAACCGCCATTGAAATCGACACCACGCTCCTGTGCTCTTCTGACCCAGATCACCCCAACATCTGACCCCGCTATTTGCTACTTTCGGGCTCCTTGCCAGGCAGTGTTTGCTGTGAATACATTCTCTAACTCTTTTTGATCCGGCTATACCACTCCTGGGCATATACCCAGAGACTTTACCTGCATGCAATAAGGACACATGCTCCACTATGTTCATAGCAGCCTTATTTATAATAGCCAGAAGCTGGAAAGAACCCAGATGTCCCTCAACGGAGGAATGGATTCAGAAGATGTGGTATATTTACACAATGGAATACTACTCTGCAATTAAAAACAATGAATTCACGAAATTCCTAGGCAAATGGTCAGAACTTGAAAATATCATCCTTAGTGAGGTAACCCAATCACAAAAGAACACACATGGTATGCAGTCACTGATAAGGGGATATTAACCCAGAATCTCGGAATACCTTAGACACAATCCGCATATCAATAGATTTCTAAAAAGATGGAAGGAGAGACCCCTGGTCCTGGAAAGACTGGATGTAGGGGAACGCCAGGACAGAGTAACGAGAGGGGGTTGAATGGAGAAAAGAGGGAGGGAAGGGGGCTTATGGGACTTTCGGGGAGGGAGGAAACGGGAAAGGGGAAGTGATTTGGAATGTAAATTAAAAAAATAAAATAAAATAAAAAAAAAAGAAGCTTCTTTTACCTCATGTTTTGGATTTAAAAAAATTATTTCAAAAGAATATTGGAACTGGTAGGATTCCTTCCTTCCCCCATTTTAATCATTTAAGTGGAACATTCTATATTATATTTGGCACACAAATAGACACACACACACACACACACACACACACACGGATTCCATGTATGTAGAAGCATCTAGCCTGGAAAGTCCAGGCCTGTCTTTCTTGGCCAAACTTTAAAGAGTTAAGAAGAAACACTAACTGTTCTTGGGGTTTTGCTGGCTTTATGTTCACTCCAGAGTCCGGGTTGCTGTTAACTCTTTTTCTGACATGAAAATCAAAGACAGAAATGTCATGCATCTTCTTTCATCCAGCTTGGAAAGGACAGGGCAGTTTGGGAATGTTGCATAATTTCAGGACATGTGTTGGAAAATATAATAAACCACCTTCACCCAGTTGGGATTCTGGAAGGCAGCAGGAGTCAGACAGTCTATCTTCATGAGGACATTGTTAGCTCAGATCCTCTGCTGTTCTTCTGCTCCTTTATCCTCCAGGGTGGAGTTCAGATTCAACAAATAGGAACACTTCGGCTCCTGGCACCATCTTACAGAATGGGCAGAGATGAACCAGGGCCCATCTCAGAGTTTGCTATCTTAGACTGATAAAAAGGGAAATAAAAAGGTTTTAAGTTATAAAACTTCAATTTTCTGAACGTGTTTGGTATTCTCTAGGTGTCGTCAATGCGTTATAGTGCTTATATGTGAGTTTAACTTCAGTAACTCATAAGTATGATTGTAACAGTATTTTTACTTTACTACAAACCAGATGCCAAATCTTTCAGGGAAGATTTTAGACCATAGCGTTCTCTAATGCCTACCCCAGAACCTGCCATGCAGGGCTTGTTCCTACAGGGAAGCTGTGACTGTCTTCTGTATCTTCTATTTTACAAAACAATTGGCAATTTTCTTTATTTTCCTCTTCCTCAAAGAAACTACAACTGGAGATGAAACAGCCTTTTTTTAACCCAGTGTAATATAACTCTGACTAACTGCAACAAAAAAATTTATTTTACAGCATTTGTCACAAATTTCAAAGCACATTTTACTAACCTCATATGTGATACATGTACAATAAACAAGGAGTTGCTAAGCTCTCAAATCCAGAGTAACTAGGAGAGCCTTAGGACCAGAAATCCACTAGTATTTAGGTAATTTCTAATTTTGTCTTCTATTTTCATGTTGTAAAATATTGCTTTTAACCAGGCTAAATATTTATTATGTTAAATAAAGCATTCCTTGCAATCATTAGATTGTAGCTTCTGGAGAAGAACCACATAACTTGCTTTGGAAAGCATCAATTAGTGCAAACAGCCACTAGTCATGCATCTTTTAATGAAATCAATAGTGGATCTTCTTTTTCTGAATATGTGTCATTTTTTTACTATGTCATACTCAGACTATCAGGATTATAACTTTCATTTACTGTATATATTTTCATAAATTAAGAATACAATCTAAATTTTGCATTTTAATATTTATAATTGTCTTAATTTAAAGCACTTTAAAAACAGTTACTCAAAAAAAATTTTTTTTCCTTTACAAAACATCTTAGTTAGAAAAAAAAAATCACCTTTTTTTTTTTTTTTTTTTTTTTGGTTAACGGAAGTTTACATTTATTTCTTTAACCACTAGAGGGAGTCTGCATTGTCACGAAAGCCAGAAACCCAAGGGAAAAAGATTTTTTTTTTTTTAATTTAATTTAATTTTATTTTTTTAATTTACATTCCAAATCACTTCCCCTTTCCCGTTTCCTCCCTCCCCGAAAGTCCCATAAGCCCCCTTCCCTCCCTCTTTTCTCCGTTCAACCCCCTCTCATTACTCTGTCCTGGCGTTCCCCTACATCCAGTCTTTCCAGGACCAGGGGTCTCTCCTTCCATCTTTTTAGAAATCTATTGATATGCTGATTGTGTCTAGGGTATTCTGAGATTCTGGGTCAATATCCCCTTATCAGTGACTTCATACCATGTGTGATCTTTTGTGATTGGGTTACCTCACTAAGGATGATATTTTCAAGTTCTGACCATTTGCCTAGGAATTTCGTGAATTCATTGTTTTTAATTGCAGAGTAGTATTCCATTGTGTAAATATACCACATCTTCTGAAGATTTTTGACTGTTGGAGAGCATCAGTGAACACATCCATTGTCTGTCCACGACATCATGTGCAGACAGGGTGCCATAGTAATGATGCTTAATTGTATCAGACACATTATTTTTTAAAAGAAATTTAGCAACATATTTTACTGCTGTTCTCTTCAAATATGTACAACTTTCAAAGAATGATACAAACTTAAAAACACTGCCTTAAAATCAGGACTCCACAAGAGAGGCAGCAAAAGGGAAATTAGTGCTACCTGATGGCTCAGTTTTAGAACCGGCACATCATCTGGAAACAGAGACCTCCCTGCACTTTGCAGAACAGGCAGCAGCTGTGCTTCCTGCATCCTGACCTGCAGTGGCATCATCCTCAACCCTCAGGGGTTTCCAGGGTGAGAGGGTAATCGTGTCTCATGTCTGGTCAGTCCTCGGCCCCTCTTCTGAGACTGTCGAACAAGTGGCTTTGTGTGTGTATGGTCACGGAGCCCGTTTATAAATGAGAAGCCCGACTTAAAACACCTGTTCGGTTTACCTCAACGTCGAGGAAGCAGGAAGGGTAGGGGCGGCCATTACAGTCTCGAGGTGCCTGGCTCCAGCCTCAAGTATGACAATGAACAGCTCGCATGTTAGATTTCTACATTTGTGGTTGCCTGTAATGCCTTGTCTTACTCATTACATTAGATTTCATTCACTTCTGGATTGTTTCTTATTGACCTTGATCTTGGAAATCAGCCAGAGCGCCACGGAACAAAGAGGGATCAAAAACTCACATTAGCAAATACAGAAACATACATACATTTAACTTTTGTGTTTGCATTCAGATACTGGTTTCTTTGAAATTCTAGAAGGCTATTCCATTATTCCCAAATAAAATTTCACTCAGCAGGCCTGGTGGTATAGTCTAGTACAGTGTTTCCCAAACTCCCTGGGGTAATTCTTCAGTTCTCTTATTTCTTTTCCAATTTATTGGAGATCAAAATTTTCTTAAATTACAATAAAATCAAATGAGTAGAAAAGTGAAACAAAAAGCACTTGAAATACTATCTAGTGTTATTATATTATCCAACATAAAACTATTCTTGAGTTGCTGTGAGAGCTTCTATGGACATCCTCGTCGGTCCTGAGTCTCACTGTGGAACAGCACACACTGCATAGTTGTGATTCTGAACCGGCACTGGCTGGCAGCAGGCTTTTGTTTCATTACAATGACACTGAGGTGATGCAGGGTAAACATCGATGATCTGAAAATCCAGTGTTTTGAGTACTCCTAAATCTCAGACTTCTCACGTGTCTCACAGGGACGGACAGCCACACCTGTTCTCATGATACTGATGGCATCAAAACGACATGCATTATTTACATTCATTTTTGGACTCTGCCTACAAAGTGCACGTGAACCTTGAGAGAACCTCGTTCATATATGAATATTTTAGTACCTGAAAGAAATCCCAAAACTTTCCGCCCCATACATTTCAGATAAAGGATCAGTAAATCGCTTTGCTTTTCAAAATAACAAAACTTTACTAGAACCCCCTCCATTGAGTTTATACCAGAGTCTATTTCTTGCGGGAAATATTAAAAAAAAAAAGCCGGCACCACCCTGCGGTATACCCAGCTACTCTCTGCTCCAGCAGGTTAGACCCATTTAGCAACCTATCTTGATTGTCTTGTTGCAGATTCCACTCTCATTCCCAGCCATCCACCCCCTGTGGTCAGCCTTCCCAAATCACAGTTACCTTGTAAAATCAAAACTCTACAGACTTGGAGTTTAGAAGTCAGATTTATCCACACAATAATTTCAGAGCCAGTTGATAATGATACAAGCTGCCCACCTAGCTTAGACAGGTTATCCCAATCGTTCTCTCCTTTATGATATTCATAGCTACCTGTGGCTATTTAAAGCCACACGGAATCTGGATGGTCTTCCTCTTGCTCCATTTTCCTTCCTTCTTTCTTCCTGTCTCTGTCTCTGAAACTCTTACCTCTGCTTCCATTTTCCCTGTCCAATCACAGGCTTCTTGTTGTATTAATATTTAAATTAATTGGACAAGGAAAATTATGCTACATCTATTTAATAAAAAGAAGGTTTCAAATGTTTGACTCTGAGCATATAATTGAGTGTTTTCATTTCCTCTGGTGATATTTTATCCACCTTATACTATAAAATTTTGTTTTACTTTATTTTTTAAATGAGTTTAGGGTAAAAATGAAGGAGATATGAAATAAGAAAGAATCCAGATAGCATAGTAAAATAATGTACTGAACATGTTGCTTTACTTTTCTTTCTTTTCAATTGCTCCTCTGAAAGCGAGGTGATGGTAATTTGGTCTTCCAACACACAGATAAGATCTATTTACAGGGGTCTGAAAGTCAGGATGCCAAGTGATAATGCTTCCCCACTTACCGACACATGCTTAAGTGACTCCTTGTAGACCTCAGTTTGCTTCAATTAGGAATACATTGATCTCTCTGACTTCATCAAAGGGTTGGTCTCTGGTTAAATGACACTAGTCAGTAGACCTTAGAGACCACAGGCATGAGATAATCTCTCACAAAATTGTATATGTGCATGGCTCTTGGAGTGACATTGATTTATTCTAAGTTAATTGATAATTAATTACATATATCTTTTAGTATAGAATAGAGTTTATTTAGGGCATGGGGAGGGGAGTTAAGAGAGTAATAGAGGCAGAGAAAGGCAGAGAGTAGAGAAGTAGGGGCCGGGCATGACCACATGGAGAGAGGGGGCAGGGAGAAGAGAACACGAGGGACAGAGAGAAGCAAGCAGGAAACAGAGTAAGAGAATAAGAGCTACACATACATTTTAATGGTCCTTTCTTACTTCATCTCCATTCCATCTCTAATTTTAATTACATCACTATTTTCATTTTTGTTTTAAAAGGTTGATGACACAACACAATAAAATTTTTTTAAGACGAAAGGATATTTTAAATGCCACATCTAAAGATAGTGCCATTTTCTTAGTAAGATTTCTCAGAACTGTGGGGCTCAACGTGCAGTTCAGCATAAAAGGACTCTGGCCCCTGGGGATTCAGTGTCCCACTCCACTTTTCGCCCTAGATATCGTACACATGTACATAGGTATGTCTATACTCACATGACCACAAACATGCACATATAAGTCATATGCTTGAGTGCACAAACACATGACTGCATGTATATACATATATATGTATATATATATATGCATACATGTATGTGACTGTACATGTTCATGTGCATGTATGTGTACTCTAGTGCATACAAGTGTCCCAAATGTCTGGCACTTGATTGGCCACAGTCAGGCCTTCAGGTTCTGCATGGCAGTCCTCATCTTTCTGGCTTCACCCCAGAAATGAGCATAATGGAGCTTTCTTTGTAAACCAGATTGCAAATGAGATCACAAGGTCATTGCCCTGAGAGCAGAGGAGCAGGAGGTTTTTGTGCTGTGGTGCTTGGCAGCACTTTATCTTCCCCAGTCTCTTCCATCCCCAAGGAGACAGATTTGAACAGTTTGACTTCAAAAATGAAACTCTGGAAATTGAAATAGAAGTATGCCTCTCTCTCTGGCAAATAGGGATCTTTTACTTAAACCCCTAAAGAGTAAGTAATGCATGGTTTGAGAACTTTTGAAACAGCATGGGGCCTTATCCATTCACCCATACGTACATTCAACCATCTATAGAGTTCTGGCTGTGTTTTACAGTGCTTGACAATGCATATATGTAGGCAAAATAAACAGACAAGAACAACAACGAAAACCCAAATACAAGTCTTTCATGAAAAATGTATATGATAATTCAAGATGTAGAAATGGTATCAAAGATCATTTTCTCTTCAGTTGTATTTGATCTTATATCTAGTGTGAAAAAGTCAGGAATACAGGAAGAATACCACCTTGAATTCATCTTTATCTTTACACAATTAAAGCTATGAGCCACTCTGCCCACTGTGATCTGACTTATCCAGTAAGACCTTCTCAGACATGTCTCTGGTCATTTTCTACTGGCTTTTGTGATGGGTGATCTAGTGCTATTGAGGGAAATGTCTAACAGAATGAAACGTGACCCAGGCTTCATTTCCATCCATGGCAGTCTGAGCCAACTTGCTGCAGTCTCAGCAACTGAGTTAACTTGTAAGTGGAATCAGCCATCCACAAAAGAATGGAAAGGGTATACACATAATCTCACAGGAGAGACAGGCAAATGATGCCCACTTAATCATTTACAGTAGAGGGAGAATTAATCCAGAGTTGAAAGCTTTCATATATTTGTCAGGGAATTGTAGAGAGAACTTGGAGGTCACATTGGTCTTCCAGAGGCTTCTTCATGAGAGTGACTCAGAAGCCATGCAAAGTACACAGTCTTCTGGCACTTTGAGGAAAACCTATACTGTCAAAGCACTATATAATAATCACCGTGAATTATTTCCTTATGTTTTGCTTACAAAGGACCTCCATTAATACTAATGTACTGTTATCTTTTGAGATTGAGTTTTCATATCTGTAGTCCACAATTTCAAAAATTAAATTGAATGGCAAACCTCCAGGTATTTTCTCTATCTCCATGGTAAGCACAGTCTTGATCAGAAAAGGTACCTTGACCCAAGAACCACAAAATATAAGCTGTTTTAGTTAGGGTGTGAACAGATACCATGACCAAGGCAACAGTTATAAGAACAATATTTAATTGGGGCTGGTTTACAGGTTTAGAGGCTCAGTCCATTATCATCAAGGTGGGAACATGTCAGTGTCCAGGCAGGCATGGTGCAGGAGGATTTGAGAGTTCTACATTTTCATCTCAAGGCTGCTAGAAGACTGGCTTCCAGGCAGCAAGGATGAGGGTCTTAAGCCCACACCCACAGTGACACTCCTATTCTGACAAGGCTACACCTCCTAATAGTGCCACTCCCTGGGCCAAGCATTGACAAATCATCACATAAGCCTTGCTTAGATCCTCCCGACCCTGCCTATTTGTGAAGTTTAACAGGAGAGAAGAGATTAAACTGCCCAACCTCAACACTGATGATCCCATGACTGCTGGTACAGGAGACAGGATTACCTAGTTTGCCCCAAGTGGAGCACAAGGAAATAGAGAGCCTGAATGAGCCTATTGTATTCAGGGTTCACTCCGACAGCCATATTGCACCGCAGCTACCACTGCCTCATGGCCGCCCTTGTGTAAGTTGGATGTGTGTGCACAGATGTTTCTCTTCCTGGTAGCCTGACTTTTAACTGTGGGCAAAGGACCTCTTCTCCTTGTCTTCTCTTGCATGCCATTTAAAGAGTTATATCATTGGTGATTGAATTTATGTAAAGAGATGAGAAATCTTAGGTATTTTGGTCAAGTATACAGATTTGACAAATGTTTCTCTTACTTGATAGTTAAAACTCTGGCAGCTATGGATGCTATCTCTGTGTTAAAATAATACTGAGCATTGACCAGACTGCTTTACGGCCATTGCTGGGCTGCCTCTGCAGCTACCTGAGGACTGATCCATTTGGGTCTCGTTGCATCCAGAATGGATCCAGGATAGGTATGTTCATGGGAGGAGAGGGAGTGAGTATGTATAAGTGAGTATGTATATGAATATACATGTAACATATACATGCTCTTGACATGTTTATCTTACTTTATGCATGGGAATTTCATTCTATTTCTCATTTTAAGGACTACCATTAATGCTTATGTGTGTATTTAACTTAGAAAAAAATATCTGGGCAGAAAAGGAATGTCTGGAAGTGACTGTGTCCATACACATAGCTACAGCCATAGACACATCTGAAGGTTGAGTAGCAGGAAGCTACAGGGAGACATTGTCTACTCTTCAAAATTCATTTTAAGTATAAAACAAGTTTCAGTGGATATATTGTTTTGGTGCGCCCAGGGGTTATTTGAAGTTAATATTTTATTTATTTTTAATTTATTTGAGAATTTCAAATACCAGTACACTGTATTTGTCAAATTCCTACACCCTACTCCCCTCCCCATGTGTCTGGGTCCCTCCACTAACCTCTAGCTAGACAAGATCATAGCACATAAAACATTCTGGCCTGAAACTTGCAATCCTCTGACCTCTTTCAAATTTGGGAAATACTAATACATCCCATTTGTTTCCAGCAATTTTCTTTAAACATAATAGGAAACAATAATTTAAGATTCCAAGAGTCATGTCTGTACCTGGTTTCAAGGTATACTAGAAATTCAAGTGTTTCTACTGTCTTCTAAAATATGTGACCACCTGTGTTTGTTCAATATTTTTAATAGAATGTTTTCTCATAAGCATAAGAATGTATTGGTATCAAATACTTGTTTTTCATTTGTTTCTGTATTGCTGGGGTTGACATCCAAGACGTTGTACAAACCAAACGAGCGTTCTGCTGTTGAGCCCCAGCCCTAGGCCTGAACTCTTTGAGGAAGGTTCTCTTCTGTGTTCCAGGACACCCATTGCTCTTGTCCCCGGCTCTCAGGTGCTGGGAAGACAGACAGGAACCACGATGCTAACTTCTGACTGGCTAATTCTGCAGGGTATCAAGCACTTCAGAACTTCTTTAAGGATCTGAAAAATTCAAGATGTGATTCTCCTTTATGTAAGCATATATTTTTACAGAAAAGAGCACAGTCATATTCTACTTAAAGCCTTTTCCAAGGAGCGGCATTGTCATTTAGGACTTAGGGTCCTATACAGTAATTCTTCAGCTGGACTCATAGGTAGTTAAGAATCATAAATAATCCACAGAAACAATATAGTTCAATATGCACTGATCAAATTCAAAAGCAACAGGGAGAAAGAAGATCACTGTGATATTTGTGATTGGGGGCTACTGTCAATAAGCACTTGCATAGGACATTGTAAATATAGCTTTCTTTTGATTTTTAAAATAAGTTAGCTCAGTGGGAATGTTACAGGGGATGAAGAGGTAGCCCAGGGTGCTCTTTCTGACTACCTGTGCTCAGTTCCCAGCACCCACATAGCATCTCTCAACTGTTACTAACTTCAGTTTCAGGGATCTGGCACCCTCTTCTGTCCTCTGTGGGCCCCAGACACACAATAAATGTATTTAACATATGTGCAGGCAAGAGTCATATACGCAAAATAACAATAGATCTATTTACAATCAAGAATGCTTTGTACTTGGTAACAATGTTTTTGAAAGGCAAAAGATTAATTACAGCTACTATTTTATAAAAGTAGCATTAAGAGATAATATACGTATCTTGAACTTAATGGCAAATGACTCAGAGTTTATTTTTTTCAAGGGAACAATATTTACCACTGGTGCTGAGACCAGAATCCCAGGATCTGGCTGGTAACTGAAGTGGGCTCTTCAGAGCCACAAGGGGGTGCACTGAGGTGAGCCTCTCTCAGGGGTTTCTGCTATCAGTGTATTTTGCAGATCTAGCATCAGACCTGGTTTCTAATTTCCTTTCAAGAAGGCTGTATTGCCAATTAAGAAAATACAAAAGGAAGAAGAAAAGGAGGGAAGAGGGAATAGAGAGCCTGAGATGGAATCCCTTCCAAAGATAGCTTCAATGCTTTATCTGGTAACTGTAACCCCTACAGTCACATAGAAAGATGACTAAAGAGTAGAGACAATGGTCCAGCCTGCACATTGGGTTTCATGTGTAGCTGTTAGATTATGACATTACCGGGTGCATGTTGAGTCAGGAAGTAGATTTTATGATGGCTACCAGGACTTAAGGCCGAGGAAACTATGGCTGAGCATTATCTCAGTTTCTAGTGTCTTTATTCGGGTTGTGAAACAGATTGAGAGATATCTGCAAGCCTAGGATATGGAACAGGACAAAACAGGACTTTAAAGATTCTAAGGGAAGATGGACTACCACTATGTCCAATCTGAAATCATTGGCCTTAGTTAGCCACTGCTTCAGACCAAAAAGAATCTTGCCAATAACCTTGAGTGATGAGTAGAATACTAGAGAGATTAGAGCTAGAGTCAGAAGGTTTTCATGCTTCTTTCTTCTTTCACAGTGTTGAAAGCAGATGGAGCTCTTTCCTAGCTATAGAGAGTGGTGTTGACAAATACTCAGAAGCTTTCTGTTGTCCACATGGGTTGTTCAGAAGGAAACTTAAGTTTTGAATGTGTCTCTTAAGCAGCATGTGCTTTGAAGTGCTATCATATCTTTTGTTCTGTTTACAAGATTTTAAAGTTTTTCAAATGGGTGAAAATATCTAGTGTAAACTTCAATCTTTCCATTGTATATACAATGCATTAAAAGGCTGTGTAATAGACACCCCTATGTCATTATGGGACATTTTCATCAACACAAAAAGAATTAACAGTCATGTCTTCTCTCCCTTGGAGAATCGCTACTAATCTACTTCCTGCTTCTATGAATTTGCCTGTTGTGGACATGCTATAAAATGGAGTCACAAGTTACACATCCTCTGGAGCCTACCTTTCTTCATTTAGCCTAACAGTTTTCAAGGTCTGCAATTGTATAGTTCACATCCAGTATTTCATTTCTTTTTTAATGGCACAATCCCCCTGAACTTACTCACTTTTGGAGTTGTGTTTATTTTGTTTCTGATTTTAGCCACTTTGAATGATGTTGATATGAATTTTGTGTATAACTTTTTCTATGGATACCTGTTTTGTTTTTCATTTGGTTAAAAAAACTAGAAGTAGAACTACCACGTTATTTGATAATTCCCTATTGACATTTTTAAAGATCTGCCAGAATATTTTTCACAGTGGCTGCCTATTTTACAGCTCCACCAAGAGTGAAAAGAGGCAAATGCTTCCCCATATCATGGCCAATGACTGTCAATGTCTACTAAGACTCGCAGTATTTTGCTGTTGTTTATGCTCTGCCTTGTCTTGTGATGAAAGATAATAAGTACCAGTACCTTTCCATGTACTTGCTGATCATTTGTACAATTTATGCAGAAAAAGTTGTTTGTTATTATGCATCTCTGGATTATTTAAGAGAAAAAAAATTAAGCAGTGTGTGGTGTTATAGACCTGTTATCCCAACACTCAGGAAGCTGAGACAGGAGGTTTGGGAGTTTGAGGTCAGCTTCGGTTATTTAGTGAAGGCACAGATAAAATAAAAATAAGGCTGTCAACCGTGTGCCATCACCTGATGGCAATCACTTTTCAAGGGGCATTTCTAGCAACTTTTGAATGAGATGGTCTCTGAACCCTGAAAGCCTGATACTGACATATATATTTTGAAATATACTTATTTATTTTGTGTTCAGTACATAAACAAATATAACTTATTAGCATTCCTGCTGCTTAGAGAGTCTGTTAACTTAATTATTAAGATAACCAGAATGATAACAAGCCATGTGGATATTGTTATCATTCCTGTGTTACAGATGGAGAAACTGAGGAAGCAAGAGATTAAGGGCTTTGCTCAGTGTCACACAGTTATTAATGAAGCTTGGTTCTAGAAGCTTCCCTTTAAGGACCTGCTCTATGCCTCTTATACTTTGTACCTCACTCAGACTTGATATTGAGGATTAGGAATTCCCACTGCCAGTCATCTACCTGCCCCACTCATCATTCTACACTCTAGGAAAAAAATAGCACCTTCCGTCATGGTGTTCCCCTTCTTGTAGACAGGCATACCATACCAACAAGCAGAGAGAACCATTACAGGCAACAGAAAAGAAAAGGGAATATATAGATGGCTGGAGTGTGCATAGAGGAAGTCAAGGAAAGCTTTTCTGAGTATCAGTGATAAGAATGAAGTGAAGACCAGTGTCTGGAAGAATAGGATTCTGGACCCCAGGTTCTGCATGCACATGAACAGATCCCATAAAGAGAGCTTGACCAATAGGCGTTAAGAACCCAACTCGAAGAAAGATGTAAGCATACATCATTTGATGAGGAGGATCATCTTCTCTTGAGAGAACAACATGATGATCATCACATATTGAGAAACTAGTGGTACTAGTGATTGCATCATTGTCTTAGCTTCATGGACTGTATTTACATAACCATGAGGGCTATTTCCTCACTACATGGAGAAGTACCATGAGCCTATTGACATATGTAAAACAGTGTTGGCTGAAATGTAGCTACATAGCTCATGCCAACATCATATGTCTTCTATCCCTTATTTGTTTACTTATAGGGGAGGAACTGACCTTAGTGACATCAAAGACAGAAAGAAGCATTAGTAGGTAATGCACCTAAGCAGCATCAGGGTTTGCTGCCAGGAACCCCGTGGAACACGAGAAGGGAAGGATGACTTTATAAAGCAACTTACCATTCACAAAACTCAACAGTTAAATGTTGCTTCAAAATTTAATTTCAATCTAAAAATCTGGGAAAGAGTAAAAGCATGCAAGATCATCTGTGCCTTTCCAGTGTGATACATGCATTTCATTATAATGCTGCCACCATCTTACCACCTGTTTGTAGTTGTCACAGGGCTCCTGTAGTGGTTTCCCGTGGATTTTTAGGCACTTTAGACAGATTTTTACTATACGCATAAACAAAACCTATTGCATTGTGTCAAAAATGGTCTGATTCTATATGTTTATTCAAAATGAGGTGGAAATCTCAAAGAAAGGGGTAAGGCAGAGGTCATCATTTGCTCTCTCAAGAGAAGACTGGGGACAATGAATCTCATGGATGAAAAAGCAGAACAGGCCATGTTGGGAATCTGAAGGTTTGTTGGGGAGGAAGACTGGTGGTGTGGTGGGCTGAGAGAGCAGGGACAGCACTCGAGTGATTGAAGTGGGCTCAGAGAAAAGAGAGAGGACCAGATTGTGAAACTCTGGGGTAGGATGCCTGAGACACCTCTTAGAAGAGGTCAGAAAAGCAGGTCACAGGAGGACCTGGAGAGGAGGGTTAGTCTTCCTAGTGGGGATATTTTAATGGGAAAAGTGAAGGAAAAGTTACACAAGTTACTAACAAAAAAAAATGAAAAATTAGAAAGCATGCTAAACGCTGGAAAACGTGGTAATTTCTAATTTTAAAACATACATATTGTAGCACAGGTCTCTAATCTTTGTCAAGGGCAAGCAGACACAGGAGGATCAGGAGATCAAGTCTACTTAGACAATATCTCAAAAAAAAAAAAAAAACCCTAACCATCTGTGTGGATTCACTGAGGTGGGCTCTTTCTTCTAAAGAATTCTGTTTCTCTCAAAGCAGCAAAACCTACTTATGGAGCAAGAAAATGTTTTTTGAAGATTTTCTTCACTTGCCCATGCAGTGAAAACCCCAAGGAAGAATTCATGCAAAGCTTTGATGTTCAGAGGGCCTCAGTAACTACTCAAATTTAAAAGGTGCTTGTTAAATGTTCAACACACTTCTGTAGGTGCATATCACCTTCTTATATAGGCCTTCTCCATTGTGCCCAATCTGTCAAATGCTGGCCTATCAAGAATTGATGATGATCCACCAGAGAGGTGGTTCAGCAGATAAGAGTGATTGTTATACAAGCATGAGACTCGGAATCTGAATCCACAGCACATGCAGAAATGCTGGACATGGCCATGTGCCTGTAATTCCTGCAGAGGAAGGAGTCAGAGATAGGAGGATCATTCCCTGGTCTATGTACAGTTATACTTACATGCATGTCTGTATCTCTCTCACATATGCACACACACACACACACAAATAAATAATTGATGATGGAAATTCACTTCTGCAAGTAAGAGGAATGAGTAGAGACTGAGATCAACTCTTTACCTCTCAAGCTGACTGTTAGATGAATTTATGTATGAATGAATGAATGTAAGAATGAATGAATGAATGAATATGTGAATGTGGAAAAGAGTATAATTATGAAACTAGTGTGTTGTTTGACTTTCAAAGTTGAATTTCAAGTGTAAGATGGAGTTGTATATCAATGAATCATAAAATGTAGCTAGCTTGCTCCTTAGAAACTAAGAATACACAGACTGTCATGTCTATAAAGCCATTGTGTAAGAGCTCAATTCTCAAGGACTAAGATGACCTATGAAGTCTCCATCACAGTGGGATGGGTTTTCTACAGCATAACCTGCCTATGCCCACACATGTGCTTGTCATATGTAACCTCTACCTGAAACGGGAGTTTTCCTCTAGTTTCCTGTACTTGAAAAGGGCATCTCCAGGAGCAACATCATGTCAATACCACAACAATAGCTTTACTCTTTCAAAGCATGCTAACAGAAAGTCTCAGCTTGGCTTAGCATGGACCCTGTGCTATCAAGGAGCATGGAATTGCTATAGATAAGACAAATTGTGTTGTATATGTTTTGGGAGGCTATTGGATCTAGGCTTGAAATATGGGTCCTATTTAAGGAAGGCTCATGAGGTCCAAGAATCTCACAAGAAACATGTAGGACTTGAGACAGAGTTTGTATAAGTAGTAACTGTAGGAGAAGGACCATTCTTCAGTGATCCCTGCAAGTTGTGAGGGCACGACAAGGCTGCAGCTTTTACTCCATGATGGGCAGGGCTTGGCAGTGGTACAATCACCATGCTTCTGTAAGTAACCCCAATAACCAACTCATCTACCTGCTGATGTGGACATGGATTGACTCATTCTTTTGGTGTACTTTTGTCCTATCAGAGGTGACTTAGAAAAACTCCCCAGGAAAAGGACCAAAACCAAATGTCCTCTCTCAGGAGGATGAGGGAAAGAATATATCTACAATATCTCTGACCATGCATGACATCCTGATAGACGAGGAAGCATCCTGCTGGTAACTAATCAGTTCATTTTGTTGTCAGAGAAGGAAGGGTTTGATCTGTACAGGTGATTTCTTTTGTTTACATGACTTTCTTCGTTAAAGAGCTGGAGATGTGGTTCCATGGCACGGTACTAGCTGCATATGCAAGAGGCCATGTTTGGTGTCCCCTATGGTAAGAAGGATAAGGTTTTGGTGCTACATCAACCTTGTTAGTCTAGTGGCCATGAGAACTCCACATGCCCCTCTAAATGGAACTTACTCATTGACTGAGGGCCTCAGTAGACTCAATCTTAAAATATATAGACAGTGAGCATGTGAAAGGTAATGCAGAGGGTACTTAAACATTGCCTTTCAACAAGTAGAAATTTGAGCGGAGCCTCAGGCTACAAGCATGATAAGATTCACCCATAGCCCCTGTTGGTAAAGAAATGTACAGCTCAGATGAGGTTACTGCAAAATGGGGAGTGAAAGCAAAACATTCTGGCAAGGGCTAAGGACTGACACGTCTCTCTAGGATGATGTAGAATTCAGATCAAATGTAGGAGCTTGAAGAACAAAATTAGAGCAAAGCATATGATACAAGGGTAGAAACAAAATTATTGAAATAGCGATTATTACAAGGGGGCTGGAGACATGGTTCAGCAGTTAAGAACATTGGCTGTTTTTCCAGTAGATCTGAAGTTTGGTTTCCTCAAGCTGGCCTACAAAGGCTCCCCCATACTCTTACATATACACATAAATAAAACAGTGAAATTATGACTCAGTCATAGTAGTTCTACTATTAACCTTGGGAAGTGACAATGACAAACAATGAGATTCTGACATTGTCATATAAAAGTAATAAAAATTATAGCAATTAGCATCTTTGAGAGCCAGACAACATGCTAACTGCTTTATAACAGTGGTCTCATTTGGAAGACCAGATTTCGTATTTGGTTTGTATGAACATGTAGATCGCAAGCAATATTTTTATATAAAGAAATGAAGGAAAGAGTGCATGCTTGCTTTTGTACGTTTCTCTCATCACATAACCTTTCAGGGATATTTTGATGAATCCTTAATTTTTTGACATGTGATGACTTTAGATTAGACTTTTAATGTGACAGTGATACTGCTTTTATAGCCTGACTTCCTCAGTTGTTTGAGAATGTTCTGGGAGCTGCAAGTGCAGTACTTGGTCATAGTTGTTGTTTGCCTAGAAAATGGCTAGTAGAATTATAAGGACATTATTGTGTCTCTCTCCTTACTATATTCTACTTATCTCGTTTCTGTGGTTTGAGTGAAAGAAATTCTAGTTCATATTTATTTAACTATTACTAGAACCTTAATGACCACTTATATCCTAGTACTGCATGTTGGTCAGCTTTAGGGTTTAGGCTTCCTCTCCCTCTCTTAGGATTTTTGATTGTACAGTGAGTATCTGAGACTACTTGGTTCTGAGTTTAATGGGAATTTAGGGTAGGCATATTGTTCAGCATGCATATGTATATTTTTCCCTGTAATTCACAATCTATATCCCCATTAGGTTGGTAATAAGCTTAATTTAAAATACGTGAAAATAGATTTTGTCTAGTGAGCTTTTTGGTTAGGATTCCTGAGTTTTTTGTTTTAGCATCATTATGTGTTGCTTCTACATTGGAACAAAAGCCCCCACATGTCAGTTCATCAACTGACAATACCAGTTTTGTCTCTTAATTAGAAAAGAGAATAAAGCTGTTTAGGGGTGTCAATAAAATGACAGATGCATCATTAGCAGGCGGCTATGGTAGATCAGTTCTGTGCAAATACTTGGAATGGAATTAATAGGAATTTAGCTAGCACATTTAAATTGGAAGCTTAGGGGGAAGAAAGCACTGCTTTAATGCAGTGCAGTAGTCAAAAGAAAAGGCAACAGAAAACCATGAACTGAATTAAGAACGCAAAAGAATCAAGCTGAAATTGAATATATATTACTGTAATTTTTTTTCTTTTTCTTTTTTTTTAATTTAATTTAATTTTATTTTTTTAATTTACATTCCAAATCACTTCCCCTTTCCCGTTTCCTCCCTCCCCGAAAGTCCCATAAGCCCCCTTCCCTCCCTCTTTTCTCCGTTCAACCCCCTCTCATTACTCTGTCCTGGCGTTCCCCTACATCCAGTCTTTCCAGGACCAGGGGTCTCTCCTTCCATCTTTTTAGAAATCTATTGATATGCTGATTGTGTCTAGGGTATTCTGAGATTCTGGGTCAATATCCCCTTATCAGTGACTTCATACCATGTGTGATCTTTTGTGATTGGGTTACCTCACTAAGGATGATATTTTCAAGTTCTGACCATTTGCCTAGGAATTTCGTGAATTCATTGTTTTTAATTGCAGAGTAGTATTCCATTGTGTAAATATACCACATCTTCTGAATCCATTCCTCCGTTGAGGGACATCTGGGTTCTTTCCAGCTTCTGGCTATTATAAATAAGGCTGCTATGAATATAGTGGAGCATGTGTCCTTATTGCATGCAGGTAAAGTCTCTGGGTATATGCCCAGGAGTGGTATAGCCGGATCCTCCGGAAGTGTCATGCCCAGTTTTCTGAGGAGCCGCCAGACTGCTTTCCAGAGTGGTTGTACCAGCCTGCAATTCCACCAGCAGTGGAGGAGTGTTCCTCTTTCTCCACATCCTCGCCAACAACTGCTGTCTCCTGTGTTTTTGATCTTAGCCATCCTGACTGGTGTGAGATGGAATCTCAGGGTTGTTTTGATTTGCATTTCCCTAATGACTAAGGATGATGAACATCTCTTTAGGTGCTTCTCAGCCATTAGATATTCTTCAGGTGAGAACTCTTTGTGTAGCTCTGTACCCCATTTTTTAATAGGGTTACTTGCCTCTCTGGAGTTTAACTTCTTGAGTTCTTTGTATATCTTGGATATTAGCCCTCTGTCGGATGTAAGGTTGGTAAAGATCATTTCCCAGTTAGTTGGTTGCCGCTTTGTCTTTTTGACGGTGTCTTTTTGCCTTGCAAAAACTTTGTAATTTAATGAGGTCCCATTTGTCTATTCTTGATCTTAGAGTATAAGCTATTGGAGTTCTGTTCAGGAAATTCTCCCCTGTGCCCATATGTTCAAGGTTCTTCCCTAGTTTCCCTTCTATTAGTTTCAGTGTGTCTGGTTTTATGTGGAGATCTTTGATCCACTTAGAATTGAGCTTAGTGCAAGGAGATAAGGATGGGTCAATTTGCATTCTTCTGCGTGTTGACCTCCAGCTGAGCCAGCACCATTTGTTGAAAAGGCTATCTTTTTTCCACTGGATGGTTTTAGCTCCTTTGTCAAAGATCAAGTGACCATAGGAGTGTGGATTCATTTCTGGGTCTTCAATTCTGTTCCATTGATCTACATGTCTGTTACTGTACCAATACCATGCAGTTTTTAACACTATTGCTCTGTAGTACAGCTTGAGGTCCGGGATACTGATTCCCCCAGAGGTTCTTTTACTCTTGAGAATAGTTTTAGCTATTCTGGGTTTTCTGTTATTCCAGATGAATTTTTGAATTGCTCTTTCTAACTCTATGAAGAATTGAGTTGGGATTTTGATGGGGATTGCATTGAATCTGTGTATTACTTTTGGTAAGATGCTCATTTTTACTATATTAATCCTGCCAATCCATGAGCATGGCAGATTTTTCCATCTTCCGAGGTCTTCTTCAATTTCTTTCTTCAGAGACTTGAAGTTCTTGTCATACAGATCTTTCACTTGTTTGGTTAGCGTCACGCCAAGATACTTAATATGGTTTGTGGCTATCGTAAAGGGTATTATTTCTCTTACTTCTTTCTCAGCCTGCTTATCCTTTGAGTATAGGAAGGCTTCTGACTTGCTTGAGTTGATTTTATATCCGGCCACTTTGCTGAAGTCGTTTATCAGCTGTAGGAGTTCTCTGGTGGAGTTCTTTGGGTCGCTTATGTATACTATCATATCGTCTGCAAATAGTGATAGTTTGACTTCTTCCTTTCCAATTTGTATCCCTTTGACCTCTTTTTCTTGTCTAATTGCTCTAGCTAGAACTTCAAGTACTATATTGAAAAGATATGGAGAGAGAGGGCAGCCTTGTCTAGTCCCTGATTTTAGTGGGATTGCTTCAAGTTTCTCTCCGTTTAGATTGATGCTGGCTACTGGTTTGCTGTAAATTGCTTTTACTATGTTTAGGTATGGGCCTTGAATTCCTGATCTTTCCAAGACCTTTAGCATGAAAGGATGCTGAATTTTGTCAAATGCTTTCTCAGCATCTAATGAGATGACCATGTGGTTTTTTTCTTTGAGATTGTTTATGTAGTGGATTACATTGATGGATTTCCTTATATTGAACCATCCCTGCATCCCTGGGATGAAGCCTACTTGATCGTGGTGAATGATCGTTTTGATGTGTTCTTGGATTCGGTTGGCAAGAATTTTATTGAGTATTTTTGCATCGATATTCATAAGAGAGATTGGCCTGAGATTCTCTTTCTTTGTCGGATCTTTGTGTGCTTTTGGTATTAGTATAATTGTGGCTTCATAGAACGAGTTGGGTAGTGTTCCTTCTGTTTCTATTTTGTGGAACAGTTTGAAGAGTATTGGTGTTAGGTCTTCTTTGAAGGTCTGATAGAATTCTGCAGTAAAACCATCTGGACCTGTGCTTTTTTTGGTTGGAAGACTTCCAATGACAACTTCTATTTCTTCAGGGGTTATAGGACGGTTTAGATGGTCTATTTGATCCTGATTTAATTTTGGTACTTGGTATCTGTCAAGGAAATTGTCCATTTCCTCAAGATTTTCTAGTTGTGTTGAATACAGGTTTTTGTAGTAGGATCTGATGATTTTTTGAATTTCCTCAGTTTCTGTTGTTATCTCTCCCTTTTCGTTTCTGATTTTATTAATTTGGATACTATCTCTGTGCCCTCTGGTTAGTCTGGCTAAGAGCTTATCTATCTTGTTGATTTTCTCAAAGAACCAACTCCTCGTTTTGTTGATTCTTTGTATGGTTTTATTTGTTTCTACTTGATTGATTTCAGCCCTGAGTTTGATGATTTCCTGCCTTCTACTCCTCTTTGGTGTATTTGCTTCTTTTTGTTCCAGGGCTTTCAGGTGTGCCATTAAGCTGTTAGTGTATGCTGTCTCCCGTTTCTTTTTGGCGGCACTCAGGGCTATGAATTTTCCTCTTAGCACTGCTTTCATTGTGTCCCATAAGTTAGGGTATGTTGTGCCTTCATTTTCATTAACTTTCAAAAAGTCTTTGATTTCTTTCTTTATTTCCACCTTGACCAAGTTATCATTGAGTAGAGCATTGTTCAGCCTCCATGTGTACGTGGGTTTTCTTTTGTTTTTGTTGCCATTGAAGACCACCCTTATTCCATAGTGATCTGATAGGAGGCATGGGATTATTTCTATCTTCTTGTATCTGTTGAGGTCTGATTTGTGACCAATTATATGGTCAATTTTGGAGAAGGTACCACGAGGAGCTGAGAAGAAGGTGTATTCTTTAGCTCTAGGATGAAATGTTCTATATATATCAGTTAGTTCCATTTGGTCCAAGGCTTCAATTAGATTCACTGTGTCCCTGTTTAGTTTCTGCTTTCCTGAACGATCCATTTCAGAGAGCGGGGTGTTGAAGTCACCCACTATTATTGTGTGCGGTGCGATGTGTGCTTTGAGTTTTAGTAAAGTTTCTTTTACGAATGAGGGTGCCCTTGCATTTGGAGCATAGATATTCAGGATTGAGAGTTCTTGATGGTGGATTTTTCCCTTGATCAGTATGCAGTGTCCTTCTGTGTCTTTTTTGATGACTTTGGGTTGAAAATCAATTTTATCCGATATTAGGATGGCTACTCCACCTCGTTTCTTGGGGCCATTTGCTTGTAAAATTGTTTTCCAGCCTTTTACTCTGAGGTAGTGTTTGTCTTTGACACTGAGGTGCGTTTCCTGCATGCAGCAAAATGCTGGGTCCTGTTTACGTATCCAGTCTGCTAGTCTATGTCTTTTAATTGGGGAATTGAGACCATTGATATTAAGAGAGATTAAGGCATAGTGATTATTGCCATCTGCCATTCTTGACGCTATCTTTATGTTTGAGTGGTTATCTACTTTTGGGTTTGATTCAAGAAGGTTATTATCTCATTTTTTCCAGGGTGTTGTTTCTCTCCCTGTATTGGAGGTTTCCACCTATTATCCGTTGCAGGGCTGGATTTGTGGAAAGATATTGTGAAAATTTGGTTTTATCATGGAATATCTTGGTCTCTCCATCTATGGTGATTGAGAGTTTTGCTGGGTATAGTAGTCTAGGCTGGCATTTGTGCTGTCTTAGTGTCTGCATGAGATCTGCCCAGGATCTTCTGGCTTTCATAGTCTCTGGTGAGAAGTCTGATGTGATTCGGATAGGTCTTCCTTTGTATGTTACTTGGCCCTTTTCTCTTACTGCATTTAGTATTCTTTCTTTGTTTAGAACATTCGGTGTTTTGATTATTATGTGACGGGAGGTATTTCTGTTCTGGTCCAGTCTGTTTGGAGTTCTGTAGGCTTCTTGTATGTTCATCGGCATCTCTCTCTTTAAGTTAGGGAAGTTTTCCTCCATAATTTTGTTGAAGATGTTTACTGGCCCTTTAAGTTGCAAATCTTCACTCTCATCTATACCTATAATCCTTAGGTTTGGTCTTCTCATTGTGTCCTGGATTTCCTGGATGTTTTGGGTTACGCGTTTTTTGCATTTTGCATTTTCTTTGACTGTTGAGTCGATGCTTTCTATGGAATCTTCAGCACCTGAGATTCTTTCTTCCATCTCTTGTATTCTATTGTTGCTGTTTGCATCTATGACTCCTGATTTCTTCCCAAGGTTTTCTATCTCCAAAGTTGTCTCCCTTTGTGATTTCTTAGTTGTTTCTACTTCCTTTTTTAGTTCCTGGATGGATTTGCTGAGATCCTTCACTTGTTTGTTTGTATTTTCCTGTATTTCTTTAAGGTATTTTTGCATTACCTCTTTCAGGATTTCTTCCTGATGACCCACGTTCTCCTGCATTTCTCTGAGCGATTTTTGTGTTTCCTCCTCATGGGATTCCATCTGTTGATCCATCGTCTCCTGCATTTCTTTAAGCAGTTCTCGTGTTTCCTTTGTAAGGGCATCTAACCGTTGATTCATTTCTTTAAGCAATTTTTGTGTTGCCTCCTTATGGGCATCCGTCTGTTGACCCATATTCTTCTGCATTTCTTTATGCAAATTTCGTGATTCCTTTGTGAGTGCATCTACCCGTTGATTCATCTCGTTAAGCGATTTTTGTGTTGTCTCCTTGTGCGCCTCCATCTTTTGATCCATGTTCTCCCGCATTTCTCTAAGCGATTTTTGTGTTTCCTTTGTAAGGGCTTCTAACCGTTGATTCATGGTCTCCTGTAACTCTTTATGAGATTTTTTTGTGTCCTTCTTGTGATCCTCTAATAGCATCATGAGAAGTGATTTTAAATCCAGATCTTGTCTTTCGGGTGTGGTGGGGTATCCAGGACTTGCTGCTGTTGGAGAGTTGGGTTCGGATGGTCCCACATTACTTTGATTACTGTTAGTAACATTCCTACGTTTGCCTTTTGCCATCTGGATACCTCTGGTGTTAGTTGGTCCTGCTGCCACTGGCTGTTGGTTGGACCTCCTGTGAGCCTGCAAAGCTATTTCTGCCCCCCCTGGATTACCAGGATTCCCCTGGCACCGATTTCTGGGGCCTGCCTGCTCCTGAGTGACTTTGGAGCCCTAATGTGCTTTGCCCCAAGTGATCTTATATTGGGGAGGCCTTGCACATCTAAAGGCTCAGCCTAGTGGATTCCTGGAGCAGAGGTCGCCAAAGGGAGGCTGGCAGGCTCCTGCCCTGTGCAGGGGTGTGTGATCTCTCCTGGGGGGGGGAGGGGGCGTCCCTCTGCCAGGCAGAAGTCCCACAGCAGATCTGGCGCGCTGGTCACTGCAGATCAGCCCAGCACCTGGGAGCAGGTTACACACAAGCTGCCTGAACCCGAAGCGATATTATGCCTGTCTGTCTCTGAGCCTGGCGGTCCCAACTACCTGGTCACTGGAGCAAAGATGGCGGAGGGCACTCTCCGTGGCGCTGCTCACCCTGTGGTCACGATGGCCCGCCGATCTGGCACCCAGACGACCACAGCGCCAACCCGCCCTCGGGCACAGAAGGAAGCCCCAACAGGCCGTGTCCCAAGTGATGTTATATCGGGGGGAGAGCCTGGGTACCGGTCTCTCCAGCGCTGTCCGCGGGAACAGAGGTCGCGGAAGGGAAGCTGGCAGGCTCCCTCCCTGCGCGGGGTCCCTCCACCAGGCAGCATTACTGTAATTTTTATACACCATTAACATATCACAAATGAGCCATTATGGGTATTCTGTGATTAATTTTTTAATAAATATTTATTGAGGGCCTACTATGTGCCAAACTACAAATTAAGAGAATGTATAAACCGTAGTCCAGACACAATATGTTTGTTCCACATTTTTAGTAGGATGAAATTTCAGTTCAGTCATGAGCACTTGAAGAGGTCTTTTGGAGGTTTTGTATTAGGTGGTCTGACCCTATATATAAAACCCACTGAGTTTACATTTCTAGGGTAGCTGCCTAGCTCAACAAGTACGGATATGAAGGTGTATTCTAGTATCATACACTTGTGATGCCAGAAAGTGTTCATTCAAGAGACTGTAGCTCTTTGTTCCTCTCCCTGATTATAACCCCAGTCCTTAAAAGTGTACTTCCATGTAGGAGCTCCTCTGAAATATTTGCCTATTAGTGGTTGATAATAGTCCACTGGAGCTGAAAACAGGAAGTTTGATAGACATCTTAGAACAAACTTGCCTGTCAGCAAGACTAGAAAGTTGAAGTTTCCTTTGAATTCTCTGACTTCTTATTGGTTATGTCTCTGCTGTTCTGTGTCCTTTAGTGGGGGGTGAGGAGAGAAAAGTGATATACCATACCTGAACTCTTCAAGAGCTCTGAGTTTAGCTGTCCTGAGCCTAGTGACTCCAATCAGAGATTTCTGCAAGAAAGTGCCCAACAACCCTGATCTCTAAGGTTGGTCTTGGCATTTGCACAGGGGATTTTCTGCAAATCTCTTCAGGGAGAGTGCATAGGCCATTGCTTAGGACTTAATTGTATAATGCTTTGTGTATCCCCACAAGGATGCATGGAAAGTGCAAGTGCATGCTCTGAAGTACTGCCTAGCACACTGTGCTCTCCCCTGCCTTTGTCCCAGTGCCATAACTTATGAACTTAACACTCAGAAAGGATTTTAGTCCTGTTTCTATATGGTAAAATCAGGTTCTGATTATTAAGTAGTGATCAATCAGTAGTAATTATTTTTAGTATTTTAGTTTTCTAAATGAAAAATTCAATATTATAGATAATATTCATGATTAACTAAATTTGCCATGCATGTACAAATATCATGGTTTATCAAACAAAAATAATTTATCCAGTCGGGCGGTGGTGTTGCATGCCTTTAATCCCAGCACTTGGGAGGCAGAGGCAGGAGGATTTCTGAGTTCGAGGCCAGCCTGGTCTACAAAGTGAGTTCCAGGACAGCCAGGGCTACACAGAGAAACCCTGTCTCAAAAAAAATAATAATAATTTATCCTACAGTTTTAATTATCATCCATTTGAGTTTCAATGTAAACAAAATTGTAGATTTAATGGGATGATCGAATGAAAATTCAGGGTCCATGTCCTCACATCACAACCCTGATGTGATTAGACTTACCTAGAACCCACTCTTTAAGCAAGGTCTAGAAGAAACTTCTGGGTTAGAGAAATGAATTACAATCACAATGAGTATACCCATTTACTTTTTAAACTTAACGTGGTAAATCTGCATGCCCAGCAATGAGGTTCTTCATTGCACTTTATATGCAGATAGATTGTAACTTGATTTTATTCCTTATTCCCTTATGCTACTGCCCTCCTCCCCACTTCACCCTGCCTGTCTCTCCATAGTCACCTTCCCCCTATTCCTTTACCATCTCCCTGCTCCTTAAGATCTCTCCTCTACTGTATCCTGTCATGCTTTCCTATTTGCTCTTATCATACACACACACACACACACACACACACACACACACACACACACTCACAGTGGGGGAAGGGAGAAAAAGAGAAAGTAAGAGAGAAAGAAGAAGAGAGAGAGGAGAGAAAGCAAAGAGAGACAGAGAGAGAGGGAGGGGGAGGGAGAGGCACATGCCACTAGCTCATTCTCAAACAGCTAAACACTCACCCTTGAAGTGAATTTCTCTAGCTGAGCCTGGCTATATTACAAGAGTTGGCTGTGTAACTGGTGACATCCAAAATTAAACTGCATGCAGAATGTTGTGTTCATGAATGAAAATGTAAGAATTTTTGTCTTATTTTGCATATCCCCAGCAATTGTTTAGATCTTAGGTCAATGTAAGATTTTAATATAGAGCATTTTTTTTTCTGTAACACAGTTTGGAATCATTGATGCATGGTGATAACAAAAATAAAACTGACTTTTAGTAGTTTTATCTCTGCTGTGAAGGTCTCTGTAGACACTGCCCACATTATCGCCTGCATCCATGGTAAATGGACCACATACACATTGTTTCCCTTGATATACCACTGTACTCAAATATCAGCTTTTACACATGCATGTAAAGCCATCTAACCATAGAAATGGGATTTCATTCAGGCAGACCTTACACAGACCCTGTGCAGATCCCAATCTGTGTTCATAGCCTGCTTGTCTTGTCAGAACCCTTTGCTGCCACAGTATGTGTCTCTTGCTGACTGGTGTGATGCCTTGACTTATTCACATCCTCCTCCTCATAGGATAGCACCTCCTTTTCCTGTTTGTCTTTATTGGCACAGATCTAACTTTAGGGTACTGTCAACTTATCCTGCTTTTGGCTTTGTTTCTGTGCCTACATGGAATGTTTGCTGCTTTAAACTCATCAGAATGCAATCTATTTACTTGAGTTTGAAACTCAGAGAGTACAGAATAGTGAAGTGATGAGTAACCGAATTTTTCTATCAGGTTTCTTCTAGTGGGTCTGTGGGTGAGGGTGGGATATAATGTTGCTATAAACAGCTGAGACTATTGGGAATCCCATCAAAAGGGAGCAAGAAACAAAGAATACTCTAAATTGTCAGTGGTCAAGTGAATTTAATCGATCTCTTATTCCATAAGAAAGTGTTGGGCATGACATAAATTTCATCTCGGAAGAGATTCTGTGTCCCTGAACCCATGGATCAGGATCGTCTGAGTTTTCTGAAGAGTTCCCATGGTTGTTTCATGTCAGGCAGTTGAATAATAATCTCTCAACATGGGACCCTGCCATCACTTCTTTAGAGTTCTATGAGTGATTATCACCTTGAGTCAGACCACAAATCTCAAGTGTCAAATTTTATATCACAGGATGAGTCTGCAAGTGAAAATGGGCCCAACAAGAAAACCAAATTTACACAATATTTTTCCACAAACCCAGCCCTACAAAGAATAATAGGTGGAAACCGCCAATACAAGGAGAGAAACTACACCCTGGAAAAATGAGATAGTAACCTTCTTGCATCAAACCCAAAAGTAGAAAACCACTCAAACATAAAGATAGTGTCAAGAATAGCAGGAGGCAATAATCACTATTCCTCAATCTCTCTTAATATCAATGGTCTCAATTCCCCAATAAAATGATATAGACTAACAGACTGGATACATAAACAGGACCCAGCATTTACTGCATGCAGGAAACGCACTTCAGTGTCAAAGACAAACACTACCTCAGAGTAAAAGGCTGGAAAACAATTTTACAAGCAAATGGTCTCAGGAAACAAGTCAGAGTAGCCATCCTAATATCAGATAAAATTGACTTTCAACCTAAAGTCATCAAAAAAGACACAGAAGGACACTACATACTGATCAAGGGAAAAATCCACCAAGAAGAGCTCACAATTCTGAATATCTATGCTTCAAATGCAAGTGCACCCGCATTCGTAAAAGAAACTTTATTAAAGCTCAAAGCACACATTGCACCTCACACAGTAATAGTGGGTGACTTCAACACCCTGCTCTCTGAAATGGATCGTTCAGGAAAGCAGAAACTAAACAGGGACACAGTGAATCTAATGGAAGCCTTGGACCAAATGGAACTAACAGATATATATAGAACATTTCATCCTAGAGCTAAAGAATACACCTTCTTCTCAGCACCTCATGGTACCTTCTCCAAAATCGACCATATAATTGGTCACAAAACAGAACTCAACAGATATAAGAAGATCGAACTAATCTCACGCCTCCTATCAGATCACTATGGAATAAGGGTGGTCTTCAATAGCAACAAAAACAACAGAAAGCCCACATACACATGAAAGCTGAACAATGCTCTACTCAATGATAACTTGGTCAAGGAGAAAATAAAGAAAGAAATCGAAGACTTTTTAACATTTAATGAAAATGAATGCACAACATACCCTAATTTATGGGACACAATGAAAGCGGTGCTAAGAGGAAAATTCATAGCCCTGAGTGCCCCAAAAAGAAAAAGGAGACAGCATATACTAGCAGCTTAATGGCACACCTGAAAGCCCTGGAACAAAAAGAAGCAAATACACCAAAGAGGAGTAGAAGGCAGGAAATCATCAAACTCAGGGCTGAAATCAATCAAGTAGAAACAAATAAAACCATACAAAGAATCAACAAAACTAGGAGTTGGTTCTTTGAGAAAATCAACAAGATAGATAAGCCCTTAGCCAGACTAGCCAGAGGGCACAGAGACAGTATCCAAATTAACAAAATCAAAAAGGAAGAGGGAGAGATAACAACAGAAACTGAGGAAATTCAAAAAACCATCAGATCCTACTACAAAAACCTGTATTCAACACAACTAGAAAATCTTGAGGAAATGGACAATTTCCTTGACAGATACCAAATACCAAAATTGAATCAGGATCAAATAGGCCGTCTAAACCGTCCTATAACCCCTGAAGAAATAGAAGTGGTCATTGGAAGTCTTCCAACCAAAAAAAGCACAGGTCCCGATTGTTTTAGTGCAGAATTCTATCAGACCTTCAAAGAAGACCTAACACCAATACTCTTCAAACTGTTCCACAAAATAGAAACAGAAGGAACACTACCCAACTCGTTCTATGAAGCCACAATTACACTAATACCAAATACCAAAAGCACACAAAGATCCGACAAAGAAAGAGAATCTCAGGCCAAACTCTCTTATGAATATCGATGCAAAAATACTCAATAAAATTCTTGCCAAACAAATCCAAGAACACATCAAAATGATCATTCACCACGATCAAGTAGGCTTCATCCCAGGGATGCAGGGATGGTTCAATATAAGGAAGTCCATCAATGTAATCCACTATATAAACAATCTCAAAGAAAAAACCACATGGTCATTTCATTACATGTGGAGAAAGCATTTGACAAAATTCAGCATCCTTTCATGTTAAAGGTCTGGGAAAGATCAGGAATTCGAGGCCCATATCTAAAAATAGTAAAAGCAGTTCACACCAGACCGGTAGCCAACATCAATCTAAATGGAGAGAAGCTTGAATCAATTCCACTAAAATCAGGGACTAGACGAGGCTGCCCTCTCTCTCCATATCTTTTCAATATAATACTTGAAATTCTAGCTAGAGCAATTAGACAACAAAAGGAGGTCTAAGGGATACAAATTGGAAAAGAAGAAGTCAAACTATCACTATTTGCAGACGATATGATAGTATACTTAAGCGACCCAAAGAACTCCACCAGAGAACTCCTACAGCTGATAAACAACTTCAACAAAGTGGCCGGATATAAAACCAATTCAAGCAAGTCAGTAACCTTCCTATACTCAAAGGATAAGCAGGCTGAGAAAGAAATAAGAGAAATGATACCCTTCACGATAGCCACAAACAATATAAAGTATCTTGGTGTGACTCTAACCAAACAAGTGAAAGATCTGTATGACAAGAACTTCAAGTCTCTGAAGAAAGAAATTGAAGAAGACCTCAGAAGATGGTAAAATCTTCCATGCTCATGAATTGGCAGGATTAATATAGTAAAAATGACCATCTTGCCAAAAGCAATATACAGATTCAATGCAATCCCCATCAAAATCCCTACTCAATTCTTCATAGACTTAGAAAGAGCAATTCAAAAATTCATCTGGAATAACAGAAAACCCAGGATAGCTAAAACTATTCTCAAGAGTAAAAGAACCTCTGGGGGAATCAGTATCCTGGGCCTCAAGCTGTACTACAGAGCAATAGTGTTAAAAACCGCATGGTATTGGTACAGTGACAGGCATGTGGATAAATGGAACAGAATTGAAGACCCAGAAATGAATCCACACTCCTATGGTCACTTGATCTTTGACAAAGGAGCTAAAACCATCCAGTGGAAAAAAGATAACCTTTTCAACAAATGGTGCTGGCTCAACTGGAGGTCAACATGCAGAAGAATGCAAATTGATCCATTCTTATCTCCTTGCACTAAGCTTAATTCCAAGTGGATCAAGGACCTCTACATAAAACCAGACACACTGAAACTAATAGAAAGGAAACTAGGGAAGAACCTTGAACATATGGGCACAGGGGAGAATTTCCTGAACAGAACTCCAATAGCTTATGCTCTAAGATCAAGAATAGACAAATGGGACCTCATAAAATTACAAAGTTTCTGTAAGGCAAAGGACACTGTCAAAAGGACAAAGCGGCAGCCAGCAAACTGGGAAAAGATCTTTACGAACCCTACATTCTACAGAGGACTAATATCCAGTATATATATAAAGAACTCAAGAAGTTAGACCCCAGAGAGGCAAATAACCCTATTAAAAAATGGGATACAGAGCTAAACAAAGATTTCTCACCTGAAGAATATCTAATGGCTGAGAAGCACCTAAAGAAATGTTCAACATCCTTAGTCATTAGGGAAATGCAAATCAAAACAACCCTGAGATTCCATCTCATACCAGTCAGAATGGCTAAGATCAAAAATACAGGAGACAGCCTTTGTTGGCGAGGATGTGGAGAAAGAGGAACACTCCTCCACTGCTGGTGGGATTACAAGCTGGTACAACCACTCTGGGAAGCTGTCTGGCAGTTCCTCAGAAATCTGGGCATGACACTCCCGGAGGATCCTGCTATACCACTCCTGGGCATATACCCAGAGGCTTTACCTGCATGCAATAAGGACACATGCTCCACTATATTCATAGCAGCCTTATTTATAATAGCCAGAAGCTGGAAAGAACCCAGATGTCCCTCAACGGGGGAATGGATTCAGAAGATGTGGTATATTTACACAGTGGAATACTACTCTGCAATTAAAAACAATGAATTCACGAAATTCCTAGGCAAATGTTCAGAACTGGAAAATATCATCCTTATTGAGGTAACCCAATCACAAAAGAACACATATGATATGCAGTCACTGATAAGGTGATATTAACCCAGAATCTCAGAATACCCTAGATATAATTCGCATATCAATAGATTTCCAAGAAGATGGAAGGAGAGGCCCCTGTGCTGGAAAGACTGGATGTAGGGCAATGCCAGGACAGAGAAACGAGAGGGGGTTGAATGGAGAACAGAGGGAGGGAAGGGGGCTTATGGGACTTTTGGAGAGGGAGGAACTGGGAAAGGGGAAATCATTTGGTATGTAAATAAAAAAAACTTAGGAAAAAAAAAAGAACTATGACTTAGGATTCAGCCATGACCACTGACTGTTTAAAAATAAAAAAAAATTAAGAAGGCTGAGGATCTAGCTGTCAGGGGACACCTAACAGAAACAACTCAATGCAAAACGCAACAGTGATTGCTTACCCCGTTCAAGCAGTAGTACTATGAAAATTCACCCTCACAGTAGCCATGATGCATGTGGCCACAGGGCTTGGGAGCCAGATTAGCTGGACCGCAGGATGGCCAGCATGCCTGGAACAGGTTTGAGAGAAGGCTTAAAAGAGAGGTAGGTATTGGAATGCTGCTGAACCTACCTTCCCATCATCCTCTCTGCATAGTCTGCCTCTAGTGGAATAAGCTTAGAATAAGCTTTCCTGGGCTTCCCCTTGGCATTTCTAATCTTTCCTCAAGTTTGTATATTTTTTACATTTGTAATGAGGATTTTTTTTTTTAAACAGCGGGATTCTCACTTTGTAGCCCTGGCAGGCCTGGAATTCACAATGTAGATCAGGCTTGCCTAAAACTCATAGAAAACTGCCTTCTTCTACCCTTCTGAGTGCTGGAATTAAAGTTTTAGCTGTTTTGAGATACCAGAATTTTTGTTCTCTCCCCATTTTCATCCCAACCAATTCCTGACACTGTACATTCTTCTAATTCCTTGTATTGAAATTGCACTTATCTCACAGTCATTTTGAATCTGCTAAAACCTTGTTTGCTCAGCAATAAATCATTTTCCAGACAAGCTACCTCCAGATTGCAGATCCCTAACTTCTGTGCTCTAAATACTATGGTGAACTTTGTAGTCTCTTTTTTCATTACAGAAGATTTTTTTTTCTAAATCTTTTATTTGGGGTGAAGTGATTAAGTGACCCCAAATGTCAAACCAGGAATGATAGTATCACTGTCCTGTAATATCTCCTGCAATAACTGATTATCCATGAAGGTGACCTGTGGTCATTAACAAATATTTAAATAGTTATCATTGTGTAATAAAATCGTACCAGTCAAGATTTATAAACATTGCAATGCAGAACATTTTGTGAGAGCTATGGCTATACAAAGGTGACTCATTCAAAATTTGACATATTTCTGTTCCAAAACAAAGCTATTGCCATATTTTGTATTAGTAGAGCTTCTTGTTTCAAATGGACATGAATTTCAATTAGTAATGGGTTTCTGAAAGCTGGGTTTTCTGCTTGCTCTTATAGACTACACAATGTTGAAAATATACTCTTGCTTCATTTCTGCAAGGAAAACTACATCCCGTTTTCTTTATCTGTCCTCTCCTTCAGTCCTTCCTCTCTCCTTGCCTCTCCCTTCTCCTTCCCTTTTTTTTTTCAGAAAGCAAGTACAATCTGAGAGGAAAATCAGCTATAACATCAGTATCACAACTTAGTGGCATCAGCTATTGAAAAGCACTCTTGTTTGCTGTTTCATACGCATATTCATTCAACAAATACATATCAACCATGTACATCAGACATGTTGCCAGGCACCAGGCAGTCAAAATATACCAGACACAGAAATCATAAATCTTCCTATGTACTATAGCATGGCTGGTACCAGTGCACGGTGTGCACACGCTCAGCCTGGAGAACAGAGACTGTCTTGAAAACAGAAACAACAAAACAACAAAAGCAAAATGAAACTGAATTTTTACAATATTTGTCTCCTTGTGAGTTATAGATATTCTCCGTACTCAGCTGTTAAACCCAGCAAAATCTCCATCGCTTTAATTAATTTCTTTGTGCTGATTCTTCCTGGTAAGCCTTAATTTTAACAAAGTTAATTAGGTTGAAGATTAAAAATCCCATTAGTGTCGATCATTCACTTCCTGGCTCTGTCAACAATGTAGTAAACCCTGCTCTGTTCCGGAGGGGCGAGCTGGGGAAAAGAGCAAAAAGAACAGTCAGTGTGCTGCGTGGCATGTTTTAGAACCAGGTGCTCTCTACGCTCTCTAAGGCCTCCAGTGGTCATCAGCTATCAACTTCAGCTTAAAATAGATTTTGTTCCTTTGTAGACACTTACATCTTTCAAACCCGTGGCTGTTTATTTTCTGAGCGGTCTTTGGCAACAGATATACTCTGAGAATCTCTTCCCATCTACTCTGATTATCTAATTTGCAGCTTTGCAGGACATAGATTTTTAATCAAGGAACTGTTTTTACTGTCACCATATCCAACTGTTTATTATGCCCAAGGACTCAATGGTGGCTAATATCTCACTCAGAACAGGAAAGAATAAACAATTAATAGAATCATGAATTACTCACAGGTCATAATTCTGTTTTAAAGTGATGGTGTGTTTGAATTATGCTGTCTGCCTCGGCTCCCACACCTGACTCACAATGGAAAGAACAGCTAACATGTACACTTGCTGTTCCGATCTGATCCCAGGCAGTGACTATGGTGCTCATGTGGTAGCCGTACAGCGAGAGAAAGAAACCCTAACCATAGTGAAGTCACCCAAGCCCCAGTCTTGACACCTTAGCACTTAACAGCAGGAAGTTCATAATGGGCAAGAAGCTGAGGGCAAGTGGAGATGATAGGGGCCATTTGCCATCAAATTTTAGCGTACCACTTTCTGAGCAGTTGAAGACCAGAGGAAATGAGGTCAATGTTTAGCACTGGATAAAGAAAGTATATGTTGTGAGGAAAATAGACAATCTAGGAAAATCATCTCAAAACCAATGAGAGGGCTACCCCATAAAACTTGTCTGCGATGCCAGTATGTGGGCAAGGTGGAAAGTACCAAGAAACTGGAACCAGTGAGGAGTCTAGACAGGGAGCTTGAACCTTCAAAGAAGGTGAATATGCTTGGCAGAGAAGAGATACAATGCTTTATATAAAATTTTCTGCACACAATGAATCATCTAAAATTTGGCTTCATTAAAGAACCTACCGATATGTTGCCTGAAGTATATCTTCTCAACTACACCCTGTAAATCCTGACCACACTGCTTAACATGTTGTTATCTGTTGATACATGTGTTGCTTGCTATTGGTAATATTATAATAGTTCATATAGCCTGAGGTAGAATGATTAACTGAGATCACCAAAGGATGACATATGCAATGTGGAAATATCATGATTCCTGTTGATTCTTACAGTGATCCTCCAGCATAGGGTAAACTCCAAAGAAACAGTTTTCTCTTAAGAATTTATTGACCAGTCTAGGTAGCTTCTACTTGAAGAATAGAAATACCTGCTCCTGGTATGAAAAGGTGGATCTTTTTCAGGAAAAAAAATGTGCTTAAGATCATCATTGTGCTAATGAAGGAAAAGGATCAACATTATCTGTGTGGTCCATTTTCCTTTTGAAATAGTCTGATTCTAAATATTAAGTATTTTATTCCAGCTGTGCTTAATATATCCTTTTCCTTTCCTTTCCATAAAACAAAACGAAATAACAAAAAGAAAAAAGAAAAAGGAAGCAAGTTAGTGGGCTGACTGGTCATATAGTGGGAGTTATGGACAAATAAAGGAAGTGCAGAATTAAGTCTTTTCTCCTTGCATAATAGCCTGACAGTCTGGTAAGTTTTTGCTTGTGGTTTTATAAGTTTATGCTTTTAAATAAAAGAAAAATAGATAAGCAGGAGACAAATAGGGGCACAAAGGGTGCTTGTTCTGTCTTGTACATTGTTCACCACTGTGTTGTGTCTACACTGTTTTCTAATTAGTGCAGGTTAAAGCAATTGCATACTTAAAACGACTTAATCAGTCTCCTCTGTTCATTAATCAAGTTAGAAGCAAGATCCTCCAGCTCTGGGTTGGTGTAATTTCAGCTTGGAGCAAAGACTCTTCTTATTAAGGTACCAAACTTAGCTTGTTTCTTAGTTACCTGAAATTGAAATAGCCAGTTTCCCTTAAGATCACATTATTAATATATTCATTATTTATTCCAAATAATTTATTATGCTCATACTATGTAAATTTCTTTATAAAAGATCTATGGGAGAAAGAAAACAGTAATGAAAATGCCATTCCCGTTTCTGTTTGAATATCAGTGCTTTGGAGAGGCCTTCCCTGACCTCCAGGTCTATGTGGTTCACTGGCCAGAGGCAGTCAGATCAGATCTGTCACACTATGCTTTCTGTACAGTCTGGTTAATGTGTTTCTCTGGGTTAGTAATTTGTTTAAGAAGTGTTCACCTTCTCCTAGGAGAGTATCAGTGTCATGATGCCACAGCATCCTCCACTGACTGGGTTCATAGAGAATACAACTAGCAGGAGGTATATACACATGGGTGCTCTGAGTATGCATGTGGTTTATATTATCTTATATGATTTGCCATAAGGCATTATTAGCTCAAGAGATTGCAGGAGGCTTCAAGTCCAAGCTCCACAGGCTGGCAGGCTGAAAGGAGTTTATGAAGTCTTGAAGCGAAATTTTACTTTTTCAGTAGAACCCAATTTTGCTCTTTTAAATTTCTTTTTAACTGACACAATAAAGTGATTTTATGTATTTGTAGGATGCCATGTGAGCTTTTAATATAATGTGCATAGTATTTATATCAAAACACACCTATAATCTCAAGTATTTATCACTTTAGAACTTTCAAAAAGTCCTTTCTTGCAACTATTGTTTAAACATACAACATATTATCATCATTGTACATCACCTCCTGCTACCCCAGCACAGCAGAACTCTCCCTCCTGCCTAGCTGTATCTTAGTATATGTTGACCAATACATTGATATGTCTTTCTCTCCCTTCCTTCCTCCCTTGTCCCCTCTCTCCTCTCTCTCTCCCTCCCTCCTTCTCTCTTCTCTCTCTCTCTCTCTCTCTCTCTCTCTCTCTCTCTCTCTTCCCCTCTTCCTCTCTCTTTCTTTCCTCTTTCCCTGCATGTGTATTGTGTGAATGTTTACGTGTATATGCCTGTATAGGTGCATATGTGTATGTGGAGCTAAAGAACAACCTATGGTCATTTTCTGAGTGTCATGGCCAGCCTGTATGTCCTCACCTCCCCATTGCTAGAACTGAAAATATGTGCCACCACACCCAAATTTTTATATGGTTCTTGGGGATCCACTCCAAGTCATCTTGCTTACAATTTACTAAATGAGCGCTCTCTCTCCAGATCATTTGATCTTTGGTTTTAAGTTTATTAGAGAGAACTCACCCATATCCTCAAGGATAATCTCTTTCACTTAGAGTGAACCTATTATTGCTGTTCACCACATCTCCTAAATGCTTTCACAGAAACAGGTGGATTCATACTTGGCTAACTGACTTGGCCCAGTAGCCATACTGATACATTACCTAACATCAAACCTTTCCCTCTGTTGTTTAGGAGAGTGTGCATGGTAGAACATCAGTAATATTGTCAGATCCCTACTAAGTTAACTTATTATATATTCCATAAAGCGACCCCATAAAATAAAACTGGCATTCTTAATCTTGTGTTCATGGGCAGGAGGGTGATACATCCCTTACAAGAAAAAATTAAGCCCCAGAACTGAGCAGTATATGATTCATAACTAAAATAAGCATCATAACATCAATTTAAATAAAACAACAGGAATCCAGAGGAGGGAAGAGTCTTGTGAGTGCAACGAAGGGGAAGAGCCCCTTTGCATGTGTGTGTTAGAGGATGTCAGCCAATACATGTTGTTATTTTGCTGCAGCTCTTCTGTGGATGACACTCAGACCCCAGCAAGGTACTTTCTCTTTGGCCTTCTCAGTCTATAACTCCACACTTCCATTCCTCTGTGCTGTTGAGGCTGGCATTCTTGGGGGAATGGTTGGTCCCTGCGGTACCCACATTCCTGTATAATAAATGATAGAAATGTTCCTTTGAGCCCCCACCCTTAGCTACCAATTGAATGGGGAGCTTATTTAAGCTCTTTGTATTCAGCATTATATTTCACTGACTGTAATAGTATCAAGAGAATTCTCTACTTTTCCCTCGTTCTGTGAACTTCGACCACCAACTATAAAAGTTATCCTTAAGGAACCCAGAGGACTTCATGTGATTTCCCATATGCAGACACACACGCACATATGATATTAAGTACTAAAAATGCAACATATAAAAAGAAATGGAAAGGAAATACATTCTCATAGTTTTGCTGTACCTCCTGGCTGGTCTTGGCCTTCAAAGAGTATGCACATACAATGAAAGGTTCCTGAGTTTAGAGGAGAGCAACACGCTGCATGTCACTGGGCAGACATTGATCTTAGTTCTCTTAACTCATTCAACTGAGTGTGGTCATTGAAAGAATAGATTTTCAATTTGAAGTGAGGGTGGACTAGGCTTTAAACACTTTAATCCTTAAACCATTGCATACAAAAAAATCTTATGGTTACTACCAATTTGTGACTACAGAGAAGGGCAAGGCTAGAGGCTAGAGTAGACAGAAATGTGTGCTCACACACTTGTACATGTGTGCTTACACACCCACACACATGCATATCTGAAACTCATTAAAGCTAGAGAGTAGGGTAGACAGAGAAATGTGTGTTTACATACTCATACACATCCATATCTGAAACTCATTAGCTTGAAGTTTCAGTTAGTTGTCTTCATGAAGCCAATGGAAACTCCTCAGATGAAGGTGCAAACAATAGTTTCCAGGGAATGGAATAATGCCTTTAACTGCCCTGAATTTATATGAAATTTGAGGTAATTCATCCACAGGTTTTCATCAGTCTGAGCTTTCTTCCAAATGGTAATTCCAGAAGAAACATGGAAGGTGTCTTGTTGTAGTCTGGTCAACCAAAGGATACAGAGACTAGGAAGTGTAAGGGTTCTGACCTGCATCACCTTCCCTGTTCCTCACACTACACAGCTGGACACAGAGTTCTGTAGCTGAACATACCTTCATTATTGCTGTGTATGTGGAAGATAGCGATTTTTCCATAAACTGGACCCATATTGTAGTATCATTCCATAGCCTGTGCTGTCAATTAACAGTATCTTCCCATCTTGGTGTGAAATGCCTAATCCTTCCAGAGCTGAACAGTACCAATAGTGTATGAGAACTCTTGTTGCTCATGTTATAAGCAGTTCTGAAAATGGTCAGTCTCTCTGTGATGTTTTTATTCATTTTTTAATTCGTTTTTATCTTGGTATGGTATATTGGCAAGGTAAGTAGCATGTGATCTATTTGCACATGGATCTATTTAGTTGAGTCACTGACATCATGCTTTAGGTGTCTGGTAAAAAGATGAGACTGTATACCTTATAAAGGACTTTGCTGTGATTCAAATGTATTTTTATGGACTCAAATTTATTAGTGACCTTGGGTAAAAGATATCTTATTAGAAGAAGCTTTTCATTCTTGTGATAAAGTATAAATGAAACTTTAATACATAAATGCAATAATTGTCATTCTCATCTGAATTTAAACTGCCATGTCCAGAAGCTATAATGCCATAGAATTCTCTTTTTAACATCTGCTTTTAATTCACATATTATTTAATGGGGACTATTTTTTGCCTGTGCAAACAACACAAAGCAAAGCTGAGAAGCAAGATCTTCCAGCTTCTTCTTTTACACAATGTTTTGTCAAGCAAGTTGCCAAACCATCCATCATAAGGAGGTAAGGAACTCCTAAATAAATGCCAGTAAAAGGGAACAAACTTAGTAAGATTAATCATCATTTTAATTTATAGTACTCTTCCAGAGTCACTTACGTAGCTTTCCAAACGTTTGCGCTAAAATGAAGTTTAAACTACTGGGAGACAGATTTGTAAAGTTGCCGAAAAATAAAATATGAGCCTCATACTGTGGCCCTTCATATTCAGAGATGACACATTCATATTATATAGTTATCAGCTCAACAAGTTTTTACTGCATTTTATTTGTTCTCCCCAAAGCCTTATTTTTGATAGATGATGCCTAAGATATACAGGGAGCTTCCTTCCAATATCCTGTGAGTGATGAAAGGCAAAACAAAACAATTTATCAAATCACACTGCATACATCCCTATAAATTTGGAGGGTGATGAATCTGTAGGCTCATAGAATGTGGCATGCCATGTATTCATCAAAGGTAAAGCCTCAAAACATCTCAAGCACTGTAGCTGACAGGATAGCTGTTCTTGCTTGGGAAAAAAAAAGAAAGAAAGAAAGAAAAGAAACTACCTTCTGAAGCTGTTCTCATACTGTAAGAGTACTCAGGAAGATTAAACAATGACGTGAGTCCACTGGGCTCAGACAAATAGAGAATTTGATTGTGACTAGGTCAAGATAAATTCTTATTTAAGAAAGTTAAGCGAGGGTTTGAAACCAACTACTATATGCTATGCTGTTTAGTATTTATAGATGATAAGGAAGATATAATAAAAATCCTTTCAAATATAAGAAAAGGAGCAGATATGCAATTCTCTATCATTATCAAATAACTGAAAGTGAGTAGTTTCTTCCTTCACTGAGATTTGATGAACAAGGATAAGAAACACACTCAATGTCCTTCCATAATGTCAGGGCAACCACTTGATGCACACCTAATGGTGAGTCTTTACTTCTATCAATTGATCAATAAAATGGTACATTAGTGCAGTATAGTGTGGACCAATAAATAATCTATTTTTAGGCTTCATGGCCTGAAGATTTTTAAAGATTACTGTTAATCAGGTCCTGAACCACTTAAATTGTTTCATGGGAGTATCATAGGAAAGTGGTAGTCTTTTAAAGGCCTTTTGTGTTGAAATTGGAGACATTTCATCTTTTCTTGCTTATGTTTGGCTTCTTGCACTGATGTGTTACACATTAGCATATTTTCCTTCTGCTCTAAGTGGTTAGCTGGGTAGTCATAAGGAACTATATAATACTTCTCAATTTCAAATTACTTAATTATTAGGGCAACATTCATGACTTTAAAGTCACTTTTCGTTTGTTTTTTTTTTCTTTCAAGTCTACAATTCCATTCACACAATTTGATGCATAGTAGTAGAAGCTGGTTTTCTGTCTGCTTATTTGTTTATTTGCTTTATCCTCTAGCCATTGATAAAAAGCTACCCTTTGAAAATAAATATCAATAAATAATGAAAGAAAATCCCTTCCAGATAGTCTTAGTTAAGGTTTTATTGCTTCAAGAAAACACCATTACTAAAGAGCAAGTTGTGGAGGAAAGGGTTTATTTGGCTTACACTTCCATATTGCTGTTCATCATTGAAATAAGTCAGAACAAGAACTTAAACAGAGCAGGATCTTGGAGGCAGGAGCTGATGCAGAGGCCATGAAGGTATGCTGCTTAGTGGTTTATTTCCCTGTAGCTTGCTCAGCTTTATTATAGAACCCAGGACTACCAGTCCAGGGGTGGCATCACCAACAATGAGTTAGGTCCTCCTCCATCAATCATTAATATAAAAATGCCTTACAACATTTTTTAATCATTTTTATTGATACTTTGTGAGTTTCGCATCATGCACCTCCATCTCACTCACCTCTCTCTCCCTTCCTATCTAGGTTTTGCCCTTGTAACCTCCCCTGCAAAAGAAAATTAAAAACAAATATAAAAATAAACAAAACAAAACAGAACATAGAAAACATCGTGGAAGATAAGATACACATGTGATTCACCATGTGTATATGGTTTAGTCCATACTTCATTACTTGCAATTGCTCATTCCAATGAGTCATTGGTCTGGCTTTTGGTACACTATTAATACTGGATGCTCACCAGGCCAGGATCAGTCCTGCATAGCCTTTGGACATCTACATGGCCCCAGAAGGCAGCCCAGACTAGGGATGGCTGCATGGTCTTTAGCGGTAATATGAGTAACAATATTGACACAGACCTGACACAGCCCTCAGTGACAGACCTCACCATGGGTACTCCTCTCCACCCTTGTGTCTCTTGTTCCTCCTCTCTTCATAATGCTCAAACTGTTCCATTTCTCTTTCTCTCCCATCTGTCCACCACATACTTGCACATTGTAGTGACTCCTGCTGTGGACTGGCTACTTGTCTTGTGGGTCTTAGGGTGTAATCTGCCACCTGCATTCTTCAGTCTAGGTGACACGGAGGCAGGCTGGCCTCTGGGTGTCTTTCTATGCCCCTATTGCATGGTATGGTGGCTGGCTAGTCTTCAGATGTTGTCCTCTGCAGAATGTGAATGTTTTTTACAGCCAGATCTTACGAAGGCATTTTCTCAATTGAGGTTTCTTCCTTGTAGATAACACTAGTTCATGTGACAAAGACTGGCCAGCACACCGATCAACTAGGAAATTCACTTTGGTGAGAAATCCCTGATCATGTGAAAAGATGACTTCTTTCTAAAAGATTGTGATAACTCTGAAGCTAAGGAAGAAGCCTGTGACAATGAGGGAATCAGAACTCACTCTCTTATACAGCTTTAAGTTAGTAAAAGAAATAAATTCACATGCTAGGGTGCACACATTTTATTTGAAATTTCAAGACTAGAAATGAATGCTACATCTGCATAATGTAAGGAGTGCTTGGGGGGGCAAGCTAACAACATTTGCTGTTCACCAATGTGCTCATCATCACTTTAACAAGCCAACTAACTATACTGTTGAGTAACAGTGATGCTCAGCACCAGCTCATGGCCCTGGTTGCAGGGATTGCTGGTGTGTTAGAAAGCCCTACTATTGAGATGAAAGTCTGCAATGTCAGGGTAACTCTCCAAGCTGTCTCTCTGAAGCTGACTCTCAGAGGTTTTTTCCATCATACTCATAGTTTTCCTAATCCTTCTTACTGCTTCTGCTCTGTTGCCCTGTGAAAAGGGCACCCCACCCTGGTGAGCCAACCCCAAGGCATCAGACTGGGAGAGTCAATAGGGTGACCACTTAGCTACATCTTAGACACAGACTCAGGGATTTAAATTTGCCCACCCCAACATCTACCCCATTAATGAACTGCTAAAGTGCATGAAGGGACTGGTCCTATCAATACAAAACTCTAAGGTCTCCATGACACAAGGCAACAGCAGGAAGTCTAAAAGGAGTCCCAGTGAGGTTCCAATACTTATTGAGTAGCAAAAACCAGAGGCCTTGTACCACACCAACGAGTCACTGCAATAAACACTTGCAAGCAAAGAAGTGTGAACAGAAGGGTATACTGTGTAACATGCTGTGACACAGTGCAGCTTCCACAATGAGTTTTTTTTCTCTGTTGGGGGTGAGTTGGGTAAGGTTGCAAGAGTAGAAGTCAGGAATGAAAGGAGGAGTAGGAGATGAGCAACATTGGAGTGCATGATGTGAAATTGACAATGATCTAATAAAAAGTGAAGAAAAGAAAAGGCATCAGATCACAGTTGTTACCTAGGATGAGGCTTCAGGCTCAGCAGATGCTGGAGGCAAACATTATCTTATTTGCTGTAGAGACCTATTGCAGCTTCTTTGAGCTGAGATACCCCAATCTCTTTGTGTCTGTTTCTGTGTGACTGTCTCTGTCTCTCTGTCTCTCTCTCTCTCTCTTTCTGTGTCAGGGGGGAGACAATGTGTGTCTTTCAAAGGGAATAATGTTAAAATCTTCTAGAGAAGTGACTAAAAAGATTAAATTAGATAATCCATTCAAAGCACTTAACACAAAGTCTGACATAAATGGGTCCTATAAATAATAGCTAGCATTATTAAAATTGATCTAGATATAAGAGCTACATGTTTGTGTAAGAGACAAAGAAAGAAAAAGTGTATATATATATGGAGAGAGAGAGAGAGATAATATATACTAATATATACAGTATGGAATAAAAACAAGTCTATTCAAACTGCAATATAATCAATGTATCTAATTTTAAATGCTACCTTGGCCCCACAACACACACACATGCAGAGGTGTACACACTTGCACACCCAACCCCTCAGCTGACTTCAGGCTGTATGTAATGTGAGAGACAGCAAGGGAAAAGTCCCTGTAGCTCCTCTTTTTCCTGGCTCGAGTAGATCCTTAAATTTCCTACTTTCCAAGTTTTTTTTTCTAATATTGAATAGAGGGATTAGGGGGCTCTGAACAGAGACAACTGCTGCTGCTAGCACAGGAGTGCTAGAAAGCTTCAAAAAAATTGTGTCACATGGGGTAGGGAATAGGCATACATGTTCAAAATGGCAGGCCAGGTTCTTAGACAAAATGAAGAGAGCGTCCAACTCTGACACGTTCCCTGTTGCTTCTGTGTTTTATGAGTAATTTGCATTTGGGTTGGTACAAGGTAAGGGATGGTGCCTGTCTATATGTGTAGGAGGGAAAGAGACAGAGACAAGCATGAGAACAGGATCTGGAGAGAAAGTCCTTTGCTGGAAGAAACAAATTATTTACTACACTTTTTGAAATATTGTTTAGATCAAGCATGCCCTCATCATAAATGACAAAAGAAAGTGAGTCATGGCTGAATACATTTCAGGAGCTTCTGATCTAGAAATGACTACTATTGATTCAGTCCTTCTTGCTTCCCAGGGAAATCTTTATTTGCTTAGTCATTTATTCATACAGCAATGTTTTTGAGCATTTAGTGTCACTCCCTGTGCTAAGAGCTGAGCAAATAGAGATAACAATAGGGTGCATCCTTCGAAGGACCAATCTCTGCTTGGAGAGGGTTTCTGAGAAAGGGGTATCTGGGAGTCTCAAAACAAATGTCTCAATGTCAAATTATGGGTCAAAACTGGTAGCTTGTGTTCTTCTTGAAACAGCTTTCTAGCTGCTTTCTCTCTGTTGTGCTTTCTTTTGCTTGGATCTGCTCTCTCTGGAGAGCTCCAGACAAGCAGTTCTCTCTTGCTATTCTACAAAATTCTCTGGAGAGTTCATCTCTTGTAGATCTTTAGCCCAGTCTTTTATTATACATATCAATCAAGTCATTTGTTTCGGATTTCCTAATAGGATAATTGTTGATTATCCTATGAATCAGCATCCCATGACCCCAGCACCTTAATTCTTAGGAGACAGCAAACACACATTCAGTGTTTAAGAATGAAAATCGAAGCCAGGCACTTTGGACTGTGTAAGAAGTCCTCTCTTCTAAGAAGGCTGAGGCAGGAGGATCTTTTGAACCCAGAGGCCACAGAGCAGCTTGGTAGCACAGCAGTTAAAGCCTTGTCTCAAAAAAACAAAAACAAACAAACAAACAAACAAAACCAAAACCAAATTCATGTACATTTAGTGTGGAAAAGAATCTTGTTGGGACTCTGTCCTTCACAGTATGCTATTTTACCATAACATTTTAGACTATATTTAAATAGATTGTTCCAATGTAAGCATGTCAAATGAAGACATGCTTACATTGGAACAATCAAATGAAGACATCAAATACCTCCAGGACAATAGGGTCCACATTCTGAGTGAACCGTTACAGCTGAGTGACACAGCTTAAAGAAGAGGTTTCTGAGAGATCACAAGAACAGCAATGGGTGGGAGAATTCAGACTTGGTTTAACAGATGAGCAGAAGTCTTGAGGGAGCTGTGGCTCCAGTCTGTGCAAGGCCTGTCCCCAAGGCCTGTCCCTCTGAACCCTTTGTACAGTTTTAAATGCTTTAAAAGGATTGTTAGCAATGAGAAGCACTTGAACAGAAAACAGCATACATAGTGCCAGTCAGGGCTCTGCCTCTTCAGTAACAATATTACAGATCATCTCTGATCCTCAAAATAAAAAAAAAGGAAGGGAAGTGAAACTTGGCTTAGTTTCAAGTGAATGACTCCAGAGTTGAATGGATGACAGCACTTTTAAGACCTACTTTTTCTTATGGAGAAGACTTGGCTGTCCTTTTCCAAACATTTACACAGACTTTAATTTTCTTCAGCATTTTACTATACAGAATAGTGAGTGGCATTCTGTAAACCCTTTGTGTTTAGTAAAGAAAACCCCCACAACTCACTTGAAACTGAAGCTGCTTGACCAACTGTTGTTTCACAGCTCGGGACTTTACCTGAGACACTGCAGGCTCCTGTAGTGAAGAGCTACAGTCCTCAGTCATTACCTTTTTTTCTCATTCAGCTTCTATGAACATTCAACTCAAGTTTCGGAAAGTTCAAGGGTGTCTTTCCAACCTCTTACTAATTAGGGCTGTGAGTTTCCCATATTAATGTCTCCTCACAGCAGAGCCAATGCCAAGGATTGGTGTTTGTCCATGGAATGGGTTTCAAGTTGGGCCAATTATTGGTCAGCCATTCCTGCAGTCTCTGTTCCGTCTTTGTCCTTGCATTTCTTTTAAACAGGACAATTTTCAGGTTGAATGTATTGTGGGTGGGTTGGTATCATTTGGCTAAGGGTTTATCTATCTTGTTGATTTTCTCAAAGAGCCAGCTCTTGGCTTTGTTGATTATTTATATCATTCTCCATTCTCTTTTTTTCTGTTTGGTTGATTTCAACTCTGAACTTGACCATTTACTGCTTTCTATTCCTCTTGGGTATGTTTGCTTCTTTTGTTCTAGAGCTTTCAGGTATGATGTTAAGTTGCTAGTATGTGATCTCTCCAATTTCTTTATGAAGGCACTTAGTACTATGAATTTTCTTCTTAGCTCTGTGTTCTTTGTGTCTTGTAAGTTTGAGTATATTGTGCCTTCATTTTCATTGAATTCTAGAAAGTCTTTAATTTATAAAATTTCTTTTGAGATTCAAGCTGATCTCTTAATTGTAATCCCTTGTAAAATCAGAATCAAAAACTAGATCACATACTTGCAACATACAATGGCAGAGAATATACATTACTATTCCAAAAGAGTAAAAAGGGGGCAATGTGAGGAAATGCTAGACTAAAGAGCCAGCTGGATTAACTCCAAATTCTGCATCTCCATTTGTGATATCAAAGCACTCTTCAAAACTTCAACTCTGTTCAATGTTGATGACTGCAACACACTTCTCTCTCTCGTACTGTTTCTGTTCCCTGACAGTTAGAAGCTCTCCTCATCAGGTATCCCATGACTCTGGCATCTCCAGCATCTTGTGGTCTCCAATGAAATCTGGGCTTCACCTTCCCAGCTTCATGTAATAGGCCTTATGCATAAGCCCTAATTAACTGCTGAGGGCACCAACATCAATTACCATCACATTGGGGGTTGAATTTCAACTTGGAATATGGGTGATAGAATTCAATTCAGTCTATAGCAGTAGCCAAATGCAGAGGGAGACCTATCTCAAGATTGCATATTGAGGGTGAATCAAGGAGCCAAATCTGGCTCATGATTCTTTGTTCCTCACGTTCCAAGAGTGTTCATATTATCTCAAGAATTTGCCACATATACTTTAAATTATGGAGTCTTGTTATGTTTTTCTGCTTCTCCCAGATTCTCCCTAAAAGATAAATGAACACATTTTCTCCTTTCATCATTATTTACAATAACCATAAGGCAGAGTAATCTGAGGATGTCCTTAAATAGGTGAATAGAAAAAGAAAATACTGGTATAGACAAAAATATTATATAACCTATAAAAGTTATAGAATTCTAACTGTTTTATCATGTTGTGCATATTGGATTTGGAAGAGTGAGTATGCAAAACATTGGTCCTTAAGGTAAGACATACAAAAGAACCAAACCTAAAATACAACTCTACATGTGGCTTTAACTCAGTGGCTGTAGCTGAGAGTGTGTTTCCTATTCAATCTCTGTGTTCAGTATGAGTCATTATGTTCATCCCACATTCTAGATTTATGGAAAACCTTCCACAAAGGACGATCTTGATTTGTGAAAACAACACTAACATTAGAATGCCTTTACTGGGGCATGTCATCATTCCTTGCAGTGCATGCATAGGTCAAGGGAAATCACGTGACTAAGCTTGGCATGTGTGAGTTCCCTCAGGCAGAACATCTGATGGGTGTCAAGTCTTCATCTTTGCTACTTACAGACTTTACAGAGACTTTAGATGGGTGTAGTTTGTATGAATCATTCGTGTAAACATTGCTGTTTCTAATCTTGAACAACATTGATGCCACAAATCTTTCAAGCTCTTCTTCATTTTGCTACAACATAAAAACCTGGATCTCTGAGTGGGTGGTATTGAATATTTTTAAATTTCTTGGCTCAAGCATCCTCCTCTTTTTTCTCTAAATGCCTAATCTTTGTGTTATTTGTCATTGTCCACAGATGGCTTAAAAGAGAAATTTAGCTAAACTAAGATGCAACTAAAGATGTATCTAGCCACCCCTCTCTGAGTATAGCAATGGAAGAAAGGTATTAATGTACTATAGGATGTGGAAGCCCTTTAATCACCACATTCTGATTGGTATTAAGTATATCTTTTTTCCCCAGAGAATTAATGCTGTTTCCAAAAATTAGCTCTCATATGGCTCATTCAGGTAACCTGTATTGAATACAAAAATTAGAATCTTGTTCATACAATTTTATTACCTTATGGTTTATGAATCACAGTGGCTATGTGCCAGACTTCCTTTCAATGTAAGTGGCCTATTTGCTGTGCTATTCCAGCAGAGTCTTTATTTGAAGTGTCTCTTCATCTTGGCTCATTTAGCTACACACAGAAGTTGCCCTATGGGAGATAACATCTTATGTTTATTTACTTTATAGAATTATCACTTCTGAGCTCACTGCAAGTGCAGAACATATCAGGAAAGAATATCATATTCTAAATAAGAAGATTCCTACAATGTTGATACCTGCTTCTCTTTCCTTTTTGCAGACAAAGCAAAACCTTTGATTGTGAGTTAGGAAACCTGCCCATGTTTTACTCTCTTTTTTCTTTCTCTTTCTTTCTTTCTTTATTCACATTACAGCCCAATATCAGCCCTTCCTCTTCTCTAATTCTACCTTCCCCATCTCTTTTGAGAAGGGGCAGCCCCCTCTGGGTGTCAGCACACACACACACTCACATTCACACTCACACACACACACACATTAATATAACCCACACCTACACATCAAGTCATTGTAGGACTAGGTGAGTCCTCTCCCACTGAGGCCAGAGAAGGCTGTCCATTTAGGGACAGGAGATCCTCAAGCAGGCAGGCATCAGGCTCAGGGACAGCCCCTGCTCCAGTTGTTGGGGGTTCCATACCAAAACCAAGCTGCTCATCTGCTACATATGTGCAGGAGGCCTATTTCTAGTCCATGCTTACTCTTTGGTGATTCAGTCTCCAGGAGCCCCCAAGGGTCCAGACTAGTTGCATTTACTGCAGAATCCCTGTCCCTGTCCTGTTCAGGTCCCTCAATCCTTATCCCACCTCTTTTGTAGTATTCCCCAAGCTCTATCTAATGTTTGGGTCTGAATTTCTGCATCTCTTTCCATCGGCTTCTGGGTGAAGCATCTCAGAGGATGGTTTTGGTAGGTTCCTGTATACAAGCACAACAGAGTATCATTAATAGTGTCAGGGATTGGTTCTTGCCCATGGAATGGGTCTAAATTTGGGGCAGTCATTGGTTGGTTATTCCCTCAATCTCTGTTCTATCTTTGTTCCTGCACATGTTGTAGACAGGGCACATTTTGAGTCAAAGGTTTTGTTGGTCGGTTGATATCCTTATCCCTCCATTGGGATTCCTGCCAGATTTACAGGAAGTCTGGCTATGCTTTTGTTTACTGGTGGGTGCTAGGAAACTAGATAGCATGTGTGAGTCCCTTTCAGTTGCAGGACCCTCTTCTGCTGATGGAGTTTGTCAGAAGTCATACAATTGCCAGCAAAAGCCATTTAAGAATTTTGTTTGCAAAATCAGAAAATAAAAATGTCTCTTCATATGCAAAAATGGTACAGAATTGTCAACACTACCTTAAATTAAGCATTTTGCCAACACTATCTAAATGTTTACATACCATAGAATAATCCTAGCTCTTAATACATCTAGTAATAGAAATTTAAATGTAAGTTATAAAAGGTGCAGTCTTAGTGTTTTAATTTTATAAACAGACCCTATGACCAAGGCAACTCTTATAAGGACAATATTTAATTGGGTCTAGATTACAGGTTCAGAGGTTCAGTCCATTATCATCAAGGCAGGAGCATGTCAGTGTCCAGGCAGGCATGGTGTAGGAGGAGATGAGAAGAATACTGAGTTTTAGGCAGTTAGAATGGGGGTATTAAAGCCCATGCCCACAGTGACACACCTACTTCAACAAGGCTACACCTCCTAATAGTGCCACTCCCTGAGTCAAGCATAAAAAAACCATCATAGGTGCATGCTTGTCTCACACTTGAAAAATTAAATTGATCGTAGACCATTCCTTATATGTTTTTTGTAGGTTCTTTGAGTATGGTTTGCAGACCATGTGGTTCCTCAACTTTATTTATATAATTAGATGCATCTTAACTGATACAGCTGTATAATTATCAGCACAAGTTTAGAACACTTCTTACAACCCTCAGAATTTCCTTATGCACTTCATCCCTAATTTTACTTAACATACCAATAGAATGCCAATGCACCTTCAGTCTCTAGCTTATCTTTCCATACGAAGGCAAGCATGTATCAGGCTCTGAATTAGTTTGTTTTTCCTAACAGTAAGTCTTTGTGTGGACACATATTCTTGCCTATTTCTTACTCTAGCTCTTACTTCTAACTCTCATGTTTCAGGAGGACTCCCAGAAGATATCCAATTCTTTGAACATAAAAAAAAAAAATCCCAAATCATTACCTTTACTAGTCACAAAAGGAGATAATTTGCATTCATAAAACAACACAATATAGTTGCATATTATAAACTCAGAGATCACAAAGGACTATTGGAGATTAGAAATATAGAAGTAAACTAATTATCAGAATGGATAATGTCTAGAAAATGTTTCAGTAATAGGAATACAAAAAGGAAGGATGGAAAATAATGTTATATAAAACAGGTCTGGCCACATCAAAAGCTAGAGTGGGCTGGAAGGATAGAATGAGTAATCACTTCTTGTTAAATCAGGCAAAATGGGAGCAGATGAGTTTAACCCCATTTAAGTGGTGATAATGTCATAAATGATGGAAATTGATATTACTAAGTAAGAAGTGGAAAATCACGGATGAAGTAGAAGAGCAGAAACAAAAACACCTACAAGGGTTATATTTAAAATATGACTCAAGTAGGATTTTAAAATCTGTAGTTCCTCCTCAGAGATCACTATATGTGAGTGTGCTGTGTCATGCCTCCTGTGTCCCGTGACCCAGTGGTGGTAACAGTTAATTTCCTAAGTCATAGTCTCCCATGCAGTGACCAAAATCCATGCCAAAACTAGCTTTAGAAAATTTCCCCGAGCCTATGGCAAGATCAAACATTGATTTTCCTTGCTGTGTACCATATGATGAATGTAAAGACACTTATTTTACTTCTCTAACAGCAGCAACTTTTTATTCCAACATTAACACATGGTTTAATTTATGGTATTATGAAGTAGATATAGTACATGCTGTAATGGTTGATTTTGATTGTGAACTGTGTTGATTTATAATCATCCTGAAAACATACATTTCCAGAAAAGTATAAGGAAGAGGGAATGTATGAAGCATCAATCCATGGAATGGGCTTTTAACCTTAATAAAAGACAAGGGAACAGGCTGAGTGTCCACATTCATTGCTCTGCCTTCTGAATATAGACAGAATGCCACCAGCCCCGTCACACTCCTGCCAGCAAGTCTCCCCAGCCACAATGAGCTGTGTTCCCTTCCAACTAGAGACCAGAAGAAATTACTTTTTCCTTTTTCTTTTTTTATTTTATTTCATTTCAAATGTTACCCCTTTCCTTGTTTCCTCTCTAAAAACCCCTATCCCATACCTGCCCTTCTCACTATCCCATCCACTCCCGCTTCCCTGTCCTAGCATTCCCCTATACTGGGCCATCGACCCTTCACAGGACCAAGGGACTCTCCCCTCACTGATGGCCAACAAGGCCATCTTCTGCTACATATGCAGCTGGAGCCATGGGTCCCTCCATGAGTAGTCTCGTTGGTGTTTTAGTCCCTGGGAGCTCTGGGGTACTGGTTGGTTCATACTGTTGTTCCTCCTATGGGGCTGCAAACTGCTTCAGCTCCTTGGGTCCTTTCTCTAGCGCCTCCATTGTGAACCCCGTGCTCAGTCCAATGGATGGCTGTGAGCATCCACTTCTGTATTTGTCAGGCACTGGCAGAGCCTCATAAGAAACAGCTATATTAGGCTCATGTCAGCAAGTGCTGACATCCACAATAGTGTCTGGGTTTGATAACTGTATAGGGGATGTGTATCCCAAGGTGGGGCAGTCTCTAGATAGCCTTTCCTTCAGTCTCTGCTCCACACATTGTCTCTGTATCTCCCTCCCATGGATATTTTGATCACCCTTCTAAGAAGGACTAAAGTATCCACACTTTGGTCTTGAGCTTCATGTAGTGTGTTAATTTTTGTTTCTTGTAAGGTCACATTGATTGGAATGAATCTTTAATTGCCACCACAGCAAATATAGGAACCTGTGATTCTGCTGATTTGGGTGCTGTCTTGCAAAAGCAGGACTTTGCATCCTCATTGACTTAGGTCAGTAGAATGTCATTTGATTACTTGACCCTGCATTTACACAGCACTCTTTATTGTATTAAAAAAAGCATTCATCTCTTTGTTGTCACTGCTCAGATTGTCTCAACTAGTCTTGTAATAATTTAGTTTTCACAAAATTCTAATTTCTACTTCTAAGTTAAATATTTTTAATCAAATGATTTAATCAAATATAAGAAATGATGAGTTAATGGGATTGATATCTATGCCATGGAGTTCAATCAAATCTCATCTGTAAAATAAATTACCAACTGATCATCTCAGAAATTACAAAGTCAGTTGCATGGTTTTCTATTTTTATTAAAGCATTGAAATAACTTTCAATTATGAATTGATTCCCTCTCTTTAGATTGGCTGAGGTTTCTTGGCTGCTTCTAAGATCTACTGCTCTTTGAGCCACTTCTTTCAGGGTATAATTTACTGAATGAATAAAAAAGTTTTACTTTACACATTAAGCCTTCCTTCAAAGGGGAAGTTCATTCTGTACCAAAAACAAACAAAAATCTGACCCCAGTGAGACTTCTCATGAAATCCAATACTGATGAGTCCCAGGTTCTTATCCAAAGAAACACTTGCAAATTCTTTACTTTGTCAAGGCATTATTATAACGCTATGAATGGTGTCAATTTTACAAAACTTGTACTATACAGAGTGTTATTTAGATCACAGGGTTGCACACATAGACTGATGGCTGAGGTTCCAGCTGGTACATGGTTTGAAAAATGAGTTCTGAGGTGTGAAGATTAATTCAGTCATGTTCTATTGGACCTGCTCAGACTTCATGGCAATGATGGAGGTGTCTGACCACTCAGCATTACTTACTTGCCTCACACATAATGCTTTTATGAAGTAGCATCTACTCTTCAGAAGCAATGTCTTTGTCATCTTCACATTAGAAGGTGTTAGTGACTATTCCCTTAACTTCACTACCTAAAACTCAAGGCTGTTCAGTTCTGGATAGGACTATGAAAGCCTACTTGGGGTTGTGACCCTCAGAACTTTGCTTTTCTTTTCCTCCAAGCTAGTTTGTTCTTAGTCTTCTTTATCGGTTAATTTCCCTTTAAATGTCTCTATGAGTTTATGGTTTCTGCAGCAGGGTTTTTTATTTTTTATTTTTATTTTTATTAGATACTTGCTTTATTTACATTTCAAATTTCAAATGTTATCCCCTTTTCTCATTACCCCTCAGAAAAACCCCATCCATTCCCTCCCCCCTCCCACTTACCAACCTATCCCCTCCCACTTTCCTGACCAGGCATTCCCCTACACTGGGGCATCGAGCCTTCACCAGACCAATGGCCTCTCCTCTCATTAATCTTCTACAGCAGGTTTTGTTTCTATCAGCTGTGATTCTCTCATTTGCCTGACTTTTGAATTAAGGATGGTGATTCACCTTATGTCATTAATTTTCTTGTGGCCTGAAGCATTATTGCCTGTGAGCTTGTTCTGTGTTCTTCTTGTGAAGATGGATGTTCTGTCTTCCCACTTCCTTACATACTATACCTGAAACTGGAAGTCTCAAGTTCAGCTTTTATGATAATTGTTTTCATACTTTCCAGTAAGTGTTTGGTAAGTTGGTTAATCAGCTAATGACTCATTAGAACAGCAAAATAGACTGCTTGTAAATACATCAGAATTTACATGCCTTTCTCAAACAATGATCTTATTTGAAAATCTGTGATTTGCAAATTGAGGTTTATAAATTCAGAGAATTAAGAATATGACAGTTAATGACGACAGTAGGAGAATTCTTTAGGGAAGAGTCCCCTGATGGGGCATGCAATGTCAGAAAATTCTTTATGAGGTAATGACGAGTTGTTCTTCTCTGGATCTCAGTCTGTTGAATTCTAAGTCTCACTTATGTTCTGTACTTCATATGTGTAATCTTGCCTATTCCAAACACCACTGAGTACTAGATACTGCTTTAATTCCACCTTTCAAACTACCATTCACAGAGCCTTCTATGGGTATCATAAATTTATTGAATGACCTGGGATTAAAAGGCACATGGCTTTCTAAGCCAGTGAACAACTTGCCAGAGTTGAAGACTGCTCACTTCTCTCCTACAGATTGTCTGCTATTCCAGTCACACTCCTTATAGAGTCCCAGCTTACCATTGTGAGATATCTCTGTTTGGTTCCTTTTCTTTTTTTCCTTTCCATTTAATGGGCAAGTACCCAGCTTCTTACTGTAAATCAATCACTATCTCTTAGACCACATATCAGATATTGTCATCAAAATAATCAAACACACAATTGAAAGCGTCTAAAGACTCATAGCTCGTTCCTGAGGTCTGCTTTCTGTGTTCTTTTTCCTTGCTCATCTGAACTTACCAAGTTCATGTGTACCCAAATTCTCAACAATTTCATTTAGCCAATGATTCAAAGGATGGAAGAATTCTTCCAAAGCTGGGTAGCTCTAAGATGGGTAAAGATAAGGAGGAAGGGCTGACAGCTGAACTGCTTACACAGAGAGTGGGTGATACCCATACTCACAATCAACTGAAAGCAGAAGAACAGCCAGAGATCCACCTCTAATTTACATACCCCCTCTCTTAGTCCCTGAATTGCTGAAAAGTTAAAGTTATTACTCATTTATTGGTAAAGAAACTAAGACTCTACATTGTGTACTACACTTAAAATTTCACTATATAAGTTAAATATACAAAAATGGATATTTGTTTATCCATTTCAAAAAAGCCACTATTGTTTCTAAAGGCAGGAATCACTCAGTTTTCAGTGACAATATTTCAGTCCCTTATGGTTTAAAATTTCATCTGTTTTGTATAATTTTGAGATATCTGTCACCCTCTTCCTTCCTATTGTCCAAGTTCAACTGTGTGTATATTCATTTCTTTGGATTCACTAAGGTTCCTCCTTGGCAAGATCATTGAACCCCACTTTCCATTTATGCATCAAATACTAAAGTGTCCCAACACCAACCTCATTTCTAGCCAAAGCAATCCACAGTTGTCCATGTTTCTTTGGGTCTGCCTAGACTCAAGGTAAACATGAGATTGGCTGCACCATTTCTTCACTTCATCTTTGGAATCTCTTGTCTTGATGATCAGAAATTCTTTAAATGTTTTGAGGTAGCTTTGCCCAGAAGAAATCCATGAGTGGAGTGTTTCAATAATTAAGTTCTAGGTCGGAGAGATAGTTAAGGCTAGGTTCACAACCAAAAATATAACAATTTATAAATTTTATCGACAAAAAAAACCTCAGCCAATAAACTTCCTTTAAAAACAACCAAGGAAAGATAAGATAAAATGAAACACCTTTAAGGGTGTCTTGTTCAGCAATAAGTTTGTTCAAAGTCAATAATTTGTTTAATAAAATAAAATAATTTGTTTAATAAAAGCAATAAGTTTGTTCAAAGTCAAAGTACAAAAAGTTTCAAGTAAACCAACTTGGGCAGCTATGGCAGCCATGGGAATAGAAAAAAGATGCCAAAGTTTGGAAACATTAGTGCGAATTGTGAGAATACATACTATTATTAATAGTTCATTCCTCAATGAATCTAGAACTTCCATTGTCATCTGATCACCAAGACCACTTCTGAGAGAACCTCCTTGATTGTAATTCAACTAGTTCTTGTTAGTCCTTTGTGTATGACCTGTGGTAATCTGGGCTACCTCTGTTCTTAGGCCAAGTGTCACAAATGTACAACAAATGGTCTTTTCTGATGCCTTGGATGAATATTAAAGAGCTATAATAATCAAATGAGTTACATAGTACACCATGTTTCTGAAATTTAAACTCACACACACACTTCTTAATTTAGAACTGAATGTTAAGATACTGCTACAAATACTAGGTCATCTAATCCAAATAATTCTTAAAGATTTTATAATTGATATAGAATTTTTCTCTACCCTGAGTTGATGTGTATGTACAATAGTGCTTTTTTTTTGTTTGTTTGTTTTTTCAGTTTTTCAAGACAGGGTTTCTCTGAATAGCCCTGGTTGTCCTGGAACTCACTCTGTAGACCAGGCTGGCTTCCACCTCAGAAATCTGCCTGCCTCCACCTCCCAAGTGCTGGAATTAAAGGCGTGCACCACCACAGTCCTGCAACAAAAGTGCTTCTTAACAACTTAGAAAGTTGTTACACTGACCCTGACACCTAACTTTTAATGACTATAGCAAGATATGAAAATAAGAAATTGTTTTGAGAAGGATAGATTGTTATAGAATTACTAGATTTTTAAAAAGCAATATATACTTAGTAGCAAAAACGTTCAAAATATTATTTATTTTTATTTTATGTGGATGAGTGTTTGTATGTGTCTTAATCAGGGTTTGTATTCCTGAACAAAACATCATGACCAAGAAGCAAGTTGGGGAGGAAAGGGTTTATTCAGCTTACACTTCCACATTGCTGTTCATCATCAAAGAAAGTCAGGACAGGAACTCACACAAGACAGGAACCTGGAGGCTGGAGATGATGAAGAGGCCATGGAGGAATGTTGCTTGCTTCCTCTGGCTTGCTCACTTTGCTTTCTTATAAAACCCAGGACTACTATCCCAGTGATGGCACCATCCACAATGAGCCCTCCCACCCTTGAACACTAATTGAGAAAATGCCTTACAGCTGGATCTCATGCAGGCATTTCCTCAAGAGAGGTTCCTTTCTCTGTGATAGCTTCAGCTCCTGTCAAGTTGACACATAAAACCAGCTAGTACATTATGTATGCATACACATACACACACACACACACACACACACACACACACACACACACACACACACACACACGGAAGCCAGAAGGGGATGCTTGGATCCCATGGATCTAGAACTCTGGATAACTATGAACCATGGAAACTTAATCTGAGTCTGCTACTAGAGAAGCAAGTGCTCTTAATTACTGAGCCATCTTTTCAGCCCTAATAGTAGTAGCCAAATATTTTAGTCCCTGTATTCAGCTATAGGTATTACATAAAGATGACCTTCAAATATTGTGTGTTTGACTTTATTTTTATTAGAAATATTCTTTTTTTACATTTCAAATAATTTCCCCTTTCCTGGTTCCCCCCCAAAAAAAATCCCATAAGCCATCTCCCCTCCCCCTGTTCCCCAATCAACCCCCTCCTGCTTCCCTGTCCTGGTATTCCCCTACACTGCTGCATCGAGACTTTCCAGGACCAGGAGCTTCTCCCTTTGGTGTCTAACAAGGCCATCCTCTGCTGCCTATGTGTCTGGAGTCATGGGTAACTCCATCTGTACTTTCTGGTTGATGTTTTTGTCCCTGGGAGCTCTGGGAGTACTGGGAACCTCATATCAGTGTTCCTCCTATGGCTCTGCAAACCCTATCAGCTCCTTGGGTCCTTTCTTTAGTTCCACCATTGGGGACCCTGTGCTTAGTTCAATGGCAGGCTGATAATGTTGCCTTGTGTATTTATCATGCAATAGCAGACTCACCCAGGTGACAGCTATATCCAGCTCCGGTCAGCAAATACTTGTGGGCATCAATAATAGTGTCTGGGTTTTGTAACTGTATGTGGGATGGATCACTAGGTGGGGTAGTCTCTGGATGGTCTTTCCCTCAGACTCTGCTCAATACTTTGTCTCTGTATCTCATTCTGTGGGTAATTTATTCCCCCTTCTAAGAAGGACCAGAGTATCCATACTTTGTTCTTCCTTCTTCTTGGGCATCAATTGATATGTGAATTGTGTTTTGGGTATTCCAAGCTTCTAGGCTAATATCCACTATCAGTGAGTGCATACCATGTGTGTTCTTTTGTGATTGGGTTACCATGATTAGGATATTTTCAAGTTCCACTCATATACCTAAGAATTTCAAGATTTCATTGTTTTTTTTTTCATATTATAAAAGTATGGTTTGATTTTCTTTTTTTTTTGTAATATACTCATTTTTATTAGTTTGAAAAAATAAAGAAAAAGTGTCTTACCACTTACATGATATGCATAAAGGATAATAAACAGAACCTGTTTTGTATAACCCTTCTTTGCCTAGATAATGTTAGCTAGGTAGAATTATTTTTTTTTTATTTTTTTAATTTACATTCCAAATCACTTCCCCTTTCCTGTTTCCTCCCTCCCCGAAAGTCCCATAAGCCCCCTTCCCTCCCTCTTTTCTCCATGTAACCCCCTCTCGTTACTCTGTTCTGGCGTTCCCCTACATACAGTCTTTCCAGGACCAGGGGTCTCTCCTTCCATCTTCTTAGAAATCTATTGATATGCGGATTGTGTCTAGGTTATTCCGAGATTCTGGGTCAATATCCCCTTATCAGTGACTGCATACCATGTGTGTTCTTTTGTGATTGGGTTACCTCACTAAGGATGATATTTTCAAGATCTGACCATTTGCCTAGGAATTTCGTGAATTCATTGTTTTTAATTGCAGAGTAGTATTCCATTGTGTAGATATACCACATCTTCTGAATCCATTCCTCCGTTGAGGGACATCTGGGTTCTTTCCAGCTTCTGGCTATTATAAATAAGGCTGCTATGAACATAGTGGAGCATGTGTCCTTATTGCATGCAGGTAAAGCCTCTGGGTATATGCCCAGGAGTGGTATAGCCGGATCCTCCGGGAGTGTCATGCCCAGTTTTCTGAGGAACCTCCAGACTGCTTTCCAGAGTGGTTGTACAAGCTTGCAATGCCACCAGCAGTGGAGGAGTGTTCCTCTTTCTCCACATCCTCGCCAACAACTGCTGTCTCCTGTGATTTTGATCTTAGCCATCCTGACTGGTGTGAGATGGAATCTCAGGGTTGTTTTGATTTGCATTTCCCTAATGACTAAGGATGATGAACATCTCTTTAGGTGCTTCTCAGCCATTAGATATTCTTCAGGTGAGAACTCTTTGTTTAGCTCTGTACCCCATTTTTTAATAGGGTTACTTGCCTCTCTGGAGTTTAACTTCTTGAGTCCTTTGTATATATTGGATATTAGCCCTCTGTCGGACGTAAGGTTGGTAAAGATCATTTCCTAGTTAGTTGGTTGCCTCTTTGTCTTTTTGACAGTGTCTTTTGCCTTGCAGAAACTTTGTAATTTAATGAGGTCCCATTTGTCTATTCTTGTTCTTAGAGCATAAGCTATTGGAGTTCTGTTCAGGAAATTCTCCCCTGTGCCCATATGTTCAAGGTTCTTCCCTAGTTTCCCTTCTATTAGTTTCAGTGTGTCTGGTTTTATGTGGAGATCTTTGATCCACTTAGAATTGAGCTTAGTGCAAGGAGATAAGAATGAGTAAATTTCCATTCTTCTGCATGTTGACCTAAAGTTGAACTAGCACCATTTGTTGAAAAGGCTATCTTTTTTCCACTGGATGGTTTTAGCTCCTTTGTCAAAGATCAAGTGACCATAGGAGTGTGGATTCATTTCTGGGTCTTCAATTCTGTTCCATTGATCTACATGTCTGTTACTGTACCAATACCATGCGGTTTTTAACACTATTGCTCTGTAGTACAGCTTGAGGTCCGGGATACTGATTCCCCCAGAGGTTCTTTTACTCTTGAGAATAGTTTTAGCTATTCTGGGTTTTCTGTTATTCCAGATGAATTTTTGAATTGCTCTTTCTAACTCTATGAAGAATTGAATTGGGATTTTGATGGGAGTTGCATTGAATCTGTGTATTACTTTTGGTAAGATGCTCATTTTTACTATATTAATCCTGCCAATCCATGAGCATGGCAGATTTTTCCATCTTCTGAGGTCTTCTTAAATTTCTTTCTTCAGAGACTTGAAGTTCTTGTCATACAGATCTTTCCCTTGTTTGGTTAGAGTCACGCCAAGATACTTAATATGGTTTGTGGCTATCATGAAGGGTATTATTTCTCTTACTTCTTTCTCAGCCTGCTTATCCTTTGAGTATAGGAAGGCTTCTGACTTGCTTGAGTTGATTTTATATCCGGCCACGTTGCTGAAGTCGTTTATCAGCTGTAGGTGTTCTCTGGTGGAGTTCTTTGGGTCGCTTATGTATACTATCATATCGTCTGCAAATAGTGATAGTTTGACTTCTTCCTTTCCAATTTGTATCCCTTTGACCTCTTTTTGTTGTCTAATTGCTCTAGCTAGAACTTCAAGTACTATATTGAAAAGATATGGAGAGAGAGGACAGCCTTGTCTAGTCCCTGATTTTAGTGGGATTGCTTCAAGTTTCCCTCCATTTAGATTTATGCTGGCTACCGGTTTGCTGTAAATTGCTTTTACTATGTTTAGATATGGGCCTTGAATTCCTGATCTTTCCAAGACCTTTAGCATGAAAGGATGCTGAATTTTGTCAAATGCTTTCTCAGCATCTAATGAGATGACCATGTGGTTTTTTTTCTTTGAGATTGTTTATGTAGTGGATTACATTGATGGATTTCCTTATATTGAACCATCCCTGCATCCCTGGGATGAAGCCTACTTGATCGTGGTGAATGATCGTTTTGATGTGTTCTTGGATTCGGTTGGCAAGAATTTTATTGAGTATTTTTGCATCGATATTCATAAGAGAGATTGGCCTGAGATTCTCTTTCTTTGTCGCATCTTTGTGTGCTTTTGGTATTAGTGTAATTGTGGCTTCATAGAACGAGTTGGGTAGTGTTCCTTCTGTTTCTATTTTGTGGAACAGTTTGAAGAGTATTGGTGTTAGGTCTTCTTTGAAGGTCTGATAGAATTCTGCACTAAAACCATCTGGACCTGTGCTTTTTTTGGTTGGAAGACTTCCAATGACAACTTCTATTTCTTCAGGGCTTATAGGACGGTTTAGATGGTCTATTTGATCCTGGTTTAATTTTGGTACTTGGTATCTGTCAAGGAAATTGTCCATTTCCTCAAGATTTTCTAGTTGTGTTGAATACAGGTTTTTGTAGTAGGATCTGATGATTTTTTGAATTTCCTCAGTTTCTGTTGTTATCTCTCCCTTTTCGTTTCTGATTTTATTAATTTGGATACTATCTCTGTGCCCTCTGGTTAGTCTGGCTAAGGGCTTATCTATCTTGTTGATTTTCTCAAAGAACCAACTCCTCGTTTTGTTGATTCTTTGTATGGTTTTATTTGTTTCTACTTGATTGATTTCAGCCCTGAGTTTGATGATTTCCTGCCTTCTACTCCTCTTGGGTGTATTTGCTTCTTTTTGTTCCAGGGCTTTCAGGTGTGCCATTAAGCTGTTAGTTCATGCTGTCTCCTGTTTCTTTTTGGTGGCACTCAGGGCTATGAATTTTCCTCTTAGCACTGCTTTCATTGTGTCCCATAAATTAGGGTATGTTGTGCCCTCATTTTCATTAACTTTCAAAAAGTCTTTGATTTCTTTCTTTATTTCCACCTTGACCAAGTTACCACTGAGTAGAGCATTGTTCAGCCTCCATGTGTACATGGGTTTTCTTTTGTTTTTGTTGCCATTGAAGACCACCCTTATTCCATAGTGATCTGATAGGAGGCATGGGATTATTTCTATCTTCTTGTATCTGTTGAGGTCTGATTTGTGACCAATTATATTGTCAATTTTGGAGAAGGTATCATGAGGAACTGAGAAGAAGGTGTATTCTTTAGCTCTAGGATGAAATGTTCTATATATATCAGTTAGTTCCATTTGGTCCAAGGCTTCAATTAGATTCACTGTGTCCCTGTTTAGTTTCTGCTTTCCTGAACGATCCATTTCAGAGAGCGGGGTGTTGAAGTCACCCACTATTATTGTGTGCGGTGCGATGTGTGCTTTGAGTTTTAGTAAAGTTTCTTTTACGAATGAGGGTGCCCTTGCATTTGGAGCATAGATATTCAGAATTGAGAGTTCTTGATGGTGGATTTTTCCCTTGATCAGTATGTAGTGTCCTTCTGTGTCTTTTTTGATGACTTTAGGTTGAAAATCAATTTTATCCGATATTAGGATGGCTACTCCACCTCGTTTCTTGGGGCCATTTGCTTGTAAAATTGTTTTCCAGCCTTTTACTCTGAGGTAGTGTTTGTCTTTGACACTGAGGTGCGTTTCCTGCATGCAGCAAAATGCTGGGTCCTGTTTACATATCCAGTCTGCTAGTCTATGTCTTTTAATAGGGGAATTGAGACCATTGATATTAAGAGAGATTAAGGCATAGTGATTATTGCCATCTGCCATTCTTGACGCTATCTTTATGTTTGAGTGGTTATCTACTTTTGGGTTTGATTCAAGAAGGTTATTATCTCATTTTTTCCAGGGTGTTGTTTCTCTCCCTGTATTGGAGGTTTCCACCTATTATCCATTGCAGGGCTGGATTTGTGGAAAGATATTTTGAAAATTTGGTTTTATCATGGAATATCTTGGTCTCTCCATCTATGGTGATTGAGAGTTTTGCTGGGTATAGTAGTCTAGGCTGGCATTTGTGCTGTCTTAGTGTCTGCATGAGATCTGCCCAGGATCTTCTGGCTTTCATAGTCTCTGGTGAGAAGTGTGATGTGATTCGGATAGGTCTTCCTTTGTATGTTACTTGGCCCTTTTCTCTTACTGCTTTTAGTATTCTTTCTTTGTTTAGAACATTCGGTGTTTTGATTATCATGTGACGGGAGGTATTTCTGTTCTGGTCCAGTCTGTTTGAGGTTCTGTAGGCTTCTTGTACGTTCATCGGCATCTCTCTCTTTAAGTTAGGGAAGTTTTCCTCCATAATTTTATTGAAGATGTTTACTGGCCCTTTAAGTTGCAAATCTTCACTCTCATCTATACCTATAATCCTTAGGTTTGGTCTTCTCATTGTGTCCTGGATTTCCTGGATGTTTTGGGTTACGCGTTTTTTGCATTTTGCATTTTCTTTGACTGTTGAGTTGATGCTTTCTATGGAATCTTCAGCACCTGAGATTCTTTCTTCCATCTCTTGTATTCTATTGTTTATGTTTGCATCTATGACTCCTGATTTCTTCCCAAGGTTTTCTATCTCCAAAGTTGTCTCCCTTTGTGATTTCTTAGTTGTTTCTACTTCCTTTTTTAGTTCCTGGATGGATTTGCTGAGATCCTTCACTTGTTTGTTTGTATTTTCCTGTATTTCTTTAAGTTATTTTTGCATTGCCTCTTTCAGGATTTCTTCCTGATGACCCACGTTCTCCTGCATTTCTCTGAGTGATTTTTGTGTTTCCTCCTCATGGGAATGCATCTGTTGATCCATTGTCTCCTGCATTTCTTTAAGCAGTTCTCATGTTTCCTTTGTAAGGGCATCTAACCGTTGATTCATTTCTTTAAGCAATTTTTGTGTTGCCTCCTTATGGGCATCCGTCTGTTGACCCATATTCTTCTGCATTTCTTTATGCCAATTTTGTGATTCCTTTGTGAGTGCATCTACCCGTTGATTCATCTCGTTAAGTGATTTTTGTGTTGTCTCCTTGTGCGCCTCCATCTTTTGATCCATGTTCTCCCGCATTTCTCTAAGCGATTTTTGTGTTTCCTTTGTAAGGGCCTCTAACCGTTGATTCATGGTCTCCTGTAACTCTTTATGAGATTTATTTGTGTCCTTCTTGTGATCCTCTAATAGCATCATGAGAAGTGATTTTAAATCCAGATCTTGTCTTTCGGGTATGGTGGGGTATCCAGGATTTGCTGCTGTTGGAGAGTTGGGTTCGGATGGTCCCACATTACTTTGATTTCTGTTAGTAACATTCCTACGTTTGCCTTTTGCCATCTGGATACCTCTGATGTTAGTTGGTCCTGCTGCCACTGGCTGTTGGTTGGACCTCCTGTGAGCCTGCAAAGCTATTTCTGCCCCCCCCCTGGATTGCCAGGATTCCCCTGGCACCGATTTCTGGGGTCTGCCTGCTCCTGAGTGACTTTGGAGCCCTAATGTGCCTTGCCCCAAGTGATCTTATATTGGGGAGGCCTTGCACATCCAAAGGCTCAGCCTAGTGGATTCCTGGAGCAGAGGTCGCCAAAGGGAGGCTGGTAGGCTCCTGCCCTGTGCAGGGGTGTGTGATCTCTCCTGGGGGGGGGAGGGGGCGTCCCTCTGCCAGGCAGAAGTCCCACAGCAGAGCTAGCACGCTGGTTAATGCAGATCTGCCCAGCACTTGGGAGCTGCACACACACAAGCCGCCCGAGACCCAAGCGATATTAAGCCTCTCTGTCTCAGAACCTGGCTGTCCCAACTTCCCAGTCACTGGAGCAAAGATGGCGAAGTGCAATCTGCACACTCTCCGTGGCGCCGCTCACCCTGCAGACGTGATGGCCTGCAGATCTGGCACCCAGACGACCACAGGGCTGACCCGTTCTCGGGCGCAGACGGAAGCCCCAACAGGCCGTGTCCCAAGTGATGTTATATTGGGGAGAGAGAGCCTGGGGTATCTGTCTCTTCAGTGCAGTCTTCGGGAACAGAGGTCGCGGAAGGAAAGCTGGTAGGCTCCCGCCCAGTGCGGGGTCCCTCTCGATTTCATTGTTTTTAATGGCTAAGTAGAATTCCATTGTGCAAATAGACCACATTTTCTGTATCCATTCTTCTGTTGAGGGATCTGGGTCCTTTCCAACTTCTGGCTATTATAAATAGGGCTACTATGAACATAGTGGAGCATGTGTCCTTATTACCTGCTGGAGAATCCACAGGGTATATGACCAGGAGTGGTATAACAGGGTCCTCCTGTAGTATCATGCCCAGTTTTCTGAGGAAATGCGAGACTGATTTCCAGAATGGTTGTACCAGCTTGCAATCCTACCAGCAGTGGAGGAGTGTTCTTCTTTCTCCACATCTTCCCCAGCACCTGTGGTCTCCTGAGTTTTTGATCTTAACCATTCTGACTAATAAGAGGTGAAATCTCAGGGTTGTTTTGATTTGCATTTCCCTGATGACTAAGGATGTTGAACATTTCTTTAGGTGCTTCTCAGCCATTAGATATTCTTCAGGTGAGAACTCTTTGTTTAGCTCTGTACCCCATTTTTTAATAAGGTTATTTGGCTCTCTGGGGTCTAACTTCTTGTGTTCTTTATATATATTGGATATTAGCCTTCTGTCGGATGTAGGGTTGGTAAAGATCTTTTCCCAGTTTGTTGGTTGCCGTTTTGAACAATTGAGAGTGTCCTTTGCCTTATAGAAACTTTGTAATTTTTTGAGGTCCTATTTGTCAATTCTTGATCTTAGAGCATAAACTATTGGTATTCTGTTTAGGAAATGTTCCCCTGTGCCCATGTGCTCAAGGCTCTTCCCCAGTTTCTTTTCTATTTGTTTCAGTGTGTCTGGTTTTATGTGGAGGTCCTTGATCTTCTTGGACTTGAGCTTAGTACAAGGAGATAAGAATTAATCGATTTCGATTCTTTTGCATGCTAGGCACCAGTTGAACCAGCACCATTTGTTGAAAAGGCTATCTTTTTTCCACTAGATGGATTTAGCTCCTTTGTCAAAGACCAAGTGACCATAGTTGTATGGGTTCATTTCTGGGTCTTCAATTCTATTCCATTGATCTACCTGCCTGTCACTGTACAAATACTATGCAATTTTTAACACTATTGCTCTGTAGTACTATTTGAGGTTTAGGATACTAATTCTCCCCAGAACTTCTTTTACTGTTGAGAATACTTTTCACTATCCTGGGTTTTTTGTTATTCCAGATGAATTTGAGAATTGTTCTTTCTAACTCTATGAAGAATTGCATTGGGATTTTGATGGGGATTGCACTGAATCTGTATATTTCTTTTGGCAAGATGGTCATTTTTACTATATTAATCCTGCCAATCAACAAGCTTTCCATGTTCTGAGGTCTTCTTTGATTTCTTTCTTCAGAGACTTGAAGTTCTTGTCATACAGATCTTTCACTTGTTTGGTTAGAGTCATACCAAGATATTTTATATTGTTTGTGACTATTGTAAAGGGTGTCATTTCCTTAATTTCTGTCTCAGCCTGTTTACCTTTTGAGTATAGGAAGGCTACTGACTTGTTTGAGTTAATTTTACATCTGGCCACTTTGCTGAAGTTGTTTATCAGCTGTAGGAATTCTCTGGTGGAGTTTTTTGAGTCGCTTAAGTATACTGTCATATCATCTGCAAATAGTGATAATTTGACTTCTTCCTTTCCAGTTTTTATCCTTTTGACGTCCTTTTGTTGTCTAATCGCTCTAGCTAGAACTTCAAGTACTATATTGAATAAATATAGAGAGGGCAACCTTGTCTAGTCCCTGATTTTAGTGTGATTGTTTCAAGTTTCTCTCCATTTAGTTTTGTATTGGCTAATGGTTTGCTGTATATTGCTTTTACTATGTTTAGGTAAAATACAATAATTTCCTTGAGTTCCTGTTCTTTCCAAGACTTTTAACATGAGAGAATGCTGAATTTTGTCAAATGCTTTTTCAACATCTAATGAAATGACCATGTGATTTTTTTTCTTTGAGTTTGTTTATGTAGTGGATTACATTGATGGATTTCCATATATTGATCCATCCCTGTATCCCTGGGATGAAGCCTACTTGATCATGGTGAATGATCATTTTGATGTGTTCTTGGATTTGGTTGGCAAGAATTTTATTGACTATTTTTGCATTGATATTCATTATGGAAATTGGTCTGAAGTTCTCTTTCTTTGTTGGATCTTTGTGTGGTTTTGATGTCAGCAAAATTGTGGATTCATAGAACGAATTGGGTAGTGTTCCTTCTGTTTATATTTTGTGAAAAATTTTGAAGAGTATTGGTGCTAGGTCTTCTTTAAAAGGTCTGATAGAACTCTGCACTAAAACCATCTGGTCCTGTGCTTTTTTTTTGTTGGGAGAATTTTAATGACTGTTTCTATTTCTTTAGGGGTTATGGGACTGTTTAGATATTCTATCTGATCCTGATTTAACTTTGGTATTTGTTACATGTCTAGGAAATTGTCCATTTCCTCCAGATTTTCCAGTTTTGTTGAGTATAGGCTTTTTTAGTAGGATGTGAAGATTTTTTTGAATTCCCTCAGTCTCTGTTGTTATATCTCCCTTTTCATTTCTGATTTTGTTAATTTGGATACTGTCTCTGCACCCTCTAGTTAGTTTGGTTAAGAGTTTATCTATCTTATTGATTTTCTCAAAGAACCAGCTCCTGGTTTTGTCAATTCTTTGAATAGTTCTTTTTGTTTCTATTTGGCTGATTTCAGCCCTGTGTTTGATGATTTCCTGCCTTCTACTCTTCTTGGGTGTATTAGTTTCATTTTGTTATAAAGCTTCAGGTGTACTGTTAAACTGCTAGTGTATGCTTCTCTCCAGCTTCTTCTTGGAGGCATTCAGAGCTATCAGGTTTTCCTCTTAGCCCTGCTTTCCTTGTGTCCCATAAATTTCGGTATGTTGTGCCTTCACTTTCATTAAATTCTAAAAAATCTTTGATTTCTTTCCTTATTTCTTCCATAACCAAGGTATTATTGAGTAGAACATTGTTCAGCTTCCATGTGTATGTGGACTTTCTGTTGTTTTTATTGCTATTGAAGGCACCCCTTACTCCACAGTGATCTGGTAGGAGGCATGGGATTATTTCAATCTTCTTATATCTGTTCAGGTCTGTTTTGTGACCAATTATATGGCCAATTTTGGAGAAGGTACCATGAGGTGCTGAAAAGAAACTATATTCTTTTGATTTAGGATGAAATGTATAGATATCTGTTAAATCCATTTGGTTCATATTTTCTGTTAGTTTCACTGTGTCTCTGTTTAGTTTTTGTTTCTCTGATTTGTCATTTGAGGAGAGTGAGATGTTCAAGCCACCCACAATTATTGTGGTGAAATGTGTGCTTTAAGCTTTAGTAAAATTTCTTTTATGAATGAGGGTACTCTTGCATTTGGAGCATAGATGTTCAGAATTGAGAATTCTTCTTGGTAGATTTTTCCTTTGATGAGTATAAAGTGTTCTTCTGTGTCTTTTTGATGACTTTTAGTTGAAAATCAATTTTATCTGATATTAGAATGGCTACTCAGGCTTTTATCATGGAACCATTTTCTTGGAAAATTGTTTTCCAGCCTTTTACTCTGAGGTAGTATTTGCCTTTGACACTGAGATGTGTTTCCTGCATGCAGCAAAATGTTGGGTCCTGCTTATGTATCCAGTCTGTTAGTCTCTGTCTTTTTATTGGGGAATTGAGTCTATTGATGTTAAGAGATATTAAGGAATAGTGATTGTTGCTTCCTGTTATTTTTGATGTAATTTTTATGTTTATGTGGTTATTTTCTTTTAGGTTTGTTGAAAAAAGATGACTTTCATGATTTTTCTAGTTTGTAGTTTCCTTCCTTTGTTGATGTTTTCCATTCATTATCCTTTGAAGGGCTGGATTTGTGAAAAGATATTGTGTAAATTTGTTTTTGTCATGGAATACCTTGGTTTCTCCATCTATGCTAATTGAGAGATTTGCTGGGTATAGGAGTCTGGGTTGGCATTTGTGTTTCCTTAGGGTCTTTATGACATCTGCCCAGGCTCTTCTGACTTTCATAGTCTCTGGTGAGAAGTCTGGTGAAATTCTGATAGTTCTACCTTTATATGTTACTTGACCTTTTTCCCTTACTGCTTTTAATATTCTTTCTTTGTTTAGTTCATTTGGCGTTTTAATTGTTATGTGATGGGAGTAATTTCTTTTCTGGTCAAATCTATTTGGAGTTCTCTAGGCTTCTTGTACATTCATGAGCATCTCTTTCTTTAGGTTAAGGAAGTTTTCTTCTATAATTTTGTTGAAGACATTTACTGGTCCTTTAAGTTGGAAATCTTCACTTTCTTCTACACCTAAAATCCTTAAATTTGGTCTTCTCATTTTGTCCTGGATTTCCTGGATTTTTGGGTCAGGAGCTTTTTGCATTTTGCATTTTCTTTGACTGTTGTGTCAATGCTTTCTATGGTATCTTCTGCATCTGAGATTCTCTCTTCTCTCTCTTGTATTCTGTTGTTTATGACTCCTGACTTCTTTCCTATTTTTCTATGTCCAGAGTTGTTTGTCTTTGAAATTTCTTTATTGTTTCTACCTCTGTTTTTAGATCCTGGATTGTTTTGCTCAATTCCTTTACCTATTTGGTTGTGCTTTCCTGAAATTCCTTAGGGGCTTCTACCTGTTTACCTGTGTTCTCCTGTATTTCTTTAGGGGAGTTATTTATGTCCTTCTTGAAGCTCTCTATCAGCATAATGAGCTGTGATTTTAAATCCAAATCTTGCTTTTTTGGTGTGTTGGAGTATCCAGGACTTGCTGTTGTGGGAGAATTGGGTTCAGATTGTGCCATGTTGCCTTGATTTCTGTTAGTAACATTCCTACATTTGCCTTTTGCCATCTTGTTATGACTAAATTCGAGACTCCCTGCAGAGCAGATGTCCCCTGGCAGGATAGGTGCACAGAAGGCTGTGGTACTGCCCAGCTCCTGGGTGCATATGGGGCCCTGGTGGACCATGTCGCAACTGATCTTACACTAGGTTGTTCCCTGCATTCCTGGCTGCACAGGTCCATTCAGTCACAGGAGCAAAGATCATGTGTTTGACTTTAAATAAATAAGACAAGGCTTTAATATCTTGTATACTGTATTTGTATTATTCTCCAATATTGATTTTCTAATAACTTTGAACTTGACATTTTTGTGTATAGATCTTAAGATTTGCCCAAGCACCTATGGAAGAAATTCCAAGTGATGATGGAATTGTGTGTACACAATTGTGACTTGGATTTGATCTTGGAGACTTAAAAAAATCTCAAGTCAGTATAACTGCTATGCTCTTTTATTATCTTAGATACTAATTAGAGCATCAGTAATCAGCTGTTCTTGTCAAGGACTCAGATTAAGTTTCCATAATCCATATGGTGGCTCATGACCATCCAGAGTTCTAGATCCAGGGGATCCAAGCGTCCCATTCTGACTTCCATGTGTGATAACGTGAGATCAAGAAATAGTATGAACTGTAGGCTTTTATCTACATCTCAGAACACCAGGCCCAGGTTCACTTCAGCTTTAGGATTTTATTACACACAAGTGGCACTGAGCATCCTACATCCTCACTTAGCAGGGAGCTGTGAGTAATTCATGCTCAAAGTCATGGAGCATGAGTAAGAAAGATAGCAGTAGTTGCCCTCTGCCATGTGTCAACAGGCCTTTCTGGACCTCTAAGATGATATCTTTCCTTCTTACATAATTTTACAATATACTGATAAATATAGATTCTCTTTTCTGCCTTGAATGGGTTGTCTATCTTTTTCCCTGTAACTGTACAGTTGTGACAAGGTGCTTAATAATATTAAGCTTACTGCTGCCAGAATAAATACAGTTATGAGAAATGATGACCCTGCCATATCTGTAACAATAAAATGGCATCCTAAGGTGGCTAGGTAATTCTGAACAATGCTAATATTGACTTGGATTTCTGCCTCCCATCATCTCTCCTGTGGAAATCCTAAGAAGACTACAGCTTTTCGCTGAAGTACAGCAGAGAAGATGACATTAGCTGTACTAAATTAGAACATGACAAAAGGTCTTATGAAATATTTTTCATAATGTTACATTAAACCAGACACAGTAAAAGTAGATCAAGGAACAATATAGTATTTTCAAAGGAAATGCTGTGAACTAGAATGCTTATAAACTTCAAATGACCCTGGATCAGTAGTGAACAACATCCAAACTGAAGTTGTTCCACTCATGTATGTGATCTCTTCTTGTGTAATATTTGGTGGAAACTAGATGGGGAGATGCTTCAGTGGGTAAAGTGTTTCCCCAACAAGCATGAGACCTGAGATTGGAACCCCACACACATGTGAAAACCTGGGCATGGTGGCTTCTATCTGAACACAAGCCCTGAATGCATGGTGTGTGTGGATGGCTGGGGGCCCTCAGGAAGTTACTGAACAACTCCTCTAGACAATCAGATGTCCCCTTCCCCCGGAAATTACTAGCCAGCTAGTCTAGCCAGCGAAGTAATCTCTGGGTTCTCTAAGGATAGACATTATTTCAAAAATGTGGTGGGGAGTAGAAGAGAAAGATACCCACAACTGAGTTATGACTATCTCTGTGTGTGCACACACAAATTGGATTCAAATCAATGGTTATAGTGTTTTTATTTATTACCTTACATTTCATAAAATTTGAAAAATCAGTCTTTGTTGCTAATGACTGTATTCAAGAAAATAAAAAGTTATCTAGGAGTTGGTGCTATATTCCTGTAATTGCAGTACACATATCAGAAAGCAGAGGTAAGATCACACTGAGTTCAACCAGCCCCTGTCTCAAACATAAAATTTTTAAAAATTTAAAAGAGATAGAATAGGGAAATGTATGAAATATAACAGCCATGTTTTTCTGCAATGTGACTTGTTTTCATGTGTCTGTGTATGTATACTTAAACAGTGGCATGCACATTATATTTCCTATAAAATAAATTGCCTTTCAAATAGGGAAAGCAAAATCTTCCCTTGATGTTTTTTATCACAATTCACAATTGTATTTTGATCCTACACCCCAGCCACACACACACACACACACACACACACACACACACTGGCAAGATCTGCTGTTTATATTCTATTTAAGTCTACTGTGTATTGGTGTGTAAGAACTAAGAACTCATAGAGTGAATACAGCTACTCTTGTTGAGATGGCCATAATCTTGACAATCGATTAGATCTAAGCTAGTCATATTTGTGATTGATCAAAGCATATAGTCTCACAGATGGATCAAAGAACCAAAAAATTTTTGAATATTTGTTTTGAACCTTTCCAGGATGAAAAAAGAAAAAGATTATTCTGTTTGTCTTATTTTTATCTTATCATATTACATTCACCAGGTAAGTGACTAAAAGAAATTTTGAAATACAAGTTTGCTAATATCAGAGATCAAAAAAGGAGAAAGTGTTTAAGTCATAGTATTTTAAGAAATGCTTTACATGTTTAAAAGTTACTTTATTAGTAATATCTAACAAAGAATCTTATTCATATTCATTATTTCAATAAAATTATTTAAAAAATGATAACAAAATGTGAAAGTCAGGAAAACTATGCTGAGACATTATGGGTTCCCTTTTCTTTGTGTGGTACAAGGAATCAAATACAGAGTCTCATGCATACGAACCAAGCAAGCTCTTTAGTTCCTAGCTATACCCTAAGTTCTATACTGGCATTTTTATTGTTCTCAATAAAAATATTTTTCAAGTTAATTTATTGTCACTCTTCTGATTATGTAATTCCAACCTGACTGACAGCTGGTAAATTTTGGCAGCTAAACTATGTGACATCTAACAGCCAGAGCATGGTAAGAGCTCTTGAATGTGCACTGGACTGTGGTTACTGTGTTCTATCAGCTCATCCAGAGAGCTGCGCTGTTGGGATGTTTTAATGGGGTTTATGGATTGACTAATTTTCCTAGAGAGTTGAAAGCATAGCTGAGGTACTCCCTGGCTTACAGGAAGTCCTTAATCAGACACACACCTTTAGGCAAATGGCTTACCATCTGAAACACAAGAGGTCCTTTGGCTATGTAAAGGAAAAAAAAATACACTAAAACCTCCAAGGTGGCATCAGTTTCTAAACACTTTGATCAACTAAGTGAATAGAAAACATGCACAATGAATAGTATGACTTGTTCACCGTAAAGAACAAACCTCCATGTAGTGTATAAAATGCACTAACCTTTAAGTTCCATAGTGCACTATTTCCCTAATGCCTCATCATACAAAAATATAATAGCCTTATTAAGATTGAATGAACCCATACCCTATATTTGTGGGAAGATGTGTTTCTAAATGCATTGTGGTTTAAATGACTGAGTCCACATAACTGAGCATCCCATGCTACTATGAAATAAAGTCATCAGCAATTGCAATACATTGTTTGTAAGCAGTTTAATTCTATCCTAAATTAGACTTATTCCATAGTACCTTGGTTAGTTTGCTTTTTGTTGTTGGGATAAAACTAACCAAAACCAACTTGGCTGAGAAGGAGTTATTCTGCTTATAATTCCATGTCAGAGTACATTCAGGGATATTAGGGCAGGAATTCAAAAGAACTTAAGCAGAGAGCATAGTTTGTCCCCCATCCCTCTGGCTAGGACTTAGAGTCAGCTAATTGTCTTACAATGCCCACGAACACTTACCCAGGGGTAACACAGTCCATAGTGGGATAGGCCCTCTCCATCACTTAACAGCTAAGAAAACACCCCACGTACATACCCACAGGCCAATCTTATGGAGGCAATTACCTAGTGAGGCTTCCTCTTCCCAGGTGTGTCAAGTTGACCATCCAGGCCAGCCATACCCCTTGCCAAACACATAACCATCAAGCGCAAATGTTACTTAAAAATAAGTTGGGTGGAAATTGCTAGAGAAAGCTCAGAGATTAAGAACACTTGTGCTCTTTCAAGATCCAATTCCCATTGGATTCCCAGTACCCACACGCTGGCCCAGAACTCTCCTTAACTCTACTTCCAGGATATCTAATGTCATCTTTTTACCTCCTGAGTCACCTGGTACACAAACATACATGCAGGCAAAACACCTATATACATACAATAAAAATTATATAAATAAAAGAAACTAGTCTAGTTTTTATTAGATTTAGTAGGTAACATTTATAGAATGACTTGTAAAAGACAAGAACATCAGACAGTAACTTTTAAAAAAAAATCAGCATTTTATCAAACTGACAATTTTCCAAATAAATTCTAAGAGTTGATACGGTTACCTCTTGGTCCTCTTAGCCACAGACCCTTCGGGTGTACAGTGGTATTCTAATGGAAAACTGAACATGTGATAAATACATCAGACTGTGTCTCAGCTTTCAAGCAGCTGTTGAATCTTTAGAAGAGAAAGAGATATCAAAAGGTGCTCTACAAAACGGGATCTGAATGACATACACATACCCACGCAAACTGAAAAGGCTTCGTAAGCACAATCTATGGTGATGTATGAATCAATGAAGAGGTGAAAAGACAGAGGCTGTGCAATTCATGTGTTCTCTTAGACTGGGTAAATAACCTGTAGGTACTAAAGTGAGAATAATTTCGGTTTTCTTTCATTTTTTTTTTCTCTTTATAGGCGCCCTGGTGAACCTCCCTTGATTAAAGGTTGGCTTCCTTATTTTGGCATGGCCCTGAAATTCTGGAAGGATCCATTAACTTTCTTGAAAACTCTTCAAAGGCAATATGGTGACATTTTCACTGTCTTTCTTGGGGGTAAGAAGCTCTGCTCTGAGTGCTCTGCATGTGTCAGGATCTCTTGTTTGCTCCTTGATGTCTTCACATTTGTTCATGGGCAAAATGAGGAGCATTCACCTGGCACTGCAGAACAAACGCAAAGAATGGCAAATGTTAGCACAGTGATGACCAAATACAAAACCCGGTTACAGGATCTTCTGAAACGTCCTAAAGAAGCTGCTCTCCTGAGCTCACTTGGATTTGTTTTGGGGTTAATTTAGGTTATTTGAGAATTTTCTTAAAGAGCTAGAATGTGGTGTATATGTGTCTGTGTGTCTCTCTGTGTGTGTTTTCCTTATAGAACAATTTTAGAAGTATAAAGTAATTCAACTGACAGCTCAGAATTCTCATGTCCGTGCTCTTCCTGTCACAGATTCCCAGCTAATAGTGTCTCATCCTTTCCCCCCTCTCTCCTTGTCTCCCTCCTTCCCATCTCTTTTTTTAATCTATCTCTACCTCTGTCTCCTGGATAGTTTTAGAAAGTGAATTGCCTTTGCTGTCCCTAGTAACTTATTTTCTGGAGTTCCTCTAATGATACCCAGCCTTTTGTTCTCTCACTCATGGTCAGGATCAACCTAACTATCCCCTTCCTCTCAGTGCCTGCTGTCTTCCTAAACTATCCAGTTGCTTCCAACTCTCTTGAATGTGGCCCTTCAGGTTCCTCTATTGACTCTGAGTGTCCTTCTTGGACCTTATGAGTGCATGTCTTTCTATATCTGTATGTCTGTCTCTACTGCTTCTCTATTCCATTCCTAGAGAACTAGGAGAGTCTTCTGACAGTCATTACTGTCCTGAGGATCATCAGCAACCTTCTGTACATTGTGGCTACCATGTAAATGTACCATTTGAGTAATAAAAAGGATAGGGCTCCAACTTGATTGACTCATCCACATGGTTAGTTTCAATTCACCCTTGAACAGGCAGCATTAGGTTTATTACAACTTATTCTTTCCCCTGACAGCTGACAAATCTTTTCCCATGATAATTTCATGAACTGTAATTTCAGGAAAAAAAATGGAAATGAAAATAATCATGCATCTTAGAAAAAAATTGTAATACATAATATGATCTTCCCAAGACCACATTCAGGTCATTCCCATCTCCACTCCCATCCTGCCTTGTGCTTACTATTGCGTTAATTCATCTCACTGATGGAACGTTCCTGCCTTTGTACCTTTGACCTTCCTTTTGCCTTTCTTTATGCCAGAATGCAGCTTTCATGTGACCATCCCTTCTTTCTCAGGTCCTTTCCTGGACATACTATCCAACCTTTAGAACCCCTTCATTGTGGCTCAGTTTTCCACAGTACCTCTGCTCAGTGTAATTCATACCTAAGTGGTTTGCTGATAAGTCACCTGCCCATCTCCTTCCTTTTCTTTTTTTTTTTTTTTTTACTTTTATAACACTTTATTGATTTTTTTCTGACATAAATTTAAAATTTTCACATTCCTTTTTTTTTAATTTTATTTTATTTTATTTTTTTAATTTACATTCCAAATCACTTCCCCTTTCCCGTTTCCTCCCTCCCCGAAAGTCCCATAAGCCCCCTTCCCTCCCTCTTTTCTCCGTTCAACCCCCTCTCATTACTCTGTCCTGGCGTTCCCCTACATCCAGTCTTTCCAGGACCAGGGGTCTCTCCTTCCATCTTTTTAGAAATCTATTGATATGCTGATTGTGTCTAGGGTATTCTGAGATTCTGGGTCAATATCCCCTTATCAGTGACTTCATACCATGTGTGATCTTTTGTGATTGGGTTACCTCACTAAGGATGATATTTTCAAGTTCTGACCATTTGCCTAGGAATTTCGTGAATTCATTGTTTTTAATTGCAGAGTAGTATTCCATTGTGTAAATATACCACATCTTCTGAATCCATTCCTCCGTTGAGGGACATCTGGGTTCTTTCCAGCTTCTGGCTATTATAAATAAGGCTGCTATGAATATAGTGGAGCATGTGTCCTTATTGCATGCAGGTAAAGTCTCTGGGTATATGCCCAGGAGTGGTATAGCCGGATCCTCCGGAAGTGTCATGCCCAGTTTTCTGAGGAGCCGCCAGACTGCTTTCCAGAGTGGTTGTACCAGCCTGCAATTCCACCAGCAGTGGAGGAGTGTTCCTCTTTCTCCACATCCTCGCCAACAACTGCTGTCTCCTGTGTTTTTGATCTTAGCCATCCTGACTGGTGTGAGATGGAATCTCAGGGTTGTTTTGATTTGCATTTCCCTAATGACTAAGGATGATGAACATCTCTTTAGGTGCTTCTCAGCCATTAGATATTCTTCAGGTGAGAACTCTTTGTGTAGCTCTGTACCCCATTTTTTAATAGGGTTACTTGCCTCTCTGGAGTTTAACTTCTTGAGTTCTTTGTATATCTTGGATATTAGCCCTCTGTCGGATGTAAGGTTGGTAAAGATCATTTCCCAGTTAGTTGGTTGCCGCTTTGTCTTTTTGACGGTGTCTTTTTGCCTTGCAAAAACTTTGTAATTTAATGAGGTCCCATTTGTCTATTCTTGATCTTAGAGTATAAGCTATTGGAGTTCTGTTCAGGAAATTCTCCCCTGTGCCCATATGTTCAAGGTTCTTCCCTAGTTTCCCTTCTATTAGTTTCAGTGTGTCTGGTTTTATGTGGAGATCTTTGATCCACTTAGAATTGAGCTTAGTGCAAGGAGATAAGGATGGGTCAATTTGCATTCTTCTGCATGTTGACCTCCAGCTGAGCCAGCACCATTTGTTGAAAAGGCTATCTTTTTTCCACTGGATGGTTTTAGCTCCTTTGTCAAAGATCAAGTGACCATAGGAGTGTGGATTCATTTCTGGGTCTTCAATTCTGTTCCATTGATCTACATGTCTGTTACTGTACCAATACCATGCAGTTTTTAACACTATTGCTCTGTAGTACAGCTTGAGGTCCGGGATACTGATTCCCCAGAGGTTCTTTTACTCTTGAGAATAGTTTTAGCTATTCTGGGTTTTCTGTTATTCCAGATGAATTTTTGAATTGCTCTTTCTAACTCTATGAAGAATTGAGTTGGGATTTTGATGGGGATTGCGTCTGCTCCTTCCTTTTCTGTTAGTGACTCTCTTGCAATTTGCTCGAGAGCTCAACAGTGACTGAATCATAATAAATGTTTGATGGGGAAAATCCCTAACACATTACAGTTGATAAATACTATTAGGTAGATAAAGAATAATGCCTAGCATTTTTTTCTACTTGTGCTTAGGACTAAACTAAAGCTGCAAAGCAAAGAATATCTATTTAAAAAAAATAACATGACTGCTGGAACTAGATGTCCCAGGGCTTAGTGGTACCTAAGGAGACTTCCCTTTCTCCATGAAGAAGGGGAGTGGGTAATGGGGGGAGAAATTTTTAAGTGACAGACTGGGAAGAGAGGAAGGAGGGGAACTGCAATTGGGATGTAACATGAACAAAAAATAAATTATGGGAAACATTTAATAAATGGGATCATAAAAACTGAAAAAGAACTTTTAAAATGTAATTTCAAATTTCCAATGAGCAGCACAAAAACTGTAGCTTTTTCTTTTTAAGATTTTATACAAAAGTTGCCTGAAATGATTCCACAGAAACTTGTAGATTCTTTAGAAAAGATTTACTTTTCTAAAGCACAAACACTGTGTGTGTGTGTGTGTGTGTGTGTGTGTGTGTGTGTGTGTGTGTGTGTGTGTGTGTGTGTGTGTGTGTGTGTGTGTTTCTTGGCACTTGGGAGATTTAAGCAAGAGGATCTTGAGTTTGAGGCCAGCCAGTAAAATCTTGTAAATAAACAAACAACAAAAACAAAACCAACCAAACAAATAAACCATCAATAACAACACTTTTATTTTCTAAAATGGGGGGGGGGTACTGGAAAAATAGGTCGGCTAATAAAGTGTTTGCTGCATGATGCAATGTACTTATCATCCCAACATATGGGAAGAAGAGACAGAGAAATGGATCTATGGGGCTCCTTGTCCAATTAACTGATCCCGGTCAGCTAGTTCCCATTCTGGTGAGACCCTTTCTCAAATAACATGATGGGTAGCATCTGAGTAACAACATCTGAGTAACATCAACTCTATTCTTTACAAGAACATAGCATACATGTGTACACATATACACAGGCCCATATATAAATCAACCGAACAAAACCAATCAATCCATGTTCACAGATGAGCGTAATCCTAAATTCTAAGAAACCTAATACTGACTTAAACACTGATTGCCTAAATAATTTAGCCATCATTATGTTTTTAATTAGGCACTAAACAGCCATCAGTGAATAGGTTCTGATGGCCCCCTTTTATGTTTTACACTACTTTGAATACATCCCTATTGAGAATCACTGTGAATGTAGTTTTGATGCTCAGTTTGTGATATGACTTATTTAAAAAAAATGAAGGGTAAAGTTATCCACTCTTGTCCTTGTCATGAGACACTAGTGAGTGTATGGTTTTTGCAGGGCAAGAAAATGATTGTTATTCCCAAAACTCTCAAGGAACACAATTGTCACCTTAATAAAGAAATGAAAAGGTATAGCTTTCCATGAGAAACCACATAAATTCATGACCTGCCACAGAAAATAGTTCTCTAATTGGCTTTGTGTGTTAGTGCAATGGAATCATTTTCCCTAAATAACACCCTAGAGAAGCTCCACTGTACATCATTGTCAACTGTTAGAGAAATCTCCCTAATAAAGGAAGTAAGTATATAATGGTGATCTTTCTCAGCAAATAAGTTTGCTTTGAAAAACTAAGTTTGCAACTAATGCTTATAGGTCACCATTCAACCCAAAATCTGCTGAAGAACTACCTTACTAAAATCTTACAATTTTAGAAAATTTATTGAAAATTTGTCAGTCTCTCTTTCTCTTTATATAGCTTCATATATATGTATATATATGTATATGTTTATATGCATGGATATGTATATTTAACTGATTAAGAAACTGACTTGAATTCCTCAGCCTGTGTTTATTCAGTACCAACATTAAGATGAAAACAGCCAAGCTCACTTTTTATCTAAAAGCCAGAGTTCTTGTATATAAGACTTCAAGCACATTTATCAAATTATTTTGAATTTTGTAGCATTGGCATCCTAAGGAAATTGTATCAGAAAAGTTAGGTTATCTAAGGATGCTGAAGTTAGTAGCCCCAGTCTGTTCTATAAGAAGGAAGAAAAACAAAATAGTAGGCCAGGAAGATATTAAATTTGTTAGTCCTATTTCAATGTTAGTGGGCAGAAAATTATTTTATACTGTATATTTTCAGACATGGGACTCCCAACATTTACATTTTAGACAAATGCAAACTTTGCAATTCTTAAAATCAATATTTTATATCCATTTCTGACAGCATTCTCCTCTCTTGAAAACATTGCAAAGGATATTGTTTGTACATTAGGATCTCTGTGAACTAGGCAGCATGCCTGTTGACACTTGGTATTCATTTACATAAAATCACACTAAGAAAAATTGAATTTCTCTCTGAGAATTCATAACCTTCAAGATAACTTTTCAAAAAAAGTCCCTTTGTTTGGTAATTTAAATTCATTTTATAAATGTATATGTATTTTCCTAACTGTCTGATTACAGAACACAAAGAAACTCTGGTTTTACATCTCACATTAGCAGATGGTGGACAGATGGTTTAAATTAATATTAATTTTGGAAAACTTAGCTTAAATTGTTTATACTGAAGATTAAAAGTTGGAAAGCTAGCTAAAATCTCCAGGGTTATTGGTACTTCCAAACCAACTTGAAAAGTAAAATCCAGAAAACGTAAGTGGTTCTAAAGTGGTCCACATCTCCTTCAGAAAAATTAAAGGCAGAAGGCAGGACCGTAGCATCTTGTTAAAGAAAGTAACACTGGAACAAGAAAGAAAGGTGCAGATCCTAGAGCAATAAGTCACTTTGAACTTCCCTGAATGGTCCTTTAAAAGACCTTAGCAGGCTTGGTGAATGCTCAGTTTGTACGGTGCCAGATACACAAGCACAAGGACCTGATTTTGTATCCTCTGCAAAACTATCAAAGGCAAGTGTGGAAAGTGTGTCTGTAAGTATGTGGACACAGTGGATTTCCTGGAGCACATTGGCCAGTCAGCCAGGCTGAATTGAGAGCCCCGATCTAATGAGAGATCTTGTCTCCAAAAATAAGATGTTGAGTGATTGGAGAAGACTGATGGTGTTTATTTCTGTCTTCCATGTGCACTTGTAGTTGCAAATGTACATGCACACACCACACAAATGTATCTATAATACACACACACACACACACACACACACACAAGCAAGGAAGAAATAGCCTGGAAGCTCACTGGGCAATCAGTCTGCCCTACAAAACAGAAGCAACAGGTGAAATGTGAGGACCAACTTCCAGAGGCACAATGTGGTACATGAACACCCATAGCACATATCTTTCTACACACCATACAGTATACACAACCAACAAACCAATCAGCGTTTACAAGATGTTATATTTGTCTGCTGATTTGAACCAGTTATTTCACATTTATATCTTTTTTAAAAATCTGGTATTTCCTTCTGATAAGGGGAAGGTAAAGAGAGAGAACGAGGAGAGAAAGAGATGGAAAAGAGAAAGAGAAATAAAAAAAATGTGTCTATTTTTAATGACTTATAGACAGAGCAGAAATCTGAATGTATCCAATCTTTGTTTCAAGACACCATGTTGTAGTAGTTGATAGTGCCTGAGATGAATACTTTTTTAAAATTTCTCTTTAGAATTAGATGAATGGAAAAACAAATTGGTAGAAAAAAATCAAAATATTTCCCAAAGACCATGATTGTGATTTACAAGTTAAATCTTGTGTATAGGCTTTGAATTTTAGATCCTAAATTAAAAGAATACTATTAATACTTAACAACACCCAACCATTTGGAAAGAAGAATGCATGAATCATCACCTGTGAAAATAAACAGTTTTGCCTAAAATTATCTCTTTGAAAAGTGAGAAAATTGACTCCCCCAACACTGACTATTTGTCTGGCAGATGTTAACAATTTTAACAAAGTTGTAATGGTAAAGGAAGTGATTCAAAGTGCCCAATTTCAATGGGGTCCTTTTTGTGTCCCTCCCTGAGGCTAAGCAAAGAATGAATGAAAGCAAAACTCTGCTTCATTTGGAGAAGGCAGGGCCAGTATCCAACCAGAAAGAGTGGCTATTCCAGACCTCCCTCACTTCTGCATTGCCTTGCAGTAACAATAATAAATGAATCCAGGAAAAATGGATTGGATGAAACTTGCTTGGAGAAAAATTAATCGCAGCAAACATATTCTCATATATACTTAACACTTAAACTTCCTGTCTCTAGAATTTGGTAGAAAATGATTCTAAATCTTTGTCTTGTACTACATTGATTAATTTTTAAAATGCATTTGGAATTACCAGTAATCGTAAGGGGGAGTTTTCATCTAGGAAAGCTAGAGAGAGGGAAAGAGAGAGAGGAGAGGAGAGGAGAGGAGAGGAGAGGAGAGGAGAGGAGAGGAGAGAGAGAGAGAGAGAGAGAGAGAGAGAGAGAGAGAGAGAGAGAGGAAGGGAATGAGAGCGGGGAGGAAAGGAGTGGAGAGGGAGAAAGACAGAGACAGAGAGAACTGAGTACAGGTAGTATTAGCTGAACATAGACACTGCAAATTATTTGAATGTATGTAGTGTGTATTTTTAGGAAGGAAAAGACTTAACTGTCCCCATTGCATACCACTGATATGCTATTTCTAATCGGATGAAATGCATCTTAAAGCAGTACTACAGTGAGAGAGCAGAGCTGAGTGAGGCTGAGCAGGGAGCAAGGAGTTTGTGTGCAGGCTTTGCCTCCCAGCTGTCTCTGCTTGCTCAGCTAGGAACACGCAGGGTCGACTAGGAACTCTGAAGTTTTTGCCAGGTTTGAGAGACCAACCATACTGAATAGTGAAGTTTAGGAATTCAAGAAATTTAAGCTTCCAGAAAATTTTCATGTTACCTTTTGTTTTCAAAGGGGACTTAGTAGGACTTTGAGGAGATTAGAGCTTGTTAAAATTGCTTAATAAAACTATTAACTTTTTAATAATGTCTTTAATTTTGATTTAAAGATTTGGAGACTTCAGGTATGTATTTTATGTTGCTATCAAATAAACTATATTCATTTTCTTTTTTAGGGAAGTATATAACATTTGTTCTGAACCCTTTCCATTACCAATATGTAACGAAAAACTCCAAACAATTAAGCTTTGAGAAGTTCAGCAGACGATTATCTGCAAAAACCTTCTGTATCAAGAAGCTGCTAACTGATGATGACCTTAACAACGACCTTCACAGATGCTATGTACTTTTACAAGGCAAACCTTTGGATGGTCTTCTGGAAACCATGATCCAAGAAGTAAAAGAAATATTTGAGTCCCAGCTGCTAAAAACCACAGATTGGAATACAGAAAGAATATTTGCATTCTGTAGCTCACTGATATTTGAGATCACATTTGCAACTATATATGGAAAAGTTCTTGCTGGTAACAAGAAACAAATTATCAGTGAGCTAAGAGATGATCTTTTAAAATTTGATGACACTTTCCAATTCTTAGCATCTAACATACCTATTCAGCTTGTAAGAAATGCAGAATCTCTGCAGAAGAAGATTATAAAATGCCTCACATCAGAAAAACTAGATCAGATGCAAGGACAGTCAGAAGTCGTTCAGGAGAGGCAAGCTGTGCTGATAAAATACTATAGGAGTGAAGATTTTGAAATAGGAGGTAAGAAAGTACTGAATGATCACTCGCTAAAATAAAATAATTTACAGGAGACCTTTGAGATAAAAAGATAAAGTGACGTCCTTGAAATTTTTTTATGCTCTTTCTAATTGGCTAATGAGGAAATGTTTTATTCTGAAACAACCTTCTGTGATAATTGATTTTTTCTTTTTTTCTTTTTGCTGAGGTGGTAAAACAAGATATTTAATGATGATAATGAGAAAGAGTATAACTAAGCGGCATGTACTCCTTTATCTCATCCCACCTTCCTGCAGCCCCTCCTCTGATGCAACACGCATTACATTTTAAACTATTCTCATTAAGCAGAAAATTAGACTTCAGAAGCCTATTGGTTCTCATTAGCATGCACTGATCCTTGGCTGGGTCCGTGTCCTAACATCTTTTAATTAGCACACTGCAAATCTAATCAGTGTAATAAACGCTATTAATCTTCCTTTTCACTTATTCTCTCCCAGCACATCATTTTGGCTTTCTCTGGGCCTCTCTAGCAAACACCATTCCTGCTATGTTCTGGACAATGTATTATATTCTTCGGCATCCAGAAGCTATGGAAGCACTGCGTGACGAAATTGATAGCTTCCTGCAGTCAACAGGTCTAAAGAAAGGACCTGGAGTTTCTGTCCACTTCACCAGAGAACAATTGGACAGCTTGGTCTGCCTGGGTAATTTATTTTTATCTGTTATGAAGAGAAGAAGGTAGCTCTCTGCAAACTCAGTTTATCACTCATAGCTGTTTACCAAGAGGTGGAGGACACAGCTGCCTAATTGACATAATAACACCCATTTACATCAATTATAAATTATATAGTTTATAGCTGTAGATACTTTCGTCGCATGTAAACATTAAGGCCTAGCTAATTAACTATGCAAGGTATGCAAAGGGCTAAACCAAAGCTTTGCAATTATTTGGGGGGGGGAGTGTGTATGCCTATTATGTCAATTGATTCTGAGCATCTGTTGGTCTGCGGATGCCTCCCAAACACTGCTGTCCTGTCTTGACGGAGAATGATTTCATAACTGGACAGGAAAGTGTTTCAGAGAGGCAATGTGCACACACAAATACTTAATCTTCCTTAAAATGGTTCCTGCATTTCGTGTACAGGTCATAGTGTTTTATATAATTTGGGGCATACGGTCCTTATCATTGTAGTTAAAATACTTTTCATTGTAGGGTAGTGGTTTAAACACTCAAATAGAAAGGAGCAAAGCAAAGAAAGGGGAAGGAAGGGAGGGACAAATGGAGGGAGCTGTGGAGGAAGGGGAAGCAGGTATTGAAGGGTGTAGGGAGAGCAAAACAGCCTCAAACTGCTTCCTTTAAATGTTAATATTCTTTAAAAGCTCTCACTGTTCAAGGAAATAAAAGGAAACACTACAGCAGATATGTCTGTGGCCTATACTAGTTGGCTGTTTGTGCTCCTCGCACGGTTTTCTTTTTCTTTTTCCTCGTTAGCCTTACACATGACATGAGCTCTGGATCTGCTGCAGGTATACTTCTCCTTTCCTGGGTTTGCCCAGGCTGCTTTTGACTATTGTGTAAAGTTAAAATCTGTACTGATACATATCAGCTTCCTTTGAAGTCATGAGCCATCCTACGTCATTATTGAAGATATACTCTGAGTTTCTTTGAACAAATGCATTTTTATGTTTTCTATTCCTGGACTATTTGGCTTAATAAGATTGATATTTTAGCCTGTGTTGGCCTCGAGTTTTTATACATAAGATACATTCTCCCTACTCAGCAGATTCTGAGATATCAGGTCCTAATAGTGTTGATCACCATTAATTGCTTCTCAGCACTAATAGGACTGTCACAAGTGTTGCAGAGATGGTTCCCATTGGGCAGGCTGAGAACTATCACAGGGGCAATAGCAGCCAGACACTGTGACTTAATACTGTAGTCAATTATGAAAACTGCATCATCTCTCATGTACTTAAAAGAGTTACTAAAGAACTACATATTCAGAAAAAAATACTCCCTACATTATCAAATGCTAATATTCTTTGGGGGGAGGGGCAGAACTCTTAAGGACCTAATACACAAAATTTATGTAAAATATGAGTAGTTGTCTATACTTTCAGTAAGTAGTATTTTTCAGTTGATTTAGTTTCTATGGAACTTTAGGTTTCATTTTCCATATATCCAAGTAATTACCCTTTCATTTTAAGAATGAGGAGATCCAAAAGTAATGCAAATGAACCCCAAAGATTATGTTTGTAGTCTACATAATTATTAATCTTATCAGTTTGCTTGAAATTCATCAACTCTGTTTATTGCTAGTCAGCAACTGTTTGTTATTGAAATAAAAGGTTGTTTTTAAAGTACACTGTTAAGAAAAGAATACTTAGATTTTTGTCTTAGTCAGGGTTTGCATTCCTGCACAAATATCATAACCAAGAAGCAAGTTTGGGAGGAAAGGGTTTATTCAGCTTATACTTCCACATTGCTGTTCATCACTAAAGGAAGTCTGTACTGGAACTCATGCAGGTCAGGAAGCAGGAACTGAAGCAGAAGCCATGGAGGGATGCTGCTTACTGGATTATTCTCCTGGCTTGCTCAGCTTGCCTTCTTATAGCACCCAGGACTACCAGCCCAGGGATAGCACCACCCATGATGGGTCCTCCCAACCTTGATCACACTAATTGAGAAAATGCCTTACAGCTGGATCTCATGAAGGCATTTCCTCAAAGGAAGCTCCTTTATGTAATAACTCCAGGTTATGTCAAATTGACACAAAAAACAAGTCTGTACAGATTTATTGGACCAGAAGAAATGGCAAGTTCTGAACTTGTGATTTAGGTCTATGCAAGTCTTAGGGATTCTTATCTTGGAGCCCTCACAGCTCTCCCATGCTTACTCAATGTATATAAACAACAAATCTTTTATTTTTAATTCTACACTTATACATTACATCCCCTTCCTCCATTCCTTGCAGTCCTACCACCCCTGCAACCTTCCCTCTCCCCCATTTATCTTCAGAAAAGAGCTGGTCTCCCAAGGATATCAACCAAAGGTGACAAAGGAAGATGCAGTAAGATGAAGCACAAATCCTCAAATCAAGACTGCATTAGACAACCCACTAACAAGAAAATAGTCCCACAATTAGGCAAAACAGTCAGAGACACAAAACCACCAACCTAAACAACCAGAGCATGTATGCAGAGGACCTAGTGCACACCCATGCAGTCTCCTCTCTGTAGGCTCCTATGAGCCCTGATGAGTTGATTCTGTGGGCAGTATCCTCCTGGTATCCTCTTCCCCTCTGGAAAATACAATACTTCCTCTGCCTCTTCCACAAGAGTTCCCTGAGCTCCAAGGACAGGGACCCAAGGACAGAGATCTTTATTTTGGTCTCTCTCTGAATAAAGTCAGAAATAACAAAATCTTAAAAACTGCTAAAGCAACACCTTCAATAGCCATCTATGTTTCTGGCAGTTCAGTGATCAGAAGACTCAGTGTCATTTATTGGAAGAATGTAAGGTACAGGTCATTACTTTTAGGAAACAAGTGTATTTTTTTTCTGTCATCATATAAAAGGCTTAGTCAGACTGGAGCAAGCTTTCACACACCATGTAACCTCTGCATTTATAGTTCAAGCAAGAGTTTCCCTTTGTTAGAAGAATATAATGTGCACTGAAAAGGCAAGAGTCATGTGGCTAATATATACCATACCATGACTCCCTATACCACATGAAATGAATATAATGCTTGCATTTTTGCATTCTTTTTTCCATTAATTAATTTATTCATTCACAATATATCCCAATCACTGCCTCCCTCCTCCATGCCCCCCCCCGACACAGTCTGTCCCCCAAACCCTGACCTCTTCTCCTCTGAAAGGATTACCCCTTGTTATTCCCCCCACTAGTACATCAAAGCTCTGCAGGGGTATGCACATCCTCTCACACTGAGGCCAGACAAGGAAGTCCAGTTAGGGAAGCAGGATGCACAGACAGGCAACAGCTTTAGAGACATCCCCCACATCCAGGTGTTGGGGGACCCATGTGAAGATAGAACTGCACATCTGCTACACATTATAATACCTCTAGCCTGGCAAGCTTACAGTGCTTACCCACCAAAATTATTAATAATTTTAAGCCTATTTCTTTTGTTTATAATTTCTAATTAGTTTATTAGTTGCAAAAATATTAGTAGGTAGGCACAAGTTAAAATAATTAACTTGGCTACATATTCTATTTTGTTACAATGGAATTATTTTTAATAAAAGCTAAATACAAGGTAAAATACTTATTGTGTTCCTCAGATGCTTGGTGGGTTCTGTAAACTGTAAAATCCTCTTGTAATAAGCAAATAACTATAATTATTTATTTTTATAGATTATTAATATTTATTTCCATCTTAGTCTTTTTTAATGGAAAAATCACATAATATGTCCTGATTACACTTTGCCTTCTCTCTACTCCTTCCAGTTCCTCCCCACTTTCCCTTTCATGTGGATTCAATCTCTTTGTGTCTCTCATTAGAAAATAAAGTAGTGTCTAAGGGATAATAATAAAATAAAGCAATAGTGTAAGATAAATCAAGACTAACACATTTGTTAAAACAAAACCAAACCAAACAAAAAGAGTTCAAGAGAAGATACAGGAAACAGAGACTCACTTGTCACATACTCAGGAACCCTATAAAAAAATCACTATATTGGAACCCATAATACATATGCAAGGACCTGCTACAGACACATGCAAGTCCTGACATGCTGTTTCAGTCTCTGTGACTTTAGATCCTGTTGATTTAGAGGTTCTAGGTGTTGATCCTGTTGAGTTACAGGTCCTAAGTTTCTTGGTATCTCCTATCCCCTTTGCCTCTTATATTCTTCCAGTCTTCTCTTCTCCAGAGTTCTCTGACCTCTAAGTGAAGGGATTAATAAAGTCATGCCATTTAGGACTGAGTATTCTAAGGCCTCTATTTATCTGAATAATGCCAGACAGTGGAAAAACAGCTTCTCTAATGATGGCCGAACAAGCTATTGATCTATGATAATAGCAGAATGTCATTAAGAGTCATTTTATTGGTACATATGTTGTTATTGTTGTTGCTTGCTTTATTCTTCTCTCATACAATACATCCCATCCCTAGCTTCTCCTCCTTCCCCTCTTCCCAGTCCACCCCAATTTCCCCTCTCTCTGAGATTCATTCCTTCTTCTTTTCCCTTCAGAAAAGAGCAGGCTTCCAGGGATAGCAACAAAGCATGGCATAACAAGGCTGAATAATACTAGACACAAACCCTCACATCAAGGCTGAGTGAGGAAATCCAGTAAGAGGAAAAGGGTCCCAGGAGCTGACAAAAGAATCAAGAGACACTCCAATCCCACTGGTCTGAGTCCCACAGAAACACCAAAACACCAAGCTATCTCTCTCTCTCTCTCTCTCTCTCTCTCTCTCTCTCTCTCTCTATATATATATATATATATATATATATATATATATATATATATATGTATATATATGTATAATATATATAAGTATAATATATAAGTATATATATATATATATAAATATATATATGTATTATACTTAGAGAGCTTAGCACAAACCCTTACAAGCTCTGTGGCTGTCAGTTTAGTTTTTGTGAGCCCCAAGAGGCCTGCTTAGTTGAATCTGTGGGCTGTGTTCTCCTGCAGTCCTCTTTACCTCTAGCTCCTACAATCCTTCTTCCTCATCTTCTGTGGGCTTCCCTGAGCTTTGCCTAATATTTGGCTGTGGGTTTCTGTATGTGTTCCATTCTGGTGCTGGGGGAAGCCTCTCTGATGACAATTGAGTTAGGTATCAACCTATAAGTGTAGCAAAATATCATTGGGAGTCATTTCATTGACTTTTTTTTTGTCAGTTGTGTTTGGTACTACCTTAGGTCACTGAGCCATCCAGCTTCCAAATCTTGGCCAATCATGCAGGGTTGGGCATGGGCTCCTTCTCTTGGCTTAAACCTCAAAGTAGGCCAGTCATTGGCTAGTCACTCCCGCAAGCTCTAAGTCACCATTGGCCCAGTACATCTTTCAGGCAGGACAAGTCAATGGTTTTTGTGGCTGGATTGGTATCCCAGTCCCTCCCCTGAAAGCCTTGCCTGATTATAGAAGATGACTGGTTCAAGCTCCATATCAAGCATTACTAGGAGTCCTCACTAGGGTCATCCTCATGGCTTCCAGCAAGTTTCCACTGCATTAGGCTTGCACATCACTGCCTAAATGTCCACCTATTCTAGTGATCTTTCCTCATACTGTCTCCTTCATCTCTCATCCCTTGCATGATCCCTCCTGCTTCTATCCCCATCTGCCCCAGTCCACCCACAAAATCTATTTACTTTGCCCTTGCAGGCAAGATTTATGTTGTACCCCCCATTTTTTACCATTATGAATAAAACCATTGTGAACATAGTTGAGCAAGTGTCCTTGGCGTAGAATGGGACATTTATTAGATATGCCCAAGAGTAGTGGAGCTGGATCTTGAGGTAGATCAATTCTCAAATTTTTTGAGTTAACACAATATGTATTTCCATAGTTGCTGTGCAAGTTTGCACTCCCACCAGCAATAATGGACTGTTGCCCTTGCTCCAAATTCTGACAAGCATGAGCTGTCACTTGTGTTGCTAGTCTTATCTATTCTGACATCTGTAAGATAAAATTTCAGAGTAATTTTGATTTTCATTTCCCTTATGGGTAAAGATACACTTCTTTTAAGTGTTCCTCAGCCACTTGAGATTGTTCTTACAAGAATTCTCTGAATGGTCTGTACCCCATTTCTTAATTGGATTATTTGATTTGTTAGTGTCTAGTTACTTGAGTTCTTTATATATTGTGGATATTAACTCTCTATCAGATATGTGGTTGATAAAACTATTTTCCCATTATGTAGGCTACTGTCTTGTCCTATTATTGGTTGGTATCCTATGCATTACAGAAGTTTTTCCACTTCAGGAAGTCCCATTTATTAGCCGTTGGTTATAGTGCTTGCACTATTGGTGTTCTGCTTAAAAAAGGGGGGGGGGGCTCTTGTACTGATATGTTAAAGGATACTCCCTACTTTGTCTTCTGTCAGGTTCAGTTTATCTGTTTCTATGTTGAGGCCTTTGATCCAATTGTACTTGAGTTTTGTGAAGTCTGATAAATAAAGATGTATTTACATTCTTCTACATCCAAACTTCGAGTTAAACTAGCATTATTTGTTGAACATGCTTTCTTTCTTTTTTTTTTCCCATTGGTACTTTCTTACTTGTTTATCAAAATTCTGGTGTCCACAGATACGTAGATTTATGTCAGGATCTTTGATTCGATTTCATTGATCAACATTGATAAACATATCTGAAGTTATGCCAATGCCATACATACTGTAGTACTGTATGTAGTACAGCTTGTAATCAGTAATTATGATACCGCCCAATGTTCTCTGATTGTTCATGATTGTTTTAGCTATCCTGGATAGCTTTTGTTTTTCTGGATCAAGTTGAGTATTGTCATTTGAAGGTCTATAAAAACTGGGTTGGACTTTTGGTAAGGAATGCATTGAATCTGTAGATTGTTTTTGTTAACATAGCCATTTTTATTGTGTTATTTCTACTGATCCAGGGCATGGGAGAACTTTCTAACTTCTGATGTCATAGTCAAGTTTTTCTCTTGCTGGCTTAGGATTGCTCCAGCAAATATAAAATAAATATATTTTATATTTTTGTGGCTATTGTGAAGGGTGATGTTTCCCTGATTTCCTGCTCAGTTTGTTTGTTCATTTGTATATAAGAGGACTACTGATTTTCTTGAGTTAATCTTGTATTCAGTCACATCACTGGAGGTTTTTATTGTTAATAGTAGTTCCCTGATAGAATTTTTGGGCTCACTTATGTACACTATCATATCATCTGAAAATAAAATTACTTTGCCTTTTTCCTTTCCAGTTTGTATCTTCTTGAATTCCTTCAATTATCTTATTGCTCTAGATAAGAACTTCAGGTACTGTATTGAATAGATAGGAAGAGAGTGGACAGCCATGACTTGTTCCTAATTTTAGTGTAATTACTTTGAGTTTCTCTCTACTTAATTTGATGTTGGATATTGGCTTGCTGTAAATTTTCCTTTTAATGTTTAGATATATCCCTTATCTCTCCAAAACTTTTATCATGAAGGGATGTTGGATTTTGTCAGAGGTTTTTTTCGTCATCCAATAAGATGATCGTGTGGGATGTTTCTTTCAATTTGTTTCTATGGTGGATTACATTGACTGATTTTCACATGTTGAACCATCCTTGTATCTCTAGGATGAAGTGTATATGATCATGCTGGATGATCTTTTTGTTGTGTTATTGGATTTGCTTTGCAAGTGTTCTATTGAGAATTTTTGCATCTATGTTCATAAGGGAAATTGGTCTGTAATTCTCTTTCTTATGAGGATCTTTGTGTGGCTTTGATATCAGGGTAACTAGGCTATCTTAAAATGAATTAGACAGTAGTTCTTCTGTTTCTATTTTGTGGGATAATTGTAGCGATATTGGCATCAACTTTTTTTTTTGAATGTCTGGTAGAATTCTGAACTAAAATCATTTGAGGCTGGGCTTCTTATGGTTGGGAGACTTTTAATAACTGGTATTTCAGTGGGGGTTATAGGTATGTTTTACTTACTTATCTGATATTTGTTTAACTTTAGTAAGTAGTATGGCTTGAGAAAAGTTTTCATTTCTTTTATATTTTCCAGCTCGGTGGAGCACAGGTTTTTAAATTGTGTTCTCATGATTCTCTAAATTTTCTCACTGTCTGTTGTTATTTCCCTTTTCACTTCTAATTTTGTCAATTTGGATATTCTCTCTTTACCTTTTAGTTAATTTGGATAACAGTTTGTCCACCTTATTGATTTTCTCAAAGAGCCAACTCCTTGTTTACCAGATTTCCTAGATGTTTTGGAGATTTTTTAGATTTTACATATTCTTTTTCTGACATATCCATTTATTCTATTATGTCTTCAATGCCTGAGATTCTCACTTTCATCTCTTGTATTCCATTGGTATTCCTCTGAGCTTCCACTTCCAGTTAGTAAACTTTTCATTTTTCAATTTCCTTCAGTTTGAGTTTTCATTATTGATTCTATTTCCACTTTCAGGTCTTCGACTGTTTTATTCATTTCTTTTCACTGTTTGTGTTCTCATAGATTTCTTTAAGAGATTTATTCATTTCCTCTTTAAGAACCTCTGTCATATTCATAAAGGCTATTTGAAGGTATTTTTCTTGTCCTTCAACTATTTTGCAATACTCAGGGTCTGCTGTGGTATGGCTGCTGCTCTAAAGGAGAAATATTGTCTGACTATTATTGTGTCTTTACACTGCCATATAGGCATCTGGATTTTGGGGACATTGTAATTCTAGATGCTGAGACCTGGTACTGTCTTTGTTGGGTGGTTATTTTGTTCCTTGGTTTCTGTTGCTCTCTCTGGTTCTTAGGAGTATGATGATGGTGTATTGCCTGGTGGAAAATTTGGGAGTCCTGATAGGTGTGGCTACAGTAGGTTCCAGGTAAAATGTGTGTTTAGGCATTGGGTGCTAACACTTAGGAATGTGTCTATATCAAACAACGTGGAGTGTTCCATCAGGATATGCTTAGCCCCTGAGAATGGGGCCAGAGAGTGAAGAGAAGCCCTGGCAGGAGGTCTGCTACAGAGCTGGCAAAGAGACTGGCACACTGGACTTGGAAGAATGTAGGATATGTAAAGATTTGCCATTGGCCTGTCTTCTTTATTGGCTGAAGTGGCCTGTGACTTTCCAGGCAATTTCTGCGGGAGGCGCTGGCTGGGATAAAGCAGAAAGTAGTGGAAAGGAAATTTGAAGGGGTAGAACTGTGTGATCACTGGAGATAAGGGCAGAGAAGGCAAGCTGTGTGCAGCAGGTATTCTGTTACAAAGGGGTTGAATGGGGAACAGAATGAGGGAAGGGGGCTTATGGGACTTTCGGGGAGGGAGGAAACGGGAAAGTGGAAATCATTTGGAATGTAAATAAAAAAATATAGAAAAAAAAAAGACTGGAGAAGATTTTTTGGGGTTGCCAAGGTAGAGTGGTAGTCAGACATTAGCCTGCCTGCCTCCCTGCTCAGAATCTGAACCTATTTCTTATGAGTAGTGAGGAGCTAGAAACCCAAAACAGAAGAGTTAGTTTCAAAATTAAATGTCCAATAATAAACAATAATAATCATGCCCATGCTAAACATATTCTTTGTTTAAATATTTCAAAGTAGCTTTTAGTTACTTCATGTGGTCTTTACCGAGGCGCTCTGAGGGACTGTGGCTGCTGTTACATCTTATCAGTCTTTTTACAAATGAGAATACTCTCGTTAGAGAGACAGAATTCTCTCTTGGATTTTGATTGCCACAACTGTATCCCAGTTTGTTTTTATTGTCCCCACTAAGAGAATTTTTTTTTTATATTTAGATTATTCCAAGACATCTACCACAATGTCTATGTTGACAGGCTTGGGGAAGGTATAACAAGTCTTGAGACTATGACTGAGATTTTTAACCTCAGGATAAGATCCTAGGATAATAGTGTGTTTTGTTTTGTTGTAATGGTGCAAGGGATTGAACCAATACTAAGTATGTACTCTACTTCTAAGCTATATTCCTACCTTAAATCTATTAACAATTATTTCACCAAATGCCAGACACTGTGTTAGTGATTTCTGTAGCTTAGTTAGTATTTTCATTTGATCACTGTATAGAAAAGCTCAGCAAACATTAATACAAACTATGCAGTGAAACAGTAGCAAACTCAGAAGCAGGCTGTTGGCTTTAATGCTTGATGGTAATCACTGTCACCTCAGGCAAAATTGTTCAAGAAACAACCACTATTTTTTATACAATATGTATCACTGGTTCTCAAATACAGGATTCAGTATTATAAAATAATTGTGTAGAGGAAAAATTAGGCATTTAGACAAATGGGGGTGGTGGTGAAGCTTACCAAAATGTTCTCACTGAAGGTATGAATTTCACCTTGTTAGTAATTTTTTTCTTCTCTTTTGGCCATATTGGGGATTGAACCCAGGGTCTCTGCATATGCTAGTCAAATGCTTTCTGACTGTACTGTCACTAGTCTCCTGTGAGAAAATCTTAACTGAAGAAAGAGGTACTTTAGAAGCAGACAGTCAACAATAAGGTTTCATGTCTAATATAGGGAAATGTCATTGAAAACTACTGACATCACTATTATCAATTTTGCATTTTAATACAAAGCTAAGGGGTTCAGGAAGGAAATACCAGCTGATTGGAAGGTAACTTTGATGAAAATTAAATTCATCATGTGAGAGTTAAAAGTAAACTAGGACAGAAAGGAATGAGGCTTTGTGGCAGAACCCAGATTCAAACCACAGCTCTCAACTTGGTTGTTCACTGAAATCATCTGGAGAGCTTTAAAAATTACTCGGCCCTGGGTTGGTCCCCAGAGAGTCTGATTTTATTATTCTGTAGTGAGGGTTGATGGATTTTAAAGCCCCCCAGGTGATACTATTATGTGGCCAAGGTTCAGCACCCCTCATTTCAAGGTTTTGGTTAATGTTGTGGTTCTGATTTCATTGATCTGGGATGGAGATGTTATGCTTATTTTTTTTTAACTAATCCCCTATGATTCTAACAAGCAGCCAGAGTAGCTGGTAATCTCTGAGATATCAGAATGCTTCAAAAGAAGAAGTGGCTAAATTATTTAGAAAATTCATTCCTTATCTGCTTGCACATGTGACACACTAATAGACGCATGGTGTCTGGGACACAGAAAATAAAAGCGCCTCTCTCTTTTCCAACTCAAGCAGCACGTGAAGTTCTAGCATATTGTAAGAAGCCTATTGACTATCTGAATTTACCAAACATGTCAAAAGACTAAAGTCATATCATCTCTGACAGAGGAATACAAAATGGCTAATATAGGCTGGGGTATATCTCAGTGGTAGAGTTCTTGCTTAACCAGCACTAAAGCACCACCCCTATGCCTAAAGAAATGATAAAATAACTATATGTATTTTAGGGGTTATAAGTGGATTGGAAGAAGGATTTGATTTTTTTAATAAAAGTTGAAAATTAAAGGAAAGAAAACTTCAATGTAAAAAATAATTTCTTTTGTGAGTGATAACTCAGAAACTGTTCATATCAGTTAAAGGAGTGATATGGGATGTAATTCCAGAGCTAGAGTGGAAAGACAGGAGAATCATGAGTTCAAGGTCTGCTTGGGCTAGAAAGACAGATCCCATAACAGAGAAAGAAGGAAGGAAGGAAGGAAGGGAGGAAGGAAGGAAGGAAGGAAGGAAGGAAGGAAGGAAGGAAGGAGGAAGGGAGGGAAGGAGGGAGAGAAGGAGGGAAGGAGGGAGGGAGAGAGAGAAGAGAAGAGAAGAGAAGAGAAGAGAAGAGAAGAGAAGAGAAGAGAAGAGAAGAGAAGAGAAGAAGGAGAAAATGACAAATATTAGCTCAGTGCTAGAGAAGTTACACAGCATGTGTAAAGCCTTGGGCTCAAGCCCCAGAACCATAAAAATGCAAGATAAAACAAAACAAAAGACAAACAAATAAAATGCACTATTAATCCATGTCTGCCTTAGTTTGAACTGTAGATATAGCTCAGGGGTTGAGCATTTGCCTAGCATGCACAGGTTCTGAGTCCTATCCTTTATATCTCAAAAGAAAAAAATACACTGAAAGGGAATATGAAAAATTAAGATGGTAAACAAATAGTTATGAGGTTTCCTCAACAAATATCCGATAATGCATGCGCTGTTTAAGCTATTAGAGCTGTTCCATGAAGCCAAAATAATAAATAATAAAATAAAATTTTATAGTCTTTGTCAATTTAATAGGTAAGGTATGCAATGTCTAAATTGGTAGCTTGGAAGCTAGTAAGTGGGCTCAACTGATGGCCACCAAGCCTGACAACATGACTTCCATGAGGTTGACCTCTGAACATACACACATTTAGTCATCTGTGCACATGCACACGCACAAGCACACACTAAACAATTAATTAATAAAGAAGCATCGTAAAGTACTATCTTAGAAGCCACTTGCTTCTATGTGTTTTCAACTTTTTATTCCTCAGGTTGCTGCATGAGTACAGGCCAAATCCACACGTTGCATTTCTCTTTCCTCCAGCCACACTGTCCCAGTGTTTTGAGCAGAGTAAGACCTTAATAAAATTTTATTGAGCATATGAATGTTTAACTTACATGTATATAAATATATAGCGGGAGCCATAAATAGCAAGAACCAAAGCCTGTTCCTTCAATGCAGTGTGAAGGTAGGCATTTGTACTGACTCGGGTTTATTTTTAACTTTATTCAAATATACAATTGTTGATCCAAAATTTATAATTTTCCTTTGAATTACATATTAATTATCACAATTTCTTTTCTACTTCCTCATCTGTCTAAGAGACTATATAAAGACACCCAGAAATGTGTGTGTGTGTGTGTGTGTGTGTGTGTGTGTGTGTGTGTGTGTGTGCATCTTAGGCTACATTTCATCAGACCTCGTAGAGAACAGCTCTGTCATGCCCGTTCCCTTCCCCGTTCCTAGTCGTTTTCTTTTTAAGACCACTTGTGTGTCAGCCCCAGTGACCATAGCAGAGCTGGCTGCTCCTTTCACTGCTGCCATCACCACTGTCCCCTGATCACCATGGCTAATCAGGTGGCACGCCAGCCTGCGCCAATCATTAAAGTGACCCAAATTAACAGCCCAGCCATGTCACAGTGTATTCATTCCAGATATACAGACATGGCTACAGTATGAGGCGGAAATGTGCATGCGCTTAACTGTGTTTGCAGTGCAGCAGGATTTATTGATTATAATGATCTGCTTTGGCACTCAAAATCTACAAACAGGAATCATCTGTGAATTATTCCAAAGACAAAGCTATGTGCCTTTCCCTACAAGCATTTTCCTTGATTTGTCATTTCCCTCCATTTGGATTGTAAAACCTCACAGCTTAAAACATGCCCATCTCTTTATCTGGAAGGAACTTTTAATCATAGTAATTTTCTATCTTAAAAAAAGAAACTCAGTTTTTCCTCCTGGCCAGGTAAAGAAGGTAGTGCATGCTCGTAATTGTGAGTTCATCATGAAAATTTTGTGACCCAATTGTCTTGTGGATGGTAGTCAGAGGAACTCCATTCTTGACAGTATACAAGCAGCCTTATCTGAACCAAAGCTATGACTGTTGGCACTTTGAGATGCCTGGTGTAGATTTATCCCCCAAATATTTGCATTCTCTATAGCCATTTTTCTACACTATAGTCTAATAATTAGAGGGTCCCATTACCTGCTAAATGCTTGCATAAATTAGCAATCCATTATGCACAATAAGTTTTATAAAACATTTACAGATAGAGATCCTGTTTAATTAAAATTAGCTTCCATATGTAAGTCAAGTGTGCACTAATGATCCATAGTGACCTTTTATTACCTATCGTCCCTTGTTTTGGATGAATGATTGACAGCTTGCTGGTTGGCTACCATGTTGAATTTTAGCTGACAAGACTTTTCATTTTAACTCAATTTGCCCGCCTATCACAAGCTGGTGGCAGGCCAGACCCCAGTCACCCAGCTTTGTCTCAGCAGCTTGCTCAGTTCTCATTAGTACGCATTTATTCAGTGGGAATTGGAAGACAAATGCTTGAAGGCATGTGAACTAAGTATAGCAAATTAGGTTTAAAGACTGAATATTTATAAGTATATGGAAAGTTGTTGTTTTTTTTTTTTTTAATTCTAGAGCGAATTGAGAACCAAGTGCTAGCTTTAGTATAAAGGAAATGAAGATAGAAAGGAGACAATTCTAAGAATAAAAATACTATGAGCCTTTCCCTTCCATTTAAAATCCCTCTGACAACACCTTATCCAATAAAAACCTGGCATCTCTTTCATGGAATGCTTGCACAATGAAATTTAGCACCTCGAGTGTGAGAAGGGAGGGAAGAAATGAGGGTCATGTTCATTTGTTGCTTGGTTATCCCTTGGTATGTTTTAAACTGCCTTGTTTGTTCGGCACTAGCATAGAAACAGATGTTGTTCTACCGTGCAGGATAATTTACTGTACCTCCTGGTGTAGCATGGAAGTCCTCCCAGGGCCCAGCTGGTCTGTCAGTGGCACTGGCTGGTATCTACTCAACTATGACAACTACAAGGAGAAACTGCAGCTTTTTCATTGTGCCCTTGTCATCCTTCTCAACATATAGCTCTGCCCACATTCATTCTGGGGCTGCTGAAAGTGCTGCTGGCTTTTGTGTCTTTCTGCTGTACTGCAGACCCCATAAGCTCGCCTCTCCATTGGTGATAATAACACAACTCATTACTTTTGTCGCCTAACGATTATCGGCATGATCGCTCAGAGCAAGAGCCAACCTCGTCTTGCACACATAAATGGTACTGGAAGGTAAAACAGATTTGTCACTTACGATCTGACTGCTGAACCACACTTTCAGCTCCATTATTGTGATTAACTTCTGCATAAGATATGCTTGCCCAATTGTCATTTGTGATACTGCAGTAGGCACAAGTTGCCATGCTTCCCGAGAGTACACCAGCCAATCGGATATGACCGTGTTATTTGGACTGTTAAATGCCTATCCTGTCACAGCAGCCACCCTGAGCATTATTTTGCTTTGGTGTTTCGTCGTCCCACACCCTTACTGGACTTGTTGTGTGAACAGAACTATTACATATGTCATCTACTATTTCATACCACATGTTAAAATGATGTTATGCTATTGTTGGTCCAACAGGACCAGCAGCAGGACATGAGAAGCCTACTCTTGATTTTTACCATAGCAATGTTTGTTGTTGGTGTCTGGCCAGCTGAAATCTGTCATGTCAGGTGCCTTGTGGCTATCTGCAGTAAAGTCCATGTTCCAAAACCAAAGTTCTTTTCTGGCCTCATCACTAACAAACCGATTTGACTCTGCCTGATTATAATAACGAAGGCAGTCCAAGAGAATATGCACAGCTTCACTATACGTCACATTGAATCACCGCACGGCCCACACAGAGCTGACCGAAGCCTCATTTTTTTAGACAAATGCGTGCTCAAGGAAAATCCTCTTGGGAGAAGGCACCCAAAGCTACTTTGTGTCCCTATGCAAGCTGTTCCTAGGTTTAAATCTTACTAAAATAATATTTACTTTTGCGTTTTGCTGTATACAAGCCTGCTCTAATGGGTCTGCCTTTAATAATCTAATAACTAGGGACGGGCTATGCCAAAACTGCGCTCAGCACCAAGAAACTAGGCTCTGAACATGTGTATGTGTGTAAGGTTTCTAAATTGTAAGTCATAAACACAATCATTTATTACCATGTGAAAAGGGGGAAGCTCCATTTGGCGCTCTTTCACATTGCTGATTAGAAAGAATCAGGCTTTCTATTCCAGGACCCATTCACGCTGGTGGAAACATAGTCAGTTTTGATTATGAAGGGAGAGATGCAGCTCTAGACAGGAGCTACACACTGATATGCATGCTATCAGAATGATTTATGCAAATTATGCATATTATTCCCAAAGGAATTCCTCCTCAAACTGCCAGGATAAATCGCCGGAAATTAGCCATAAAATCTGTCGTGCTAGGAGCAAAAGGTGAAGGCCACTGGGAAAGCAAGGACATTCGGCTTCTCGAATCTTCCAGGACATGATGGTGAATGTTATTCTTCCTGGATGCTGAAAACAATGTGGTTTTCTTTTAAATCATATAAAAATTTGTTCCTTTGAAAATTTTCCAACAGATGCTGACTCATTTTATTAACAACTAGCATAAGAGAAATTAAGAGTTAAGCTGTCTCCAAATGTATCTACTATAATTAACTTACAGTTAACTGTCTAAGGGCTTTTAAGTAGCTAAACTTGGCTTTAAAGGCAACATTGGTCTACAGACTAGTGGAGTAACCCTCTGGTAATGTGCTGTGAGATGGGTATAGTTTCTCTTTATTATTGTGTTTGTGTCCCTAACAGATCAGTCCTTTCCTGGAGACCATTCCTTCTTTTTCAGAGTGTGACTACACTCTGCCTATAAATCTCAAAGATGCTGTGGCAGAGTCACCAGGTTCTTTCCCCTCAGCACAGCCTCATTGACTCTCAGTTTTCAATAGATATGAAGAAATCAATTCCCTTCCAGGCAAGGTTGTTGGACATGAATTCTAACAGGCAACTGAGGAAGCTTCGCAGAGCACTCTCTCACCTTACAGGAGCTCTGGCTTGTTTCTTTCAGAAAGCTGTATTCTTGAGGTTCTGAGGCTGTGTTCACACTCCACCATCATCCGAGAAGTGCAAGAGGATATGGATTTCAGCCCAGAAAGTGAGAGCTTCTCTCTGCGGAAAGGAGACTTTATAACTATCTTCCCTCCAACGATACACAATGACCCAGAAGTCTTTGATGCTCCAAAGGTAAATAAGCATCCTGCCAGTCATTGCTGATGAGTAAGAAAACTCACTTCTATTCATACTTCACTCATTTCCACTGGAGATTTGAGGCACCTTGGTGATGGCTTATGTTTTTCCCTCTAATAGGCAGGCTTTTGCCTCTACAGATTTTTTTTCCCTAAGAATCTGACTTTGACAAGTTATATGATCTGTGAACAGAAATCCAGATAACTCTAAATGTTGCTTAATTCAAATGAAATGGACATTTTTACTTGGTCACCATTAACTTTAGCTACTGAGTTAGATTCTTTTTAAGGAGGAATTTCTGAAACCCATAGGGGGTTAGCTTTTGATATGTGGTATAAAAGTTAAATAATGGTAACTAGTTTGCTAAGTACTTCCAAAGTGAAGCTGACTTCAGAAGTCAAATACTGTCATCACTATAGTTAGCCCAAAATAGTAGTTAAGCCCTTTCAGCTAAAGGTATGTGCCCTGCTTGATCAATTAGCATGGCACTATGAACTTCAAATTGTAAAGCTGCTGCTCTCCGGTGAAGCTCTGAGGGTAATTGTGTCATCTCCTTGTATTTTTTTCCTGAAGCTAGAGTTAATGAATATCAAAGACTGGAAATTAATCCACCCCGGTTCATCCCTTAATACCACTTCAGAGAGTCACCCCCTGCATGCAAATTGAGTGCACTTACATTCTGCGCCTGCTTTGCGTGAAGGGAGGCTCTGATTTCTAATATTTATTGATCACCTTTTGGAAAAGGAAACTTCTGTACTCTTTTTAAATGTTTTATAGATAAACCACTTTTAAATATAACTTTTTAGACACAATGTTCTGTGTCTAAAGACCCATATTATAATATTAAGAAATTAATAAGAGGACAGACTTTAACCACTAAAGTCAATGTTTCACCATGAGAGGAAAGTGTTGCATGGTTTCTTAGGAGAAGGATTATGCAGATAATGACAACCAAGAGGGTGTGGAGCTTTGACAAATGAGTGTGCATTCTCCAGAGGACAAGCTTCATTTCAGAATTTGTGAATAACAAAAATTACAGTTATTAGTATAGAAGCAATAAATAAAACAACTGAAATTAAATCTGAAAAATATTTGCTAAAACAGCACCACTTCTCCCTACAGTTTTTCCCTTCTGCTTATGGTTTTCTTTGTAATTATTCAATTAGTAGCAGAGTTTATTATTTGTGTCATAAAAGTTATTGTTGTCATCAAATAAAAAATGTTTACCATATTGCCACCTTCTCTTAGGCAGCATTCTTTGTGCTTTCCCCACCGCCCACCCTTTCGACCCCATGGTTCTTTTGTTTTTGAATCTGATTGATAACCTTAGGAATTTAACAGCTAAAATTGTGCATTATTAGTGTTAGGGCCAGGCATAGTGGAGCAAAGACCAGCAGAAGAAAAGTGTATCTCCTATCCAAACTGGGCATCAAGTGCTTCAGTGTTGTACCATTTCTGCTGTTTGTAAACTCTAAATATTCAACCCTTTGCCATTCTATGTATGCTCACATTCACACTCAGAACCCATCTTTGCTTCAAGCACATGAATATTACTTTAAAAATAGACATTAGTCTTATTTGCTCATTAGTACAGTAAGCATATGTGGAACCCTGCTATGGGAGAATCATTGTATTTCAGGCTGTGAAAACTCAAAGGTAAGCTGAGAAAAGTGAATTCCCCTCTCACTCTGCCATCTTTTGTGAGATGGTTCGAGTTTCTATCACTTTGCATGATGAGGTACAGGGAAAGACTGAACACAAGCCATTTCTTTGTTTGCAAGCAAAGGACTTTTCCTTGAGGTCCTTTGTGACACTGGCCAAATTGTTTCAAATTCCTGGACCCAATGCAATTCAATGAATGTGAGCACCTCCAGGAAATTCTAGCAGAGTAATACCTAGTGAGCAGTAGGCCCGTTCAGTGTCCTTCACACCCAGTCCTTCTTCTGACACCCTAAGGTTTCTCAGAGGATTTAAATGATTGTGATCAATACGGAGACTAAGTGGAGTTTGCTGATCTTTTCTATCCAAAATAACTCAAGTGAGACTATAATATGCTTCCCTTTAGGGGATGAAACTAAACTAAGTTCCTAATGGAGACCACAGGCCTTCCTAACATGGACCTGTCCAGGTTTCCCATGCATATGCAGTGGAACAAACTGAAAATAATTTTTATTCAAATTTACTTTCAAATATTATTTGAAATTATGTTTCCATGATGATGGTTACAGAGGAAATGCTACTGATAGTTTCCCTTTTAGCTTTTGTAAATAAAGCACAAAATGTAAATTTCTGAGCTATTACTTCTGAGCAAACTAAAGGAGGACAGAAATTTGAGGGAGCTGCCCTGGTTTCTCACAGGACAGCCCTTGAGGTCACTAAGAAGAACTGGGCTGCCATGGGAGTTTGGGCCTTATTTTACATTATTTGAATACAATAAAGCCATAAATTATGTTAAGTTTCCTCTTTTGCTTTTTCTGGAGCAAACACAAGAACTATAGTGAACCTTTTTTCTGGGGTTGTGTTTCATGTTAAGTTTTACTTAAGCTATTTGGCCTTAGCAGAAAGCTCTAGGGAAGAACACTAATCTGCTTAGATTGGTCATCAAGAAGAAGAGTGCTTTTTTAAATTCACATATCAATAGATTTCCAAGAAGATGGAAGGAGAGACCCCTGGTCCTGGAAAGACTGGATGTAGGGGAATACCAGGACAGAGAAGCGAGAGGGGGTTGAATGGGGAACAGAGGGAGGGAAGGGGGCTTATGGGACTTTCGGGGAGGGAGGAAATGGGAAAGGGGAAATCATTTGGAATGTAAATAAAAAAATATAGAAAATAATAATAAAAATAAATAAATAAATAAATAAATAAATAAGAAGAAGAGTGCTAAGAAATGCTAAGGGTGCTAACAAGAAGGGTTAGTGTTGAGTTCAGGAATGGAATGCAGGGATGGGCTGCAGAGATGAAAGATGTTCACCAGGAGAGGCTTCCATGTGCTACTAGAAACACTGCATCCATCCATGGAGTCTATCATGGTATTTGCTGCAGAGATGAATAGATATTTTCAGTTCTGCATTGGTTAGATTTGTCTGGATACATTCCATAACAGTACTAAAATATATATCTATTCTAATCTGTTTAAAGTATCACTTGTTAGAAAATAAAAAAAAAAACTATCAAATGCTAAGTAATTTTACCAACATTATTTTACGGACTTGCAAGATGGGAGGGAGTAGGAATTGTGCAAAGATTTTCAAAGCTCAAATATTTAAATTAAATTTTCTGAATAAACTAAAGTAAACCAAATGCTGATGAGAAAAATGATTGTCCCAACCTTACCAAGTTTGCCATTAAAATGATTTAAACATTTGTAATATGATTGATCATAATTTATTCACATTCTAGGGTTTTGCCAAAACCAGAGATGTGTTGGATCTGACCTACTTACTTCTCTACGTTTGACTTCATGTAGTTTATATCAAAGTGGTGGTTAAGCAGATCTAATGAGCTCTATCAAAAATAATTGCTCATTTTAACTCAAACCATGAGCATTAATTTAATTGAAAGTTTAATTCACAATGGACTAAAGTAAGGTCACTAAGTACCCTGTAACACTCAAATGAAAGTTGAACTGGACCATTTTGGCAGCATGGCAAAATTGAGAGTGCAGACTGACGACGCTAAATAAACGAGTCCTCTAATTTTCTATAGCAAATAGTATAACTTCTTTATGAATATATGTCAGAAGTGACTGATAAGTACATAGGTCAGATTAACCCAGAGTATACTCTAATAGAAATCTTGTAGGAGAAATTTGCATTAACATAGAAAAAAGCAAAATCTGTTCTGCAGCTTAGGTTTTCTCTGGGGATTTGTTGAATCTTATTATTTCCTGTTTCTTTAATACAAACATAAACACTGAATCCTAAATTCATGGTACTCATCCACTAGTAGCTAGTTGAGAGGATAAATGAACAACAAACTGTAGCTACTAAGAGTCATTACTTCATAGTAAAAATGGTAACGGCAGTATAGGAGAAGCCTTTTACTCATAGTACCCACTATCTATATCTATATCTATATCTATATCTATATCTATATCTATATCTACATCTACATCTACATCTACATCTACACCTACACCTACACCTACACCTACACCTACACCTACACCTACATCTATCTATCTATCTATCTATCTATCTATCTATCTATCTATCTATCTATCTATCTATCTATGTCATTATTGTAAAGGAGAGAAATGGAAACAGACCTAGCTTCTCTGTGCTTAGAAAACTCAGTGCAGTCACTATAATTTGAGCAGTGTGTATTCTGTCCAAAACTCATCCTGAAATCTGATGCCATTTTGTTAGTGTTGGGAGACTTTAATAGGTGGTTGGGTTTTATGGGTAGGGCCTTTGCTCTGTTAGCAATCTCTTGAAAGTATACTGGTTGCAGTAAAAGTGGGTTACTATTACAGGAGACTTTCTCTCTTATTTTTTCTTTTCTAAATGCACCAGTATGCCCTGTGGTTTTCTGTTTTGATAACAGAACAAGGTCCCTCAACACCAGGTTCTTAAACTATTGGGACTCCAGATTCATGAGCCAAAAAAAAAAAATTCTTTTCCTTATCAATTACCCAGACTTCAGTATTTCGTGACAGCATAGAGTACCAAATAAGAGAAAATAAAAGAAATGTGAGTTGAGAAGAGAAGTGGTATAGGTGTTTGGATATAGGTGTTCCTCGTAACATTTGAATTTTTTGAGAGTTTGAATATAACTTTCATATGTTCAGGTTTTACTTCCTCGTGTATATTTTTTAGACAAAAACCAACCTTGTGAACTTAACTCCAATTCATAAAAATGCATTTTAACAATGTCTATTATTCCCTATAGGAATTTAGATTTGATCGCTTCTTAGAAGATGGTAAGAAGAAAACAACATTTTTCAAAGGAGGAAAAAAGCTGAAGACTTACCTTATGCCATTTGGACTTGGAGCAAACAAATGTCCAGGCAGATATTTCGCAGTGAATGAAATGAAGCTACTACTAATTATAATTTTAACTTATTTTGATTTAGAAATAATTGACAGGGAGCCTATAGGTGTAAGCAACAGTCATAAGTTTTTCGGTATTCAGCATCCCGATTCTGACGTCTCATTTAGGTACAAGGCAAAATCTTGGAGAAGCTGAAAATGTGGCAGAGAAGCTTTGCAGAGTAAGGTTGCAAGTGCTGAGCTCCATGAATTGGTGCACTCTCCCAAATGCAACCATTACCCTTGTTTATTTGAAAGTAGCAAATTTATATTTGATTGAGATCAATCCAGTTTGTTCTGGATCACAAAACCTGTCATAAAATAAAGCTGTGTGATGGTGTAAAAAATGTCAGGACAATCATTTCAGGATAAGGCAAAATAATGCTTTCAAGTTTGTGCTTACTGTGATTTTTATCATTTGTAGTGAATGTGCTTTTCCAGTAATAAACTTGCTCCAGGGTGATTTTTTTCTTAAGTTAAGGAAATCCTCTAATATGGTTTTATGTACTACCAGAAAGTTGTGCCATCAATGGACAGTCTAGCAATTTCCAGTTTTCCAGAGAAAGGAGAAATTAATCCCATGAGTTATACTGTATGAAATTGTTTTCTTCAAGTATAATATCTGTAATGTCTATATCACCAGAGCACCTTTGCATTAAATGAGTTTTGCAAAAGATTATATGTTCCAACTTCCCTTCAAAATTTAATCATCCATAAATGCTCTTTATAACTTTGTACTCTACAGCTCAATAGAACACAATTAGTTGTTATGTAAGACGACTCATGTTCAAGTTAGATATTGCTAAATTCTAATGTATAGGAAAACACAATGCCTTTTATATAGTCAGCAGTTACCCTAGACATTAGTATTAGGCTTATTGTGGAGGTTAATGTTGAAGTTATAATAGCACTGACAGTAGTCTTGGTCTATAGTATAAATGGTGTCATCTAATACTTCAATGAACCCATTACCAAATGTTTCCATTTATATAAACTGAGAAATTATGTAGCATTATTTAACCACAGTCTTTTGGACTTGAAGGTTAGTTTTTATTTTAAACTATCAAACTAAACTGAACAAAATAATTTTATAGAACATCATATAGCCTGTATCAATTAGTAAAAGATTTCTACTACCAATTACCCCAGAGACTGACATTTGACATAAATGGTGATACAGAATGTAAAATCAAATTAATTCATGCTGTATTAATTAGAAATTCTAATGCTTTGGAAAACTTTTATTGTTATTATAAAGGAGATTGTTTCTAAATCAGCATTCTAAAATATTTACCATACTAGGCAATATAATATGGTCTCATTTCTTTTCTCCTTCCCGTACCATAGGCTCTTTGTATGCTGTCTGCATGAAGGTTTACCAGCATGAACTCTGGTTCTGCTTTAATGAGGTAGTCTTTATTCTCATTCTCATTCCTTTTTAAAAAAAGAAATTACAAAATGACCATTTATAATTATATAAATTCACAGAATACAAAGGGAAGTTATGACTCACGAAAAAGATGTAGAAGGATTAAACCAGCCCAAATTATGGAATCAAAACACTTTTGTTGTAATAGCATTTGGAATATATCCTCTTAGCAACTTTTAAACATATAATCCTCTGTTGTTAACTATATTCACAAAGCAATGTACTAAAATCTCTTTTCACATACACCTCCAAACAACCTTCTTCATTCTGGCTATTTTGTACCTTTTGTTCACCTCTCCTACACTTTCCTCAGTCTCTGTAATCACCTTTCATTCTGTTCTTTGCTGTGTTGAATTATTTTGGATTTCATATATATTCTAGTTTGATTTTCTGTTGCTATAAATATAAGAATATTGCGACCAATGGTAACATGGGGAGAAAAGAATTTATTGGGTGTCATATTTCCTAATCACCATCCATCACTGATGGAAATCAGAGCCAATACTCAAGGCAAGAATCTGATTCAGGAACCACAGAGAAATGCTGCATACTGGCTTGCTCACTCTCTTTTGGTCAACTTGCTTTCTCATACGGTCCAGGTCCACAAGGCCAGGCAATGGTGCTGCCCACAGGAGCTGGACTGTGCCACATTAATCATTCATTAGGACAATGTCTCACAGTCACGGCCACAGGCATCTGATGAAGGCAACTGTTCAATTGAGGCTCCCTTTTCTTAGATATTCTTGGTTGTACCAAGTTAAAAATAAAAGCTAATACACAAGGTAGCGTTCATAGTATTAGACTAGACAAAGTTTCACGTCACTTAATGTTGTTTCAAATGACAGAATTCATTTTTAAGGCTAAGCAATATTCCATCATGTGTATACCACATGGTCTTTACTGAAATGCTGACTCTAACCACACACCTCCTCCATACAATTCCATGAAAACTTCATTCTCTCAAAAGAAAGCAAATGTGATATATTCCATCCTAAGAGGCCTCTGGGTCTTTTCCTTCTGATGGTCTCTGGAGCTGATTTTGAGCCTCTGGCATCTCAGCTTTCACGTTTTCTTCCTCATGGCATTTCTAAGTTGAATGATTGCATTTTTCAGTTTGATAATTCATTGTTCTTTATTTCTACCTGGCCATGTTTTGTAATATCTTGTTCCTTTAATGTGCCTTCCTACCCCTTTCTATCCCTTTAAACTTATTAAACATGGTTTGAATTCTGAACCTGGCATCTTCAACCTACTCCTGTTTGATGGGTCCATTTCCATAGTCTCCCTTTCTTTTGCTTCTTCTGATGACTTAACCACTGAGCCCAGATTCCTGGAATTTTACATCTGGAAAATGTTTCTGACCTGGGTTTAATGTTCATTCCTCAAAGTATAATTTGTGCTTGGTTTTGTCTTACTATTTCTGTTTCTGTTTTAATTCAGATTACAGGAGTTGGTCAATTGGAATGTTTGAGAAAGGACATGGTACACTACTTAGTAACTGTGAATTCCAGCCTTCAGTGAAACCCTGTGATTAACAGTGTTTTGTTTTGTGAGAGTGTTGTTTGTTTTGTACTGCTTTGTTGCAGTTTGCTTGCTTACTTGTTTGTAAGACAGGGGCTTACTATGTAGCTACAACTGGCCTGGATCTAAATATATGGACAATGCCACCCTTTGACTCCTAAAAAAATATGCCTGCCTCTGCCTCCCAAGTGCTGGGAATAGAGGATAATTTAAAATCTATGATCAGAAATTGACAAGAGGGACATTTATTTGTTTTGATTGCTCATTTTTTTCAACCAGAAATGAATTAAGACATGCAAATATATCTAATCCTGCTCTATGGAGCAAAGTCCATTCACCAAGTGTGTTGACTCTGAAAGTTACTGACTTTATACAAGGGCTTGGATTTTATACACACACACACACACACACACACATACACACGAGCACATATGCACATATATACACATGCATGCTTATGCCGTGTTGAGTCTTTGACTTTTGTATTCCACAAAACACAGTATTGTTTTCTATTTGATGTGTATTAGGATATGTGGTCTTCCTTAATGGCTGGATGGTAATCCTTTTCATATTGTAAAATTCAGCAATCAGTATACTTTCATGTCATTATAGCAGAGAAAGCCACATGAAATTAGTCTATATTCTATCTTCTGCTTAACATATAAAGATATATGCACAAATTTAAATAAATAAAATGGGTGATAAAATATTATTTGAAACAATTAGACAGACGCAAGGCACATACCTACAATACCAGCTTTGGGGACTAAGTAATTCCAGGACTATGTAATAAGACCTCATTTCTCATAAAACAAAAGTCATGGGTTCTAGCTGCTTAGTTATCAGCAACACATGTGAATTGAACACAAAATTGCAAAGTGTAACAGAGATACGTAAGCAAATTTTTGTCTTTTTAAAAATTACTTTGGGGGGAAGAGAGATGGATCAGCATGTAAGAACACTTGCACGTTCTTCTTTTATTTATTTATTTTTATTTATTCGCTTTACATCCTGCTCACTGCCCCTCTTCTGGTTACTCCCTTCCACAATCCTTTCCCTATGCTGCCTCCCCTTCTCTGAGTGGGTGGAACCCTCCCTGGGTATTCCCTCTCCCCTACCCTGGCACTTCAAGTCTCTTAGAAGCTAGGTACTTCCTCTTCCACTGATTCTAGACAAGGCAACCCAGCTAGTAGAACATAACCCACAGGCAACAGCTTTTGGGATAGCTCCCATCCCAGTTGTTCAGGACCCACATGAAGACCAAGCTGCATATCTGCTACATATGAGTGGGGAGTCCTAGGTTCAGCCTGTGTATGTTCTTTGGTTGGTGATTCAGACTCTGAGAGCCCCAAGGGTCCAGGTTAGTTGACTCTGTTGGTCTTCCTATGGAGTTCCTATCCCTTTCAGGACCCACATTCCTTCCTCCTATTCTTCCATAAGGGGCCCCAAGCTTCATCCACTGTTTGGCTGTGGTGTCTGTATCTGTCTGAGTCAGCTGCTGGGTGGAACCTCTCAGAGGACAGCATGCTCTTGTCTGCAAACCAACCACACAAAGACTCGACAAAGAAAGAGAACTTCAGATCAATTTCTCATATGAACATTGATGCAAAAAAATCTCAAAAAAATCGTCACAAAACAAATCCAGGAACACATCAAAGATATTATCCATCAAGATCATGTAAGCTTCATTCTAGGCATGCAGGGATGGTTCAGTATATGAAAGTCCATCAACGGAATCCACCATATCAACACACTGAAAGAAAAAAAATTACATGATTATCTCATTAGCTGCTGAGTATGGTTCTTAGCAGTCAGAGAAGGCAGCTTATAACTGCAGCTCAAGGGGTTCCAACACCTTTTTCTGGCCTATGTAGACACCCGCACACAGGTGGCATCCACTTATGTAGCCATACACATGTACACTTAAACAAAAATAAAACAAATCTTTTTCTTATTTTCACTAGTCTGAGACAAATTTGTATAATGTTTTCATATTCATCCCCTTCCCACAATTCCTCCCAGATGCATCCACTTCACTGACCTGCATAACTTTATGTCCCCTTTTTATTTTCCTCTCCTCAAGTACAGTCTGTACTGTCCTTATACTCTTGGATATGTGGCTGTACTGGAGCCTGGTTGAACCACCAGGGACCATACACTTAAATCAAATTCACTTTCATTTTCCTAGAAAATGCATCAATCTATGGGTAGAACAATAACTCATTTGAAAGGTTTTGGGTTTTTTTGTTTTTGTTTTTGTTTTTTTATTTTTCGAGGCGGGGTTTCTCTGTGTAGTCTGGTCTCAAACCCTCAAACTCAGAAATCTGCCTGCCTCTGCCTCCCAAGTGCTGGGATTAAAGGTGTGCACCACCACTGCCCGGCCCCTTTGAAGTCTGTGTAATACATTATATTCATTTAGTAGAATAATAATGTCAGCTTCTCCTGAATGTCATACGCTGTGTCTAGCCACAAATTCTCGGCTCCAATAGCAGTTCTAAATATGGAATATCAACTTGCGAAGTGGGCTTCAAATGGAATCATAAAGTGACTGGTTAGTCCCGTACTGTTTCTGCCATTATTGCAGCTACAAGCATGTCTTACCAGACCATTCACTATTGTAGCTCCTAGGGGTCAAAGCTGGGTAAGACTGATGACTACTCCCCCCGCAACCTCCCCCTGGTAACATTCATAGCATCTTCCAGCAACGTGAATGATAGCAATTAGGAATGAAGTTCCCAGGACAGTACTAGCTTGCTTTCTCCATGCTCTACCACTCAATTATGCAGTGTCTTTAGAAACAGTGTCTTACTATAGACTTTTCAATGGAAGCTAAAAACATTGACTATAACCTATATGGTTAGGGGTCCATGTGACCTCAATGACCAGCAACTTTAAAAGAAATAACCTGGTCCTAGCACTGAGTGGGGCTTTCTGTTTGTTGTTCCATAGTGTATAGTTAACTTACAGTCGCCTCATTTCAAGGTAATTCCATCACACATCATTTTATACATGTGCACGCATATATTTTAGGATGACAGTACAGGTCATGTGTTTGTTACAGAAATATTTTACAATTATTGCTTCCTAATTCATTTATTTAACCAAATATTTACTGAGCATTTCTACTAATTAGTTAGGTATGGTACTATAAATCTTCTCCTTCACAAATATCCACTTTATTTGAGAAAACAACATATAAATTACTTATTTGGTTTTATTTTTTGGTTGTAAATACTAAATTTCTCTTTTTAAAATTATTTTAATATTTTAATATCAGATTTAGTGTACCTTCTAAATATCCCTTTTGCAGGCAGCCATTAGAAAGTAGTATTCTACAATAAATTATCTTAAACAAATTACACAAGTGAAAAACATATAGAAGGCCTACCAAGATGGTTCAGTGAATAATGTTGTCTGTTCTCAAGCCTGATTACGTGAGTTTCATCCCTGGAACCTGTATAGTAGAAAGAAAAAATTGACTCTTACAATTTATCACCTGGCCTCTGCACACACACTCACACATTCACACACATAAAAAATCACACACATTCTTATACCCACATACAATCACATGTATGTATAGGTGTGAATATACACATAATTCATCAATAAATGGCTAAATGTAAGTTTAAGGTACTGTGGTGATATGATAAAAAATATAACAAAAACAAAATATTAACTAAATCTTCAGAATTTTGTAACTATTTCATGTGTTCTAAATTTTTATCTTTTCATTTCTACTGCTTCACCAACATTTTGAGTTAAGTGCATATATAATACTGTTTTACATCAGTGACCAATTATACTTACACATTTGGTTAGCAGAGGCTCAATGCCCTGCTACTAAGTCAGGCTTGCTGAGGAACAGGCTTTGCTGGCCTTTATATATTCTCTGTTTTGGCTTTCCTGCCCCTGTTGCTGTACCAGTTCCATTTGTCCTCAGATCTCCAGTCACTATCCAGGAGATACAATTCAAATACCCCTATTCATGTGTGCTTATTTCATTGTAAAAAGTAGTTTGGATAATACTTCCTTTTAAACAGCTTCTCCTTTAACAGCAGAATCTTAAAATTTCCTCAAAGACCTGTGTATTCCAGTTTGAATAAAAAGTGGCTATACTGTGTAAATCATAATTTCCATCCTTTAAAGTGTGCACTTTTTTAACCTATTAAGTTTTCCAGTGTTGCAAACTATTATTTACTTGCACTACATTATTAGGTACTTACACTCAAATACTCAATTAGAAAAAAGTTAGCATGTAACTTTGTACTCTATTTTGACTTGTAGTGAGCAATGTCATAATACTGTACCACTACCCAAGGCAATCACTCCTTACTCTTATAGTGTTAGGACACTGACCCATGAGTTTTGCTTTTTACCCTAAATATGTCTTATATTAAACATCTAGAATAGATTAATTTAATTCATGAAAAGTTAAATCATACACTTTTGAATAGGTGAAAATGTATCACCAGTATCATTTCAAAACCTCTTTAGACTAAAATGTTCTAAAATATCAACTATTGTCTTTATACATTTGCTTACCATTTATTAAATAATACATACAGACTTTCAAAAAGTCAATTATCTTAAAAAAGTGCTGAATACATTCAAATATTTTACAAATGAAATATTTAATATTCTTTAATTTACAATAAAAAAAACCTTTAAATCACAGATCACAGTTGAATGTTTCTGCCTCATATCTTTACTAGGACTAAATTGGGTGACATTTTGTTTAAAAAAGCAAATTTGGTGGAGAAATGATTATGCTATATGAATAACCCAAATTCATCCCTCACCTCCTTATGTATATGTTTGCATCTTCTGATACTCTCTCTAAACGACCCAGTGTTCAGAGTTTCTTTCAATACATTTGAATTTTGACTATATGTAGGATATAAAGAGATCCAAGAAAGCACTAAATTGGGAATGCTGACCTTGCTTGCCTTTGTAATACCTTCTTATCTGTGGAAAAAGAGATGTATAAGTATGAGAAGTGAGAAAGAAGTTTCAATCTAGCTAAGCATTGCCTTCATTTCTCAACAGATAATGAAGAAAACTGAGTAATATTTAGACAGTATTCAATTTATTCACAAAATTGAAATGAAAATGCTCAACAAGATCTATAACAGAATGGCAATGATGAGGATAAAATGGTCCTTTTGTGGCAATTTACTTCAGTGTTGCACTGCGACACTTGGCGTTTCTTTGGGAACACTAATGGTTTGGAGGTACTCTGATTGACTTCTACAGGGCAAGGGGGCACAGATGATGACTAGGAGATGACCATCCTCCTGTTAGCACGTAACAGAAGCTGACTGTTTCAGAAGGTGCACCTGATCCTTTGAGCTAGTGGTGTCAGCATTCCTTCTTTTTCTAAATAGAAATTAAATAGACACTGTGAAAAACTATACCTTAACTTTCATTTGTAATCTATACAGCCCTTACTGAGAAAATTAAAATGTGAATAATTTTCTGGAATTAGCATGATCCTGTAAGTAATAATGTTCATTTTCTATTCAGAGTAGGGATGAATTTTAAAAAGAAAATCCTATGGTTATGCCAGATTCTAAAGAGTAGTTGATATAAGGAAAAACTATATTGCAAACTACAATGGAAAAAGTGCTTAGAGATAGAATCTATTTGTACCTACAATAGCAATTTGTCTTGTTATAGCACAAAGCAAGTAGAGAGGTTAAAAAAAAAAGTCAGGTTAAGGTATTATTACCTAATGATTGATCATGAAATAAATTTAAACTAACTTAATTTTGAAATAATTCAATCCTACTGAAAAGTTATAAAATTTACCTTCACTTTTAAGAAAGAAAGTAGACTAAATAATATTTTCAAAAGTTGAAAAAGGGCTCTTGAACTGGTGAACATGTTCATTAACCTTTGAACCTTGATGATGACATCTACAGCTGTTCTACAGGGCAAGGAGTCACAAATGATGACTGAACCACAGACACAACTTATACTTGCTACCACATTTCCCATCATCTAGATAATTGTTTTACTTTCATAGAAAGTAATCTTTAATTGCTCAAAGAGATCAATTGGATGAGCAATTATAGATCTTTTAAATTTCACTCATTTAAGACATTTACACTTTATATATATATATATATATATATACACACACACACACACACACACACACACACACACACACACACACACATACACACACACACACATATTCCTGATGCTTCTGCAAAAGAAAATTACAGGTATAGAGACCCAAGTATTACTCGATCACACTAGCTGATGTGCCCAACATTCCATAGATGGGAGGTCTTTTCCCTTTCATGTCTCTCTGTGTCACTGTGAAAGCCTGGTTGGGAAAGTAATTTCCTTTCATCCAAATCTGGAATGAAGAGCACAGACTCAGACTGGCACCTGTTTCTGAATGCAATACTGCAGAGAGACTGGCCACAGCAAATTTTGTTGAATTTACTGGAACAGACAATGAATGATTTAGCATTTTCACAAGTTAGGTACATAATCCACCACAGTCATGACCACCACCCAGTGGGGGAAATTGTTGCCTCTTCAAAGAATACATAAGCATATTTAACAGAGAAATCCTTGTACTAAATCCTTTGGTAATTGCCAGAGCTGAATAAATGTGTAAAATGAGGTTGGGTCATGAAGCATTTTTATGTTGAAATCTAAATTCTCATCCCTAAACACCTCTATTAGCATGGCAGGTTTGAGTTGCAATCATCCTCCTAGTAAAAATGAATCTTTAAGACTGGGAAGTATTTGTAAATAATAGATCCTTAAAATATACCTGGACTTTATCTAAAACTTATAAGGAGAAATAATAGTTGCTTTATACAACCAGTGATACCACTTTACCCTTTGATGAAGATGTTAATTTATGGTTGGTTAGCAGTTTATGGCTGTCATTAGTATTTCAGTTTGGTCCACATTAGAAATCTATTTTTCTTTTTTATTTTAATGTGAGATAATTATATAAAGATATGGTTATGTTTTATCTAAAATGTATCATTCGACTATAGCATTTCAAATTATTCACAGATCATAGTTCTTATATGTGCATATATGAATTTAAAAATACAGCAATAAAATGCTTGAAACAGATCATAAATTTGCTTCATATTTTATTGCATCTGTGAATCAGGTTGAAAAGACAAGGACAGCTCTGGTCTTTGAGAAAGAATTAACTCTTTCTCAATCTGGGAAGAAGATGATATCTTATTGAGCATAATTAAAGTCAACTCCCCATCAAAGCACCCTGTTGGACACATAAGATGGACATCCTTGGCAAAGGCTGCAGTTGGGGTGGTGGTCAGTAATTAAAACCGATCTTTGTTTTTTGAGTGATGACTTTTCCAGGCCGGAAATTTCCCTTCCAATGTTGTTTAATCTGTGTTTCTGTGTTGCTGAACAGAACAAGTAGAAAAGGGAGCCCTTCCTTTCTCCTCACAATTCTGCTTCGCCCCCCCCCACACACATACACACACCCCATTTTAAGACAACCCAGAAAAAATATTAAGAACAATACCACTAATTCATATAAAGTGACAGAATTGAATCCAAACAAGTCTCTAGAAAAGGATAGGGAGAACAGCGTTTCCTTGCCCTAATAAGGCAATAAATAAAAGTTCCTCCAGATTTACAACTGGAGCTCGGGTGCATTCTCAGAACTCCTGGGGTTGGTCAAGCTGAGGGGGTGCATCTTAAAAGGAAGATCCTGAATCTGGATTGCATTGTACACATGGTACAGCAGGATTTAACAACACCTGGGAAGAGAATTCAAGGCAAAGCACCTTAAATTCTCTCTGTGTCCCTAGAAACTTGGAGGTTGGACCACAGTTGGCCCGCAGGAGGAGGGACAGGCAGGGAAAATGCCAGTCTTTGGGAAGCCCAGGAAGAAAATTGGCTCAGCTCTGAATCTCCACCTTTAGCTAGGCCCAGAATGAAAACAACTCCTTGGGTGCTCAAATCTATCACTGAAGTGGTTCAGTTTCTTCACACCAAGCTGCGGAAAGCCTTCTCCTTGATCTGGCTGAGGCTAGCCAATATGGACTAGGGCTATCCTGGGACTTGGGTTGGACCTAACTCCTGTTTATCTTATGAAGCCTGCAGACTACAGAGCACACACTACTTGACAAGAAGAACTGTTTGAGAGAAAATAACTCTCATCCTAAAAGTCTTCTGTGCTTCAAACTGACCTTACTATCTCTTAGTTTTCCTTCGTTCTATCTATGCCTAGGTTTGGCTTCAAGACTGAATTTAAATCAGTCTGCAAAACGTTAGTTGATGTAAAGTCCCTTGAGAGGTGAATGATTTTAGTCTGATCTGCATTTTCGTTAAAAGAAAGCTCTTTTATGATTCTGGTGTTTAGGTTTTACTATTTGATTTTGTATAGAGGCAGTCATTCAGTTCGTCCTTCCCCTGGCCACCCCTAAATCCCCAGGTTGAATCTCATTTTCATTAAAGGTTGGACGAGGAAGCTTGGAAACCTCCCCTGACCAGGGTTCATTACCTCCCTCTTTGCTGGAACACAGGCAGACCTCCGGATCTCCACTGGTTCCCTTGCTCAGTCAGGCAGAACCACCGCAATGTGCTGCATGCCCGGAACTGAACTCTCATCCTTATTTTTCAAAGTCTGGGAAGTGTATTATCTTTTTTTTTTCTAGTGGTAATTAGTTACCATAGCATTTAATACGTAAATGTGCCCATAGCACACCATTAACAGTTAAACGGAGGATTCAATTTAACACATGATTATATCTTTCATAAGTCATTACATTGCAACAGTCACTGCCATTCATACTGGGTTGGGTCACAAGGCAGGTGGAAAAGTTTGTTTATGGTGTTGCATGCTAAAAGTGCATGGGGAAGGAAATCTGGGAGCCTGAGTTTTCTCTAGTGAATGGTGGGCTAAGAAAAGGAAAGGGGAGCGATTACAGCAAGAATCCCTGTGTAACACAAGGTCTTAGGAGGGGTGCTCAGTTGGAGAGTGGAGAAAAAGAGCACTACTCTGTGTGCCTCTCTCTCTCTCTCTCTCTCTCTCTCTCTCTCTCTCTCTTTCTCTTCCCTCTCTCTTCCCTTTCTCTCTCTCTCTCTTCTCTCTCTCTCTCTCTCTCTCTCTCTCTCTCTCTCTCTCTCTGTGTGTGTGTGTGTGTGTGTGTGTGTGTGTGTGTGTGTGTGTACTGAGCACAGTACAGGCACATTCATCTACCCACCTCTTCGAGAAGAAAGGAGAGGTGACTTTTCCAAGATGTTCACTTGCAGGAAACTTAGTAAATAAACAGCTGAAGGGTCTGTCAAACCTCAGGGTCAAGCTAGTGAATTCGAGTGGAACTCACAAGACAGGTGGAACCTTCAGTTTCCTGAGGATTTGTTGGTAGGGTGCTCCTGAGAAAGAGCCTTAAGGTCTGGTGGATATCCCAGCAAGCTCTTGGATGGGCCACTATTGGCTGGCACATGCCCATACTCTGAGGATGAATTCTGAAGGCCCTGGTGTTGAGTCCTCAGTTCTGATGCAAGTGTCCCACCTGAGCAGACACTGTGGAGCAGCAGTGAAAGGACTAATTCTCCAGAGTTGGCAGAAGAAAAGTGGCCTGGAGTTGAAATGGAGAGAGGTTGAAATTTTCTTTAGCCATCTTTTTCCTTAACCAGAGGCAGATGCTGGAGAAACTCTGGAGGAGTTGGTGTTGAGGCAGAGAAGGACACCTAAGCAAACCTGAAGATTCTTTGCCTTTTCTTTCAGACATCCTATGGATGTCTAAAACTGTATACTGACCGGCTAACTTCAGTCAAAGAAAAAAAAAAGGTTGACATGTCTGAAAATATTAAAGTGAAAATCAATATAATTGCCTCCCATGCATTTCAGTACTGCCTGCTTGTTTGACATTTTCTGTCTTCAACATCCTTCTCTAAAGTTCCCCCTTACATTTGAGTTCTTTTCTGAACTAAGAACAGAAGCTGAGTGGTTGGAGGCTGAGGGGAGAGCCAGCATGTCTTTTTCTTGAAGTTCAAGATTTGTTATTCTGTCCGACTTCTGATAAGGGTTGAATAGTGCACAGTTTGTAAAGGAAGTATTTCAGGGAGGCTTTCTTAATGATGCAAAATATTAAGCAGTAAATCTTGCAGCAAATGTGTCCCCTACAATGTTAATATGCAAAGGGGGGAAATCTGACTAGTGGTGGCTGTGGCTAATTCCCAATCAGAATGATGGACAGCAGGGCCAGAACAATACAAACTAATGGCTGTGTTGCTGATCACTTTACCCCTTGATTAAAGACACCCAATTATGGTGCAGAACAGTGTCGTAATTATGTTTCTTAATCACATCCAGGAGGTTTAATTGCCTTAACGATGTGTTTCATTAAATGAATTTAGGTATTATAGTCGACAGTTTTCATACACAGTTGTTTTCAAATTAACATAATATTAGACATCGTCATGGAAATTGTTTTAATAATCATAATTAGACGCACCCAGGCTTTGTCTGGTAAATGCTGAGAGAAGGTCTTCTCCAGCTTAGGGGCTACCCTGATCCCTTCCTCCTGTCTACCACTACTCCCTGACAGAGGGGCTTGAGTTTCAAGGCCTTTTGCTCTTAAGTTATCTGAAAAGTTACAAGTTCTGATTAATCTTCTTTGATGGTAATCGGAACAGAAAACATCCTTATTTACCACCCCCACTAAGTTGGATGGCATTTAGGGATGTCTTTATGAGCTGAGGCTGTATAGACCACTCCGTTTAGGTAACTAGGTCCAGTGAAAGTTCTGCACCTTCAAACCTCCAAATCAGTACCACCATCTCTGTGATGCCCACTACAGTACAAATTATGCTTTCTACATTCAAGAGCAAAGATTCAAATATAAACAGATATATTATACCTTAGTAGAGTCATGCCTAACCCAATTCAAATACCAAGCATCTCATTAGTCAATGACCTAATAAATTCTGGGAGTCTCTGTGGACATTACTTACACTTACATAATTCTATCAGGTTAGCCCCTTTGTCACAGAAAAGTAGAATGAGACCACAATAAAGCTGGTGCCCAAAGGATTCACATCCATCTTTCCCTTTGGTCTTCAAGCATTTGGAGGCAGAACTTTTGTTTTAAAAGTCTTTAAGAAAATTTACCCACCTTGGCAGGCCCTAGCATGGCCTAGATTCTGTACATGTGGGAAAGATTTTCAGGGAGCCACTGGGTTTTTAAGTATCAGGATCTCTGGACCTGTTCTGAGTATAACCACCAACTTCTTTCACCTCCACTCCATGGACATCCCGGGTTCTTGTCCTCTTAGTGACCATGTGAAGTAAGGGTACTCATAATTATACAGCACTGCTGAAACTTTAATTCCACTTTTTATGAAATTCCTTTCCCCTTTTTTCCCCCCTTTGGTTACTTCTCAGGCAAGAATAACACAGAAGAGAGTAGCTGCTTCTTCTACAAAGCACAGCATATTAAAATGTTTGATCAAAATATTTTAATAAAGATTCTTTCTGACATAGATACACATACAAATGGTCGTACATAGCTGTCATATTCTGATTGACCTATTTAATTTCATATATATATATATATATATATATATATATATATATATATATATATCATTCTTTCCACATCCAAAAACCACTGATAGAACCATCATAGCTCTGAAATCGCCATCCAACCTAACAAACTGAATTTGTATTATCTGTAAGGAGTGGAAAATAGCAAGAGTCCATTTTAAAAAGAGGTTTTCTGGATTTTCATAGGAGGAAAGGCAGGCAGATAGCCATGCAAACTAAAACTGAAAGCTCACTTTGGGTAAATAGCTTCTTGCTCTTCCTTAGCTTTATTTCATTTCTTTTAAATTTTATTTTTCTTAGAAAAATAACAAAGGATTTCACACCATAAGCAAATCAACCAATTTTTTAACTTAATAAGTCATCACACTTAGAATAACTTATATATGTACATCTATATTAAAAACAATTAAATTAGACCTTTTAAAATGCACAGCACAACCTGAAAAATATATTTGCCTAGTATGTTCTTATTATAAAACCTATTGCTGCGATGTTTTTCTGTTTTGGAATGCAAACAGGTCCCCTTTTGGAAAAGAGATCAATTCATTCATCAATTAAGAATACACCTTTCCTGAATTTTTTGGACTGAAGCAATTTATTAAAGCTCAATTTAAATACATGGATGATGCAACTGAAAATATTCAATGACCTTTCAAAAACCTCAGCAGCTCAGATACATCAATATTTCTCTTCATATTTGTTGGCAAATATACCTTTGAACACTAGGCACACAGTGTAAGTTAATATATAAAACAGAATTTTAGAAGCATTAAAAAAAAATCTACACTTAAGACCCAAGACCTTAACACATAATAAATACTGTTGATGTGGATCGTTGAAGAATAACAAATAAATACCATAAATTGCTAATACATCATTGCAGAGTAGAAAGTAACAAGGTGCACATAAATATTTTAAATGCAATTCTTTCAACCACAGCCTGCTTTTTATATCACTCTCACCAAAACTTTGAGCATTTTCATGGGATTTTAAGTTCAGAGACAATAAAAAATACAAGTCTTTCATAGCAACATGTCTCTCTGCTTTCCCCTCCACTTAAATAAGTCTGCATTTCAAGTTTTTCTTCTGGCTCAGAATCAAGATGTGTTTTCGAGTGCCCTTTCTGATTTGTCTGAATGAATATTCTGTCCCAGAGCCTCTCAACTCTGAACCCCTCTCCCCTTCATCACTTGCCAATTCTCTGCTATTAGTAGGATTAGTATTTTGCCACTCAGTACTTTTCCCGTCTAATAATCAAGCACTACTTTTCAACTTATTTTTCACCTTCAAAGAAGACTGTACTTCCTTGAGGTCTAGGTAGCCACTAAAGTTGCCACTTTTCTGAGGGGAAAAAGAACTACACTTCTTCCCAACTAAACCTCACTCTTCCCTCCCTCCCCACCCCAAAGACCGATATTCTGGGCATGCCAGGGCTGAAAGTCCGGTTTGTCTCTGATACTTCTATGTTCCTGCCTCTGTTTTGTTTGCCCGGCAAGTGACAAGTGTTTCACAACTTAGCAGGGGACCAAAGTAAAAGGGATGGCGAGGAGCTTCTCACTTTCCTCTAGCTTTGGGGTCGGTCTCGAGGTTTTCGAGGGAGGGAGTGTTTAAGGCTTCTCCGTGCACTGTTTGCAGAGGCTGGATGAGACGCTGTTGAATAGGGCACACTTCTCGGGGCAGGAGGCAGCGGGCGGCAGCCCTGCACTGAACGGGTAGCCGGCCGCCTGCTCATAGGCGCCGAGCGCTGGGTGCAGGGCAGCGGCCGCCGCAGCTGCGGCCGCCGAGCTGGGAAGAGAGGCTGCCGAAATGGCCTGGCCTTGGTTAAGGTAGGCGACTAGGCGCCGCATTTCCTCCAAGGCCTGTGCCTGCATGAGGATGTAGTTCTTGGCGAGGAGCAGCGTAGCAATTTTGGAGAGCTTCCGCACGGAAGGGCTGTGCGCATAAGGGATGACCGCGCGCAACTCATCCAGAGCGTCGTTCAGGTCGTGCATCCTCCGGCGCTCGCGGGCGTTGATGTTCAGGCGCAGCGCCTTCTGCTCTTTGGATTTCTTGCTGCTGCCGCCGCCACCGCCGCTTCCACAGCCACTTGTGGGGCCCCCCGAGGGGAGGCCCGAGCCACTGTGCAAGTGGGCGTTGGAGCAGCCCTCGGTCACCTTGGCGCCGCCGCCTCCCGCTCCCGGCGATGCCCGTGGGTCGGAGCCCCCGGCTCGTAGCACCAGCTCGCAGCGACCGTCGCTGTCGTCGTCGGGGCTCTGCTCGCCGCCGCTGCTCTCGGCCACGGAGCCACGTCCGGCGCTCTCGCCGTACTTGAGGCATAGGGCAGCCCCCGCCGGTAGGCTGCTCAGGCTCGGCTCGCCCCCCACGCCCGCTGAGCCCACGAGCAGCCCGGGAACACTCACCCCGCCGCCTCCGCCGCTCGCGCCACCGCCTCCTCCGGGGGGTGGCAGCAGCAGCCCGGCCCCTTCGGGGTCAGCCGGCTCGAAGCAGCCTAGGGGCGAGGAGGACGACGCGGGGCGTTCGCGCGTTGGCGGTTGCAGGGACAGGTCCATGCCCGGGGGCGTGGAGCGAAAAGCCGCCTCCAGGCGCTTGGCGGTGGAGGCGCCCAAGTTCTTGTGCAGGAAGAGGTCGTCTTCGCTCGCGGCCGCCGCACCGAGGTGCAAGCCGCGCTCCATCGTCCCGGTTAGCCGCCGCCTCGGTTCGGGAGTCAAGCGGCCGCACAGACGCGCGCCGGCGGGGCTCCGGAGCTGCTGCGTGCGTTGGTCCCCACGCTACCCACAGCCCTGTCCCCTTCTTTTTCTTTTTCGCCTTCCCCCGCGCTCGCCGCCTCCTCTTCTTCTTCTTCTTCGTCTCTAGCCGACGGTGCTGGCTGCTAAGGTTCACCATGGGCCGCGGCCCCTCATGGTGGGAGGCTGATCGCGGAGGGAGCGGAGCAGCCGCCGCTGCCGCCTCAGAGTCCAATCCCGCGCCTCCTCTACGCACCGTTTATCTTGCTTGGATTCACCTTCAAGAGATTTCCGGATCCATCAACCAGCCGCCGCCACAGACGGGGGAGTCTTTTACATCATTATCTCTGAGTAGGTTATTATGAAGAAGACTCGCCTGTTGGGACAGCGCTTTCTACCCAATCAGGTTAACGTTTTAATTAATAGGATTAAAACGGTAACAAACAATCGCAGGCGCTATCTGGCCGCGAGTCTGAATAGTTTCATTTCCCAGGTCTGAAGACAGGCAGCAGCCAGAGCTTTATAAAAGGCGCCTGCTCCATTATTCTGCCTGCCATCTGTATACACAGCTTAGCGCATATGTTTGCAAGGCGCTGGGTCCTGTTAGTAACCCAACAACTGCCTTTAGCTTGACATGTGTGGCGACTTTCACTCATCAATGAGCACACTAAAAGCCCTACTTAGAGCCGAGGATGTTCTTTGCTCCTTCAGCAAATTGTATATCCGCGGTAAAGGCTGGGAGTCCAGTGGAAAATAGACTCCCCCCTCCGCCCCCACTGCGCACTCCCCCCCTACACATACACACACATACACACACACACACACACACACACACACACACACTGCCTTTCACTGGGCCACTACTGTCTCAGTTTGCTTAGTTACCCTCACAGGAGAGAATTATATTTCTCTCTGTTAATAGTATGTCTGCCTTTAGAGATGGAACCCGGGGGCTGGGGATAGGGGTAATGTCCCTTCTAGCTTGCCTCGAATTTACCCTAGATTTTCAGCTAGTATGTCAGCAAAGCCAGAGCGAACCCAGGTTTTCTCTGCACCACTTTCCCCACAGTCCTTCACTGCCCATTTCCTATATAAATGAGAAAAATAAAACAATTAAAAAAGGATCAAAATGATGACCAAGTTGCTTACATAGCCCGTTTGATTTAAAACTCGAAGGGGGCGAAGTGGGGGAGGCCTTTGCAGACGTCCCCCACGCTGTTAAGTGGGTGGTGAGAGACGCACCGCTTCATGGACAGAAAGAAAGAAAGAAAGAAAGAAAGAAAGAAAGAAAGAAAGAAAAACTACTCTCAAACTTTCCTCAAGATTAAATTCAGTTGCTTCTCAAGAGGGAACATCGAGAGTGGAATCTTCTCACACACCAAGTGGGGGCATTCGTGCATGTAGTCTCTCTGAAGCCGTTTGGGGACATCTGGACCCGCCTGGGCTTTTCCTGCAGGGTTAGTTCAGGGCAGAATTATGGAAACAAGTGCTGTCCGGATGGAGACAATACCTGGGGTCCTCATGCTTCTGAGTCCAATCTCTCGAAGCACATGGTATTTAGTGGCTAGTTTTTATCAAGTAAAAACAATATTCCACAACATATCCGTAAGTCTCTCTTATCTGGCAGAATTACTGAAGGCTGTGCAGTTTGGGGTTTCTCTGGTTTCATTAAAAACCTTCTAATTGTGGCTTTCAGAGTTGGCCCCAGGTGTTGGACTCTTTTCATTATATTTTACTCTAATGTGATGAAATTCTAATTCTCTCCTTACCATATGGTTAAATTTCCCCACTGAGAATTAGTTGAAAAGGGAGAAATAATCTATTAATCTCTGTAATAGATTCACAAATGAGGTTCACCTCAGAACCTGTTTTTGAATGGTAATATCAGAACAGTTGGGCACCTTATTTCATACAGGAAACGTGAGGGCGACACTGAAATGTCTACATTATTACCTGGAAACGATGGAAAGGAACCTTAGTTCTACTTTTCCAGAATGGAAAGGTAGTCTGTTACTGGTGTTCCTTCAGCTGATTCAGAACCCAAACATTGAGAACCAGCAAACGGACTGCTTGAAGCTGTATTGCTTGAGATCCTGGTGGTTAACAGAAGGCCTGCCCACGTGTATAGCTGTGGACCAAAGCGGCTTTGGTGTGGGGCGGTGCCTTTCTCGCAGCTCTGGGCTCGCTGCCTCATCTTTCCCTTCTCTGTTCCTCGCAGCTGTGAGCCTGTCCCTTTAGGAAGCTAAAGGCACAGACACGCTAGTGTTGTTGTTTGACAATTAGCAGTTTTGTTTTCAGAGGGATCGTAAAGGAAGGGTCTCTATAAACTTAGGCTGATGAGAGACTCCTATCAGGCTCCTAACACAAGGATAGAGGCTAGCACCATGGTGATTCTGTACGGAGTGGCTAAAAGTCTTCCCTACAGTTCAACTTCGTTTGCCAGTGTGTTTTTCTTGTGTTCTCGAACTTTCCTTAGGATGCCTGAATTTCTTCGGGTTCCGGAGAAGATATTTAAAAGTCATACGCTCTAGCGGGCATCCAGGTTTCCCTAGTCTCACCTCTGATGTCCTCCAATCATCCAAAGCTCTACAATAGTTTTACTCAACTTGATTCCCCTCGGTAGTAACCAGTCACCTCTTCGGAGCTTGGGGGAAATTCCCCAGCCTCCCCAAAGGAAGGAGTTGGTTGTTTAATAGTAGCGGAAAGTTGTGTTGGGGAAATGGCCAGAGAATTTATGGAAGCTTTAAACGCGGGTCTTATAACCACCTTCGGGGAATGGTCTTCCAGGTTTATGCACTCGTAAACTTTTGCTGATTGCTTCTGGGAAGTTGTCAGGCACTTAACACTGCATTTATCTTACAGGGCAATGAAAACGCATCTGCCTGACGTCTCGTTACCCGGTTTAATCATCACTAAGCCCGAGCCAACTTCCTTTCACTTTGGGTAGAATCAGACTCCCACTGCAAGGGTTCTGGCTCAGAGGAGGGTGACGTCAGCAGCTCTCATTATCCGTTGGTCGCAGGAACTCTAGAAATCTTACACTTTGAGCCTGCAGAAGTTGCTAGAGGCAGCCCCCCCCCCCCCCGGGCTGCTGAAGTAATAAACAAGTTCCAAAACTGAAGAGAAAGTCCAAACCAGTGCTTTCTTCTAGAGTGAGGTTGGGAGAATCAACCAGGGCTCTATCACCTGACCTGAAACATCTATAGGAAAACTCTCCCTCTATTTTGCACATTTTTTTTTTCGAAGAAAGGGGTTTGGGAGACCAGAGACTCAAGGGACAGATCTTTTAGAAAACGCCAGAGGCAGGGTGGGACAACTTGACCACTCAGGAAAACGGCTCCTGGGTCCCCCTGTGGTTAGACTGGTTGGCTCAGTGAAGCTCCTTGATATCACAAAAGGGTACATTTTCTGCTAAGTGTTGGATCTCAAATGTATTCATATCAAAGAGCTCTCATAAAGATGAACAAATTTTATTATTGTTGGAGGAAACGCTCTGAAAGCCTCAGAGAGGCTAAAATATGCAGCAAGCATCACCACATTGGAATTACAGGGTGGAGTTGCAGACCCAAGTAATGTGTACGTCAAACGTAGAGATCATTTTACGCTCGGATTTGGAAATAGCTCAAGCAGAATCATAATAGAACTCACTCTACCTTTAAAGTGGGATGCTAAGAATTTCGCTGTGGTATTTCCGCATCTCTGATAACTTTATGACTTGTCTAAATTAAGCAGCCAGGAGAAGTATGGCTCTGGCTGTCTGTGTGTTTCAATTTATTTATTTCAGAGCACTTTGAAAAATAAAAACAAAATAGAGGGAAAAAAATTATAAACTTTAACTTGGAGCCGCTGAGGTTGGGGGAGTGAAATCTGTAAGAGCTGTGGGAAGATAGACTTGGAAAGTGTACTTTTCCCTGTCCTCCCACTGGCTTTGAAGGTCCTGTCTGTCAGCAACCACTGAGCCCCCAGGGACCATCTCTGACAAACTGCTCCTGAACTGCCAAGTACAATGCTATGAAGTCGGCATCCCCCATCCCTCTAGGCCAAGGGGCTCCTGGCGGTCCCCCAGCCCGGGGAAGAGGCACCTTGACCTTGAAGCTACATTTACTTCCTCTAACCTGCAGTGTTTCTCGTAGCTTGGGGTGGCTGAATGTCTGCTGCCCCCTGGTCTTTTGAGATATCAGTAAAACAGAGCCAAATTCACCCAGTTCCCTGGTAAGTTTCTCAGTATCCTTTTGCTCGCCTCCTCTCAAGAAATTGGAGAGACTGGGTCTGCAAATGCCCTAGCACCATCCAGATTAACGAGAACCCTCAGGGAAGAAGCAGGACTGGTCAGTGGTTACAGTTGAAATAGTTCTGGCAGCTGTCCAAGGTCCCAACCTTCGCATTACATGTACACAGGCTTCCCAATTCCCCAAATTCCGATCTGGAAGGGTTGGGGTTTGCTCCAAACTTCACCTACCTACCCACCTAGTTAATTTTAATCTATTCTAAACAAAGGACATTGTTCCTCACTACTTTGGAAGTAGTTTAAGTTCGAATAGATGCTGGACAGAAATCTTCAGTCTCCAAAAGTAGCCTTCCCAGGATCCATTACAAACCGGCTCAAGCAAGTTGTGGGGACATTTCTAATCTTGGTGACTTTCAAGGTTAGGCAGTCTGTGTAGCAAGATAGTAATATGGTGCCTAGTTATCATTGGAAAAGTTCAGAGGAGGATCTAAGCTTCATGACTGAAATAAATGGAAAGGTAATGGAAAGAGTTCAGGAAGAATTCCGTCGTCCTCTTTCTTCTTTAGATAATATATGTGGATGTATTTTCCTGGGACCGGTAACTATAGACGTCTTTGTCCTGTTACAGGAGTCTCTCCTCTGAATATTATCTTAATAATATTAGAAAACATTCTGGAACTTGTTTAAAATAGTTCGAACAAAAGTAGTGAATACTTTTGGGTTTGTCCAAAAATAAGAAAACTAAAGATTTAACGGGGCTTTGGGATCGTTAGCTCTACTATTTAAAACCTGCAGCGCCATCTCCTGACAACAAAAGAGAATATCATGGAGTATGATAGCTTTTGAATACTAAAGCCTGAAATATCCAGGTACCAGATACACATTTTATTTTATGCCTCAAAAGTCATTTCGGTGGTAGCTTGGTTATTATTAAAAGCGTTATCTAGACATCTATGTCCATTAAATATTTCTAGTCACAATTCCCAAAATGAATCATTTGTAAAGAGAAGTTTGTGTTCTAGTTTTACATATACACCATTTTAGATATTCAGATGACGCTATCCTGGTGAATTATAATAAATTTATTTAATAAATTGAATACAAAATTTCTTCATAGAAATTAAATCATATGTTAATTTGTAAGATTGAACTATTCTATGCAAAGGATGTCGTAATCTTAAGTACTGTCAAGAATGAACACACTGGTGAACACTTAGCTGTTCAGTTTCTATTCAGATGACTTATCTCTATGTTGCAAAGTGTGAATCCATTCCCTAGAAGCAGTCCTCCAGTCCGCCCCTATAACAAACATCAGCAGGTAACACAGACCCATCATCTCAGAGACTTCTCTTTCTTTAGGCAACAGTGTCCTCATTGTACAGTCCTATGGAGTAGCCAGTCTAGGCTTTGATCCTGAAATGTCATCTAGGATAACACATTTTCAGAAAAGCTCACTAGAATTGGTCATACTTAACAGTTGACATTTCTCAAGTGTATTTTTAAAAAAGCTTGCTTCTTATTAGCAAATCAAAACTTGGTAGGGTTCAAAGATAAAGCTGGGGTAGATAGTTGATTGATTAACAAAGTGCTTTCCTTGCATGTCCAAAGTGCTAGATTTTGTCTTCAACTTTGAAAAAAAGGAATCAGAGATAATATCCCTATTAGAACACTTCTCATCTATTATTGCATACACAGGCCAGCTGCTTGCAACACAAATAAAAGTAGATATGCTTTTTGTAGTGTACAAAATATTATGAATAGCCTTCAAAAATAGCAGATCAAACAGTCAAAAGCAAATGTCATTACAGTGAAAGATTAATTTTATTAGTTATAGTGAAGATCTATTAAGCTAAATATTTGGACTCATTTACTCTGTCATTGTAAGAGCTCCTGTTTGAAAGAAATTTGATTGTATATAGGAGGAACTAGATAAACAGATGGTTAGCTGCAGAGCTTTTCACAGGAAAATTTGAAAGTTAACATGGATAAGTTTGACACATCCTCAAATGTTTTTGATGAGGTCACCTGATCTATGCTAGCAATTGGATATTGTTGCCTATAATTATGTTAAGTTATATTAAAGAATTTTTTAACTTGGTTGTATTATTAATATATTTCACTGAAAAGAATGGATTCAGTTGTCTGTTTAGAACATGGAGTGGGGAGCTAGAAAGAAGGGATGGAGGGAGGAAAAGATCACATGGGTGCTAAGTTTGCACAGAATTTAAGTTATAATATAATATATATATATATGTATATTATATAATATATATAGAGAGAGAGACAGAGAGAGAGAGAGAGAGAGAGAGAGAGAGAGAGAGAGAGAGAGAGAGAGAATGGTGGCACAAGCATAGAACTTGAACACCAAGGAGTCTGAGGCAGGACAATAGTCAGTTCTAAGTGAGCTAGGGCTATGTCACAAGACTCTAGCTCAAGATAACAAAAACAACAGGAGCCAACAGCTGAAAGACACGGTGAAACAAGTGTCAATACAGAAACAGCATCCTCTCATGAAAATGTCCTTGCCAAATCTAGGAAGGACGACCCCTACCACACCCAAAGTTTATATAAGGCCCATGGCGAGAATGATATCCCCATGCAGGTGGTATAGATACAGTAACACACATTCCAAACTCACTTGAAGAGCCACTGGGCCATAAGTCCCTGGCAAACAAAACAAAACAACAGCAGCAGTATAACCACTCTTTCTGTGGACAAGGAGTTCAGAGTTTTTAGAAAGATTGTTTATATTTCGAATTCCTTCCTGTATTTGTAAGAACAAAGCTCATGAAAAAAATAAAAGAAGGCAATTGGCATAGAAGTAAATATATGTATTTGAATTTAAATTTAAATTTTAGAGTATGTATATATAGAACATATGGGAAGGACTGTCATAGAGGCATTATGTTTCTTTTAAGAAATTTGTAAATTCACATCTATAGGACTTGATTGCACTGCTCTGTGAATTATTTAATAAGGCATTAGCAGAAATAGCATATCTATGGCACAGTAGTATTTGTAATATGTAATATTTGACAATTTCCTTGGCCCCCACTTAGGTTCAAGAGGAAAATGGGCCTATTAATCATGCCTTTCCTGACTTCCTTGTAGAATTAATCAATGAAGACTCTGAAACAGTTTCTAAGGTGACACGAGTTTAATTTCAATACTATATTGTATTTCTTGGACTATTCAGCCTAAACATGTTCAGTGACGTGTCCCCTGATAGTTTATTCCTGGTTTCTATCTTATTGACTTTTTCTCTATCATAACTTTGTAGTACTGGCAGGTTTCAGAGCACCTTTCAATGAATGGGCCATGTCTGAGTCATCGCATGCAGCACTAAAGAGGCAGGCATGCATCGGCAGCTCTCTGCGCATTCCAGGCAAGCTTGTTCCAGAGAGGAAAGTCTGTCAAAAAAAATGTCATGGGACTTGGGACATTATAGTGTATCCCTATAAGCCCCGCATGTGGGACACAAGAGCTGTTAGGATCTGAAGTTTAAAATCAGCTTTGGCTAAATACGAAGTTTGAGACCAGCTTGGACCACAGGAAAATCTGTTCCAGAAAACAAGCCTCAGCCACCAAAAAGATTCATGGAATTTGGAGACATAATTTGATTTTTTTAAAAATAATTTTTAGCTTGTCAGTGACCACACCTATTGTCTTTCTCTTCTGCCATTAAGAATATCACTATGTTCTACTTATGGGGACTTTGCAAAACTGAGTAGATTTGTCTCTAGTCTCTTACAAAGTCTGTAAAACCATCTTAGTAGCAATATATGGTTACGCTCAGTGGCCATTGTTAGTGTGAGCGTGTACCTTCCTCCTATTGGTTGGATATATGAATGTGGCCGGTTTCTCTCTTGTCTGTGGTCTGTCAGAGAGTTTCCAGTTAAGAGAGAGAACTTACCTTAAAGAAGTCACCTAGAATTTTTAATAAGGTGTATGAAGACAGTGTCTGGCAAAGGCATAAACCTATTACACCTCTTGCCTTTTGTCACCAACTAAGATGATGGTTTTCATTGAGAAAAACATGCTTGTCTGAATCATGTTTTTTTAAACCTTAGCTATTTCTAGTGTGTTGCATTATTCTCCAAGATAAATTTTACTCAATTTTTCTAGAATTTAAATTAAATCCATCTATAACCCTAATTAAATTAGGCTTCCTATAAATTTGGAAATTCATGTCATGTGAGTGAAGAACACTATTTGTATAAAGACAGTTTTATATATAGCAAGCAAAGAAAGGCCTTTCTGCACAAGGTAAAAACAAACAAACAAATTTCACAAAGGAAAAAAGTAAGAACACTGAAAAACACTAAATTTTCTCTTGTGAAAAGAAAACAAACATCAAAACATAAGTGGCATATTGGGAGAAAATAAACATGTCAAGAGTACAAACAGCATCTACAAAACAAAAGTCATTTAATGGAAATATTAGAAAAATAATTTAATCTAATAATTAACAGAAAAAGTAAAAATGTCCAAAATGGTATAAAAAGAGATTCAGGATTTTTAATAAAAATCAAGTAATTGTTAAAAAATAAAATGGGTAAAATTTTAAAACAATATGTAGAGTTATAAGAAATATTGTTATGGTAAAACCTGTTAAAAACAAATTTCATAATCTAAATATCCACAATAGCATGAATCCATGTAGAAAAATGTCTAAAGATTTTTTAAAGGGAAGAAAATATGATACAACCTAAAGGCTTGCAAATGATTAAATGTACAATAGTGCCTCTATCCCACCAAGTAATATACTGTTCTAAAAAGTGATTGTGAAGTCAGTGGTGATGAGAAGTACCCGGAATTCTAGCACTTAGAATGTGTTTCTAACACAAGATTTTAGATGGTTTTGGGACTTCAAGTAGAGCCACCACCATCTGGCTGACATAGGATCTGAGCTACATGTCACCTCTGTGAAGTGTCACTTTCTGCTGCTAGAGTGGGTATCCTGGTACCTCAACAGGCAAGGAAGGCAGGCTGGGGTTCAGAAAGAAGCTGTCTCAGTTACAACCTAGACTGTAACAGTCAAGAAAAAAGACATCTTTATCCATTGTTAGAAGGTAAGAAGTCAGTCATGATAAGCAATAAAAGTCCAGTGAGAGTACAGGAGTCAGAGCACCAGCTACAGAGTAAGTCAATGTCCAGGCTAGCAATTAACCTGTAAGCCTTCTGGGCTGTTTTAACATCTGTGATTCCACGTTGAGGAGTTTGAGGCAGGTGGATTTCAACAGTGGGAGGCCAGCCTTGGCTTTACATAGGGAGAAGCTTTACATAAGCTATTTTTTCTTATTTGATGGAAACTTTATTCAATAGTTAATTTTCTTTCCTTCCTGGTAAGTGAAACTGGAAGATCAAGGATGAGATTTTTTTTTATATAAATTTCTTTAAAACATCTCTACTAAAAGTGGAACAATCACTGGCAGATGTTTGATTTCTGTAAAAGAGTAAATAAGGAAGAATTTCCTATCTTCTCCAGAGACTTTGTATCACAGTGCATTCTCTTCTCCATTTAGAAACAGAATCATCACTTGTCCTTATTTTAAAATGAATCTAAAATTAGTCTTCTCAAGCTATCATCCTCGTAAACTACTTTCTTCCATTGTTGACTTGGTCAACAACATGCTTTAAAGTAATAATGCTATTTGTGAATATCTATTGCATAACCAAACACATCTGCTTTTCTTTAGTGTTTGTTACATGGTTTAGGGCAATTTTCGACATTCAAAACACAAAATTAAAATGTAAAAGTGGTGATTTTATTGAAAATGGAGACTCTGCACTCCTCGTTTATCATTACTTGTTTTCAATTTGTATTTAATACAGGGCTCGGAGAAATTTCTTATTCTTTGTGTCATATTCTTCCTCTTCTATAAATTTTTTATTTTATTTGGAGCACTACATAGTAAAGCCCAAAGTACAATGAGCCTTACTCTGAGATGATTCTTGGAAACAGACTAGTAAAATTATGAGGAGTAATTTAAGAGTAAAGTGTAATTGGGATTTAAATTTTGAAAATTAAGCCATTTTATGTATGTAGTTTTTCTATGACCATAGAGCTACTTTTTCCTAAATGATGAAGGAGATTATAGATTTGTGGAGGAAGAATTCTTATTTACTTCTTTGAAAACAGTGATATGGAGGTGAGCTTTTCCTCTTTGCACCCGTGTGCTTGTGTTATCGCGGCAATTCGCCCACTGCAGCTTCGGGTTGAAAAAACAACGGTCTCTGTGTCCAGTTGCTAATGTCCTCACTTCAATCTTTCTGGGGATGGTTATTTCTGCATCACACTCAGATGTCTGATTGTCAGCTTTATGTCTCAGAAAGTGTTCCCTGCAATTCAGGCACAGTAAAGCATCTCCTTCGAGATAGCCTCCATGTACTATATAACTTTTATAGTCATTATAAAAAATAATTTATTGAAAAAACCTAAACCTTTTCCAACTCAAGTGACTTTTGATTTAAATGTCTGTGGTCATGCTTATGGTAATCAGCTACAGTAGAATTTTTTTCTTCCAAATTAAGTTTTCCGTTTAGATTACAAAGTTTAGAAAAATATAAAAAGCGACATCATCTCAAACAGAGCCCATTGGGGAAATGGAGAGCCTGCAGTCCTCGTTTATCATTACGTGCTTTTGATTTGTATTTAATACAGGACTTGGGGAAATTTCTTATTCTTTGTGTCGTATTTTTTTTTTTACTTTATTTGGCTGACACACAGTAAACTCTAAAGTACAATAAGCCTTACTTTGATTATTTGAAACTGTTTTGAAAAATTATGAGAAGAATTTAAGGTATAAAAATACCATTAAATATTCACGGTAACCATGGGTTATTAAAAGAATTTTAGGAGGTTATTTAAAGGTGAGGGCAAAAGCAACAGATCTCCATGAATACTTAACCATTGAACCTGTGAAGACATAAACCTTCCATACACTGTGATCTGAATTTGAAGGCACTATCCTGGTGGCCTTATTTCCTATGAACATGGGTGTAGCTGACAAGATCAATGTGTCCCATACAACTCTTAGACATATCAATCAAAAATTGCACTTTTTTTGCAAGATGTATCCCCCTCCTCTGTTACTTTGTTATCTAGATTTCGGCGTTAAGATGCAATCATTCCTTGCTCAAATGCAAACAGCATCGTGCTATTTTTATATTTGCCAACTGAGCTATTCTGACTCGGACTGTGGTCAAAGCAATTAAGTCATCTTTCATCTGTGGGTAGTTTGATGTGCCAAAATCCAGAAATATCATTTGTTATCATGCTACCATTTAAAATAAAGCAATTTGCATACTACTTAAGCTCAGAACAGCTCTCCTCTGTTGTTTCCTTTGGGATTTTGCTTTGAACAAATTTCTGAATTTTCTAGCTATTGATGCTGATGTTATAGCTTTTCTTCTTTTAAAAGTGTGGTCTTATATTTGAAAGTTATTATGGTACAAAAGTAGATATGATGAAATTAATCTAACTAGCAAAGGGGATATTATTAAAAAATTAATACAGACCCACCCTGTTTTGTGGAACATGAGACTAGTGCCCAAATAACGACACGGTTGTTAGTTATAGCAGTTTAAAAAATAAATCTCTTTTGTCTACTTCTGAAACAGTGGGGGCAAGAGCACAGAACTTCTATATGGAGAGACTTGGAGAGGTTTGAAAACTGTTATATGTGTGATCAAATTTTAAATTATGTGTGAGATAGCTCAGCTGGTATAATGCTGGCTCAAATGTATGGACCTGAGCTTGATACCCAGCCCTCAGATAGAAGCTGGATTAGGTGGATAAACCACTGTGATGGAGATGGGTGAGGAGGACCCTGGACCCTGCCAGTTAAGAAGCTAGATGAACAGAGCTGCTCCAGGTTCAGCGAGAGACCCTGTCTCAAAAAATTAGGTGAGGAATGATTGAGCAAGAAATTGACATGGATCTCTGGCTTCCATACATATGGGCACACACAAATGCACACAGAAGTGACATGAGAAAAGGTTTTGCATTAAAAGGAGCTTCAAAATAAAGATCATTAAAGAGGCTTACAGATGATGATGAATCCAAGACAGCATTGATTCTCAATGAGTGTCACCCATGACCGAAGTGACAGTTTAGAGCTATAGGTTGATTTGGAATGAAAAAGAAGGCATCAGCGTACTTCCACAAGACTTTCTTCAGACCGTTATTGAGGAGCAAAGGTCCTGCAAGGTGAAATTACTTCAGAGCTCATTATGAAGATAAAATGTGAAGCTTCATCTTCATGAGGATAAGGCATGAGTTTAAAACTCACCTGTAGGAGCAGCTAAGAAAGCTCCTGCCTCCGTAAAGCATGTCACACAGATTTTATAACCTAAATTAAGCTAAGTGGTGACAAAACCTATTCAAACATTGCAACACTGTCGGTGCTGATGGGATTCAGTTCAGCTCTGCAGGAGAACAACGTAACAAATAGTAATAGCCCATGGAACTAGCTTTAAAATTCTCTATCTAAGTTGCTGAATCTGCCAATACAATTGCCTTTTAAGAGCAAGAATCCAATTCTGAATGAGATGTATGATTCGCCCAGAGGCCCTGGATGCTATGGAAGTATGGTAACTAGTAATCTAGCTCAAGTTGTTGCAAGATGCTAATACTTCCTATTTAGTGCCTCTGCTACCGAGTGATGATTCTGAGACACTGGCTTAGATGGGAAAGTATTTTCTGTGAAGGACTGACAACTTGTTTAATCCTGGGAGCCCACATAAGCATGAGCAGAGAAATCTATACATATATATCATGGCATGTGCGCCCATTCATATCATGAACACACACATAATAGTAATAATAATAATAATAATAATGATGATGACGATGATGATGATGATTATGGTGAATAATTCAGAAAAACAAAAATCTCCTGCTCAGACTGGAGTTATGGCTCCACGTTTAATAGCCCTGGCAGCTCTTCCAGAGGAACCATATTCTATCCCCACTACCCACAGGCACACACACTACTATATAGATGGGGGATGATGCCTATAATTCCAGCACTCTGGAGTTGCAAATGGCTTGGGAGTTCAAGGCTAACCTAGGCTACTTAGTGAGCCGCTGTCAAAACAGCACAACAATGCAGGAGCAAAGATGAATAGACTGTATGGTTAAGAAGGTAATTAAATCCTGCATTGTGACTGTGCTTGTAGTGATCTTGCACTTCTAGTGCAGAATTTCATTATCCCAGCATCATTCTCTCTATTCCCTTTAGTTCAAGATCTACAAATCCTGCTCCTGTTTACTTTGCATCATCTCTGATGACAACAGCAACTCAAAGGAAACAAATAAAACACACATTACATCATTTTAAAACACCCAGGGATATTTTTTTTTTAATCCAGGTAGTGCAGAACACAGGATTCTGGTAACAAAATATATGAGTTATAGGTTGATAACATTCAAGTCATAATCAAAGCACATCAGAACAGAAGCCCAGAGTAATGATTTTTTCATTTTCTTTTTTCTTTTGGTTGAAACCTTGGATTCAAGATATCTTATTATAATTTAAAAATTAAGATATTTGAGGAAAGAATAGGTCAGAAGAATGAATTCATATTATTGTAAAAATAAAATATTTTGTTTTGAAAGCACCGTGTTATCACTGATAATTAGCCAGTATTTGCTAATTGTATGAATTTCCCTTAAAGACAAAACAAAAATAGAATTTGTTGTTTGAAGTTACAAAGAACAGCACTGCAAAATGAAAAGCATCTTCTTCACTAAACTACTGAGGCATGTCTCAAAATTAAATTCACAGGAGAAAAAAAAATCTGAACTCAAATGAAAAATACGTAAGTTTTATGCAACTAGAAAGAAATCAGGTATAGAAAAAAAAACAGATATGGAGATAATAAATGTTTTTCTGTTTGAAAATCCAATGAGTAAAGCAGAGAGATAATTAAACTATTTCAAATTTAATATGTCAGTTTCTTGAAATGAAATTTACAGAGAAAATGTGCACATTATATTCCAGAGGAGATTAAGATAGAAGGATGGGGGCCGGAGAAATGCCTCAGTGGTAACAGTGTTTACTGTTCTTGCAGATGACTCAAATTTAGTTCCCGGCAACTGATTGCAAGTGCCTCAAGCACCTGTAAGTCCGGATTCAGGGACTTCGATGCCCTCTTCTGACCCCCACTAGCACCCACAATTCACATTTGTACATATAGCCACACACACAGATGTAATGAAAAAATCTTCAGAAACAAAAAAAAAAAAAACTATTGACTGGGGAATCAGCACCTATACACCAGACATCTGCACATACTCCTACACTCATGTATACTTACATACACAAAACTCACATGTATACCTGCATACACCCATACACACATGAACACCTACATACATACCAATATAGTAACCATGTATACACAAATATACATTCACTCTAAAGAGTGAATAAACCTAATTAATATCTTAAGTTTCAATATTTCAGATATAAAATGATCAAGGCTAGGCACAATTATATACTTAAAATATATATAAAATTATCTTTATTTTATAAGCACTTATGATTTTATTGTTTATACTTCTCTGTATGTGTATAGTTATTATGGGTGACATTCACCCATGATTAAGTTAAATAATTTCAAACTGATTAGATTTGAAATGATTATTTCTTGAAATCTTCACATTTTTACTTAAATTTCATGTAATACATACATCATTTCATAAAAACAGTAATTAATATTAAATTTTAATTTTGTGTGTGTGTATGTATCATATCTGCATGTGTGTACCCATAAGCATACTTATGTATGCATTTGTACACAGTATGAGATCAGAGGAGGACATCAAGTGCCTAATCTTTTAGTAGCCACCTAATCTCTCTGAGACATGGTCTCTCACCAAATTTGGAGCTTGTTGTTTTTCAGTTAAGTTGGCTGATTAAAAAGTTCCAATAGTTCTCCTGCTTCATCCGCCAATGTTGGCATTACAGTTGCACAAAGCTTTTATGTGGGTGCTGGAGCTGAACTCACTTCCCCAGGCTTGCACACCAAGATCTCTTCTTATCCACTGAGAAAGCCCCCACCCTAGATTAATAATTAAATACACAGACACTGTTCAATGCACACACACACACACACACACACACACACACACACAGGTTCTGGGGACCTAAGGCCTTGCACTTCTACAACTGAGTTCCATTTGACTTTAACTCACACCATTTCCTTTACTACAATTTTGGGTTTTGGAGCTTTGTGGATTGTTGGAAACATCTTAAATATTTTCTTATTTGAGGGAAGTTGAAAAACCTGGCACTATTCAAAATGCTGAGACATAATGCAAAGATAGTATTCAAATTAAATATTACACCAGATGCACTCACACCATACGTGTGGTTTGCAAATGCTGCTTATTGTGCGTTATGCATATCATGATTTCCTCTGATACATAAAACTGTGAACTTTCATTAGAATATGCAATTTTGTGATTCCAAACCCTTAACTCCATGTTGTTAAAATTGTATATATTAGTGTCTGATATTTGAAAGGCGGGTGCTGTGAGTGTTCTAAATAGAATTTGAAAGGGTTAATTCAACTTAAGTAAAAATTGTTATTTATAGTGTGAACATGAAAATGGAGTTTTAATATTCAGTGCAAGTTTTGGGAAAACAAAGTCATTTTTGGAATATTTGATAGGTGTTAACTGACAACAATATATTGTTTAGACTTTTGAAGTAATCCCTTAAAATATTAGGAACTGGTGAAAAGAAAGAATGTGCTATTCTCGTTCAGTGAAAATATCATGAATCCCATTATCAGAAAGAACTGTTGAATACCTGAACATCTCGTTTAATGACACTGTTGCATGGGGGGATACCATCACTGTCATATCATGATTGTGTGCTTTGCTTTAACCTTGTTTCCTTGTTTGTTTTTCTTTCTAATATCTTCATTTTGCCCTGTTATGCATGTTGAAGCAGGCACATGGAGGTTAAGCTGATTGTTCATTCAGTTATCAGGTACCTTCAGTATCCTTAAACATCACACCGTGCAAATGTGCATATATGATGTGCAGACCTCAGAAAGATTATTAGATGGGAAGAAAGGTATCCAATCTGGCTTGTCTCCAAAATGAAAATCCATTCCTAACGAAGCATCAGTGTTGTGAGGAATATGAGTTAAGTCAGATGGAATGACATCTTTATTTTGTATGTTCAAACCCCAATTTAGTCAAGTTAAAAGGATTAGAAATGATTTATGAAGAGAGGGCTTTGGTCTTTCACTCTGCACATTGTGAGCCTCCATGTTTGTTTCCATCTACTAGAAGGAGGAGGGGAGAAGGGCAGGGGGAGGGGAGGAGGAAGAGAAGGTAGGCTGATATTTTTCCAAACCATACTTGAATAAGCATATTTAGATGCTTTACTCTCCCTTCTAGCCTGCCACCCACTAGAGAAAGTTGAAAGGAAAGGTTAATGTGGACCTGTTTAGAAATAGTTCTTTGAGCAAATCCAATCTGTGTTGTCAGGATATAAGCAGTTCAGTTCATATGAATCACCAGTGCCAGCTCATTCCACATGCAAACACTATTCATGAATCAGCAACAGCAGTTCAATCCAGAAGAAACCATAAGGCTCTGCCAATCTTCACGAGGCTGCAGAATTATCAAGAAGCCACCTGAACACCACCAGAAGTTCTTTGGTGGTGTTTCTCTCTATGAAGTCACAACAAATGTTGACCCGCAAGGAGTGGCAAGGAAAACCAATACCACAAAGCATTGTCCACTGTCTGTTGGGTTATATTTATACCCTTTCCAAACAACGTGTGTCCTCTCAAGCATCTGCTCTAGCAAAACATTGCATGCCCTTTTCCAGGCTGCTTCCAAAAACACTGTGTGTTTGTTCTCAGCAAAACATCCTCCCACATATCTGCTTCAGCAAGAATATCCACTCATGAGATAGTTTCTAGAAAAACATCACATGAAACAATTGAGTCTCCAAAGAAACCAGAAATTTCCACTTGAAGAAGAAGAGGAGGAGGAAGGAGAAGGGAAAGAAGACGAAGGGGAAGAAGAAGAAAGAGAAGAAGAAGAAGAAGAAGAAGAAGAAGAAGAAGAAGAAGAAGAAGAAGAAGAAGAAGAAGAAGAAGAAGAAGCAGCAGCAGCAGTAGCTCTTCTCTGGTGATGGCTAAGTGAGAAATTGATCTATTAGAATGTCATTGGGAGTCTTTTTGTTGCTATGTTCCTTTAACAGAATTAGGTTTCCCTCTAGGTCCATAACCTAGCCAATTTAAATTCTTAGACTTTTAAGGAGTGTCAGGTGTGGGTGCCAGCTCATGGATTGGGCCTTAAATCTAGTTAAAAGGAGCATGAGATCTCTGCAGAAGAGGGGGTAGTAAGATTGTAAGAGCCAGAGTTGGTACATGACTCCAGGGAAAAAGCATCCTCCAGACACAACAGGACTGACACACTAATGAATTTAGAGACCATGGCAGTACACAGAAGACCACCTGCACTGGTTAAAACCATATAAAAATCCAGCACTGAGAAGGCGGGGTGGTGGTGAATGTAAAGTCTCACTTTTAACCAAGAAGTTATTTGCTATCGTTTTCCTCTGGGAAGGGGAAAGACAGTTTTCTCCAACAGTGTCACTGAGGGTAACACTGTTCAGGGTGGACCCCAGTTCAGGAATAATTGGCCAACTCAAAGTGGACTTGGAATTTTTTGTCTTATTTTTGTTTATTTCAGCTTTTTTTATTTTATGAGTTTAATTTTGACTGAGGGAGTGGATATGGAGTTGGGTAGGTAGGGAGATGGGGAAGATCTGAGAGGAGTCAAGAGTAAGGGAAGGATATGGTCAAAATATATGGTAAAATTTTTAAAATAAAAACATGAAAATGCTACTTTGTGAACTTTTGCCGTGAACAGCTATGATGAATGTAACAAAATAAAAGAGAGGTTCTGGAACCACCCTATCCTCAGGCACTTTGTATTTTCTTGGTAGTAATTCCTTTGCTTCTGCCCCACTTAATGTGTATCTGCAAGGTTGATGCCAAGTGAATACCAGGGGGAAAGGATGCATGAGAATGCTTCCTTCCTTTTACATTTTCCACTGCACTTCACATCATATATCTTTATATTAGAATCTACATTTATCTCTACCTCTGTACTCTTTGGGGTTTCAGCCTTACTTGGTCTTCAGTATTTTCATTTCTGTTTGATTTTTACATTACCTTAATATTCCCATTTTTTCTCATTTAGACTGAAACATAATCATGTTTCACAATTGCAATCATTGCCTATGTTTGTAGTATTCTCTACAAGTGCCACAGGGAGAGCAGGCAGTCACTCTTCCTGTAGCTGCACTCCGTATTAGCTCATTTGCTTGAGGGAAAGAGATTTTTTTTCTTATCATCCAAGGTAAGGCTCTCCCTGAAGACCTTCCATTTCTCAGGGGCCCTTCCACATCTGAAAGCACCCAATTTCTACTGTGCTATTTGCTGGAGAGGCAAGCATCCAGCAGTCACACCAAACCCCACACAAAAACAGAGCAAAACATGACTTCCACTCCTCTATTGCATCTATGACCTACATTCACGTTGGAAAAAGCATTTGACATTCCTCCTCTCTATTTTGATTCCCTGCAGTTGTGTACCCACTCCAGTTTCATTCACTATTCCCACACTCATTGAACATTGATTTCACTAAAGTCAGTTAGGATGTTTTCATTGTAAAATCCAGGGCAGTGAAGAGATGCTCATTACAATTCTTATTTGAGGAGCCGTGCAATGGCTCAGTGGATAAAGTTGTTGGAGGACAAGCCTGCTGACCTGGTTAGGTCCTCAGAACTTTGTTTCCTGCCCTTTATCGTTTTTAACATTTCTTATGCTTTCTTTGTTTCTTTGTCTCTTTTGTGTTTGTATGTTTCTTTATTTTAAACAATTAGATGTTGAAACAAAATAATAAGTTGATTGCCAAAATAAACATCCAGGAGAGTGATGCAGTGGTAGAAAGGACTGGAGGAGGTCTAGCAGGCATAGCAACTTCCATCACACTTGTCTGGGCCTGGGTAGGGGACATTAGTTGCACAGCTCTCCTGGCATTCTTTCCTTGGAGGCTCTGGGGTTCTGGTTGCTGCCATTGTGTTGATGCCATGATTTTTTTTTAAATATGAAAGTATAGTTTTATTCTCTCTGTATCAATGCCATGTACATCCACAAAACTGGACCACCAATAGTTACAGCATTCTATGTCTTAAGACTAATAAGGACACATACCATCAATACCTGAGTAAACAGTGCAGTGTAAAATTTTAATCTGTATTGCTCAGAAGATATCTTGCAGCATAAAAAGTGACCAAAATGATTGCTTAGATTTTTTAAAATAAAGGCTGTATGGTGACTATATGAAGAAAATGTTTATTGCCAAGTACAGCTGCTGCTTATATATCTGGGGTATGGACTGGCCTATGAGTTCTCCAGCATTCCATCATTCCATCAACCAGAAGAGCTATCTACCTCCTTTAGGTGCAGACTCTCTGTGTCCTTGATGGTCAGATGATCCCAAAGCAACTTTAAACTATGGAAGGAGGTACCAGTCTTCTGAGTTAGCCAGCCACGACTTATTACATTTTTCAACTTTTATGTCACTCCAACAATTCTCAGTAACGATGACATTTACTCTCCCAAAGGTAATTAAGTGCTCTTTTGTGTCTCAGCAATGATCATCATTAACATTCATGTTATTGCAGATGCTGATGCATTTAATGTTACAATTAGGTACCAGGGAATGCAGCAGATTGTGTAAGAAGGGACCTTGTCAATATCTTCTCTCAAGTCAAACAGCTTTCTAGTGTCTCTCTGCCTCATTGATTCACCATGTTTTTTCAAATCTCATCTTTTCTTTAGACTGTGCCTCTTAATTTATTTGTTCCTCCACTTTTTATTTAACTGTGTATTGTTTAATTAAATTAGATTACATTACTGTTGATGATTGCCTTCAAAGTAAACAGTAATGCAGTATTTAGTCTTTTTATTTCACACTATTTTACCAAAGCACTTTATAGTATTAATTAGTAACTTCTCACAACACTTCACAGGGGTGAATTAATTGTGTCACTTTTTCTGATGAGATATCCATCTAAGTAAAGGACAAAAGGAGGTTTGCTTCACAAACACATCTGTCTAAATGCCTTCCCTGTGCTCCAGTCCTAACAGAAATTTATAATGAGAGAAGCACTAGCAATTATTTCCTGAGGTCCTTTGATGACACCGGTGGTAAATACCTTATGTGGGTTAAACCTGCAGTCTTCACAATATCCCAGTTAGGTATTGCAAGGGATTAAATGGTCTTAGAAATTTGCTTTGAAACCCTGGTCCATTTATTCAGTTAGAGATGGTAGCCCAGAGCAACACTGGGTGTAACTATTGGTTAGCATGTTCATAGCAAATGATGGCTAGGTAGTTATAAAACTATGCTTTTTATTTCCACTCCTTGCCATCTAGTTAGTTGTTTTTCTGTCACTATCCAATCACGATTATCCAATACGATTTAGAGTGTCCCTTTTCTGGTCATGTACATTCTTGTTCGGCTGGACTTCTGTAAAAGGAGGTGCTTGCTATAAATGATTTCAAGTTGGATGACTTCATTTGAACTGATGCCTGAGATGTTTTAGGAGCTGGCCACTTTTGTAAGTCCATTCTGAGGGGCTCCTCTCTTATGCCTTGCCATGTTTTGTCCCAGCATACTCTGCCTTCCCTAGAAAATGTACATATTCCATAAAGAATAATACCATACATCCTAATATAGAGGCAATTGAAGAGATTTTTCTATAATTAATGCAAGAACCATAGCTGATATACAAATTCTTCAAAACATTAACTTGCAAAGATTCTCAAGTCTACTTTGAAAAATCTTACAGCATTTACATGGTCAATGCAAATTGACCCATTCTTATCTCCTTGCACTAAGCTCAATTCTAAGTGGATCAAAGATCTCCACATAAAACCAGACACACTGAAACTAATAGAAGGGAAACTAGGGAAGAACCTTGAACATATGGGCACAGGGGAGAATTTCCTGAACAGAACTCCAATAGCTTATGCTCTAAGATCAAGACTAGACAAATGGGACCTCATTAAATTACAAAGTTTTTGCAAGGCAAAAGACACTGTCAAAAAGACAAAGCAGCAACCAACTAACTGGGAAATGATCTTTACCAACCTTACATCCGACAGAGGGCTAATATCCAATATATACAAAGAACTCAAGAAGTTAAACTCCAGAGAGGCAAGTAACCCTATTAAAAATGGGGTACAGAGCTAAACAAAGAGTTCTCACCTGAAGAATATCTAATGGCTGAGAAGCACCTAAAGAGATGTTCAGCATTTACATGGAACCCGTCAATCGCTCTCATATTTTTCAGGAGTGTTCTGCCTTTTCATATTGTGATATGATGACACTATCTTCAACTGTTCTGGGTCTCAGTCAAAACTATACTGAGGTTCGTGCAGCCATGGACCACAATACCTGCTAAATTTCACAGATTGCCAAAAATATCCAAAATTATGTAAACAGTTGCTAGTCTGTGTTTAGTTTTGTTTTAGTTTTATTTTCCAAGATAGAGTCATATTGCAAAGCTTGAGTTGATTCCTAGATTTCATCATTGTCTTGCCCCAAGTGTAGGAATTGTAGGCATGCACTAGCATTTCCATAGCTGCACTATTTTTAGAAATTATTTCAATGTGTTAGTATATGAGTGAAGGCATGTTTGTGCTCCACCATGCATGTTGTGGGTATGGTGTGCCTGTGAGGGTGTCATGCCTGTGCTCCACCATGCGTGCAGAACTCATAGGACATCTTTCAGGAGTCAGTTCTTTCCTTTTACTTTATTGTCAAGATGGGGGTCTCTCTTGCTTCTGTTGCGCAGACAAGATGGACCACAAGTTTCATGGCAATTCTCCTGCTATATCACCTATCTCTGAGGGTCGGCATTACAGAGTGCTATGGTATCAGGATTTTAACATGAGTTCTGGGGATCAAACTCAGGTTGCTAGTGTTGCATAGTTAGAACTTTTACCTGTCTAGCCACCAACTGGCCCCTAGCTCATTATTTAACTTAAAAGCAGAGTGTTTTTTCATCTTGCATGACTGAAACTTTATATTCATTAATTAGGAACTCCCAATTGCCCTGTATTTGCACCCTTGGACTATTATCCTACTTTCAATTTTGATAAGTTTGCTCACTTTAGATACTTCCCATAAGTGGGTCCATGCTCTTCTAGTCCTTCTGTGACTATCTAGCCTTACTTAGCATAATGTTGTCCATGCCATAGTGTTGTAGTTTATAATATGTCCTTACTGTGGTTGAAGGATCTCCTACTGAACTAATTTTTTTTCTACTGAACTATTCATTGTTCTTACTTTACCCTTTCACCTAGGAAAAGGCACTTACATTTCTCCACACAAAGTTGTAAAATGAATAAGTGAATCTCTCTGAGATTTCAATTTTTTTAATAGATTTTTTAAAATTTACATTTCAAATGTTAGTCCCTTTCTATGTTTCCCATTTGAAAACCCCCTATACCATCCCCCCAACCCCCAGCTCACTAACCCACCCACGCCTGCTTCCCTGACCTGGTGGCATTCTCTTACACTGGGTCAATGAGCCTTCACAAGTCCAAGGGCCTCTCCACTCATTGATTTCCAGCCAGACCATCCTCTGCTACCCATGCGGCTGGAGCCATGGGTCACTCCATATATACTCTTTGGTTGGTGGTTAAGTCCCTGGGAGCTCTGGGGGGTACTAGTTGGTTCATATTGTTCCTCCTATGGAGCTGCAAACTCCTTCAGCTCCTTGGGTCCTTTCTTTACCTTCTCCATTGGGGACCCTGTGCTCAGATCAATAGTTGGCTGAGAGCATCCCCCTCTTTATTTGTTAGTCACTGGCAGGGTCTCTCAGGAAACAGCTATATCAGGCTCCTGTCAGCTAGCACTTGTTGGCATCCACAATAGTGTCTGGGTTTGGTAACTGTATATGGAATGGATCCCCAGGTGGAATAGTCTCTGGATGGTCTTTCCCAGTCTCTGCTCCACACTTTGGCTCTGTATTTCCTCCCATGGATATTTTGTATTGCATCTAAGAAGGGTAGCCGCCTGTGGCCACGGAGAACCAGGTTCACCTGGAAGGAAAGCTGGGGCTGGAATAGAAAGGACAGGTGGGAAGAGAAATAACAAGCCAAGACAAAGTTTTCTGATCAAGGCTCAAAGTTTAATTTTCAGTTCTGAGTTTATATAGGCAAAGATCCATCCTTTGTTTCAGATGAGTTCTGTTGCTTTGTTTCTGCTGAATTCTTTTGCAAAGTAAGCTCAGTAGGCAGTCAACTCAAGACTCTAGCAGGGAAATGCAAATGCAGTGAGGGCAGAAGCTGGCTCCAGCATGGTGTAAAAAACATCCAGGGTTTTGCCAACTCAAGGCTATGGGGAAAGGGCACAAAGAAAGACCAAAGTATACACACTTTGGTCTTCCTTCTTCTTGAGCTACATGTGGTCTGTGAATTATATATTGGATATTCCAATCTTCTGGGCTAATATCCACTTATCAGTGAGTACATACCATGTGTTTTCTTTAACTTTGAGATTATACCTCACACCAGTCAGAATGACTAAGATCAAAAACTCAGGTGACAGCAGATGCTGGAGAAGATGAGGAGAAAGAGAAACACTCCTCCATTGCTGGTGAGATTGCAAGCTGGTAAAACCACTCTGGAAATCAGCTTGGCAGTTCCTCAGAAAATTGGACATAGTATTACCAGAGGAGGTACCCAGCTATACCTCTCCTGGGCATATATCCAGAAGAGGCTCCAACATGTAATAAGACACATGCTTCATTATGTTCATAGCAGCCTTGTTTATAATAGGCAGAAGCTGGAAAGAACCCAGATGTTCCTCAATAGAGGAATGGATATAGAAAATGTAGTACAAATACACAATGGAGTACTACTCAGCTATTAAAAAGAATGAATTCATGAAATTCTTAGGCAAATGAATGGAACGTGATTTCAATTCTTTTAAATAAATATCCTGGAGTAGAAATGCTGAGTAATAATAGTGCTGTTTTAAAAACTTTTTGTGTGGTTTGATGATTTTCTTTCATTCAACGGATAGTATTTTCACTCCATTGATCCTTTTCTTTGCTGTACTAATACTTTAGGTTGGTGTAATGTCACTTACCTGTGGTTTTAGAATGTAAACACATTTGACACTGAGAAAAAAGAAGAACCAGATATTCTTGGTAGGTGTCCTAGTTTGTTTTCTGTTGCTGCGATAAAGCTTATGAGTTCTTTTATATTATTGAGGGAAGTCAAGGCAGTATCAAGTCAGAAGATTGAAGAACAAATCATTTGGGGTGCTGATTGATGGCTTTCTTTGCCTTCCTGGCATAATAGAGAGCCATTTTCCAAGGGATGGCACCACCCCCAGTGGACTAGGTCCTGTAAATCAGTTAGCAATTAGAAAAATGACCCATGGATGCGGCCACAGGAAAGTTTGGTGGAAAAAGTTTCTTTACTGAGGTTACCCTTTGCCAGCTGTGTCAAGTCGAAAAATCAAGACTAACCCTCATAGTTGGCAACATTTTCATCTCAGAACTATGAATGCATTACCTCATTCCTTTATGATTTAGTGAATTATGTCAAAAATTTGCTGATAACTTGTGGAAATTCCCTTGTATGATTCACTGTCTTATGTTGTTTTCAAACTTCTGATTTTATTTTGACAATTTGATTATAGTGTATACCCATGTTTCCAAGTGGACTTCTTAGAAATTATTGTATTTTATGATGTTATATTTTTTGACTTGGATGTTCATTTCTTTCCCAAGAGATTTGTATCTGGGTATTTTGGGCTCTTTGCCCTTTCCTTCTCTTCTGTTTCCCCCTCTTTCTTCTTCTCTTCCTTTTCCTCCCCCTTTTCCTCCTTATCCTCTTCCTTTTCTCACTTCTCTCATCACCCCTCTCCCTTCTAACTCTGCTCCTCAGGTCAACTTTAAGCTTGTTAACAAGTCGAGGATGAATTTTAACTTCTGATATTCCAAGCTCCATCTTCCAGTTTTGAGAGTGTAGGCATGTTCAGTTTTGGGCTATTATTTCTTTAAGTAAACCTTAATCTCTTCTTCTGGGCATCTCTTAATGTATATATTGGGTTACCTGTTGGTATCTTATAAATGTCTTTAGCCTTTATTATTATTCTTTTCAAAGTCATATACTTTCTCTTTAGAGCTTGCATTTAAAATTCTTCTTAGTTTATTTTATTAGGACATCTCTCTCTTTAAGCCCATTATCACTTTGTTTTGATATATGTATATTTAATTAAAACCCACTTACTTCTCCTGGTTTTTACATACTAATTCTGTGCAGCCATGATGTGAATCAACCAATCTGAGTTGACTTAGGACTCTATTTTCCTTGACAATGACTTCTTTGGGCTTTCTGTCCACATAGATTCCTAAGCAAAGAGATTACTGCCAATCTTCCTTCCCTCCCTCCCTCCCTCCCTCCCTCCCTCCCTCCCTCCCTCCCTCCCTCCCTTCTTTCTTTCTTTCTTTCTTTCTTTCTTTCTTTCATCACTTGCTTTCTGGCATCTGCTGTACTGCAGGTTCTCAAAAGCAGCAAAATGATGCCTCCATTGTGCTTTGTTTTTACTCTCCTCGGGCCTCTGAAGTACACCAGTTGTCAATTTTCTAAAAAACAGTCATCCCAGTCCTCTGGCGAAAACTGGGAAGCACCTTAATGCAGGATGACTAGATCCATGTGTTGTGTGTGTGCGTGTGCGTGTGTGCGTGTGTGTGTGTGTGTGTGTGTGTGTGTGTATGAGAGAGAGAGAGAGAGACAGAAAGAGACACACAGAGAGAGAGACACAGAGAGAAACAGAGACAGAGACACAGAGAGACAGAGTGATGGAGAGTTTTACTAGTTAGGGTTATCCTTGAACTCAGGATACCCCTGCCTCAGCCTCTTGAGTGTTGGGATTACAAGTGTGCAACTCCTTGTCCAGATCCACACTATTCTTCTCTCAGAAAGGGAAGGAACTTAGCATATCAGCTTTTGCCTGCTAGATCTCTGGGGTAGTAGAATGTACATTCTTTGTTCTCAACAGTTCTCAGGTTCTGTTACTGGATTCTATCAAACAGAAAAGACAGAAACAAGGTATTCATAAAACGTCTCCAATAATAGTCCGACTAGTTAGAATACACTTGAATCTTCTCTTTCCCTCCAAGTGAGAAACCAAAATGCACAGTTAAATTTAAATCTCAAAGTATTGTGCCAGGGGAGGTGCACATAGAGAGAAGCTGCTACCGGTTTTGATGCCACTGATTTTATGTTTACTTGGGGTGCAGAACACACATGGTATGCAGTCACTGATAAGGGGACATTGACCCAGAATCTCGGAATACCCTAGACACATTCCGCATATCAATAGATTTCTAAGAAGATGGAAGGAGAGACCCCTGGTCCTGGAAAGACTGGATGTAGGGGAACGCCAGGACAGAGAAGCGAGAGGGGGTTGAATGGAGAAAAGAGGGAGGGAAGGGGGCTTATGGGACTTTCGGGGAGGGAGGAAATGGGAAAGGGGAAATGATTTGGAATGTAAATTAAAAAAATAAAATAAAATAAAAAAAAAAGAAGTGCCTTAATTGCTTTAGAGGCAATACTAGGTACGTGCATTGTTGCTGAATCAGTATCTGTGTAGGAGGTTGGTTCAAGAGCTTCTTGTTCTGTCACATAATTCTATTTCACACCTTTATTTCCTCTTTTAAATTAAAATTCACCATTTTCAAATGACTATGATAGTTTTTTTATATTGTTCTGAAGTATGCTAAATTTATAAAATAGTGACACCAATATTATTGCCAATAACTAGAAAGGAATACATCCTTCCTACTATATGTATGCAAATACACATAAACTAATATATACACAATTGTACACAAATATGGTTAACAAACAAAACTAAATTGATGTGGTTGTCCATCAGAACCGGAATGAGCACAGTTGGGAGCTTAGGGAGAGAAGTGAGATTGTTCTAAATATCTCCACTCTTATATCTTCTACTTCTCAATTTCAAGCCCAGATGCGAAAATCCTTCAAAATGTCAATTGAAATATATTTTAAGTACAATATTTATAATTAATATGCAACAAATGGCTCTGAAATCATTCATGTCATACATAGTCATAAAACAAAATTAATAACAGCACAACCCAAAATACTGAGAATATGTGAAAATAACTATTCATAACTGTATATCAAATTTCAGAGAAGCATTTTTCAAGTGAGTTTAGAATATTGAATTTTAATTATGCATTTTAGTGTAATGTATTTCCAGGAAAATAATTTTTTTAAACCTTAATATCCTCTTATTCATCTAGTTCTTAGTACTAATAATGCTATTTTTTAAAAATACATTTTTACAATTATTTACACATATTTGTAGGGAAATGAGGGTTTCACCCATATATTGTTAGCCTATTCACTATGAGCGTGCACAGATGCCACACAGGGTGAGTGGTTGTTAGAGGACAACTTGTGAAAGTAAGTTCTCTCTTTCTGTTAGGTAGATTCTGTGGCTCAAGACTGCTGAGTCCCAAATTTGAGAGGCAAATAGTTTTAAATACTGAACCATCTCCACAGTCTTATAGTGTCTTGAGATTTTCTGAGCATTATAAAGTAATGCTACTAAGTAATTTGTAAAAGGCACATTAAGGTACCACATGAAGTAGTTTAATTGAATATACTCTAATTTAAACTTTACTTTCTCCCACACTCTGTTCATGCTGGGCAAGCATTCTACCACTGCACCCCAGTCCCTGAATCTTACCTTTAAAAAACTCAGTATAAATTTATTTTTCTTTCAAAATAAGTCTTTTAGAGTTTTGCTTGTTGAGATAGCCAAATGGCAATGGCAGCCCCATAGTGTTGTTCCTCACTTTGCAGCTCTTATTTTTAATTAATCCCTGTATCTGTTTATATTTCAAATGCTTTCTCCCTTCCCAGTTACCCCTCCACACTTCCCCCATCCCATCTACCCTCTGCTCCCTCCCCTTTGCCTCTATGAGGTGCTCCACCCACTTTCCCACTCCTGCCTCACTGCTCTAACATACCACTATGCTGGGGCATTAAGCCTCCACAGGAGCAAGGGCCTTCCTTTCCAATGATGCCAGATAAGGCCATCATCTGCTACATATATAGCTGGAGCCATGGGTCCTTCCAGGTGTACTCTTTGGTTGGTGGTTTAGTTCCTGGGAGCTCTAGGTAGTCCAGTTAGTTGATATAGTTCTTCCCACGGAATTTCAATCCCCTTCAGCTCCTCAGTCCTTTCTCTAGTTTTTCCATTGGGGTTCCCAGGCTCAGTATGATGGTTGAATGTGAGTATCTGTATCTGTATTGGTCAGGTGCTAGTAGAACCTCTCAGGGAGCAGCATTATCACGCTCGTGTAAGCAAGGACTTCTTGGCAACAAAAAGTGTCACGGTTTGGCATCTGCAGATGGAATGGATCCCTAGGTGGGGAGGTCTCTGGATGGCATTTCCTTCAGTCTCTGTTCCATTTTTATCCCTGTCTTTCCTTTGGACAGGAATATTTCTGGATTAAAGATTGTGGAGATGAGTGAGTGGCCCCATCCCTCAACTGGGAGATGCCTATCTACTGGAGCTAGTCTCTACAGGTTCTTTCTCCCCTTTGTTGTATATTTCAGCTAAAGTCATCCCCACTGGGTCCTGGGAGCCTCTTGCTTACCTTGTGTCTGGGATTTTCTAGTGGCTACCTCCAGTTCCTCATCCTCTGCTGCTACATAGCCAGGTTTCTCTAGTATAGTGGTTATCATGTTTACCTGACACTGTAGTTCTTATATGAGATTCTTCAGTAACAATTTCAACATACATTGACACAGGTCTATGAGAAGAAACATACAAAATGAATTTTAAGTATTTCCAACTACCAACCAACAAGGGCTGGCTGAGAAACTCCCAGCTCTGGTAACATATTGAGAACATAAGACAATGAAAGCAATATGTCATTCTGGACCTATAAGAGGAAATAATCTTAGGTAAAAACAGAGAAATTGTGACTCTAGTGTGAATTCCAGCTAACAACAATGAATCTATAATGTCTTATTTGTTGTGAAATAGGCACTGTTAACATGGTCCTGTTACTGGGAATATCAGTGTGTCCTAAACGAGAAATCTGTAGCACTATAGCAATTTTTCATAAATGTAAGACTATTATGAAATTAAATGTTTATTATTATTTTTATGTTAAAGGACATCAAAGCATAAGAGGGTTCTGACTGGATGCAAATGGCAATTTGAGCATTGGATGATATTTGTATGTAAGAATTGCTGTTAATTACCACTGGAATAATCCAAAATTCAGAGACTGACAATTTAAAACAGGAGGTGCAATAAGTAAACACTCTCTGAGGGTACTAGATGTCAAATGAGTACTTGGAAAGTTTTACATAAGATGGGTTTGTGTCATTATGCACCTCTTGTCCATGAATGGATTAAGTCAGTCATTCACTGATCACACCATTATAAATGAAATGATTATTTCACAAAAATGATAATGTTCGATTCTCTTGTAAGGCATAAAAGAACACCAAGAAAGTATTTATGTATACACACAACATTAATATAAAGTTTAGTTGCCAGGGTTGACCTCAATCTTCCATAAACATAGAGTCTGATAAACGAATGTGATGCTGTAGGAAGTACATAGGCATACCTAAAGAGTGGGAGCAGAGTACTCTAGTTTCTAGCACAACTCAGTGACAGGACAAAAGAACTGGAGTGGACTAGTCTTGCCTTAAAGAGCAATAAGGGTCATAAGATCCAAAGCCATGTATGGCTCTTGTTTATATGGAATGTGAATAGACAGCTATGATTTTAAAATTTTATTTATTTATTCAATAACGTATATGTGGTTCACACGTGTGAAAGTCAGAGATCAACTTTGTGAAATAGACCTTCATTTTCTCCAATTAAAAGGGGCACGAGATCTACAAGCAAGTGCCTTGTAGACATTGGAACTCTTGCCAGCCTGAATCACTAGCTATGAAAAGGCATTGTTCTGTTTAATCAACTAGAGAAACATGATTACATATGTACTATCAGAGAGAAGTTGTTGTTAGATGTAAAAATTTAATATGCTTTGTAAGTCAGTCATAGATACACATACTACAGAGATGTATGCTATATTTTAGCAAATTAAAACTGGTAAAACAGATAAATACTATGTGGGGTTCAAATGGTGAACTGATGTGTACTCTGGTCTGGTTTGTGTACAACTCTTGCCATTTAATGTAGGATTAGTATTTTTCATAATTAAGCATTTTAAAAGAATAAACTACATTTTTGTCTTCTCTACTTGGTGGGAAGCACTTTCAGAAATGACACTATGTACAGAAAATGAAGAAAGGTCTAAAGCTGCAAACATACAGATTCCAATTATTATACTAGAAAAATCAACATAATTTTCAAGGAAATATATTTGGAAAATTTATTCAGAAAAATGGTGGCTTTCATGTTATATTTTAAAGAAGAAAATAACAAATAGAAAAATAAAGAATAGAAAAAATTAGCAAATGTTTTCTCAAGAATTGACAAATGGGACCTCATAAAATTGCAACACTTCTGTAAAGCAAAAGACACTGTCAATAGGACAAAACAGCAACCAACAGATTTGAAAAAGATCTTTATCAATCCTACATCTGATAGAGGGCTCATATCCAATATATACAAAGAACACAAGAAGTTAGACTCCAGAGAAACAAATAACCCCATTGAAAAATAGGGTACAGAGCTAAACGAATTCTCAACTGAGGAAAACCGGATGGCTGAGAAACAGCTAGTCTACAATGTCCTTAATCATCAGGGAAATGCAAATCAAAACAAACCTGAGATTCTACCTCATACCAGTCAGAATGTCTAAGATCAAAATCTCAGGTGACAGGAGATGCTGGAGAGGATATGGAGAAAGAGGAACACGCCTCCATTGTTGGTGAGATTGCAAGCTGGTAAAACCACTCTGGAAATAAGTTTGGTAGCTCCTCAGAAAATTAGACATAGACATTATACCTGAGGACCCAGATATACCACTCCTGGACATATACCCAAAAGATGCTCCAACATGTAATAAGGACACATGCTCCACTATGTTCATAGAGGTCTTATTTATAATAGGCAGAAGCTGGAAAGAACCCAGATGTCCCTCAACAGAGAAATGGATACAGAAAATGTGTTACATTTACACAATGGAGTACTACTCAGCTATTAAAAAGAATGAATTCATTCTTCATAGAGTTAGAAAGGGCAATTCAAAAATTCATCTGGAATAACAGAAAACCCAGGATAGCTAAAACTATTCTCAAGAGTAAAAGAACTTCTGGGGGAATCAGTATCCCGGACCTCAAGCTGTACTACGGAGCAATAGTGTTAAAAACTGCATGGTATTGGTACAGTGACAGGCATGTAGATCAATGGAACAGAATTGAAGACCCAGAAATGAATCCACACTCCTATGGTCACTTGATCTTTGACAAAGGAGCTAAAACCATCCAGTGGAAAAAAGATAGCCTTTTCAATAAATGGTGCTGGTTCAACTGGAGGTCAGCATGCAGAAGAATGCAAATCGATCCATTCTTATCTCCTTGCACTAAGCTCAATTCCAAGTGGATCAAGGACTTCCACATAAAACCCGACACACTGAAACTAATAGAAAGGAAACTAGGGAAGAACCTTGAACATATGGGCACAGGGGAATATTTCCTGAACAGAACACCAATAGCTTATGCTCTAAGATCAAGAATTGAAAAATGGGACCTCATAAAATTACAAAGTTTCTGTAAGTCAAAGGACACTGTCAAAAGGACAAAGCAGCAGCCAACAAACTGGGAAAAGATCTTTACCAACCCTACATCCGACAGAGGGCTAATATCCAATATATACAAAGAACTCAAGAAGTTAGACTCCAGAGAGCCAAATAACCCTATTAAAAATGGGGTACAGATCTAAACAAAGAGTTCTCACCTGAAGAATATCTAATGGCTGAGAAGCACCTAAAGAGATGTTCAACATTCTTAGTCATTAGGGAAATGCAAATCAAAACAACCTTGAGATTCCATCTCACACCTGTCAGGATGGCTAAGATCCAAAACACAGGAGACAGCAGTTGTTGGCGAAGATGTGGAGAAAGAGGAACACTCCTACATTGCTGGTGGGATTGTAGGCTGGTACAACCACTCTGGAAAGCAGTCTGGCGGTTCCTCAGAAAACTGGGTATGACACTCCCAGAGGATCCTGTTATACCACTCCTGGGCATATACCCAGAGGCTTCTCCTGCTTTCAATAATGACACATGCTCCACTATGTTCATAGCAGCCTTACTTATAATAGCCAGAAGCTGGGAAGAACCCAGATATCCCTCAATAGAGGAATGGATTCAGAAGATGTGGTATATTTACACAATGGAATACTACTCTGCAATTAAAAACAATGAAATTCACAAACAATTCATGAAATTCCTAGGCAAATGGTCAGAACTTGAAAATATCATCCTTAGTGAGGTAACCCAATCACAAAAGAACACACATGGTATGCCATCACTGATAAGAGGATATTAACCCAGAATCTCGGAATACTCAAGACACAATTCACATATTAATAGCTTTCCAAGAAGATGGAAGGAGAGACCCCTTGTCCTGGAAAGACTGAATGTAGGGGAATATCAAGTTAAAGGAGCGAGAGGGGGTTGAGTGAGGAACAGTGGGAGGGAAGAGGGCTTATGGGACTTTCGAGGAGGGAGGAAACGGGAAAGGGGAAATCATTTGGAATGTAAATAAAATAAATATAGAAAATAAAAAAAATGAATTCATGAAATTCTTAGGCAAATGGATGGAGCTTGATTTCAATTCCTTTAAATAATTATCCTGGGGTAGAAATGCTGAGTAATAATAGTAAAAATAGTGTTGTTTTAAAAGCAATGAATTTATGAAATTCTTAAGCAAATTGATGGAACTAGAAAATATCACCCTGAATGAAGTAACCCAATCACAAAAGAACACACATGGTATACACTCATTGATAAGTGACTACTAGTCAAGAAGGTCAGAATATCCAAGATATAATTCACATGAAGCTCAAGAAGTAAGACCAAAGGACACTTCAGTCGTCTTTCGAAGGTATAACAAATTTTTTATGGGAGGAGATACAGAGAAAACTTGTGGAGCAGAGACTGAAGAAAAGGCCATCCAGAGGCTGCCCCACCTGGGGAGCCATCCCATATACAGTTGCCAAACCCAGACATTATTAGGAATGTTGACACGTGCTTGCTGACAGGAGTCTGATAGAGCTGTCTCCTGAGAGGCTCTGCCAGTGACGGACAAATACAGAAGTGGATCCTCATAGCCATCCATTGGACTGAGCACAGTGTCCCCAATGGAGGATCTAGAGAAAGGACCCAAGGAGCTGAAGGAACCCCATAGGATAAACAACAATATGAAACAACCAGTAACCCCAGAGCTCCCAGGGACTAAACCACCAACCAAAGCGCACAAATAGAGACCCATGGCTCCAGCTGCGTATGTAGCAGAGAATGGCCTTGTTGGACATCAATGAGAGGAGCAGCCCTTCGTACTGTGATGGCTTGTTGCCCCAGTGTAGGGGAATGCCAGGCCAGGGAAGCATGGGTGGGTTGTTTGGTGAGCAGGGGGAAGGGGGATGGAAAGGGGGTTTTCAGAGGGGAAATAAGGAAAGCAGATAACATTTGAAATGTAAGCAAAGAAAATATCTAATAAAAAAGGAATTAATGTTAAATAACTAATTGGAAATGTGACTATAGATTCACTAGTGTGTTATCTTAGTTAGAGTTTCATTGTTGTGAAGATATAACATGACCAAGGAAACTCTGGTAAAGGTAAAAATTTTGGGGGGTTGGCTTACTGTTTCAGAGGTTCAGTCCATTATCGTTATGGCCGATAGCAGGGCAGACATGGTGCTAGAGGAGCCAAAAATTCTACATCTTGGCAACTGAGCATAGGAGCCTCAAAGTTCCCTTACACAGTGACATATTCCTTTAACAAAGCTATATTTCCTCTAACAAAAACACACTTCCTTATAGTGCCACTTCCCATGGACTAAGCATATTCAAACCACCACAGATGTTTTCTAAAACATTTTAAAGCAAAACAAAACAACAAAAACAACAACAAAATGATTTGAAATGTTTTTGGTGTCAGCCCAAAAACTAATATGCTACTATATAGCCACTCAAGACCATACTAGGAAGCATAAAATTTGATTGTGTAGGTACACATGCAGTGACAGGAATTGCAAAGAAGGTGACCCAAGGGAAAGAGAAAATTACTTGGGACTTCTCAGAAATTTATCACTGAGCTGCTGCCAAAATTGAATCTTTGGGGAAATTTCCAGGAGCAAGGGCCTTGGGAAAGGGAGTAAGGTTCATTCTAGGTCTTTGCATATGCATTGACTATGGCCTTCAGAGGGAGCATTTTATTCAACACGGGACAGTTCTTAGAATTTCACTTTTTAAACGTCTTTTTCAGTTTGAATTGAAAAATAGCATTTCACAGTTTTAAGGTATATTTTATTGATTATTACTGTTTTATACATTTCCCTCACAAGTTTATGTATTGATACACACACACACACACACACAGAGTTTCTGAAATCCCTAGTTATACACTTTTTTGACAAGGCTATACCTCCTAAGCCTTCTCAGCTATTGGGAACCAAGTATTCAAATACTTGAGACTTACAGGGACATCTCATTCAAACAAGCACTTCATCTTCATCAGTAGTTGGTAATTTGTAAGACATTTTCATCTTCTTTCATATTACACTGTCATAGTTTTTCTGTTTTAATTAATATTTTATTTTATTCTAGTGTGTGTGTGTGTGTGTGTGTGTGTGTGTGTGTGTGTGTGTGTGTGTATGTGTGAGTATTCACTACTTGTATGCCTTGTGCTCCTGGAAGAGGATAGAAGACGACACTAGATCTCTTGGGACTTAACCTTTGAATTGTCATGTGGGTGCCAACAATTGAATCTTGGTTCTCTTAGCCATCTCTCTAGCCTCTCATAATTTTTTCCTTATCATTTAAGTGTACTTAAGGTTTGAAAAATAATTAGTTTGTTTTGGATATTATATCATGGCTCTGAACAAGCATAAAATTATAATTATTTTTTTCATGCACATACACATAGCAAATGAAAAACACACTTCAAAGATCTTATCTCTAGGAATAAGCACAGATTTACTCAAGACAATTTGGCCCTACATACACTTGAATATTAATTTGAGCTTTGGTAATACATTTTTCGAGGGTTAATCTTTACTATCAACTCAACTTGAGAAGATGTAAACACACCCCCAGGATGTCTCTAGGAAAGGTTTTGTGAGGAGAGAAGACCCACTTTGAAATGAGTATCATTATCTCACTAGAATGGGATATAGAACTGAATAAAAAAGAGACAGCTAATGAGAAGAATTTATCTCTCAACACTTCCTGGCAACTGGCAACATGCCTTATCCCTTTGTTATCATACCTTCACTTCCATAGTGGACTGTATCTCTCTGGACTGTAAGGCACAATAAACCCTTCCTCCTTTAAGTTGCTTCCTGTCAGAAAACTAGGCATAGCAATAAGAAAAGTTAAAAAGAAAAGTAACTATTGCACTTTTCTTCTTTGGGGTGGGAAGATGTTATTTTGTTCTATTCATTTAATAACTTATGGTTCTTGTTTTCTCTTCTTTGATTGTTATACACATATATTGAGTGCCAGCTGATCCCATCTGCTCACACGTGGACAGTGCCATACACGCATGGATAATATCTCATATCAAAACACTATTGTGAATGCTTGAAGACCCCTTCACAATGCCCTGAGGAATAATGGTGACTACAATTTAAGAGAAATTCAGGATTATGTGGTCATATATCACCTAAGTTATATGATTTGTGGGTAGTAGAACTGGGTCTGTTCTTGGGAAGTTCTACTTTGAGGCATCGGATGGCATTTTATTTTCCTAGTAGAGGTGAGGCTAGTTACTATCACCCATCTCTTTCACTTAAAGTTATCAAGGATAATTCACTTCATGCTGCTGAGGCCTGGATTGGCTCTGAAAATTGCTTTCTCAGCTAAAACTAAATGATACTTTATATGTCCTTTTCAAATATCAAGATTAGAAAGCTATATGTATATATAAAAAAGTGGTGGTGAAGCACGTTAAATAGATGATAAAGTAAGTGGTTTTGTAACTGATTTTATAACTGAAGTTCAAATATTTTTTTATTAGTCGTCTTTGTCAATTATAAATTAAGATAAAAGAAGCTGGACAAGGAACAACTGAAGCCATGTAGAATGCTTCAGGGATCATGTTTTAAGGACTATTAAACACAATTTGTCTTTGTCAGATTTCAATTTATCTGTATTGAAGCCAACCTAGTGCAGGCGACTTCTGACATTGTATACATCCTCATTGCTATTTATGCTTGGGTTGCTTTACTTGCTTGACCTTATGGATAGCATGCTGTTTACTCTAGTGAAAACTGAGCAGAACATATAAAGTATTTATTTTGAATGAATAGAACTAATGTCTTTTTGCCTTTCTGGTTGTAAACACATTAAACATTTTGGTGCTCATTTTTTTTTTTAATCCACACACAACAATTTCTTCAGAAAAGAAAATGTTAGTAATAAGTGGAAGTGGCCCTTAAAGGGATAGTGCTAATATGTATCAATTGTTAGGCAGGGTTTTTGATTTTTTTTCAAAGAGTTTAAGCACTCTGAATTTGCTTATTTATATCACAAGTTATCTGGGTGGTCTATAATACAGTGTCTCTTCCTTTACAATCTGCTTGAACAGCAGAATTCTTCATTCTAGAGAAGTGTAAGGATAAACAAATTTCCCAGTAAAATATAATTGTTTCTTCCAGTTTTCAAAGTACCTTTTGATAAAAGTTTAACCAACTTTAAGACACAAATTCAAGAATGTTTCTTCTTTCAGACAACTTTCTCAATATTAAAGAAGACAAAAGATGATAGAAAGACATCCTATGACCTAGATTGGCAAAACAAATATCAGAAAAGTGATGACATAGAGAAAAGTATTCTATAGAATACTGTACAATTCCCATAAAATTTCTGATGACATTCTTCACAAAACCAGGAAAAAAAATCTAAAAATTATACTAAACCACAAAGACCATGAATAGAATAACAAAAGGAATCTTAAAGAGCAGGAACACAGCTGCATGAATCATAATATCATAGCTTAAACTATATAATAGCTATAATGACAAAGGCAGTCTGTTGTTGGAATAAAAACAGGTAAGTAAACCAATGGAGCAGAAAAAGAACTCAAAAATAAACCAACAAAGGTATAGTCATCTCATTTTTCTTTTACAAAAGCATCAACAAATGGGGAAAATATAACTCATTCAACAAATGGTGTTAGAAGAAATGTATATCCCTCTGTTTAATAATGAAATTAGATTAATATCTTTTATCCTAAATAAAGATCAACCTGAAGCAGGGCAAATATCTTAATTAAAATATAAAATGCTCAAATTGACAAAAGGAAGGTTAAGAATAATTATAAATCTTCAAGACGAAGGTTTAGGAAAGAATTTTCTGAATAGAACTCCAATACCACAGAAACTAGCTTCTAGAATCAACACATGGCCCTAGTCTTATCTCCAGCATTATAACAGATCATTTGTTGCAGCCTTCTTCTCTCTGCCCCTATTCTCAGTGGGTCATATAGGTCTACTTTGGTAGCTTCCTTTCATCACCCCATCCCCATGTTTCAGCCATCAAGTCCTAGGTCAAAGGCACAGAAAATATTTTCAACAAAATTATAGAAGAAGCATTTTGTAACCGAAAACAGAAGGTTCCTATCAAGGGATATATACAGCATCAAAAAGACTGAATCAGAAAAGAAATTTCCCATGTTACATAATAATCAAAATAGTAAATGTCCAGAACAAAGAAATAATACTAAACTCTATAAGGGGAAAAAAAAACAAAAACAAAGAACATGAAACGGCAAGTCTATTACAATAACACCTGATTTTCAATGCAGACCCTAAAAGCCAGAAGAACCTAGATGGATGATCTACAAACTCTAAGAATCCACAGATACCTGTCAAGACTACTATCAGCTAAAATTTCAACCACAATATGTGATCCTCACTTATCCCCAGGGGCTCTTGGCCACTGGCCATTGAGGACAAAGGAAACAGAAGTGGGGTATGAGGGTTGGGATGATGTGGAGAAGTGTGTACTGTGGGCTTTGGAAGGGGGGTAAGGGTGGGAGAGATAAGAATATAAGTGTGTATGAATGGGTAGGAGCATAGGGGAAGTGGGAGGGAGTGGGGCCTTTTAGACATGATGAGTACCTATGGACAGATTGACCTCCAGGATCTCTTTCAGTGAGTAGCTAAACTTGATTTTGGTGAACAAGGATTGTGGGGAGTGGGTATGGATTTCCATGGTAAATATATATCATTGCCTAGGGTAGGAACGCCTCATTTGCATGAAGCAGAACTTGAAGAAACTGTTAGATAGGTTCTTATCAGGAGAGAGGTAGTTGGTCTTGTAATCTGTTCATAGACTATGGGACTTTCCTCAGAGATTTTTGTGGGTTACAGTCTGAAAGGGCTGATTGGTCATCCCACAGTATCAAATTATCATACAGTGGAAGGGATGAGCAGGACTTATGTGCTGAACCATGCAAGAAGCTTGATCATCCTTGTGCAGGGTTACCCTCCAGATAAGGTCAGGGACCTGTTCATAGAGATACTTTCTAGACAAGGTCAGACAGAGAAGAGGAAATCCTGCTGAGAAAGAAATTCCTTCGTTTTGTGCTAAGCATATCTGGACATGGTGAACTGTGACTTTAATAGTGGGGTCTACCAATAACAATATATGAATAAAATAAGACATTATATGATAAAAACTAAATTTAAACAATATCTACTGACCAATCTAATATCTACTTTTACAAATTCTATAAAAGGTGCTAGAAGGAAAACTCCAACTTGAAAGATTAAATGCATCCACAAACACAAGGAATAAATAATCTCAGTAACCACAACAAAATAATGGAAATCAACAAGTACTTCTAATTGATAATCCTCAACATCAATGGTCTCCTTTTAAATTTTTTCTTTTTTCTTGGTTATTTTATTTATTTGCATTTAAATCCTTCCTGGTTTCCCCTCTGCAACCCCCCCTATCCCATACCACTTCCCCCTGCTTCTATGAGGGTGCTTCCCACCCACCTGCCCACTTCCACCTCACTGTTCTAGCATTCCTCTACCTGGAGCATCAAGCCTTCACAGAACCAAGGGCCTTCCCTCCCATTGAACATCAATGGTCTTAATTCCCCCAATAAGACATTAGATTTGAAAACAGAATCTGTTCTTTTGCTACATCTAAGGAATAAAAGCATTTAATATCTAGGATAGATATCATCTCAAGATAAATAGATGAACAATTAGTTCAAGTTAATGAACCGACAAAGAAAGCTACTGTAGACATTTTTATGTCTTACAAAACAGACTTCAAACCAAAACTAACAAAAGAGATAGAGAAGGATACCAGATACTCAGAGAAGGAAAAATCCACTAAGAGGATATTACAGTTCTTAACATCTATGTACCCAATACAAACGTACCTAAGTTCATAAAAGAAATACTAGATACAGCTGAGATAGCATACTGACCCTCACACAGTAATAGTGGGTAGCTGCAATATTCTATTCTTGCCAATAAACAGAGCATCCATATAAAAACTAAACAGAGAATTGCTGGAGTCGAGTGATGTCACAAACCAAATGGACAGAAGAGAGATTCACAGAACATTTCACCCAAACACAAAAGCATAAACCTTCCTCTCAGCAGCTAATGGAACATTCAGCATGACTTACCACTCATTCAGACACAAAGCAAGTGTTTTACAAGTGTATTGAAATAATACCCTGAATCCTATCTGACCATCACAGATTAAATGGGGATAACAACAAAGAAAGAACAGCAAGCTTAAAAACTCATGTAAACTAAACAGCTCACTACTGAATGAAAACTGGGTCAAGACCAAAATTAGGAAACAAGTTATAACCTTTTTAGAAGAAAAAAATAAAAATGCAGCATACCTAGATTTATGGGAGCAAATGAAGGTGGTTGTAAGGGATAAGTTCATAGCACTAAATATCTACATTAAAAACATTGAGACATTTCATGTTAGTCACTTAACAGCACACATAAACTCTCTAGAACAAAAAGAGGAAATAGCACCCAGAAGAAATAAATGGCAGAAATAATGAAACTAAGGACTGAAAAAAATAAAATAGGAACAAGAACAATAAAACAATACATCAATGCAATGAAAAAAGATCTGGTTCTTTGAGAAAATCAGTAAGATTGACAAATCCTTCTCCAAATTAACTGAAAGGCAGGGGGAAAATATACAAACCAACAAAATTAGAGGTGAGAAGGCAGCAAAGCAATAGATACTGAGGAATTCTAAAAAATCATAAGGACATACTTTAAAAACCTATACCATACCAACTGGAAAATTGAACAACAACAACAACAGAATACTTTTCAAAAATATATACCATTTGTCAAAATTAAATCAAGAATAGATAAGTCAGAGAGAATGTCTTATAACTCCTAGTTTCTTATAACTCCTGCTTCTAAGCAGTCATTTAAAGTCTCCCAACCACAAAATGTCCAGGAACAGGTAATTTTAGAACAGAACTCTACGATACTGTATAAAATAAAAACAGAAGGAATATGGTCCAATTCATTTTATGAGGCCAAAGTGACCCTGAGATCACCTTTATACATGCATATATTTTAAGAAGCTTCTACTGTATCAGATTTCCAAATGACCATCCCCAAATGGCCCTTATATTTAGTGTCTCTCCTCATATTTTAACCCTCCAATTCCTCATTCCTTCTCCTCCCATATTTGTTTATTTCATTCTGGTCTTTCCCCACATTTTCCCATAACTATGCATTTTATTTTCCTTTCTTAATTCTATCTATTTACCCTCTAATCCCTTACTCTATATCTAACCTCTGTTGTTCTGCCAATTGTAGGTTGGTTGTCAGTCACTTACCAGCTATATACATATATAAATGAAATTATATTTTGTCTTTCAGACTCTGAGATAACTTATTCAAGATTCTTTCTCTAGCTCTATCCATTTAAGTACAAATTTCATTTTTACCATGTGCATAATATTCCACTATAAATTAACTAAATTTTCTTTATCCATCTATTTGTTTATAGACATCTAGAATGTTTCAGTTCTCTACCTATTATGAATAGAGCAGCAGTGAACATGGTTGGACAAGTGTACCTGCAGTAGGATGAAGCATCTTTTGGGATATGTCCAGGAGTTGGATAGCTGGATCTTGAGGTACATTGATTTCTAGATTTTTGAAGAACCACAACATTGATTTTAATTGTGGCCATAAAAGTCTGCATTCCCACAAACAAAAGTGTTATATCCCATAAGCAAATGGAATGAGTGTTCCCCTTGTTCCACATCCTTGTCAAATGATCTGTCATTTGTTTGATCGATCTTGGCCATTCTGATTGGTATAAGATGAATCTCAGAGTAATTTTGATTTGCATTTCCCTGATGACTAAGGGTGTTGATCATTTCTCTAAGAGTTTCTTAGCCATTTGTATATCCTCTTTTGAAAATTCTGTTTTGATCTCTGATACATCTTTATATTGTGTGCAGAAATGTGTGTGATTCTGAGTCTATATGTGTTTCTCTTGCATTTTCCTTGGATCATTTTCTTCTGTTTGCTAGATTTTTATCCCTGATGGTTTGTTTCTTTTTATTTTATCTTACTTTTATTCTTTAGATTCCCATTTATTTTCTAAGGAGAAACAGAATAGGTGTGGATTCCAGTGTGAGGGGATGAAGGTAGAAAAAACACTATCAGAATATAGAATGTATAAAAAAATAGCCCTACTTTCAATAAAGGAAAAAAGAGAGAAATATAAGATAACTCCTTCCCCCAAAAGAACCAACCAACAAGGCCAAAGGAAATAAAAAATAAAGTGTATGTGTGTGTGTGTGTGTGTGTGTGTGTGTGTGTGTGTGTGTGTGTACAGCACACAGGCAACCATAGAATTGGAGAAAGTTTTCAGACATGTGGATATTTTTCAGAATTTATAAAGCTGTCAAAAGTAAACACATCCACATACTCAAACAAAAAAATCCTTTCAAATTTCTAAACTACCAATAAAAAATAGACTGATATAATGAACAGTTAGTTCTCGAAATAAGAAACACAAATGGTTAATGAATATTGTAAAACTATCATGAGATATCACCTTGACCCAGCAAAGATAGCACCAAGAAATCCAATAGAAAATGTCGGTTAAGACTCACTGCTGGTGGGAGTGCAAACTAGTAGGGTCATTATGGAAATCAGTATAGAGGAGTCTCAAGGAACTGCAGATAGAAATACTGGCCATCAGTCACATAGGGCAATGTCTCAAGTCACTGGCATTCTGTCTGGACTCCACCCTCACAGTTACCTGGCAACAGTCAGGTAGGCCTGGCTCACTATAAAAGTGGCTCCTTGCCCCTCCTCTTTCTCTTATTGTCTTACTCTTACTTTCTTACTCTTGCCTCTCTCTTGCCCTCTTGCTCCCCCTCTCTCTGCATTCCCTTCCCCCTCTCCATGTGGCCATAGCCAGCCTCCATTTTTCACTCATCACAACTCTTTGCCAACAATAAGCACTTTAAAACCATGGATTGCCTCTTCTCATCTGGACCCACCTAGCTGGAGCAATGGAGCAGATCTTCCTCTAAAGAGCAGCTTCTATTCTCCCGTAGGAACCCTCTCTGTGCTTCCAGATACCGTTCCCACCAACTCAAGCAGCCAACAGAGCAAACCAAGGACTCTCGTCCCAGTGGGACCAAGCTGGAGCTGTCCTCCTTGCTTCCTGGCCTCCCCCACCTTTTGCCCTTGGCCCCAAGCTAGATCCAACCCTTGGAACCTAACTCATTTCTCATCTCTTCCATAGCATTCAGCATCCAGCACCGTCTGTTGTGGCCAAGACTGAGAACCTGTTGTCCTGGCCTCTGCGAGGCCTGGGGACCCATGAGCTGGCTTCCACCAGTTCCCCAGGGACCCCAGACTGTGCTTCCCCACCCCCAGAGTGGGGTGCACATAGTCAAACTTCCCACATCCGCCTCTGCCCAAACTCTGGCCGAATGTGGGCCACCATTTTAACCCACATATTTGCACATTTATTTACTTGTTTTTGTTATAGCAAGGAAATAAAACAAGTCTAGATGTCTATCAACAGATGAGTCAATAATGAGAATGTGATATTTACATAATGGATGATGAATAAATAGCAAAAAGTGTTATTTATACATAGTGGAGTTTTATTCATGTATAAAGGAAAACAGACTTATGAAATTGAATTTTATAAATTTTATAAATACAAATTGATGGATATGGAAAATATAATAGCAATTGAGGTAACCCAAATTCCTCAGAAAGTCAAAATCTGAATATTTGTCCTCTTTCATATGTAGACTATAATTAAATGTGACTAGTCAATCAGACACTTGACTATAATTAAATGTGGTGTAAATGTGGATAAAACATTAAACATAAGAAAGGAGACTAGGAAAAGTTAAAATGGGTACTTAGGAATGGAGTTGGGGAATAGATGGAAAAAGGCCACATGTGACATGTAAAAGGAAAAGAAACTTGGAGTAGGTTACAAGAAAGGATGTTGGCAAAGAGTGAAAAAGTGATGGGGGAAATGAATTGACTAAAGGCAACTTTTCTTCAAAAGAAAGGGACAGAGAGAGAGAGAGAGAGAGAGAGAGAGAGAGAGAGAGAGAGAGAGAGAGAGAGAGAGCCTCAATGATATGTAACAACTTTTGTTAAGTAAAAATGTCCTTAATAGCCAGAAGCTGGAAAGAACCCAGGTGTCCCTCAAGGGAGGAATGGATTCAGAAGATGTGGTATATTTACACAATGGAATACTACTCTGCAATTAAAAACAATGAATTCACCAAATTCTTAGGCAAATGGTCAGAACTGGAAAATATCATCCTTAGTGAGGTAACCCAATCACAAAAGAACATACATGGTATGCAGTCACTGATAAGGGGATATTAACCCAGAAACTCGGAATACCCAAGACACAATTTACATATCAATAGATTTCCAAGAAGATGGAAGGAGAGACCCCTGGTCCTGGAAAGACTGGATGTAGGGGAATACCAGGACAGAGAAGCGAGAGGGGGTTGAATGGGGAACAAAGGAAAGGAAGAGGGCTTATGGGACTTTCGGGAAGGGAGGAACCGGGAAAGGGGAAATCACTGGGAATGTAAATAAAAAAAATATAGAAAATAAAAAAAGTGTCTTTAACGGCTGTGGTGGTGTGAGAGAAGGCCACGGTTGCTGGAGGAACAGGCTGTTATCCAGTAGAGTGGGCAGGATGTTCTGCAGCAACCTGGAGCTTGTGCAGGACTTAGCCTCCAACAAGCTGCCTAGCTGCATGATCGCCCTGACTCTGAACAGCAACAGAATATTCAAGATAGAGTGATTTATTTAGTTGATTGGACCCCCTCAAAAGATCTCATGGTTCATACTTCTTCTAGAGGTCATGCTAGTCTGTGACTCATGCTTAGGCAGAGGACTGTGTTGATGTCCACGAGCCATGATGCCAGCAGAGTCCAAGCAGAGGTCCTTGGTGAGGGCTGATGCTGGAAAGCACGTGGATCTTCCTGGTCTATCTTATTCCCAGGGATCATGTGGCAGCTTAGCATCCATGCTAGTGCTGATGTGAGAGGAGGGAAGCAACTCTTGCAGTGATTGTGAAAACCTCTACCTCTCTCCACTAATACATACATACATACATACATATATACATACATACATACATATATACATACATACATATATACATACATATATACATACATACATACATACATACATACATACATACATACATACACACACATACACACACATACTGACCTGGAAGGGAAACAATCAGAGAGAACACTTGAAAATTGTGATGAATATGCAGATGTGTAGCTCTCCACAATTAGTGCTTCTATAGGGGTTCAGGTGGAGATAGACTTAAGGTTTTTTGGGGGAGAAGGGCTGGTCAGGAGGCTTGCTGCCAGGAGTTCAACCATTCTTCAGTGAGTATATATAGGCAGCGTAAAATAGACTCATTGTTTGTTTGTTTGTTTGTTGTTTTCCTCTTCCTCTTCCATCTTTTTTTCTTTCTTCTTTTTTCTTTTGGGGGAAGAGGTCACAGGGTGAGAAAGCAGATATAGGAGGACTGGGAAGTGAGGGAATGATGAGGAATTTCTAAATGATCAATACAAATATGTTGGAATAATCTTTTTAAAAAAGTTTCTCCCTCTTAATTATATCTGGGTTAGGGAAAGCGACTCAGTTTGTTGATGGGTTCTATACAGGGGAATCCAGCCTGTGTATTATTTTTCAAGAAATGGCTCCATTTCCTTGAAGTTAACTATCTCCTCAGAGCCAGTGGGCACTGGAGTCTGCTCTGTCATGCAACTGCCTAGACTAGAAGTTGTCCCTACCATAGCTGAGTTCTGAGGTTATAATGTCAGTATAGCTCTGTAAGATTTGGTATTTTTCAAAGTGTCTTCTCTCTCCTTAGTACAATTCTTTCAAAAATCTTTAGACTACTGTAGTTATAGTGTGCTACTAGGCTTGAACTTGCCATTCTCACTCTTTTGCATTCTTTTTCCACAACACTCCCAGAAACACTGTGAGGCACAAGACTGAATGACTCTTGGTGAACTATTCCGATTATTTATGGGATACTTAAGAGATCTGGGGAGAGCATCCACCTCTGTAGTGTCAGGCACTGGTAAAGCCTCTCAGAAGACAGCTATATCAGCCTCCTGTTAGCAAGCACTTGGTGGTATCCACAATAGTGTCTGAGCTTGGTAACTGTATATGGGATGAATTCCTAGGTGGGGCAGTATATGGATGGCCTTTCCTTCAGTCTCTGCTCCACAAGTTGTCTCTGCATCTCCTCCCGTGGGCATTTTGCTCCCCTTTCTAAGAATGACCGAAGGACCCACACTCTGGTCTTCCTTATTCTTGAGCTTCATGTGGTCTATAAATTGTATCTTGGGTATTCCCAGATTTGGGGGGGGGGCTAATATCCACTTATCAGTGAGTGCATAGCATGTGTGTTCTTTTGTGATTGGATTACCTCACTCGGCAGGATATTTTCTAGTTCCATCCATTTGCTTAAGAATTTCATGAATTCATTGCTTTTAATAGCTGAGTAGTACTCCATTGTGTAAATGTACCACATTTTCTGTATCCATTCCTCTGAGGAAAATTTGGGTTCTTCTAGCTTCTGGGTATTATAAATAAGGCTGCTTATGAACATAGTGGAGCATGTGTCCTTATTACATGTTGAAGCATCTTCTGGGTATATGCCCAGGAGTGGTATAGCTAGGTTCTCAGGTAGTAAGTACTATGTCCAATCTTCTGAGGAGCTGCCAAACTGATTTCCAGAGTGGTTGTACCAACATGCAATCCCACCAGCAGTGGAGGAGAGTTCCACATCCTTGCCAGCACCTGCTGTCCCCTGAGTTTTTGATCTTAGCCATTCTGACTGGTGTGAGGTGCAGCCACTAGACTGAGCACAGGGTACCCAATGGAGGAACTAGGAAAGAACCCAAGGAGCTGAAGATGTTTGCTGCAACAAAAGAGGAATATCAGTATGAACCAACCAGTTATCCCAGAGCTCCCAGAGAACAAACCATTAACCAAAGAGTACACATGGAGGAACCCATGGCTCCAGCTCCATATGTAGCAGAGGATGACCTTTTCAGACATCAGTGAGAGAAGAAACTCTTGGTCCTGTGAAGGCTCAACGTCCCAGTGTAGGGGAATGCCAGGACAGTGAAGTGGGAGTGGGTTTGTTGGTGAGCAGTGGGAGGGGGAATGGGATAAGGGGATTTTTGGAGGGGAAACCAGGATAGGGGATATCATTTGAGACATAAATAAAGAAAATATCTAATAAATTAATAAAAATTAACACACACACACACACACACACACACACACACATATATATATATATATATACTGGCTTGTATAGTGAGTAAAATATATATAATTATTATTCTCAAAGAACTCAAGCCCATGAAACTACAGATATATGTATAATTAATAATGAAAGACCAACAAAAATACTGTATTTTAAGCTACATTAAAACAGACACATAGATGTTATAATCTCTACTACCAGTACTGCTATAATAGTATAAAATGCTAATCATAGCTGTTGTATTCTATTGCTATAATGTATCAGATGTTAATTTTGTAGCTCCAGGTTATGATATATAAAAATATTATAGAAAAATGTGAAATTTGACAAGGATAAGAAGAATCTATTGTAATAAAACCAAATACAAAATTAAAGGTAAAAAATGGTTATTTTGAATCATGTTGTTTCATTAAAACATTAAACATTTTATATCACTTATTAAAGTGCCTTATTCAACTTTTAAAAAAAAACAGAGAGATCTGCAGAGAGGGTTAGAACCTTCACAATCTCCTGGCTATTCTCACTTTGTAGCTGGTCTTAGCTACTTTGTGAGTTCTTTTTCCCACCCTTTATCCCCCTCCCTGTTCTCACCCTAATACTAGATAGGAGAGAAATGAGGAGAGAAGAGAGAGAGAGAGAGAGAGAGAGAGAGAGAGAGAGAGAGAGAGAGAGAGAGAGAGAGAGAGAGAGAGAGATTCCTGAATCTAATATCTTTACTTTCTTTACTTTTGTTTCTTCTTGGACCATGGGTACTAATAAACCCCTACCAACATTTTTAAAACACAAACTATTAAAGTTAGCCCTGGTTCAACTTCCCAGACCCATGCTCCCAGAAATAAGACTCAGATTGAAAATACACTTACAAATACTTTATACAAATACATACATATAGCTAGGTTCTTCTCTAACTAGATATAACTTAAATAGTCCAATTATGTTAACCTACATTTTGTCATGTGGCTGGTTACCTGTGGTGTCTGTCATGCATCTATCTGGTCACATCTTTTTTGGCAAATCTCCCCATGCCTGGCTCTATCTGAGAATTCTCTCTACTGGATGTTCTACCTTCCATTTTCTGCTTAAGCTATAAGCCATAGACTTTTTTAGTTAACAGCTGATGCATTCATACAATACACAAAATACTCTCTCTACAATTTTCTTTTTCAGTCCAATAAAAGTCTCCTTCCCTCCCCAAAATATACATTTAAAATGTCTAGTCCTTAGTACTTGTTAACTTTATAAAATATTTTATCCTATCTTGGTATGTTTAAAGTTTTTTATTTGAGTTCACTTCTGGCTGCCTGTGGATTCAGATGTAGAACTCTCAGCTCCTTCTCCAGCACCATTTCTGCCTGCATGATGACGTGCTTCCCACCATGATGATAATGGACTAAACTTCTGAAACTGAAAGGTAGCTCCAACTAAATGTTTCCTTTGTACTACTACTACTACTACTACTACTACTACTAATAATAATAATAATAACAATAATAATGTTTTTATTTAACTCAATTTCTACCTTAACTTACATTACCATCCTTAAAACATCTTCTTAGACATAGAACATCTTAATTCTCAACAACTTATGTTTAATTGTGAGACTATAATTATTTAGTGTTCAACCCATCAGAGATCTGAGAAGGAATAAATATTTCCTGAGTATTCAGGAAGCACAGGAATACATTTTCCAAAACTATAGAAATGACACAGACTACTGACTACCTGGACAGTTCCCAATATTTTCTATAACACTGGATCATCTATCTGCAGCCTTCTGGCCAAGAACATCTGACAAACCTCATATGAAGTACGAATTGTGAAGGACTTGCTTGCAGTGTCTTGGCAGAACTTGGCAGTCGACTATTCTATATCTATCTCTCTTGTTTGGACAATATTTTTTCTACAGATGAATTTAGGTCATTTTCTTTTCACAGTGGCTAGCTTGCCACAACTGAGATAACTCACATGAACCTTTTGATGCTTATCAGGTTTTTTTTTTGAAGTGGAATGAAGGTACTATCTCATAGCCAAAATATCTCTTAATAATGAAATAATTAATAAATGCCACATTCTATGGATCTTTGAGGTTTTTTTGAATAACAACTATCTATAGTATCTCTGAATTGTCAAACATTGTTTATTCATAGCTATTTACTTTGTGAATAACTTTAAAAAGATTTTATTACGATTAACTAAACTAGCATCTAATATGACCATGATTTTAAATATCTGACTATTAATTTGTAATTATAACCATTCTCAATAGTTTGTAACTTGCATTTTTATCATCCCTAACAGTTAGTTATATCAGCTTTTAAAAGGTGCAGAACTTCATATTACATCTTTAAGAATTATGTAAGAACATCTCAAATAAACATTTTATATATCAAAATAACCTTAAATTAATATCAATATCTAAGTAGCCTTTACCAATGAATCAAAATAATCTTATTTTTATACCAATATACAAAATTCTGTACCAATGTAATAAAATATAAATTCAATTTTGCATCAAAATATTAAGATCTCTTCCAGTGCAATATGTTTTTGGTATAAAGGTAGATTTAGTAATCTATCCCTATTTGCCAATTTCTTATAATATTTCTTTATCTCCCCTTTTTCTTTTCAAACTTCTTTTATTTACCTAAGGAAGGAAGAACAATCATTAGAGGAAAGAAAAAACAGAAATCCCTGAGTCTAACCTTACTATTTCATTTCCTCTCTGTCCAAGAATATAATTTTTTGCAATTATCCCCTAACATGACAGCATATAACTCATAAAATGACCAAAACCATCTACTTCAACTTAAGGGACTAGAATTGCAGTCTCCTGATAATTGTTTCCTGCTGAATTGGGGCAAAGAATTTCTTTTGTGGGGCCAAGAAAATAAGAAAAAGTGTTAGTCTTAAGAAAGCTAGCTGTGGCTTTTGTTGCCCAGTCTCTGTATTTTGAGAAAGTTCAGGGCTTTACTGAAGTCTGGGCTGGAACAGTCTAAAAGCCTGGAAGAACCAAAGTCGTTTGGGATCAGCAGCACTTCCTGAAGTTGTTACTGAAGCAAGTCAATGGAAACAGCAATAGTCTGAGGCAGGATTGATCAGGGAGCTGGAACAGCAGGTATCTCAGTGTACATCAGGGAGGATCTTGTCAGGGCTGCCCTCCTAGTCTTCTATTCTGCAATATACAGACCTTACCAATATACAATATACAAATTGCAACTATACAATATACAAATTACAGTATACAAACCTGAGCTCTATAAAGACATTTGAGTAGGTGAAAGACAACTGTCTTTCATTAGAAGTTAGGTTAACCAAATTTCATTATAAAACATCAATTATGTCATAATCACCAAACACCAACCCCACCTCTCAGGGCCCTAGAACTTATATACCCTCTGAAAAATTCTCAGAATTTCAAATGTCGCATAATCGCAAAAATTACCTGCAGCTGGCAAAACTATGCCTAGAGCATGAAATAAATCAGTCAGCTGTTGTGGACCGTCTAAAGCAGCCCCACATCCCTATATCTGAGATTAAAATAAAAGCACACTCATAATATTTTGGTGTTTTTTTTTTAAACCAAAATTCCAGAATTCTTAAAACAAATGTCACTACATCACTTACTGGGGGTGGAGTTAAGTTAAAGTCATGAATTGTTTTTCATTTTTGACCTTTTCCTTCACTCTTGCAGACTATTATGACCTTGTAACAGCAGTTCTCACCCTGTGGGCACAACCCTTTAGATGGTACAGGGGTCACTTAAGACAACTGAAAAACACAAGATATTTACATTATAATTCATAAAAGTTACAAAAATTATAGTTATTAAGTAGAAACAAAAATAATTTTATGGCTGGGGTCACCACAACATGAAGAACTGTAATAATGTGTCAGCATTAGGAAGGTTGAGAACTGTGGCAAAGTGATGCTGGTGATTATTATACTGATGTTGTTGGTTATGATAGCTGTTTGCCTAATGTAGTTCTTTTCATGTATTAGGTGCTGTACTGATTATTTGCCTGTGGGGCACACTTTATTACTTTTTTTTCACAATTAGAAAGTCTCAATAAAGAGCTGAAAGGCTTAACTGAGTTCTCACATGCATATAAGGAAGCAGGATCAAAATAAGTATCCAGACAGCCTGAATTAAGATTCTGTTTCACTACAAGATTCTAATTCTATTGCAAGAAGTATCTGGCTACTTTTGCTTTCAGGTTGCTGTATTGCTCACTGTATTTCTACTCTCTAAAGTGAACTTTTGAGATGAATATGTCTGTCTAGTTCCTCTACAAATTTGAGCCTGAACTGAAATGAATATGCTATCACTGGCTTGCAAAAATTTATTCCCAAGCAATTAAAAACAACGAATTCACGAAATTCTTAGGCAAATGGTCAGAACTTGAAAATATCATCCTTAGTGAGGCAACCCAATCACAAAAGAACACACATGGTATGCAGTCACTGACAAGGGGATATTAACCCAGAAACTCGGAATACCCAAGACACAATTCGCATATCAATAGATTTCCAAGAAGATGGAAGGAGAGACCCCTGGTCCTGGAAAGACTGGATGTAGGGGAATGCCAAGACAGAGAAGCGAGAGGGGGTTGAATGGGGAAAAGAGGGAGGGAAGGGTGCTTATGGGACTTTCAGGGAGGGAGGAAACGGGAAAGGGAAATGATTTTGAATGTAAATAAAAAAAACTTAGAAAATAAAAGTAAAAAAAAAGAAAAGAAAAAAAAAAGAAACAGGAGTGAGACAGAAAAAATGTAGCAAATGTATTGAGGTTGATGTCAGTCTTTATTTTAATCTACAAGGGTAACCCAGGGGAGAATAAATGAAGGTACTGTATATCTAAGAGACTTCGAGGAAGCAGGAGCATGTGTTTCAGAATTTCATACTGGAAGACTCAAAGTTGGCACCATAGAGACTTAACTATAGTGTAAGTGGAGAGGAAGCTTCAGTACCTCTTCACAGTCCCTTAGAATCCTGGGGGGGAAGGACATTGAGGGATTAGGATGTATTGATGCTTTTAGTTTGTAGCCACATTAAAGATGGAAGATAAGTGGTTGTCTTATCTAGCTTCTGTCTAGCCCCAATCCCATCTCTACAGTATCCTCCTATATTGCAATTTTACACTTCACAGTATGGGTTGTCATTGGGCACGTTAATTCTTTCTTGGAATTCTTCTCTATACTGAAAGGCTGACCCTGCAAAATCAAGAAGATAGTTGCATGGATATATCAAATACCTAGCTTTCTGAATCTGAATTCTTAAGTTTTAAAAAGAATATGTAGAACAACTACAGTGTAGCCCAAACTTCATAGTTTGGCACCAAATATTTTCTTGTGTTTTTAGAACATGAAAACTTATGGGCATAATCAACAGGTCATGAAATGAATAACATGTTGCTTGTATTAAAGTCCATTCAGCAGTCTCTAATCTCAACTTAATCTGTCCCAAATCTCATCAGATTTCCTTTGCTCACACATTTTAGTTTGAATTAGCATTTTGAGGCTTGGTGCTGAGGTGTCCTTTTCTAAAGGTACCTCAGAGGCTGTGACTTAGAGGGAACGACTACCTTGTTTCTAGGAAGTCCAGGGCCTCAGAGAGTGCAAGCCTGCAGGACAGTTTTAAATCCAGTTGTGACATTCATGACTGTGAGTTAAGGTAAGTCCCTGGCATTTTCTTACTTTTGTTATTTGCAGAACAGTTTCTGGGAGTCACTGGTGTGAACAGATATTTCCAGGTTCTTTGCGTCTTGTTCAAAAGGACTGGAGAAGATGTAAATGGAAAATAAAAAGCACCATGAAGTGCTTTAAGAACAAAAGACTCTGAACAAACGACACTGAGGTTCCATCTCACACCAATCAGAATGGCTAAGGTCAATAACTCAGGTGATAGCACATGTTGGCGAGGATGTGAACAAAGAGGAACACTCTTCCATTGCTGGTGGGATTGCAAACTGGTACTACCACTCTGGAATCAACCCAGAGGTTCCTCAGAAAATTGGAAATAGATCTACATGAAGACACAACTATGGCAGTCTTGGGCATATACCCAAAAGATGCCCCGCCATACCACAGGGGCATGTGCTCCACTATGTTCATAGTGGCCTTATCTGTGATAGCCAGAAGCTGGAAACTACCCAGATGTCCCACAACAGAAGAATGGATACAGAGGCCCCAAAAACTGCTGACTGAGACAGTGGCAGATACTTACATCCAACCACTCGACTGAAGTTTGGGAACCCTGTGGTTGAATTAGGGAAAGGCTGGAAGAAGCTGAGGAGGACAACCCCATAGGAAGACCAGCAGTCTCCACTAACTTGGACTCCTGAGATCTCACAGACACTGAGCTACCAACCAGGCATCATATTCTAGCTGGTACAAGGCCCCCAACACATATACAGCATATATGCCTAACCCCTGAGAGACATGAGGCCCCAGGGAGTTGGGAGGTCTCACCAGGGTGCAGAGGGTGGAGGCATCCTCTTGGAAACAGGGGTGAGGAGGAATGGGATGTGAAACTATGTAAGGGCAACTGGGAACAGGTAATGACTGGATTGTAAAAAAAAAAAATCAAATTGAAAAAATAAAAAAGAATAAAGCAAAGAACACAAATTTTTGATAACCAAGAGAAGAATACTCAATCACTAGACTGATTGAATACTCAAGAACATACTTGTCTGTAGGTTGTTGGTAACTGAGAGAAGGAGGAGTTCACTACTAGGCATATGGCCTGGCTAGTTCTGTTTTAATACACAGATGTGTCTGCATTTTTCTTTACTGTGAAGGTCTTTTCCAATGATTTTTATCACATGTATTCAACAATTCATAGGCTACAATGGTATCCATGAAATTCTACCAAAAAGTCCACTCAATGACAGAGTTGGCATTACTGCCCATATAGTTAAAGCTAGTGTATGCATATCTGGCTTCTAGCTCTCCATCATAGGTAGATCTTGGAACATGTTTGAGTAGAATTAATATGTCATCAAGCAATTGCCAAGGAGAATAGTTAGACATTTTGATTGTTTTACTCATGATTACCTGCAGCCTAATTTGGGTGGTTGAGGGTGTGTGGTGTAATAGGTTGCCAACAGGTTGCTTATGTGAAATAATGTGTTTATCAGGTTCAAGCAGAGTCCCAAGTAGCCAAGGTTTTCCTATTTCGAAATTAGTTTGTGCTGAGAATTAAGTAGCAATATTTGCAATAGACTAAGGGCTCAGGATAGAGTGAAGTTTTTCATCTAGTATGATTTTATTATCAATACTCATGATTCTCTTCAAACTGCTCAAACTGTGCCCTGCCTTCCTCTAAAATGATGCCCCCACCTGCCACATTGAATCTCACTGTGGACTGCTTTTCAGGATTTGAAAATGATTCAGCAAAGGGAACCTTTTGGTTAATCTTGTTTACTAGAGTGGGATTTGAGCAGTGGCAGTTTAGACTCATAGCTGCCAGATGGTGGATGGCCTTGGGAGCCTACACCATTTGCTTAGAATACAGAGTCTGAATTCTTCCCTCACTATTCGTTTAAAAAAACGAGTCTTAGTTAGAATTTTACTGAAGCACTCTTGTTCTGTATTTATTTACAGCCTGCAAAACCAGCAGGAACAGTCTCACCAGGTACTTAATCTTCAAAGCAAATTCCTCAGGTCTCTTAGAGCCCTTGTCTTTGTGTATCTAGAAAGATACATTGGAGAGTCAGCTTCTGCCCAGATCCCAGACTCATGACAGAAATAACGATCAAGGAAATAATTTTCTTTCTAATTTGTAAAGCAAACAAGAGAAATAAAAAGAGCAGGAAGAAGCCAGCTGCAGGAACAGCAGCTAAATGGGATACTGTTCAATAGGTGAGCAATTATAGCCCGGCTGCAATAGGGATAAAGATGTTTCCAGGCTTACCCACTTTTCATTAAATAGCTAAGTAGAAGGAAGGAAGCATTTAGTCACAACAGAGGGACACTGATGACAGGACTGAGGAAAAATAATGGCTCATATTTGTGCAGCCAGAGCACAAGAGCAAAGCTCGCTGAGAAGGCTTTTTTATCAATCAGAGGTCACTGACAGGCTGATTTAGAGCTCGGTATGGAGGGCATTCAGTGCAGAGGCACTGAAGGAATTTCTTTTGCCCAACAAGCAAGGCGAGAGGCCACAGAATGCCCTTTACCCTGTCCCTGGTTTCCTTCCCAGTGTGCCAGCCAGTGTAAACCAACCTGCCCAATGATGTTTTTAAATGGAAGTCTCACTTTGGAAGGAATGGGAAAGGGACACAGCTAATAAAAGGAGAAGTCAACTTTGTTACACCTTGCCTTTGTGCAGAAGTCTTTACAGTATCAGCTCACCATAGAAGACTGAAGCTAATTCTCCCATACACCAAGGATGGCACCCACTTTCTAAGATACAAGAAGTAAATAGCAAAACTCATCTTACATCTTACCAATTCTGTTTCTGAAACCTATCAACTTTACTGTTGTCTTGTCCAGTGTGGCTCCAGGAATGGACCTGACAGAGGTAGCAAGGGAATAAAGAAAAGACAAACAGACAATACATGGACAAAGGATGCACTCTGGTGGTCTGGGATCTCAGATGGAGAAACCAAAGCACCCTGGAAATTCAGCATGTTTATTATATAGAGTTGTACAGAGAGTTGGATTACTGCGTATAGCTAGGCAAGGATACATACATATAGATAAGCAATGATACAGGATTTATAGTAAAAACAAAAGGCTGGGTTAAGGAGACAGATTTAGACAATCTAGGTAGGAACAGCCTCTGTAGGGAGCAGTCTATAGGGTATAAACATGCTGGGGAGAAAACTAAGGTGGCATTTTCTGTATACACGATTAACACTCACACTCAGTTCTCCCACAGCGGATTTGTTGTGCCTTTGAGCTTAACGTCAGGTGGGCTGCTTTGCCAACTCTCCTAGGGTCAGTGGTCTTTGACATGGCCAGGTCATGTTAACAGACATATTCACACAGTACTTCACAGACTCCGGATTTTATTTGCTCCTTGAAGGCTACTCAGTGCATATTTTTGCCATTGCAAGTGAGCCCACCAAACCCACACTTTATGTCATAAAACACAGAGTAAAAAAACACACTCCAAACCCAAAGACTTCTATGATGAAGGGCAGATTCCCTTAGGGTTGTACTTGAAGCTGTATTTACATTGAGTCTGCAAAGAGCAGGACTAAGGCACAGGTTTAGACCCTATCACCCATTTGTCTAGCCAAGGGTTTTTTTTTTTAATCAAGTCTCTGCCCTGTGCTAAATCTTGTGCTGATAAAACTAGAGAATCTAAATGAAAGCCATTTCTTTTTATATTCATTGTACCATAAAAGGGGAAAATTGAAACAAATTAATGTTCCAGAGTTGCCTGTGAAAGTTAGAATACAGGTTTCAACTGAGCCCTGAAACCAGTACTGAAGAGGAAATAAGAGTTTCTGAGTGAAACATTTGAACGGAGAGAGCACTCTATAGGATAAAAATAACCGCAGAGAAAAGAGGCAGCCTTTCCCTCTATAAATTCCTCAGAGATAGAGCAACTCGTCTTGTTATTTAATAAAATTATATCATAGGGTAGAAACATAAGAGAATCAGAAAAGTTTTTGAAGATGAAAGGTTATGGAAAAATAAATCAGGAAATTACGATGAAATGCTCTATAAATATCTGTTAGATCCATTTGGTTCATTACTTCTGTTAGTTTTATTGTGTCTCTGTTCAGTTTCTGTTTCCATGATCTGCCCATTGCTGAGAGTGGGGTGTTAAAGACTCCCACTATTATTTTGTGGTTTGTGATGTGTGCTTTGAGGTTTATTGAAGCTTCTTTTGTGAATTTGGGTGTCCTAGCATTTGGAGCATAGACGTTCAGAATTAAGAGTTCATCTTGGTAGATTTTTCCTTTGACCAGTATGAAGTGTTCTTCCTTATCTTTTTTGGTAACTTTTGGTTGAAAGTTGATTTCATCTGATATTAGAATGGCTACTCCAGCTTGTTTCTTGGAACACATAGCTTGGAAAATTGTTTTCCAATCTTTGACTCTGAGGTATTGTCTGTCTTTGCCACTGAGGTTCATTTACTCTATGCAGCAAAATGCTGAGTCCTATTTATGTATCCAGTCTGTTAGTCTATGTCTTTTTATTGAAGAATTGAGTACATTGATGTTAAGAGATATTAAGAAAAAGTGATTGTTACTTCCATTTATTTATTTATTTATTTAATTTTATTTTTTGTTGTTGTTACAGGTGGAATTATGCTTGTTTGGCTATCTTCTTTTGGGTTTGTTGAAAGATTATCTTCTTTTTCTAGGGTGCAGTTTTTATCCATGTATTGGTGTTTTCCATCTAATATCCTTTGTAGAGTTGAATTTGTGGAAAAATATTGTGTAAATTTGGTTTTGTCTTGGAATATATTGTTTTTACATCTGTGGTAATTGAGAGTTTTCCTGGGCATAGTAGCCTGGGCTGGCATTTGTGTTCTCTTAGGGTCTGTATGACATCTGCCCAGGATCTTGTAGCTTTCATAGTTTCTGTGAGAAATCTGATGTAATTCTGATATGTTACTTTATATGTTACTAGACCTTTTTCTCTTACTGCTTTTAATATTCTTTCTTTCTTCAGTGCATTTGGTGTTTTGATTATTATGTGATGGGGAATTTCTGTTCTGGTCCAGTCTATTTGGAGTTCTTAGACTTCTTGTATGCTCATGGGCATCTCTTTCTTTAGGTTAGGGAAGTTTTCTTTCATTTTGTTGAAGATATTTACTGACCTTGGGAATCTTTGTTCTTTTCTATATCTATTATCCTCAGATTTGGCCTTCTCATTATGTCCTGGATTTCCTGGATGTTTTGTGTTAGGAGCTTTTTGCTTTTTGCATTTTCTTTGACTGTTGTGTTAATGTTTTCTATGTTATCTTCTGCACCTGAGATTCTCTCTTCTATCTCTTGTATTCTGTTGGTGATACTTGCCAGATCTCTTTCTTAGGTTTTGTACCTCCAGGGTTGTCTCCCTTTGTGATTTCTTTATTGTTTCTATTTCCATTTTTTAGATCTTGGTGTTTTTTTGTTCATTTCCTTTGCCTGTTTCATTGTGTTTTCCTGTAATTATTTAAGGTATTTTTGTGTTTCTTCTTTTTTTTTTTTATTTTATTTTTTTAACTTACATTCCAGATCACTTCCCCTTTCCCGTTTCCTCCCTCCCCGAAAGTCCCATAAGCCCCCTTCCCGCCCTCTTTTCTCCGTTCAACCCCCTCTCATTACTCTGTCCTGGCGTTCCCCTACATCCAGTCTTTCCAGGACCAGGGGTCTCTCCTTCCATCTTTTTAGAAATCTATTGATATGCTGATTGTGTCTAGGGTATTCTGAGATTCTGGGTCAATATCCCCTTATCAGTGACTGCATACCATGTGTGATCTTTTGTGATTGGGTTACCTCACTAAGGATGATATTTTCAAGTTCTGACCATTTGCCTAGGAATTTCGTGAATTCATTGTTTTTAATTGCAGAGTAGTATTCCATTGTGTAAATATACCACATCTTCTGAATCCATTCCTCTGTTGAGGGACATCTGGGTTCTTTCCAGCTTCTGGCTATTATAAATAAGGCTGCTATGAATATAGTGGAGCATGTGTCCTTATTGCATGCAGGTAAAGTCTCTGGGTATATGCCCAGGAGTGGTATAGCCGGATCCTCCGGAAGTGTCATGCCCAGTTTTCTGAGGAACCGCCAGACTGCTTTCCAGAGTGGTTGTACCAGCCTGCAATTCCACCAGCAGTGGAGGAGTGTTCCTCTTTCTCCACATCCTCGCCAACAACTGCTGTCTCCTGTGTTTTTGATCTTAGCCATCCTGACTGGTGTGAGATGGAATCTCAGGGTTGTTTTGATTTGCATTTCCCTAATGACTAAGGATGATGAACATCTCTTTAGGTGCTTCTCAGCCATTAGATATTCTTCAGGTGAGAACTCTTTGTGTAGCTCTGTACCCCATTTTTTAATAGGGTTACTTGCCTCTCTGGAGTTTAACTTCTTGAGTTCTTTGTATATCTTGGATATTAGCCCTCTGTCGGATGTAAGGTTGGTAAAGATCATTTCCCAGTTAGTTGGTTGCCGCTTTGTCTTTTTGACGGTGTCTTTTGCCTTGCAAAAACTTTGTAATTTAATGAGGTCCCATTTGTCTATTCTTGATCTTAGAGTATAAGCTATTGGAGTTCTGTTCAGGAAATTCTCCCCTGTGCCCATATGTTCAAGGTTCTTCCCTAGTTTCCCTTCTATTAGTTTCAGTGTGTCTGGTTTTATGTGGAGATCTTTGATCCACTTAGAATTGAGCTTAGTGCAAGGAGATAAGGATGGGTCAATTTGCATTCTTCTGCATGTTGACCTCCAGCTGAGCCAGCACCATTTGTTGAAAAGGCTATCTTTTTTCCACTGGATGGTTTTAGCTCCTTTGTCAAAGATCAAGTGACCATAGGAGTGTGGATTCATTTCTGGGTCTTCAATTCTGTTCCATTGATCTACATGTCTGTTACTGTACCAATACCATGCAGTTTTTAACACTATTGCTCTGTAGTACAGCTTGAGGTCCGGGATACTGATTCCCCCAGAGGTTCTTTTACTCTTGAGAATAGTTTTAGCTATTCTGGGTTTTCTGTTATTCCAGATGAATTTTTGAATTGCTCTTTCTAACTCTATGAAGAATTGAGTTGGGATTTTGATGGGGATTGCATTGAATCTGTGTATTACTTTTGGTAAGATGCTCATTTTTACTATATTAATCCTGCCAATCCATGAGCATGGCAGATTTTTCCATCTTCTGAGGTCTTCTTCAATTTCTTTCTTCAGAGACTTGAAGTTCTTGTCATACAGATCTTTCTCTTGTTTGGTTAGCGTCACGCCAAGATACTTAATATGGTTTGTGGCTATCGTAAAGGGTATTATTTCTCTTACTTCTTTCTCAGCCTGCTTATCCTTTGAGTATAGGAAGGCTTCTGACTTGCTTGAGTTGATTTTATATCCGGCCACTTTGCTGAAGTCGTTTATCAGCTGTAGGAGTTCTCTGGTGGAGTTCTTTGGGTCGCTTATGTATACTGACCCAAAGAACTCCACCAGAGAACTTTGTGTTTCTTCTTTAAGGGCTTCTACCTGTCTACCTGTATTCTGTATTTCTTTAAGGGAGTTATTTATGTCCTTCTTAAAATCCTCTATCATCATCATGAGAAATGATTTTAGATTCAAATCTTGCTTTTCCGGTGTGATAGTGTATCCAGGACTTGCTATGGTGGGAGAACTGGGTTCTGATTGATGCCATGTTACCTTTCTTTCTGTTGCTTATATTCTTAAGCTTGCTTTCAGCCATGTGATTATCTCTAGTGCTACCTCATTATAACTGACTGGAGCCTGTCCTTCCTTTGTTCCTGGTTGTGTCAGAATTCCTCAGAGTCCAGCTGTCTCTGTGGTCCTGTGATTCCAGGATCCTGTGAACCTGAGATCCTGGGTGTGTCAGAACTCCTGGGGAGTCAAGCTGCCTCTGGTGTCCTGAGATCCTGTTGTGACCAAGTTCCTGTGATCCTGTGATCTGTGATCCTGTGATCCTGTGATTCTGGGAGAGTTAGAGTACCTCGGAGTGGAGTTTCCTCTTGGTATTACCGGACTGGCTGCAGAGTTTGAGGCCAAGGGAAACCAGCCCAAACCAAAAGGTACTCATGCCACTGGTCAGCCCTGGATCCCCCTGGTCTCAGTTATGCTTGGTGGTTTTTTGTCCATCTGACAGATGCTATGTCCTCCTCATTTCTTCTGATCCTATGATCCTGGGTGTGTTAGAGTACCTGAAAGTGGAGCTTCCTCTGGGTGATATGGGACTCTATTTAAATGTTTTTATGATGGGATATTAAGCATATTTTAGGGGAGAGTTCATTTCGAAAATTTTCATGCACTTAGTAGGTACATTATCTTTGAGATCTGAAATGAAGTCAACAGTTTCATCTTTAAATATCTTATATAAATTCCCTTATCTGATTATAGGACTGCTTAGGTTTTCTTTTTTCTTTTCCATTTATTTTTCAATAGTTTCTATGTATCTCAGGTTGACCCTGAATTTAGAGTCTTCTGCTTCAGCATTTTTAATGCTGAGGTAATAGGTGTGCATCACTATGCCAGCCAATAAAATATTTTCTATTGAGTTGGGACCGCCAGGCTCAGAGACAGACAGGCATAATATCGCTTCGGTTTCAGGCAGCTTGTGTGTAACCTGCTCCCAGGTGCTGGGCTGATCTGCAGTAACCAGCGCGCCAGTTCCGCGGTGGGACCTTCTGCCTGGTGGCGGGACCCCGCGCAGGGAGGGAGCCCGCCAGCTTCCCTTCCGCGACCTCTGTTCCCGCGGACTGCGCTGGAGAGACCGGTACCCAGGCTCTCCCCCCGATATAACATCACTTGGGACACGGCCTGTTGGGGCTTCTGTCTGTGCCCGAGGGCGGGTTGGCGCTGTGGTCGTCTGGGTGCCAGATCGGCGGCCATCTTGACCACAGGGTGAGCGGCGCCACGGAGACTGCCCTCCGCCATCTTTGCTCCAGTGACCAGGTAGTTGGGACCGCCAGGCTCAGAGACAGACAGGCATAATATCGCTTCGGTTTCAGGCAGCTTGTGTGTAACCTGCTCCCAGGTGCTGGGCTGATCTGCAGTGACCAGCGCGCCAGATCTGCTGTGGGACTTCTGCCTGGCAGAGGGACGCCCCCTCCCCCCCCCCAGGAGAGATCACACACCCCTGCACAGGGCAGGAGCCTGCCAGCCTCCCTTTGGCGACCTCTGCTCCAGGAATCCACTAGGCTGAGCCTTTAGATGTGCAAGGCCTCCCCAATATAAGATCACTTGGGGCAAAGCACATTAGGGCTCCAAAGTCACTCAGGAGCAGGCAGGCCCCAGAAATCGGTGCCAGGGGAATCCTGGTAATCCAGGGGGGGCAGAAATAGCTTTGCAAGCTCACAGGAGGTCCAACCAACAGCCAGTGGCAGCAGGACCAACTAACACCAGAGGTATCCAGATGGCAAAAGGCAAACGTAGGAATGTTACTAACAGTAATCAAAGTAATGTGGGACCATCCGAACCCAACTCTCCAACAGCAGCAAGTCCTGGATACCCCACCACACCCGAAAGACAAGATCTGGATTTAAAATCACTTCTCATGATGCTATTAGAGGATCACAAGAAGGACACAAATAAATCTCATAAAGAGTTACAGGAGACCATGAATCAACGGTTAGAAGCCCTTACAAAGGAAACACAAAAATCGCTTAGAGAAATGCGGGAGAACATGGATCAAAAGATGGAGGCGCACAAGGAGACAACACAAAAATCACTTAACGAGATGAATCAACGGGTAGATGCACTCACAAAGGAATCACTAAATTTGCATAAAGAAATGCAGAAGAATATGGGTCAACAGACGGATGCCCATAAGGAGGCAACACAAAAATTGCTTAAAGAAATGAATCAACGGTTAGATGCCCTTACAAAGGAAACACGAGAACTGCTTAAAGAAATGCAGGAGACGATGGATCAACAGATGGAATCCCATGAGGAGGAAACACAAAAATCGCTCAGAGAAATGCAGGAGAACGTGGGTCATCAGGAAGAAATCCTGAAAGAGGTAATGCAAAAATACCTTAAAGAAATACAGGAAAATACAAACAAACAAGTGAAGGATCTCAGCAAATCCATCCAGGAACTAAAAAAGGAAGTAGAAACAACTAAGAAATCACAAAGGGAGACAACTTTGGAGATAGAAAACCTTGGGAAGAAATCAGGAGTCATAGATGCAAACATCAACAATAGAATACAAGAGATGGAAGAAAGAATCTCAGGTGCTGAAGATTCCATAGAAAGCATCGACTCAACAGTCAAAGAAAATGCAAAATGCAAAAAACGCGTAACCCAAAACATCCAGGAAATCCAGGACACAATGAGAAGACCAAACCTAAGGATTATAGGTATAGATGAGAGTGAAGATTTGCAACTTAAAGGGCCAGTAAACATCTTCAACAAAATTATGGAGGAAAACTTCCCTAACTTAAAGAGAGAGATGCCGATGAACATACAAGAAGCCTACAGAACTCCAAACAGACTGGACCAGAACAGAAATACCTCCCGTCACATAATAATCAAAACACCGAATGTTCTAAACAAAGAAAGAATACTAAATGCAGTAAGAGAAAAGGGCCAAGTAACATACAAAGGAAGACCTATCCGAATCACATCAGACTTCTCACCAGAGACTATGAAAGCCAGAAGATCCTGGGCAGATCTCATGCAGACACTAAGACAGCACAAATGCCAGCCTAGACTACTATACCCAGCAAAACTCTCAATCACCATAGATGGAGAGACCAAGATATTCCATGATAAAACCAAATTTTCACAATATCTTTCCACAAATCCAGCCCTGCAACGGATAATAGGTGGAAACCTCCAATACAGGGAGAGAAACAACACCCTGGAAAAAATGAGATAATAACCTTCTTGAATCAAACCCAAAAGTAGATAACCACTCAAACATAAAGATAGCGTCAAGAATGGCAGATGGCAATAATCACTATGCCTTAATCTCTCTTAATATCAATGGTCTCAACTCCCCAATTAAAAGACATAGACTAGCAGACTGGATACGTAAACAGGACCCAGCTTTTTGCTGCATGCAGGAAACGCACCTCAGTGTCAAAGACAAACACTACCTCAGAGTAAAAGGCTGGAAAACAATTTTACAAGCAAATGGCCCCAAGAAACGAGGTGGAGTAGCCATCCTAATATCGGATAAAATTGATTTTCAACCCAAAGTCATCAAAAAAGACACAGAAGGACACTACATACTGATCAAGGGAAAAATCCACCATCAAGAACTCTCAATCCTGAATATCTATGCTCCAAATGCAAGGGCACCCTCATTCGTAAAAGAAACTTTACTAAAACTCAAAGCACACATCGCACCGCACACAATAATAGTGGGTGACTTCAACACCCCGCTCTCTGAAATGGATCGTTCAGGAAAGCAGAAACTAAACAGGGACACAGTGAATCTAATTGAAGCCTTGGACCAAATGGAACTAACTGATATATATAGAACATTTCATCCTAGAGCTAAAGAATACACCTTCTTCTCAGCTCCTCATGGTACCTCCTCCAAAATTGACCATATAATTGGTCACAAATCAGACCTCAACAGATACAAGAAGATAGAAATAATCCCATGCCTCCTATCAGATCACTATGGAATAAGGGTGGTCTTCAATGGCAACAAAAACAAAAGAAAACCCACGTACACATGGAGGCTGAACAATGCTCTACTCAATGATAACTTGGTCAAGGTGGAAATAAAGAAAGAAATCAAAGACTTTTTGAAAGTTAATGAAAATGAAGGCACAACATACCCTAACTTATGGGACACAATGAAAGCAGTGCTAAGAGGAAAATTCATAGCCCTGAGTGCCGCCAAAAAGAAACGGGAGACAGCATACACTAACAGCTTAATGGCACACCTGAAAGCCCTGGAACAAAAAGAAGCAAATACACCAAAGAGGAGTAGAAGGCAGGAAATCATCAAACTCAGGGCTGAAATCAATCAAGTAGAAACAAATAAAACCATACAAAGAATCAACAAAACGAGGAGTTGGTTCTTTGAGAAAATCAACAAGATAGATAAGCCCTTAGCCAGACTAACCAGAGGGCACAGAGATAGTATCCAAATTAATAAAATCAGAAACGAAAAGGGAGAGATAACAACAGAAACTGAGGAAATTCAAAAAATCATCAGATCCTACTACAAAAACCTGTATTCAACACAACTAGAAAATCTTGAGGAAATGGACAATTTCCTTGACAGATACCAAGTACCAAAATTAAATCAGGATCAAATAGACCATCTAAACCGTCCTATAACCCCTGAAGAAATAGAAGTTGTCATTGGAAGTCTTCCAACCAAAAAAAGCACAGGTCCAGATGGTTTTAGTGCAGAATTCTATCAGACCTTCAAAGAAGACCTAACACCAATACTCTTCAAACTGTTCCACAAAATAGAAACAGAAGGAACACTACCCAACTCGTTCTATGAAGCCACAATTACACTAATACCAAAAGCACACAAAGATCCGACAAAGAAAGAGAATCTCAGGCCAATCTCTCTTATGAATATCGATGCAAAAATACTCAATAAAATTCTTGCCAACCGAATCCAAGAACACATCAAAACGATCATTCACCACGATCAAGTAGGCTTCATCCCAGGGATGCAGGGATGGTTCAATATAAGGAAATCCATCAATGTAATCCACTACATAAACAATCTCAAAGAAAAAAACCACATGGTCATCTCATTAGATGCTGAGAAAGCATTTGACAAAATTCAGCATCCTTTCATGCTAAAGGTCTTGGAAAGATCAGGAATTCAAGGCCCATATCTAAACATAGTAAAAGCAATTTACAGCAAACCAGTAGCCAGCATCAATCTAAACGGAGAGAAACTTGAAGCAATCCCACTAAAATCAGGGACTAGACTAGGCTGCCCTCTCTCTCCATATCTTTTCAATATAGTACTTGAAGTTCTAGCTAGAGCAATTAGACAAGAAAAAGAGGTCAAAGGGATACAAATTGGAAAGGAAGAAGTCAAACTATCACTATTTGCAGACGATATGATAGTATACATAAGCGACCCAAAGAACTCCACCAGAGAACTCCTACAGCTGATAAACGACTTCAGCAAAGTGGCCGGATATAAAATCAACTCAAGCAAGTCAGAAGCCTTCCTATACTCAAAGGATAAGCAGGCTGAGAAAGAAGTAAGAGAAATAATACCCTTTACGATAGCCACAAACCATATTAAGTATCTTGGCGTGACGCTAACCAAACAAGTGAAAGATCTGTATGACAAGAACTTCAAGTCTCTGAAGAAAGAAATTGAAGAAGACCTCGGAAGATGGAAAAATCTGCCATGCTCATGGATTGGCAGGATTAATATAGTAAAAATGAGCATCTTACCAAAAGTAATACACAGATTCAATGCAATCCCCATCAAAATCCCAACTCAATTCTTCATAGAGTTAGAAAGAGCAATTCAAAAATTCATCTGGAATAACAGAAAACCCAGAATAGCTAAAACTATTCTCAAGAGTAAAAGAACCTCTGGGGGAATCAGTATCCCGGACCTCAAGCTGTACTACAGAGCAATAGTGTTAAAAACTGCATGGTATTGGTACAGTAACAGACATGTAGATCAATGGAACAGAATTGAAGACCCAGAAATGAATCCACACTCCTATGGTCACTTGATCTTTGACAAAGGAGCTAAAACCATCCAGTGGAAAAAAGATAGCCTTTTCAACAAATGGTGCTGGCTCAGCTGGAGGTCAACATGCAGAAGAATGCAAATTGACCCATCCTTATCTCCTTGCACTAAGCTCAATTCTAAGTGGATCAAAGATCTCCACATAAAACCAGACACACTGAAACTAATAGAAGGGAAACTAGGGAAGAACCTTGAACATATGGGCACAGGGGAGAATTTCCTGAACAGAACTCCAATAGCTTATACTCTAAGATCAAGAATAGACAAATGGGACCTCATTAAATTACAAAGTTTTTGCAAGGCAAAAGACACTGTCAAAAAGACAAAGCGGCAACCAACTAACTGGGAAATGATCTTTACCAACCTTACATCCGACAGAGGGCTAATATCCAAGATATACAAAGAACTCAAGAAGTTAAACTCCAGAGAGGCAAGTAACCCTATTAAAAAATGGGGTACAGAGCTAAACAAAGAGTTCTCACCTGAAGAATATCTAATGGCTGAGAAGCACCTAAAGAGATGTTCATCATCCTTAGTCATTAGGGAAATGCAAATCAAAACAACCCTGAGATTCCATCTCACACCAGTCAGGATGGCTAAGATCAAAAACACAGGAGACAGCAGTTGTTGGCGAGGATGTGGAGAAAGAGGAACACTCCTCCACTGCTGGTGGAATTGCAGGCTGGTACAACCACTCTGGAAAGCAGTCTGGCGGCTCCTCAGAAAACTGGGCATGACACTTCCGGAGGATCCGGCTATACCACTCCTGGGCATATACCCAGAGACTTTACCTGCATGCAATAAGGACACATGCTCCACTATATTCATAGCAGCCTTATTTATAATAGCCAGAAGCTGGAAAGAACCCAGATGTCCCTCAACGGAGGAATGGATTCAGAAGATGTGGTATATTTACACAATGGAATACTACTCTGCAATTAAAAACAATGAATTCACGAAATTCCTAGGCAAATGGTCAGAACTTGAAAATATCATCCTTAGTGAGGTAACCCAATCACAAAAGATCACACATGGTATGAAGTCACTGATAAGGGGATATTGACCCAGAATCTCAGAATACCCTAGACACAATCAGCATATCAATAGATTTCTAAAAAGATGGAAGGAGAGACCCCTGGTCCTGGAAAGACTGGATGTAGGGGAACGCCAGGACAGAGTAATGAGAGGGGGTTGAACGGAGAAAAGAGGGAGGGAAGGGGGCTTATGGGACTTTCGGGGAGGGAGGAAACGGGAAAGGGGAAGTGATTTGGAATGTAAATTAAAAAAATAAAATAAAATAAAATTAAAAAAAAAACAATATTTGCAATTTAAAAAAAAAATAAAAAAAAAAATATTTTCTATTTCTTTTATAAAAATATCTCAGTTTTATTTATTTGCAATTTCCCATTCCTAACTCTGTTTGATCTGTAGTTTTGCATTTTTCCTGAAAGTCATATAAATAGAATCATATAATATGATAACATGTTTTGTATATTTCTCCCTGTTTATACTGTAATTATGAGGAGAATCATCTATGTTCTTGTTTGTTTTGTGTAATTTATTCCTTTTAATTGATAAATAATATTCTATATTAGTTTTCACAGCTTATCCCACTCATCAGCTACAGATCATTTGAAATATTTGTCTGAGTATAATTTCCCCAAAAACATCCACACAGATCTTTGTGTCACATCTTTTCCTATTTCTCCATTTCTTGGTAATATGTGAAGTAGATTGGGCTCCATATGAAACTACCTAATTGTTTTTCAAAAAAAGTAGATGTGTCATTTTGCATTCCAAATAATAATATTTGAAAATTCCTGGTTCTTTCCATCCTGGTCAAATCTGTTTCATGTAAGCTCTTTAAGCTGGGATATAGTATTAACTCATTGTATAAATGGTCTCTAATACCACCCTCGACTTGATTTAAAGAGGAACCCACAGGATGTTTGTTTTAAACAAGCAAACTCTTGAGTTATTGCACTGAAGGGATATAGACTATAATCAACAGAAGGGAAAGCTTATGAGCAGAAATTTGATCAAGACAGATACAAGCTTCCTGGTATCTTCTCTCTGTGGTCTCAAGGGGAATGAATTTAATTCTCATAAGATTATCTTCTAGCAATCCATGTGGAGAATACTCACTACAGAAGCTCACAATCTCAGTGTTCAGAGTTATGTGGATCCTGTACTTCACCCTATCATCTGAGCAAAACCAGGTGTTTATCAGAACACATTGATAACATCTGCTTTTAAAATTATCTGTATTATTTTTTCACACTTTGAGTATAAATATTTTATTAACTATGTATTTTAAAAATAGTTTTTTATTTAGCCTATGGATTGCTATCTTTTCTGTTTCTCTGAGAATGTTTTCAAGCATCCAAAGCATTTTACTTCTGATGGAGTCTGATTATTAGCTTTTCCTTTTATGTGCTAGATGTTTTGTATCTTTGCTTGACTGAGGTCAGGAACACTTTTATTTATGCTTTTTGTTCCCCTAGTGCTTTGCTTTGTAACTGAACCTGTGTATGTTCTTCTCACCTCAGACCAGTTGTTGCTGTTGTCATTGTTGTTGCTTTCCTCTTTCTTTTCTCCCAGAAGCATTTCATCTTGCCTTCTAATCTTAGGCTTCTGATGGATATAAGAAAATCTACAGCCACAAGTCATCTGCATTTTTCATGTATTTAATGCAAGAGTAGCATTCTCTTTGTCCTTATACATCTTATGTTGAAGTTGAAGTCTCAGGATAAATGTTGCAAAATTTGGAAAATTATTTGATTTTACTCTTTTACTCACTAGTTCTAATACTAAAAATATTCAACATATAAAACCATATCTCCAGTATAATTCTAACCGTAATAACTCTACTGTGCTAGATCTTTTGACGTGTAATATCAGCAAGTCTGATATTTTTCCTTCTTTGTAAGTAAATGATGATGAACATTACTCTGAAGACATCTGCATATCAGAAAAGCCATATAACTGGAATGAAAGGTGATAACACAGTGTTGGGAAGACATCAATGTGAATAAAACAAGTTACTGTTGGTGCAATCAAAACACAGAAAGTATGACAAATTTTAGTGAAAATGATAGCAAGTGCCCTCACTGTTTTCTTCCTATTTCCTCGGACATGTGGCCTTTAATATTTAACAAATTTTAAATTATGTTAAATATATTTCTGATTTCTTTGTTAACAAGATCATGCTTTGTGTGAAAAGTCAGAACAATCTGGAGCTCCATTCAGTCCTATCGCCAGGAAAGTCTTTAATATGGGCCAAGAGACAAAAATTCCTTGCTCTGATCATAACATATAAGTGAGACCTGTATTATTTGATATTTTTCCAGGTTGGAACATACATTTGTTCTTCCTTTATGCTTCCATTCTACTTCTAACCCCCCATTGTATTTTCTTAGTAATGTTCACTACAAATCCATTTTTGTACAAATATCCATCCCAGAATCTTACAAATAAGCCATTTTCTATATTTTCTAAAGTATAAATTTAAACTAAAATATTAAAAGCACAAGAGAAAAAGCAATAAGCTAAGGGCACAGACTAGGAACTCAAGACAAAGTTTGTGGCTGATAGTATGACTCATTGGGAAATCTCTTGATGTGCAAACCTGATGACCCGAGTTCAGTTTGTGAAACTGACTCCTGAAAGTTGTTCTCTGACCTCCATATGTGCATTGCAACACATATGGGCTATGGTATGTATGCATGCATTTGCATTTGTATACCACAAAGATACTACTACTACTGGTAGTAGAAGTAGTAGTAGTAATAAATAAAGTAAAATAAAATAAAGAAAATAAGTCCCTTTAATGTTACTTAGTGTGTTTTAATAAAATAGAAATATTTTCATCCTCTGCTCTTAGTTCTTCCATGTTTGATCATTTATCACCATGTTCCTATCTCCTGTTCCTTTTAAGTCTCCTCTGAAGGTCCTCTTATTTTCCTGGCCCATTTTCTTCCCAAATTTGGTGCTTCTACTGCATTGTTGCTCAGCCAATAAGCCTGGATAATGGTGGAGAAATTCTTTTTTTTTTTTATTTCATTCCCTATATATTTATAACATGGTAACAACTGTTCTCTATGTTAGAACATTTTTTTAATCTCATCATAGAAAGCAAAACCTATACTAAAAACAAAACAAAACAAAACAAAAAAAAAAAAACAAAAACCAAAACTAAGTATACTGATTCTCCAAATCGAAGGGGATCAAAACTGTCATCTATTTATTGGTCTTAAAATTTATTTGATTCTGAGAGGCTTTGTCCCTCAATCTCAATAAGGCAACCTCTATCCTACCATTGTCCCATGATCTTCTTGGGCAGCTACTGTATTCTTGTCTCTTAGCCCTGGTGGCCAAGCTGATATTGACCCTGTTACCTGATTCCACATCCTTCATAGTTCTGGCAATTCATATGGCCATAGCCAGATATTCAATGGGCCAATCAAAGCCTTTGCTAGAATTTTTGGTGACACGATTAAGGAAGAAACTTGCTTTAATTTTGTTATTTTGGATACTACAGTTTCTAGTCACATCCATCTGCTGAGAGCTATGTGGATCATAATGTAGAGAAAAAAAATACCTAAACATGAAAAAATACAGATGAAAACAAAGACTGAAGAAGATACAGTCAATGATAACATTGTAATCATTTTTAGTGACTGCACTGAACTTCTGTATTTCAAGTTACTTAAGATACCAAATCATTTAGTCCCTGGGAACTCTGGGGGTCTTGTTGGTTGATATTGTTGTTCTTCCCTTGAGGTTGCAAACCTCTTCAGCATTTTTGGTCCTTTCTCCAACTCCTCCATTGGGGACCCCGTGTCCAATGGTTGGCCTCTGTATTTGTAAGGGTCTGGCAGGGCCTCTCAGGAGACAGTCATATCACTTTTTTTTTATTATTTATTTTATTTTATTTTTTAATTTACTTTCCAAATCACTTCCCCTTTCCCGTTTCCTCCCTCCCCGAAAGTCCCATAAGCCCCCTTCCCTCCCTCTTTTCTCCATTCAACCCCCTCTCCTTACTCTGTCCTGGTGTTCCCCTACATCCAGTCTTTCCAGGACCAGGGGTCTCTCCTACCATCTTTTTAGAAATCTATTGATATGCTGATTGTGTCTAGGGTATTCCGAGATTCTGGGTCAATATCCCCTTATCAGTGACTGCATACCATGTGTGTTCTTTTGTGATTGGGTTACTTCACTAAGGATGATATTTTCAAGATCTGACCATTTGCCTAGGAATTTCGTGAATTCATTGTTTTTAATTGCAGAGTAGTATTCCATTGTGTAGATATACCACATCTTCTGAATCCATTCCTCCGTTGAGGGACATCTGGGTTCTTTCCAGCTTCTGGCTATTATAAATAAGGCTGCTATGAACATAGTGGAGCATGTGTCCTTATTGCATGCAGGTAAAGCCTCTGGGTATATGCCCAGGAGTGGTATAGCCGGATCCTCCGGGAGTGTCATGCCCAGTTTTCTGAGGAACCGCCAGACTGCTTTCCAGAGTGGTTGTACCAGCTTGCAATTCCACCAGCAGTGGAGGAGTGTTCCTCTTTCACCACATCCTCGCCAACAACTGCTGTCTCCTGTGTTTTTGATCTTAGCCATCCTGACTGGTGTGAGATGGAATCTCAGGGTTGTTTTGATTTGCATTTCCCTAATGACTAAGGATGATGAACATCTCTTTAGGTGCTTCTCAGCCATTAGATATTCTTCAGGTGAGAACTCTTTGTGTAGCTCTGTACCCCATTTTTTAATAGGGTTACTTGCCTCTTTGGAGTTTAACTTCTTGACTTCTTTGTATATATTGGATATTAGCCCTCTGTCGGATGTAAGGTTGGTAAAGATCATTTCCCAGTTAGTTGGCTGCCGCTTTGTCTTTTTGACAGTGTCTTTTGCCTTGCAAAAACTTTGTAATTTAATGAGGTCCCGTTTGTCTATTCTTGATCTTAGAGCATAAGCTATTGGAGTTCTGTTCAGGAAATTCTCCCCTGTGCCCATATGTTCAAGGTTCTTCCCTAGTTTCCCTTCTATTAGTTTCAGTGTGTCTGGTTTTATGTGGAGATCTTTGATCCACTTAGAATTGAGCTTAGTGCAAGGAGATAAGGATGGGTCAATTTGCATTCTTCTGCATGTTGACCTCCAGCTGAGCCAGCACCATTTGTTGAAAAGGCTATCTTTTTTCCACTGGATGGTTTTAGCTCCTTTGTCAAAGATCAAGTGACCATAGGAGTGTGGATTCATTTCTGGGTCTTCAATTCTGTTCCATTGATCTACATGTCTGTTACTGTACCAATACCATGCAGTTTTTAACACTATTGCTCTGTAGTACAGCTTGAGGTCCGGGATACTGATTCCCCCAGAGGTTCTTTTACTCTTGAGAATAGTTTTAGCTATTCTGGGTTTTCTGTTATTCCAGATGAATTTTTGAATTGCTCTTTCTAACTCTATGAAGAATTGAGTTGGGATTTTGATGGGGATTGCATTGAATCTGTGTATTACTTTTGGTAAGATGCTCATTTTTACTATATTAATCCTGCCAATCCATGAGCATGGCAGATTTTTCCATCTTCTGAGGTCTTCTTCAATTTCTTTCTTCAGAGACTTGAAGATCTTGTCATACAGATCTTTCACTTGTTTGGTTAGAGTCACGCCAAGATACTTAATATGGTTTGTGGCTATCGTAAAGGGTATTATTTCTCTTACTTCTTTCTCAGCCTGCTTATCCTTTGAGTATAGGAAGGCTTCTGACTTGCTTGAGTTGATTTTATATCCAGCCACTTTGCTGAAGTCGTTTATCAGCTGTAGGAGTTCTCTGGTGGAGTTCTTTGGGTCGCTTAAGTATACTATCATATCGTCTGCAAATAGTGATAGTTTGACTTCTTCCTTTCCAATTTGTATCCCTTTGACCTCTTTTTGTTGTCTAATTGCTCTAGCTAGAACTTCAAGTACTATATTGAAAAGATATGGAGAGAGAGGGCAGCCTTGTCTAGTCCCTGATTTTAGTGGGATTGCTTCAAGTTTCTCTCCATTTAGATTGATACTGGCTACCGGTTTGCTGTAAATTGCTTTTACTATGTTTAGATATGGGCCTTGAATTCCTGATCTTTCCAAGACCTTTAGCATGAAAGGATGCTGAATTTTGTCAAATGCTTTCTCAGCATCTAATGAGATGACCATGTTGTTTTTTTCTTTGAGATTGTTTATGTAGTGGATTACATTGATGGATTTCCTTATATTGAACCATCCCTGCATCCCTGGGATGAAGCCTACTTGATCGTGGTGGATGATCGTTTTGATGTGTTCTTGGATTCGGTTGGCAAGAATTTTATTGAGTATTTTTGCATCGATATTCATAAGAGAGATTGGCCTGAGATTCTCTTTCTTTGTCGGATCTTTGTGTGCTTTTGGTATTAGTGTAATTGTGGCTTCATAGAACGAGTTGGGTAGTGTTCCTTCTGTTTCTATTTTGTGGAACAGTTTGAAGAGTATTGGTGTTAGGTCTTCTTTGAAGGTCTGATAGAATTCTGCACTAAAACCATCTGGACCTGTGATTTTTTTGGTTGGAAGACTTCCAATGACAACTTCTATTTCTTCAGGGGTTATAGGACGGTTTAGATGGTCTATTTGATCTTGATTTAATTTTGGTACTTGGTATCTGTTAAGGAAATTGTCCATTTCCTCAAGATTTTCTAGTTGTGTTGAATACAGGTTTTTGTAGTAAGATCTGATGATTTTTTGAATTTCCTCAGTTTCTGTTGTTATCTCTCCCTTTTCGTTTCTGATTTTATTAATTTGGATACTATCTCTGTGCTTTCTGGTTAGTCTGGCTAAGGGCTTATCTATCTTGTTGATTTTCTCAAAGAACCAACTCCTCGTTTTGTTGATTCTTTGTATGGTTTTATTTGTTTCTACTTGATTGATTTCAGCCCTGAGTTTGATGATTTCCTGACTTCTACTCCTCTTTGGTGTATTTGCTTCTTTTTGTTCCAGGGCTTTCAGGTATGCCATTAAGCTGTTAGTGTATGCTGTCTCCCGTTTCATTTTGGCGGCACTCAGGGCTATGAATTTTCCTCTTAGCACTGCTTTCATTGTGTCCCATAAATTAGGGTATGTTGTGCCTTCATTTTCATTAACTTTCAAAAAGTCTTTGATTTCTTTCTTTATTTCCACCTTGACCAAGTTATCATTGAGTAGAGCATTGTTCAGCCTCCATGTTTACGTGGGTTTTCTTTTGTTTTTGTTGCCATTGAAGACCACCCTTATTCCATAGTAATCTGATAGGAGGCATGGGATTATTTCTATCTTCTTGTATCTGTTGAGGTCTGATTTGTGACCAATTATATGGTCGATTTTGGAGAAGGTACCATGAGGAGCTGAGAAGAAGGTGTATTCTTTAGCTCTAGGATGAAATGTTCTATATATATATATATCAGTTAGTTCCATTTGGTCCAAGGCTTCAATTAGATTCACTGTGTCCCTGTTTAGTTTCTGCTTTCCTGAACGATCCATTTCAGAGAGCGGGGTGTTGAAGTCACCCACTATTATTGTTTGCGGTGCGATGTGTGCTTTGAGTTTTAGTAAAGTTTCTTTTACGAATGAGGGTGCCCTTGCATTTGGAGCATAGATATTCAGAATTGAGAGTTCTTGATGGTGGATTTTTCCCTTGATCAGTATGTAGTGTCCTTCTGTGTCTTCTTTGATGACTTTAGGTTGAAAATCAATTTTATCCGATATTAGGATGGCTACTCCACCTCGTTTCTTTGGGCCATTTGCTTGTAAAATTGTTTTCCAGCCTTTTACTCTGAGGTAGTGTTTGTCTTTGACACTGAGGTGCGTTTCCTGCATGCAGCAAAATGCTGGGTCCTGTTTACGTATCCAGTCTGCTAGTCTATGTCTTTTAATTGGGGAATTGAGACCATTGATATTAAGAGAGATTAAGGCATAGTGATTATTGCCATCTGCCATTCTTGATGCTATCTTTATGTTTGAGTGGTTATCTACTTTTGGGTTTGATTCAAGAAGGTTATTATCTCATTTTTTCCAGGGTGTTGTTTCTCTCCCTGTATTGGAGGTTTCCACCTATTATCCGTTGCAAGGCTGGATTTGTGGAAAGATATTGTGAAAATTTGGTTTTATCATGGAATATCTTGGTCTCTCCATCTATGGTGATTGAGAGTTTTGCTGAGAGTTCATATCAGTTTTTTTAGCAAGCATTTCTTGTCATCCACGATAGTGTCGGGGATTTGGTGACTGTATATGGGATAGATACCCAAATGGGACAGTCTCTGAATGGCCTTTCCTTCAGTCTCAGCTCTACACTTTGTCTCCATATTTGCTCATGTGAGTATTTTGTTCACCTTCTCAGAAGAACCAAACCACCCACACTTTGGTCTTCCTTCTTCTTGAGCTTCATGTGGTCATATCTTGTAGATCATGATTTATATGATTATGAAGAGAATATACACACATGCACAAAATCAAATCTTCCAAAAAAACACAATATTTTTCAAAAAATAAAATAGGAGACTTTCTTGATTCTTATTGCCATTGTCATGGTTGCTTGTTTAGTTGTGGTTTAATTCATCAATGCTGAGGATGGAATTCAAGGCCTTTTAAAAGTGAGGAAAATATTCTCACACTGAGATATATCTGGTTCCCTAGTGATAGATAAGTACCATACAGAAGTTATTTGCCCTGCTAGAGAACCTTTTTCAAAAGTGTAGAGATGTTACTATAAAGTGAACAAGGCAAAATTCTCAGTGACTTTCTCATCAAGAGGAAATATTTCCATACAAAACTAGTAAGTTGCATGATGGTAGCAAAAATGTGTGTGTAACTCATGATCCATGCAAATACAGGTTAAGAATGTTGCAGTATCTTCATGTGTTCACACCCAGCAGAGGTTTCACTCACTTTCCCACCTTCTGAATTCTTCCTTTGCCTTCAAATTCCATTTAAATACTATATGTTCTATGGAAAGTTTGCCTGGAAAGATGAGACGTGAGGAGAGTAAATCATCCTTTCTTGGGGAATAGACCACATTTAAACATAAGGATCTATGTCTTTCTCTCCTACCTTGACATCACCCATTGGCCTATATGCCTGAGGTGGAAATATTTATCATGAGCTATCCCAGGGGACTGCTATTGGCCTCGAAATTCACAGGGTCCAACAGCTTGGTGTTCTGAGCAGGACTTGGATAGATGCTCTTCATTTTGAGAAGACCTGTCTATTCTAGAATTCTATAGTTCTTAAGTGTGCGATGTTGATACACATTGCAAAATGTGGACTTGTGCCAGTTTTAATGTCAGCTGTTGGGTGGATTCCATGAATAAAATCAGCCAAGCTTTAAAAATATATATTATTGTCTCTAGACACCATAAGGGAACCATGGAAATAACTCTCTGTTACTAACACAAACTGCAGCAGGTGTCTTGCTGCCTTAGGCAAGTGGAACCACATGAGGTGTGACAACTGAGAAGAAGGAAAACCCTTTCCCATTCTTGGTTATGTACTAAAGGAATGAGCAGTGAAATCAGCACAGTATCTGCAATTGCTTTTGGTGAGATGCTTTCTTTATTCAAGGCCATGATGCCTCACTTTGGCCCATGCTGCTATATTTCAGTTATGATTATGAGGCAGTTGTCAGCATCATTTTTACTAGTCTTTCTTCTCTATCAATAGCACTAATATTTACTTTAATGACTATACTGCTTCCTAAAAAAGAGCTATAAATGGCACTCATATCTACTTTGATGACTATACTATTTTCTAAATAAATAACATTAATATAAGTTTTTCTCTGCTGTTGGGCATATAAAATTCATATCCTTGAGGGATAAGTTGGAAAACATCCAAAGAATTCTCTGTGTCAATAATGAGGTGATATCTGACAGTGATTCTGAAAGGTTCACCTAAGATCTCTTATACATGCAATGGTTTATATCTGTATCATGTATCATGTGGCAAATTGATCAAGTATGCTTGCCATTATTTTAAACTTTTCTATGGCTTTTATTATTATAGTTGAGTAATAATAAGAAGTAAATATATCCACTTACCAGTGAGTACATACCATCTGTGTTCTTTTGTTTGGGTTGCTTCACTTAGGATGATATTTTCCAGTTCCACCCATTTACCTAAGAATTTCATGAAATCATTGTTTTTAATAGCTGACTAGTATTCCATTGAATAAATATACCACATTTTCTGTATCCATTCCTCCGTTGAGGGACATTTGGGTTCTTTCTAGCTTCTGGCTATTATAAATAGGGCTGCTATGAACATAGTGGAGCATGTATCCTTATTACAAGCTGGGGAATCCTCTGGGTATATGCCCAGGAGTGGTATAATGGGTTCCTCCAGTAGTATCATGCCCAGTTTTCTGAGGAACCTCCAGACTGCTTTCCAGAGTGGTTGTACCAGCTTGCAATCCCACCAGCAGTGGAGGAGTGTTCCTCTTTCTCCACATCTTCTCTAACAACTGTTGTCTCCTTAGTTTTTGATCTTAGCCATTCTGACTGGTGTGAGGTGGAGTCTCAGGGTTGTTTTGAATTGCATTTCCCTAATGACTAAGGATATTGGACATTTCTTTAGGCGCTTCTCACTCATTCAATACTCCTCAGGTGAAAATTCTTTGTTTTGCTCTGTACCTCATTTTTTAATAGGGTTATTTGGTTCTTTGAATTCTAACTTCTTGAGTTCTTTATATATATTGGATATTAGCCCTCTGTCGGATTGTAGGGTTGGTAAATATCTTTTCCTAATTTGTTGGTTGCCATTTTGTCCTACTGACAGTGTCCTTTGCCTTACAGAAACTTTGTAATTTTATGAGGTCCCATTTGTTTATTCTTGATCTTAGAGCATAAGCTATTGGTGTTCTGTTCAGGAAATTTTCCCCTGTGCCCATGTGCTAAAGGCTCTTCCCCAGAAGCTCAGAATACTCAAGACACAATTCACATATCAAATGATACCCAAGAAGAAGGAAGGAGAGGCCTCTGGTTCTGGAAAGGCTCCAGAAATGTAGGGGATGCAGAAATGTAGGGGAATACCAGGACAGGGAAGTGGGAGGGGATTGATTGGGGAACAGGGGGGCGGAGAGGGTTTATGGGACGTTCACAGATGGGGGGGAAACCAGGAAAGGGGAAATCATTTGAAATATTAATAAAGAATATATCTAAGAAACAATAACAAAAAATAAAAAAATAAAAACAAAGAAGTAAATATATGCCCATTCTTCCCAGTCCTTACTGCTGGGACAAACTGCTAGCCAGTCTGCTCCCTGGAAGACAACAGGTTATCCTGACACATCCAAGATGATCTGTTCCACTCAGGGCATTTGGTAAGAACTGTCCAGATGTCCCACAACTGCCCCTGGGAGCCCAGTGGACTCAGGAACTCATCACCCCCCAAAACCCATGCCCACTGAATACCACTCCACTTCTGCCCAGTCCTTTCTGCAGGGACAGACTGCTAGCTATTCTACTCCCCAGAAGACACCATATCCTAAGGCATCCCAGAAGATCTGCTGCACTCAGTGCATTTGATATCACATTCTGAGGCATCCCAGGAGATCTGCTGCACTCAGGACATCTGACAACATGACCAGAGACATCTCAGGAGATCCACTCCACTCAGAGGCAACAGGGTTTCCAACTCCACAGTCTGAAGACATCCCATGGGCTCTGTGGCATGCAGGACTACTGACCTAACAGACTGAAAGCCTCCGTAGAGCTCTGCTGCACACGGGGAAACAGAAATCACAGTAAATAGCCCCACCCTCAAGAGAACAGCTCCACACAAGACAACAGCTTGATTATTCCTCTGAAAACCCAACCATCTGAAAACCTCCTAGGAGATATACTGCCGCCAGGGAAACAGACCAGCAGCTTCTCCGGCCCTCTGAAGACTTTCCAGTTGGAAGGTCCCAAAGGAGTCTCCTATAGCCAGGGCCACAGGGCTACCAAGATACCTGAAGCAACCCAGAGACAAAAGAGGTAGACTCCAGATAGAGTCAACCAGACCAGCAAACACCATGGATAACCAGATGGTAAGAGGCAAGCACAAGACCATAAGCTACAGAAGCCAATTTACTTGAGCATCATCAGAACCCAGTTCTTGAAACACAGTAAGCCCTAAATACACCAACACACCTGAAATTCATGAAAATGACTTAAAATCCTATCTCCTGAAGATAATAGACTCCTTAAAGGAGGATATAAATAACTTACTGAAAGAAATACAGGAAAATACAAAATTGAAAAGGAATTGCATAAAGCAGTCCAAGACCTAAAAGTAGAAATAGAAACAATAAAGAATTGCAAATTATTCTAACTCTATGAAGAATTTAGTTGGAATTTTGAGGGGAATTGCATTGAATTTGTAGATTGCTTTCAGCAAGATGGCTATTTTTACTACATTAATCTTGCTAATTCATTAGCATGAGAGTTCCCATCTGCTGAGATCTTTCTTCAGAGACTTGAAATTCTTGTTATACAGATCTTTCACTTGTTTGGATAGAGTTACACCATAGTATGCTATAATATTTGTGACTATTGTGAAAGTTGTTGTGCTCCTAATTTCTTTCTCAGCCTGTTTATCCTTCGAGTAGAGGAAGGCTACTGATTTGTTTGAGTTAAATTTATATTCAGCCACTTTGTTGAAATTGTTTATCAACTTTAGGGGCTCTCTGGTGGAGTTATTGGGGTCATTTAAGTATACTATCATATTATCTGTAAATAGTGATATTTTGACTTCTTCCTTTCCAATTTGTATCTCTTTGACCTCCTTTTGTTTTCTAATTTCTCTAGCTAGAATTTCAAGTACTATATTGAATACAAAGGGAGAGAGTGGGCAGCCTGGTCTACTCCCTGATTTTAGTGAGATTGCTTCAAGTATCTGTCCATTTAGTTTGATGTTGGCTACTGGTTTGCTGTATATTGCTTTTAGTATATTTAGGTATGGGTCTTGACTTCCTGGTGTTTCCAAGAAAAAGACAGCATTTTTAACAAATGGTGCTGTTTCAACTGGTGGTCAGCATGTACAAAAATGCAAATTGACCCATTCTTATCTCCTTGTACAAAGCTCAAGTCCAAGTGGATCAACTACCTTCACATAAAACCAGATATACTGAAACTTATAGAAGAGAAAGTTGGAAAAAGCCTCAAACACGTGGTTACAGGGGAAAATTTCCTGAACAGAATGCCAATGGCTTATGCTCTAAGATCAAGAATCAACAAATAGGACCTCATAAAACTGCAAAGCTTCTGTAAGGCAAAGGACACTATCAAAAGGACAAAGTGGCAGCCAACTGATTGGGAAAAGATCTTTACCAATTCTACAACCAATAGAGGGATAATATCCAATATATAAAAGGAACTCAAGAAGTTAGACTCTAGAGAATCAAATAACCCTGTTAAAAATGGGTTACAGAACTAAAGAAAGAATATTCAACTAAGGAATATTTAATGGCTGAGAAGCTCTTAAAGAAATGTTCAACATCCTTAGTCATCAGGGAAACACAAGTCAAAACAACCCTGACATTCCACCTTACACAAGTCAGAATGGCTAAAATCAAAAACTCAGGTGACAGCAGATGCTGGTGAGGATGTGGAGAAAGAGAAACTCTCCTCCATTGCTGGTGGGATTGCAAGCTGGTACAACCACTCTGGAAATCAGTTTGGTAGGTCCTCAGAAAATTGGATATTGTATTACCTTAGGACCCAACTATAGCACTCCTGGGCATATACCTAAAATATCCTTCAACATATAACAATGACACGTGCTCTACTATGTTCATAGCAGCCTTATTTATAATAGTCAGAAACTGGAAAGAATGCAGGTGTCTTTCAACAGAGGAATGGATACAGAAAATATGGTACATTTACACGAAGGAGAACTACTCAGCTGATAAAAACAATGAATTCATGAAATTCTTAGGCAAATGGATGGAACTAGAAAATATCATCCTGAGTGAGGTAAACCAATCACAAAAGAACTCACATGATATGCACTCACTGATAAATGGATATTAATCCAAAATATCTGAATACACAAGATACAATTCACAGACCACATGAAGCTCAAGAAAAAGGAAGACAAAAGTATGGGTGATTCGGTCCTTCTTAGAAAGTGAAACAAAATAGTCATGCAAGCAAATATGGAGAGAAAGTATAGAGCAAAGATGGAAGGAAACGCCATCTCTGCAACCTGGAGATTCATCCCATATAAAGTCACCAAAACCGACACTACTGTGGATGCAAGAAAGGCTTGCTGAAGGAGCCTGATATGGCTGTCTCCTGAGAGGCCCTGCCAGAGCCTTACAAATACAGAGGAGGAAGCTCACAGCCAACCATTTGACTGAGCGCAGGGTCCCCAATGGAGGAATTAGAGAAAGGACTGAAGGAGCTTAAGGGGTTTGCAACCCCATAGGAAGAACAACAATGTCAACCAACCAGATCCCCAGGAGTTCCCAGGGACTAAGGAACTAAGCCATCAACCAAGAAGTACACATGGCTCCAGCTGCATATGTAGCAGAGGATGGCCTTGTCAGGCATCAATGCGAGGAGAGGTTCTTGGTCCTATGAAGGCTAGATAGATGCCCCAGTGTAGGAAAATTGAGAGCAGGGAAGTGGGAGTTTGAGGGTGGGTAGTGGAACACCCTCATAGAAGCAGGGATATGGGGGATGGGATAGGGGTTTTCTGGAAAGGAGGAAACTAGCAAAGGTGGTAACATCTGAAATGTAAATAAAGAAATTATCCAATTAAAAAGTACCTCTTACTACATGCAGTTAGCTAGGATTAAACTTGTCCATTTATCCTTATAAAAGAGAAATTGAGTAATAAATATTGGGTTGATAAAAAGATAGCAAACTGGAAAAAAGAAGCAATAAAGAAGCACAAATGGAGGCAAAACTGGAAATGAAAAACCTAGGAAAGTGGTTAGGAATTACAGATGTAAGTATCACCAACAGAATACAAGAGATAAAAGCTAGAACCTCATCTCAAAAGATAGAAGATACCATAGAAGAGATTGACATAACTGTCAAATGAAATTCAAAACATAAAAAAACTCCTAATCCAAAACATCCAGGAAATTCAGGACACAATGAAAAGATCAAATCTGTGAACAGGAATAGAGGAGAATGAAGATTCCCAGCTAAAAGGACCTGAAAAAAGTCTTCAAGAAAATCATAGAAGAAAACTTCCCCTATCTAAAGAAAGAGATGGCCATAAAGGTAAAAGAATCCTAAAGAACACCAAATAAATGGGACCAGAAAAGAAAAATCCTCACATCACATAATAATCAAAACACTAAACACACAGAACAAAGAAAGAATATTAAAAGTTGTCAATAAGAAAAATCGGCAACCTACAGTTTGGGAAAGTCTTCACTAACTCCACATCCAATAGAGAGCTAATACCCAAAATATATAAAGAACTGAAGAAGCTAACCACCATAAAATCAAACAACCCTATCAAAAAATGGGATATAAAACTTAACAGAGAATTCACAACAGAGGAATCTCGAATGGCTGAGAAGCACCTAACGAAATGTTCAAAGTCCTCAGTTATCAGAGAAATGCAAATTAAAATGACCCTGAGATTCCACCTTACACCAATCAGAATGGCTAACATGAAAACCTCATTAAATTACAAGGCTTTTGCAAGGCAAAAGACACTGTCAAAAAGACAAAGCGGCAACCAACTAACTGAGAAATGATCTTTACCAACCCTACATCCAACAGAGGGCTAATATCCAATATATACAAAGAACTCAAGAAGTTAAACTCCAGAGAGGCAAGTAACCCTATTAAAAAATGGGGTACAGAGCTAAACAAAGAGTTCTCACCTGAAGAATATCTAATGGCTGAGAAGCACCTAAAGAGATGTTCATCATCCTTAGTCATTAGGGAAATGCAATTCAAAACAACCCTGAGATTCCATCTCACACCAGTCAGAATGGCTAAGATCAAAAACACAGGAGACAACAGTTGTTGGCGAGGATGTGGAGAAAGAGGAACACTCCTCCACTGCTGGTGGAATTGCAAGCTGGTACAACCACTCTGGAAAGCAGTCTGGCGGTTCCTCAGAAAACTGGGCATGACACTTCCGGAGGATCCGGCTATACCACTCCTGGGCATATACCCAGAGGCTTCTCCTGCATGCAACAAGGACACATGCTCCACTATGTTCATAGCAGCCTTATTTATAATAGCCAGAAGCTGGAAAGAACCCAGATGTCCCTCAACGGAGGAATGGATTCAGAAGATGTGGTATATTTACACAATGGAATACTACTCTGCAATTAAAAACAATGAATTCACGAAATTCCTAGGCAAATGGTCAGAACTTGAAAATATCATCCTTAGTGAGGTAACCCAATCACAAAAGAACACATGGTATGCAGTCACTGATAAGGGGATATTGACCCAGAATCTCGGAATACCCTAGACACAATCCGCATATCAATAGATTTCTATAAAGATGGAAGGAGAGACCCCTGGTCCTGGAAAGACTGGATGTAGGGGAACGCCAGGACCGAGAAACAAGAGGGGGTTGAATAGAGAAAAGAGGGAGGGAAGGGGACTTATGGGACTTTCGGGGAGGGAGGAAACGGGAAAGGGGAAATGATTTGGATGTAAATAAAAAAAACTTAGAAAATAAAAAAAAAATTGAAAAAGAAAAGAAAACCTCAGGTGACAACACATGATGCAGAGGGTGTGGAGAAAGAGGAACAACTCCTCCACTGCTGGTAGGATAGCAAGCTGGTACAACCAGTCTGGAAATCAATCCAGAGTTCCCTCAGAAAATTGGAAGCAGATCTACCTGAAAACCCAGCAATACCACTATTGAGAATATACCCAAAATGTGCCCCACCATGCCACATGAGCACATGTTCCACTATGTTCATAGTGACCTTATTGCTGATACCCAGAAGCTAGAAACAACCCAGTTGTCCCACGACAGAAGAATGGATACAGAAAATGTGGTTCGTTTACCCAATGGAATACTACTCAGCTATTAAGAACAAGGACATCAGAGGGACCTGCACCAAGAGAGAGCACACCGGGAGAGAGTGCACCAGTCTCCCCTTAGTGACCTCTGCTCCGGGGATTGACTACAGTGAGCCTTCAGGTATGCAGGGATTCCCCAATATAACATCACTTGGGACACAGCCTGCTAGGCTTCAATCTGTGCCAAGAGCGGGGCAGCTCTGTGGTTCTTTGGGCACCAGCTCTGCTGTGGGCCATCTGCCCTGCAGCCAAGAGGGTGCACAGTATACTCTGCCATCTTTGATCTGGCAAAAGAGCAGTTGGGACCTCCAGGCACAGTGATAACCGAGCATAACATCGCTTGGGACACAGCCAGCTTGTATGCTCCCTGTACCCAAGAGCTAGGCAGTTCTGTGGTCATCTACACACCAGCTCTGCTGTGGGACATCTGCCCTGCAGAGGGACCCGCATCAAGAGAGAGCGCAACAGGAGAGACTGCACCAGCCTTCCCTTAGCCACCTCTGCTCCGGGGATTGACTACACTGAGTCTCCAGGTACGCAGGAATTCCCCAAGTATAACATCACTTGGGGCAAGGCACATCGGGATTCCAAAGTCACTCAGGAGCAGGACAGCTCCTCAGCAATCGGTGGCAGGGGAATCCCCATTATCCAGGGGGACAGAAATAGCCTTGCAGGCTCACACAAGGTCTAAGCAACATCCAGTGACAGCAGGACCAACTAACACCAGAGATAACCAGATGGCAAAAGGCAAACGTAGAAACGTTACTAAGAGAAATCAAGGCAATATGGCACCATCCGAACCCAACTCTCCGACAGCAACAAGTCCTGGATACCCCATCACACCCGAAAGGCAAGATCTGGATTTAAAATCACTTCTCATGATGCTATTAGAGGATCTCAAGAAGAACGTAAATAAATCTCATAAAGAAATACAGGAGAACATGAATCAACGGGTAGATGCCCTTTTAAAGGAAACACAAAAATCGCTCAATGAAATACAGGAGAATATGGGTCAACAGATGGAGGCCCATAAGGAGGCAACACAAAAATTGCTTAAAGAAATACAGGAGAATATGAATCAATGGGTAGATGCCCTTACAAAGGAAACACAAAAATCGCTTAAAGAAATGCAGGAGAATATGGATCAACAGATGGAAGCCCATAAAGAGGAAACACAAAAATCACTTAAAAAACACAGGAGAACTTGGGTCAACAGGCAGGAACCCTGAAAGAGGAAACACAAAAATATCTTTGAGAAATACAGGAAAACACAAACAAACAAGTGAAGGATCTGAGCAAATCCATCTCGCATCTAAAAAAGGAAGTAGAAACAACTAAGAAATCACAAAGGGAGACAACTTTGGAGATAGAAAACCTTGGGAAGAAATCAGGGGATCATAGATGCAAACATCAACAATAGAATACAAGAGATGTAAGAAGGATCTCAGGTGCTGAAGATACCATAGAAAGCATCGACTCAACAGTCAAAGAAAATGCAAAATGCAAGAAACCTGTAAGCCAAAACATCCAGGAAATCCAGGACACAATGAGAAAACCAAACCTAGGGATTATAGGTATAGATGAGAGTGAAGATTTGCAACTTAAAGGGCCAGTAAATATCTTCAACATAATTATGGAGGAAAACTTCCCTAACCTAAAAAGAGAGATACCGATGAACATACAAGAAGCCTACAGAACTCCAAACAGACTGGACCAGAACAGAAATACCCCCCGTCACATAATAATCAAAACATAATAATCAAAACACCAAATGTACTAAACAAAGAAAGAATATTAAAAGCAGTAAGAGAAAAAGACCAAGTAACATATAAAGGAAGACCTATCCGAATCACATCAGACTTCTCACCAGAGACTATGAAAGCCAGAAGAAGATCCTGGGCAGATCTCATACAGAAGCACCTAAAGAGATGTTCATCATCCTTAGTCATTAGGGAAATGCAATTCAAAACAACCCTGAGATTCCATCTCACACCAGTCAGAATGGCTAAGATCAAAAACACAGGAGACGGCAGTTGTTGGTGAGGATGTGGAGAAAGAGGAACACTCCTCCACTGCTGGTGGGATTGCAAGCTGTTACAACCACTCTGGAAATCAGTCTGGCTTCCTCAGAAAATTAAGCATGACACTCCCAGAGGATCCTGTTATTCCATTCCTGGGCATATACCCAGAGGCTTCTCCTGCATGCAATAAGGACACATGCTCCACTATGTTCATAGCAGCCTTATTTATAATAAGCAGAAGTTGAAAAGAACCCAGATATCCCTCAATGGAGGAATGGATTCAGAAGATGTGGTATATCTACACAATGGAATACTACTCTGCAAGTAAAAACAATGAATTCACCAAATTCTTAGGCAAATGGCCAGAACTGGAAAATATCATCCTTAGTGAGGTAACCCAATCACAAAAGAACACACATGGTATGCAGTCACTGATAAGGGGATACTAACCCAGAAACTCAGAATACCCAAGACACAAGTCACATATCAATAGATTTCCAAGAAGATGGAAGGAGAGACCCCTGGTCCTGGAAAGACTGGATGAAGGGGAATACCAGGACATAGAAGCGAGAGGGGGTTGAATGGGGAACAGGAGGAGGAAAGAGGGCTTATGGGACTTTCGGGGAGGGAGGAACTGGGAAAGGGGAAATCATTTGGAATGTAAATAAAAAAATATAGAAAATAAAAAAAGAAAAGAAAAAAGTAAACAAAACAATACCTGAGGCAAGGGAGAGAAAGGCTAGAGGAGAGGTCCAAACATAAAACATAAACTATCTAAATAAAAATTTGACAAAGACAAGTATCTTCAATAAAGTAAAAGTGAGGAAAATAACATTAGATACAGTTCAGAAAATATAAAGCATTGAAGTGAAAGATAACAAGAGCCCACCACAATCTTCCCAAACACCTGCTGAGACCTCACCAAACCTATCCATAGGCTCTGTACTACCTTGTCATAGCTCTGTCTTCTTCCAGTTAACAAATCAGCATGTAACTGTGAATTGGCCCTTTTCTTCCAACCCCAGCCCCCTTGCACTCCTAGAGGCCTGCTCTAACCTAGGACACCCAGCTCCACCTCCCTTCCATGAGACCTTCCATGAGAGTTGGAGAACCAGGTCAACTAATACCAACACCAGAGACAACCAGATGTTGAAAGGCAAACATGAGAACATAATCAACAGAAGTCAATGCAATATGGTATCATCAGAACCCATCTCTCCCACTACAGCAAGACCTGGATAACCTAACACACCTAAATAGCAAGATTATGACCTTAAAACTTATCTCATGTGATGATAGAGGTCTTTAAAGAGAATATAAATGATCCCCTTAAAGAAATGCAGCAAAACACAAACATGCCGAAGTCCTTCAAGAGGAAACAAATAAAACCCTTAAAGAAATATAGGAAAATACAATCAGTCAGAAATGGAAATAAATAATTTTTAGGTCCAAGACCTAAAAATGGAAATAGAAGCAATAAAGAAAACACAAATGGAGGCAACCCTCGAGATGGAAAGCATAGGAAAGAGAAAATAATAATAATAATAATAATAATAATAATAATAATAATTAATAATAATAATAATAATAATATCTGTTAGATCCATTTGGTCCATAACATTAGTTTCTCTGTGTCTCTGCTTAGTTTCTGTTTCCATGATTTTTCCATTGTTGAGAGTGGGGTGTTGAAGTCTCCCACTATAATTGTGTGGGGTGAAATGTGTGCTTTGAGTTTTAGTAAGGTTTCCTTTATATGGGTGCCCTTGAATTTGGAGCATAGATGTTCAGAACTGAGATTTCATCTTGATAGATTTTTCCTTTGATAAGTATGAAGTATCCTGTCTTATCTTTTTTGATGACTTTTGGTTGATAGTCGATTTTATCCGATATAAGTATGGCCACTCCAGCTTGTTTCTTGGGGCCATTTACTTAGAAAATAGTTTTCCAACCTTTGACTCTGAGGTAATGAGTGTCTTTGTCACTGAGGTGGGTTTCTTGTATGCAGCAAAATATTTGGTCCTGGGCTGGAGAGATGGCTCAGCGGTTAAGAGCACTGACTGCTCTTCCAGAGGTCCTGAGTTCAATTCCCAGCAACCACATGGTGGCTCACAACCATCTGTAACGAGATCTGATGCCCTCTTCTGGTGTGTCTGAAGACAGGGACGGTGTACTTGTATACATAAAATAAATAAAAATGTTTAAAAAAATATTTGGTCCTGTTTACATATCCAGTCCGTTAGTCTATGTCTTTTTATTGGATGATTGAGTCCATTGATGTTAAGAGATATTAGGGAATAGTGATTGTTGCTTCTTGTTATTTTCATTCCTTAACAACCAATTATTTTAAAAGTAACACTGTTCTGCCAATCACATTGTGCCTAATGGTGGCTGCCCCGAGAACTGTATAGAAGGTCCACACAGCCCGGTGCATGGGGTCATTCTGTCTCCATGTGCAGAGTGGCCCCGGCATGCTGGATATTAAATAAAAATCCTCTTGCATTTTGCATCAATTCCCATCTCCATGTGGTCCACTCAGGGGGTCTCTCCAGTAAATTAAGACTCCCTCAATCTTACATTTGGTGCATTGGCCAAGAATCTGACCTCCTGTGGGGACATGCTGGAGTAGTGGGTCAGAGGTCTTGAGCATGTAACACCGTGATTTGTTTTCTGTCTGTTTCTCAGTTTGTCAAAGTCTGTGTCTATAAGCTTGTCTGATCTTTGGGTTTGCTTGCAAGTGTCTGGGAGGGTGGAGGCCCAGAGAGCCTAAGGTGTCTGGTGCAATGAGCTCAACTGGCAGATCTGCCGAAAGTCGAGACCTTTGGTGGCTGGGGTACACCCCAGGCCCCAGGACAGAGCCGGGAAAGCTCTGCTCCTTCTAGGAACAGCAAGACAGTAATGGTAGGAGCAGAGTCATGCTATGATCTAATTTATCTGGTTTATCTGGTTCCTGCTGTGGGTAGGGGCAGCTGGTATCTGTAACTGGGCCCATTGAGGAGCGAACTGTTTTCTCTGTGTTAGTGTCTTGTTGTGTGTCCCTGGAAATAGATGCCCGCCTGTGTCAGGGTCGAGCTCTTTATCTCTGTATTTGTTGGTATTTTGTTCTAATTCACCCATAGGGACCTTTGACTTGCAGGTGATCAAAATGCCGGGAGGTTTCAACCTGAGGCAGCACACATCCAGCCATGCAGGTGGTCCTGGAGGATCTCTTTGCTCCCCTTTCCTCCTGACTCCTCCACCTGTGCATTGTCTCCCCTTCCCAGTGTCCTGCCACTCTGGTGACCAGCCACCGCCAGGCACATTTTCACCATGGCGGTGCACTGCAACCTCTGGGATGGCTGAGAAGGCCCAGTGGGGAAGGTGGCTGGGGGTGGGGCACAGTGTCACCCATGGCACCAAATCTCCCAGCCCAAAGTGTTACAGCCTCCAGATACCAGTCACTCCTCCCCCACTTCCTGGAGAGCCTGGCTGCCCTCCTCCCACCCCTGATTCCTCTCTCCCTCTTATGTGGGGGCCTGCGGCAGGGTGTGTGCTGTAGGAGGTCAGGTGGTTATTAGTCAATATATTCTGTGTTTTTTGTTTTTGTTTTTGTTTTTTTCTGAGCATTCTTACTCAGAAATGTCCTGTAGGTAGAGAATGGAGTTTTGGCTTATCTTTGACTCCAAGTAGGATCAGGAAGCTGTGGAGAGGGAGTGGGGCAGAGAGAGCACTTGGGGTTTCTTAACTAGGGCAATTGCAAGAGCTCTGAATTCTATCTCATGCTGGTCAGGTAATTCTTAGAATAGAGAGGGGAAGGAGTCTCTGGAGCCACAGTCATTATTTCTCATTGGCTAGATAAAAATGCCTAAATAGAGGCTCATACAGTATCTTACCTTATTTCATTTATTTTAAATTGTTTTGATTTTCATACTGGGTGTGATGTTGTACTTTGTGATAATATTATTCCTCTGGGAGAGAGGTCAAAATGAAGGCTTTTCTGGTTACTGGCTCAAGGATGAGCTGATTTGGAAAAAAGGTTTTGTCTTTGTGATTTTAAAAAAGGGTGATTAGGCTCTGAACATCTTTCAGAGCTATTTAGATCAGAAATGATAGAGGGAGACCCCAGAGGACTAGATTCCAGAATATCAAAAAAATCTATCTTTGTGATACTGAAATTTTGTTTTGAGAGTTATATATTACAGAAAATACAGCAAGATTGAGTCTCCTCATCAAACATGCTGAGCTGACCTGCTTGAACTCCTGAGGTCCTAGACTTCAGCTAGATCCAGTCAAGACACAGAAATCAGAGACCAACCAACTCACCCATTTTCCTATCCTTTCCTCATCCTCTTATTAATATCTTAATGCCCATACTCAGCTTGAAGAAGTTACAAAGAGTCATTGACACAGTTCCCTGAGATTTGAGGCTGGAGAGGGTTGTTATTATTATTAAGTTTTCTGTCTAGAGAATGTAGAAATGGTCAGATTTGAAACAGAGAGGAAATAGGATTGATTATATAGCCATAATTTTATTTGGTAAAATCCTTTTAATTGTTACTAAGTTAAAGTCATAAGTTCTTATTGTGTGCAGAATTCATTTTGATTCATTATCAAGGTTTTCATTGAAATAATTTCATTATTGATATTAAATATTTAAAAGTACAGTGTTTAGACCCAGTTCTTCTTTGCTGTTTTTATAACTAATCTGAGATATTGAAGCCTGTGAGTTTAGGACCAAATAACAAATAAAGGCTCTGAGTTTATTGTTAGGGTGTTTTCAAGATTTTAATCATAATGGCTTAAAATTGTCAAGGCTTAACAGTTCAGAGATGCTATAGATAGATAGATAGATAGATAGATAGATAGATAGATAGATAGATAGATAGATAGATAGATAGATAGATAGATGATAGATAGATAGATAGTCTTCAAAGGCATCAGAAGTCCACAGAATGTGATGTTCTATGCTGTTCATTTCACTTGTTGAGACTAGTCTGCTCTTGACAGATTCACTCTTTCAGATTCAAAGAAGAGACTGAGCATCTGTGAGTTACTCCAGCTGTGACAAGACAGCCACTAGGCAAAAATTGCCTCTCTTCATCTACAAATACTGTCCATAGAAAGGACACACATACAGGCTTAGGACAGCTTAAATCTGTGAGACAGAGTAGGCAAGTCTTTAATATTCCTGTTTCTCTAATGTCTGTCAGATATTCATGGGCCAGAAGGCCAAAGACTGATGCTTCAATATTTTTAAGTATAAACTGTCCAGGTGTTCAGTGGTCTCTATCATTTGACTAAGTCTTAGAAGCTGTGTTAAGCTTCCTATATATTTTCAGTTAATGTTGGTCACTCTTGGATTTCTGATGGGTTGAAGACTGTTAGTCTCATCATGAGCCCAAGCTGTTTAACTCTGAGAAAACTGATATAAATTTAAATAGATAGTTAAATAGATAGTTTTCAGATGACATAAAATTTATAGCCAAGACATGAGTCTTAATTCTTAGAAGAGTATTAATTCTTATACTCTTCTAAGATATACAGATAACAAAGATTCTGTTTGATTGACAGAGATGATAGACTGGGTGTTAAGTTTATCTTTTACTTTACAATTTACAAAATGGTAATAGCTATGCTCAATTTATACTTAGAGAGAAAGTTTTTCATTAAACAGAAAGGGTAAAATGTTACAAGATTTCCTATCCATTCACATTGAGGCAGTGAGAGGCCAGTGATTGGAAGAGAGAGAGGAAGAGAATCTAGGGAGAGGGAGGAAGAGAGGACCATAGAAGTGGAGCAGGAGGAGACCTGAGACCACCTTCCCTGATACCACAGTGGCTCTCTAAGGGCATATTTCCCAAGAGACTGACTAATCTCTTTGAGACAGTTTTATTTATAACTTAGGAATCCAAAAAAAACACCCTCTCAGACTTGGGGGTGCCACCGATTGACCAGGCTGTTGTGATCAGTGGGTTTTCCCTGACTAGACCTGATTGGGACTTTAAAATGACATAAGGTAAGGGGAACCTGAAGGTCCACCACCAGACTCTATGGGCAGGTCTCAAGGAGGCTGCGTGACAACCCACAAATTTGACCAAGGTATGTGAGATTAAACAGGGACCACAGCCTTTCTAGAGCAGATAATAGAGGCAATATATACCCTATGACCTCAGGAGCAAGGAATATAAAACTGCTGTGACTATGTCTTTTATAGACCAGGCTAATAGAGATATCAGAAAAAAGCTTCAGAGGCTAGAGAAAAAGAATGAGTTGTTGAGAGTTTTAGTACAGTTTGCTGAGACATGGAGACAGAGTGTACCCACCTGCAGTTACATACTAACAGGTTATCGGGTTCTCTGGACAGAGAGCTGGGGATAAAAATGGGGTGACGAGGGAAACATGGACCAAGACAACCTTGCTGTTCAAAGTCCATGGTTTATTGGGGGACCGAGGATTTAAGGTTTCAGGCAAGACCATTCCCCCAAACTCTAGGGTGTGTTCTGGGGAACTGGTCTGACTGTTCACTAGGTGTTGGCTCTACTGCTCCAGCAGCTGGGTGGGTCATCTGCTTAAATCAGGAATTCATAGACCTGGAGGAACAATGAACTTCACCTTCACTCCACCCTAGGTGGAGCAGGATTATGGTTAGCACAGGAATTCCAGCTCACAGGCTTCACCTTGGTCAATGTCAAATTCCTGCCAGGTGACATGACACCCCAATATGTCTCTCTACAACAGAGGAGGAGAAGGAGCAGAGAAAGAAAGAATAAGTCTGTGGAGATACTTAGTGCAGGTTGCTGAGAAAGTCTACCATTACAGGGAGAAAGAGGAGGAGAGGGAACATAGAAAAAGAAAAAAGAAATGACAGAGAAGGAATCTACGGAGGGTCCTGGCTACAGTAGTTAGAAAAAGCAGAGAAGAGAGTCAGAAAAGGCCCAGTGTACATACTACAAGGAGAGAGTCCACAAGGCCTGAGAGTACCCTAATGGAAGCCAGGAACAGGAATTCCCAGGCCTTGGGGGAAAAAAAAAACCCCACTAAGTTGCAAAGGTGTTAGCCCTGGGTGAAGACAGTCACTAGGGGAGATGGGGATCTGACCACCTCCCCCATCCCAGGGTAACTCTGAGAGTAGAGGGAAAACACATTCAGTTCTTGGTGGACACAGGGGCTCAGCACTCAGTTATCCAAGCCAATGGCCCTGTTTCCAAGAAAAGATCTTGGGTCCAAGAAGCCACTGGGACCAAAATGTATTCATGAACTACCCGAAGAACAGTGGACCTAGGGATGGGATGGATAGCTCATGCATTTAGGGTTACCCCAGACTGTCCCTACCCTCTGTTGGAATGAGACATACTCCCCAAAATGGGGACCCAGATACACTTCCTGCCTGAAAAGCCACAGCTAACTTGCCCAAGAGGAGAGACTGACCCCTGCCAAAAGTTGAAGCTACAGACAGAAGCAGTTTTCTCCATGAAGGTCAGAGATGAGCAGGTGCTACTGTGGTAGATGGCACAAATGTCATCTGGGTAGAACCTCTACCCACTGGCACTCAACACAGAAAGTGTATCCAGGAAGAAAATTAACATCCATGTGGGTAGCAGGTGTGCCTCTGCCACAGTCCTCATCCACAGGGCTATGCCAAGAAGGAGACTGCTCACTTCAGAGGAAACAAACAGGAAATCTTGGACCTCTTGGATGCCTTAATGAAGCCAGCAACTGTAGTATTATTCACTGCCCAGGGTGTCAGAAGGGAAAAGACTCAGTGGACAATAACCAGGCAGATCAAGTGGATCCAGAAGTGGCTATGAAGGAGCCTATACTGGTTATGGGCCTGCAAGAGACACCCACTGGGTAATGGGACTGAATTAAGGGATGGCCTCACTTAGAATATGCTGAAGAAAAAAACTCAGATTCCTAGTCACCCTACCAACTATTGCCAAGAGAAAACACACACAAGAAGAGGGACCTATATTACCCAGAAATTAAGCAAAAGGCTTACCAGACCAAGTACACTGATGGACTCATTTAGGGGATAAAAAGCTTGTCCAGGCAGTTAAGAGACCTAAAGTATATATTTATGACTCAGGTTTTGAGACCGAGAGATAATAGAACAGTTAAAATGTGCCAGCAAGTGAATGCTTATGAAGCAAAGAGTAAACAGGGCAAAAGACCTAGAGGGGAACAGCCTAGAATATATTGAGAGATTTTATAAAAGTTAAGGCAAGAAAATATGGTTACAAATACCTTCCAGTGTTTGTGGATACTTTCTCTGGATGGGTTGAGACTTTCCCCACCAAGTAGGAAACAGGTGCCATGATAGCTAAAGACGATATTAGAAGAAATTTTTCTGAGTTTTGGAATGCCCAAGGAAATTGGTTCAGACAATGGTCCTGCTTTTGTTTCTAAGGTAAGTCAGGGATTGACAGAAATATTGGGGACTAATTGGAAGCATTATTGGGCATACTGTCCCCAGAGCTCAGGGCAGGTAGAGAAAATAAACAAAACCCTATGAGTGACCTTAACTAAATTGACCTTGGAGACTGGCTCAGGCTGGGTGGTGCCCCTCCCCTTGTACCTGTTCTGAGCCCAGAACAGCCCCTGCCATTTTAACCTAACCCCTTTTGAGATCCTCTTGGGTACGACAACTCCTTTGTTGTCCACTGGGCCCTCCCAGGAGGTATCCTACAACATGAAATTTGGCCCAAACTGTCTGCCTTAAATGCTCCATGGATGCCAGAGGCTCCTCACTGCTTCCAGACTGGTGATTGGATCTATGTAAGGAGGCTTAGAGGACAACCACTAGAACCATGATGGAGGAGACCATTCTTGGTGTTGCTAGTCACTCCCACAGACCTCAAGGTGGACAGTGTTGTGGCCTGGGTGCATGCTTCCCATGTGGAACCTGAAGATGCACTGCTTTCCAGAGACCCCTGCGGGATGGTACAGAATATAGATGATCTACTCAAGCTCAAGATCACTCAACCTTTATCATGACTGCCTGATGGTACCCTTGGATTGTGGTTCCTTCCCTCCATCCAAAGTGTCCATTCTCCAAACCAGTTATAGCACTCACTGTCTCCCTTCTGTTGGGGTGAGAGATGGCCAGGGCAGGCACTAGGACTTCCACTGTGGTCTTATTAGGGGATAATTATGACAGTCTGAGGGCAGCCATTAATTTAGATGTAGAGAAAATAGAAACTTCCATCAGTCACTGTCAAGAATCACTGACTTCATTATCAGAAGTAGTACTGCAGAATGGGAGGACTATGTGATGGCTTAGCTGAGGATTGTTGCTCTTATATATACAATTCAGGGTTGTTAACCTTGTTAGGACCCCTAATTGTCTCCAGCTATAGTTGACTTTTGGCCCCTACATTTTGAACTGCTTAGCTGCTATTGTTAAGAAACACATAGGTACAGTACAGCTAATGATCTTAGAGAAGAGATACAAATAACTAGATACAGAAGATCAGTAGTATGAGCTATCAGAATACCAGCAATTGCTGCAGAATTGAAGCATGCACAAAGAAAAGGGAGGAATGAAAGGATTAACTCAGGAACTTTGAAAAGGTCATGGAACACTTTCCCTTCCCATAAGGACAAGTGTTCCCCCTCCCAAAAGAGAGAGGCTAAATTACATTTCTCAGACCACAGGGAGGTCCCTGCGGCTAGGAAAGACCCAGAGTCCATTGGCCACCTACCTCATCCCCTAACAACCGATTAGTTTAAAGGTAACATTGTTAATGGTGGCTTCCCTGAGAACTGTATAAAAGGCCCACGCATCTCGGCATGCAGGGTCATTCTGCGCAGCTCGGCATGCAGGGTCATTCTGTCTCCATGTGCAGGGTGGCCCCAGCGTGCTGGATATTAAATAAAAATCCTCTTGCTTTTTGCATTGATTCTCATCTCTGTGTGGTCCACTCAGCGGGTCTCTCCAGTAAGTTAAAACTCCCTCAAGTCTTATACCATCTGTAAGCTGTTCAGGACCTTCTCTGTCAGAAGTGGCATGGCAAGAGTCAGAAAGGAATAATTATTTGGGTCCAATTTTACTTATGCAATTATAAACTGTCCAGTATTTATGTCGTGTTTCTTTTTAAGTTTATTTTTGATATGTTTCCTGATAATTCACATTTGTGGTCACAGGAATACAGCTTTTCCTCTAGTCTTTACTGACTTAAAAGAAGCTGTTATTAGATACTGTTAACTGCTTTCTTCTTTGATCTTGCCAGGGCTTAAAGCTCAATTGGCTTATGCTCCAATTCCAGCAGCTCCCAATGGTTCAGTCTGACCTGTTTATATGCAGATAGAGGACCCAGTGTTCAAGGGCAAAGACTCCTGAAACCATCTGCCAGAAACCCCACATAACTTCCACCCAGTTACTTGCCGCTAGCAACAGCCCCCCAATCCTTCAGGTTTTAGATCTATACTAGCCCATTTCTCCTCAGTTTTATCCCCACAGGGGCCTTGCCTATGACCCTCTGGAAATGTAAGTCCAAAGAAATTCTTCTATAAGTTACCCTTGTCAAGATATTTTATCACAGCAACAGAAAAGTAACTAATATAGCTAGTAAGTATATTTTCTTACCATCACTACCTCATAGGATGACAGGAATGATATTAGCCTGAAAAGATCTAACTGACAAGTCATCTGTTTAAGTGATAAGAGTCTGGTGCATAATGGAACAAACCAAGAGAGTATCTTTCTAGGATATCTGAATTTGTTTACTTCAATCCTTTATTATACAATCCAATCTATTTTTCCATTCCTTGTGTCTTTATTATTTATTCTGAAAACTCTTATTCACTTTGTTCCACAAATACATACCAAGTACTTCCAATGAACTGACTAGCTTAAGGGAGTAGTGTCAAACAGCTCTTCAGTAAGCAGACAGAAAGAGAATGAAGTTCTAGGTTCATTTAATGTATTTTTCACTTAAGCATATAAAATTTCTGACTCTCTGCTATTTCTCTCTTATGAAGATGGAGAGTTGGTGGGCTTTTCCTGCTAGAGGGAACTGTTGGATGAGACTTCCAGATATTCTACAAGGGGAAGGGAGGACTTCATTAGTAGGAACCATTCAATTTTCAGTTCTTATCTGGATTATCCAATACTCCCCCTACCTCCATGAAAGTCCAAACTAGCCAGTTCTGAAGTAAGGCAGGAACTCATCCTATCCATGAACACACAAAAGCTTTGTTTCTGCCATACAAACTGTCATCACAGAACCTTTGAATCTCCTTTCCCCCAAGGAAGGTGTCTATTTATGTGCTTTGAAAATCCCCCTTCTCTGAGTGTGTTTCTGCTTTCACTAAAAAACTTGGTTGAATATCCAGAGGATAGGCAAGGCCCCCAGTTGGGGGATGGGGCCACCAACTCATCTCAACAATTTTAAGGCAGAATTGCTCCTGTCTAAAGGAAATACAGAGACAAAGTGTGGAGCAGAGACTGAAAGAAAGGCCATTCAGAGACTGTTCCAGCTGGGGATCCATCCCATATACAGACACTAAACCCAGACACTATTGCAGATTCCAAGAAGTGCTTGCTGCCAGGAGTCTGATAAAGCTGTTTCCTGAGAGGCTCTGCCAGAACCTGACAAATACAGAGGGGTATGCTCTCAGCCAACCACTGGACTGAGCACAGAGTCCCCGGTGGAGGAGTTAGAGAAAGGACTAAAGGTTCTGAAGGGGTTTACAACCCCATAGGAAGAACAACAATATCAACCAACTAGACCCTCCCCCCCAGAGCTCCCAGGGACTAAATTACCAACCAAAGAGTACACATGGAACAACCTATAGCCTCAGCTGCATATGTAGTAGAGGACAGCTTTATCGGCTATCAGTGGGAGGAGAGGCCATTGGTCCTGTGAAGGCTCGATGCCCCAGTGTAGGGGAATGCCAGGGCAAGGAGGCAGAAGCATCCTCATGGTGGGTGGGTGGGGCAGTACCCTCATATAAGCAGGAAAAGGGGAGATGGCATAGGGGGTTTCCAGAGCGGAAAATGATAAAGGGGATAAGATTTGAAATGTAAATAAATAACTATCCAATAAAAAAGGAAATCAATATAATCATGTAGAGTATATGTGTGTGTGAACATTATATGAATAATATTATATTCATATATACATCTATATTCACATTTTACAGTTAAGATAATAATTTTTTCTATGACTCTAATCTCAGGGTGGTGTAGGGAAGTGATTCTGATGCTTGGCTCAGGAATCTGCATGTCCATATGCTAAGGTTCTTGTCTCATATTGGTTTTTGATTGATCAATAAAGATGCCACCCTAATTTCCTTTGTGAATCAATGAGTGTATTGACATTAGTTACAGAAGCATGGATAAAGAGTTACTTAGAGGTACATGGGTGCCTCAAAGGCAGCTACAGAACACTCTGAAGCTCACTTTAGCAAGCCTAATTAATGATTCATGAAATCTGTATAACTATAGTTACCTACATGAAGCACAGACAGCTCCAACCCAAATTCTTCCTTTCTCGAGAAACTGTTTACTACTTACACAGCCTCAAGAAAGGGTCCTCATTATTTGTTTTTAATCAAAGGTAGTTATTCTGACAAGCAATAATATTTCTTGAATAATTCTCTTCTTTTTTGCATAGAATAATCAAGTCTTTCAGATTGCAAAATTGAGCTAATCCCAGTGGGATAGGAGTCACCAACTACCTCAGGGATAAAAGATGGAAATTCTGTTGGCTCAGGAGTGTTGCTAACCACATTTTAATTTTCATTTTTTTTTTTGCAAAATACTTTCACTTTTTATTTGCAGCCTGTGTAATATAATATTGAGTGTTATCTCTATCACATCTTGGAGCAGGAATGGCTAACAACCAGTGACTTAAGATATTTTCATTGTTGGATTCTAAAATTACCATAGACCAGAAGCTGACAAGTGCTTTATGATTCCCTCTTTTGACAGTAGGAATATTTACTGTAGCTTTTATATCCAAATCTCACATCTATACATCAAATGTCTTCAGGAAAGAAAAAAAAAGCAACAGTTCTTTTTTGGTTAAAAATTCACTCAATTGCACAAAACTTTGTCCATATCATATTGATGATGAAGGCATACATTCTTGTTTCTGATGCTGTAGTTTCACAGGTGAAATGGTGTGAGTATATTTTGCATGTAGGAAGATAAAACCTGAGAGAAAATGGCTGATTGTGTTATAAATGTTGTTATATTGATATCCATTTTTCTCCCAACTTCAATGAGGAAAATATAGCTGAATTTGTATCTTTGTGGGGCTTAGCTCCAACTTACTTTGGTCAAGCAGATACTAGAAAATGTGATGTAAATTGAGACTTTAAATTCATTTGTTTGATGTTCATGTTTTGTACTTTGAACTTTGGCTAATGCCTTAGGAAGACCACATAAAGTAGATACTTGTCTTCCAGCTTAGGCCCGAGTGTTAAAAGCAAAATCCCAGCTGCATCACACAATAAACCTGCAGCCTAAAGTAGAGGTGGGTGCTACAGTGACTGTATGGGTGCACAAGAAAGTAATACTTATCTGGTGTGCAAAGTGGATTTTTGTGACGTTTATGCTACAGCAAAATATATTTTAGATTCAAAAATGTTTAAATTATTAAAATGCTTATATCATCACAACAGCAGCTTTATAGTGTCTCAGTGCTAAAAAGAGGTGTAACTAAATCCAGATCTTATCAGCAATAAACAAAAGACCCAGGACTAGGTATAAGGTACTTCTTTCCAAGTCGTTCGTCAAAAGAGTCCAAGAGATACCCTCAAACAATTCAGGTTATAGCTATTGCCCCTGGTTTTGTTTTAGAGGTAGATGGTAATTCTCTATTTTTGAACTCAACATGAACTTTGGACACAGAAATTGACACAGACTTTGGTCGCATGATTTGAAAGATTTGAGTTGGGTCTAATCTGAAAGTCTCTTGAGGAATAGTTTTCACATTACCAGAAAGCATTGTATAAATTATTGAAGAAAAAAAGCAATCAGAAGTCTTACTAAGTCATGAAATTCATGGACCACAACAATGACCAGCATAACAAGTTATTCCTATAGGTGCAATAGTAGCAATAATACCTAGGTGGTAAGGCTGTTAAGCTTTCTAATTGGACTTGGATCTTTCAACATTTAAAACTCATGCCTGATATTGATAGAAGCATAGCCAAATATCAAGGACTACAGAGGTCATAGATTTTAATGGAGATTCTACCACTTTTGTTTAACTAGACCAGTCTAATTCCTAACTTCATTCTAAATATTCATCGTTATGCTCACATACAAGTTTAGCTCTCACCTATCTTCAAAGTAACTTCCCTTTGCAGTAGAGAGAAACACAAGTAATCAAAATGAAAAGATGTGATCATGGGTGCCTAGATCCGATGATTACATCAACAATATGTCTATACCTAAGGGTTAGGCAGCAGAGAGGAAGAGGAGGCTTAACTCACAAGAACTAATGAACAAGGAAGTATGCTATGAGATCGTACTGCCTAAAATGATAAAGAAGCTATATCTATGATCTCAGAACAATATGGCTTTCTTAATAGGACCTAAACAGTAGCACCACTAATAAACAAGCTAATGTGGAAGGGGTAAATCTCTTGGGCCTCTGGTCTTAAACAAAGGACTTTTGGCAACCAATAACTGCTGAGAATTAGTCTTCCTCAGGTAGGAGCCCCCTTATTGGTTATTCAATACCAAGTGTTTAGCTACATACAACACCAAATGGACTCAACAGGTTATATATATACATTGCTAAAATATGTAGATGTGTTTAAATAAAAAAAATGCCTTGAACTTGAGAGGTATTAAAGGGGGAATGGGAGGGAGGTGACATGGGGGATACTAGAGAGAAAACAGGGAATGGAGAAACAATTATTTTATTTAAAATAGAATAAGTGTCTTTTGAATCTAGTGTGTATTTTTTTCAAGTGGGTTATTTTTTGTTTTTTGATTTTGGAAATATCTATCCTATGACAAGAATCATTATTGTCTAAGAACCTAAATTAAATTTCAAGTAATTCCTTGTGGCTTGAATGTGAAATATCACTTATAGGCTCATATGTTTGCACACTTGGTCAATAGTATTTGCCTCTTTTTGAGAAGATTATGGATCCTTTAGGATGTGAAAGTTTTCTTGAGGAAATAGGCCACTAGGGTGACCTTGAAGTTTCATAGCCTAGTCCCATTTCATGTTCACTCTCTGTTCCCTGAGGATAGGTTAGTATTAGCACCCAACTGCTACCATGTTTTCTCTGTTGTGAATAGCCCTGGTGTTGCTTGCATTTTGATGTTAATTCAACTCTCCTGGGAGGGGCTGCAAATGAGGAATGAATCATGTGCTCAGGTGACTTCTTGTGAACCATTCCCTAATGAATAAAGGAGCCAGTCACAGGGCGAGTAGACAGGACTTCCGGGTTGGATAGGCAAAGAGAGGAAGCAGGAGAGAGAGAGGGTCCTTTTGGACAGGGATAGCATGAGGATAAGGTGTAATTACTAGTGCTTCGCAGCTTCATTGGTGGATCCATCAGGATTTGCCACCAGGAGATTTAGATTAATATGGCTTACAAGTTAGGATTTTACTCGTGCCCAGCTACTGAGTTACCATTGTTTCTGAACTAAGTTTGAGTTGTGTTTTCCTTCATATGGTGACTTGTTTGGGCTCAAGAAAGAAAGGTACGGCAGCAAAGTGGCGTTTGCCTGATGTGCATGACAAAGGTCATTGGAGTTTTGAAGCATGGGGTTGGCATGGTAGTGATCTGCCAGTAGAAACTTAGCAAGCTGGGTGTAGAGATTTTGGAGCTCTGATTTAGAGAGTCTCCATGAGATAAGAACTGGCCAGCAAGACTGTCGAGGCATAGAGTTGCAGGGTGTAGTGTGGGAACTTGCTGTTTTGTTTTAATATTTCCTGCAACAATATCCCTCTGAAATTGTATTCCAAAATAAGACTTTTCTCCCTTAAATTGTTTCTTTCTGTATATTTTATTATAGTCACAGGGAAAAAAATAAGCCACTGTTCTTTGTTTGCAATTTTTAACCATGTTGGCATCTGATCACTTTGGGAATTCTGAGCAGGACTGGAATGGAGCTCACTTGGAATGTACTGAATTAGGGGTTGATAACATGCTGCAAAAAATCTATTTGTAAGCTTAGAAAATTATCACATGTAGTTCACTATATGTCATACTTGACTTTGTTAAGGGAGTGATTGTATTTTAAAAATAAAACATATTCACTAAATCCTCAAATTTCTCTTTTCTCTATTCTCATGGTTTCTATGACAACATTTCATAGCCGCATGTTATACTTTTTAATTGTAAACCATTTTTACAAAAGGATGCTATGAAAGTTTTTCAGGACAATCAAAATAAGGAGAATTGTTTCTTCTCCTGGTTTGATGATATAGGTGATTTTGTGATACCAGATATCCAACAACAAATGATATTGTTGGGATATGGTATGATGTAAACAATGACCACAATGTTAGAGCCTGAGATATCAATCCTCAAATATTTTGTTGCTCATTGTGATATAATGTACTCTGTGTATATGGTATGTACTGGTCTATGCATTACTGTATGAGAGAGAGGATTGCTATATGAATTTCTCCCTCATACATTCTAAGGATGAAAATGTTCAGATGAATTTCCTCCCTTTTCTTCATTACAAAAGGAATATTGAAGTTATTTGTAATGCTAAAACTTAGAAACATTCATTAGAGATTACCTTTTGTAATATGCCTTTCACTTTATTGAAGGGTATATGTTATTTTCCTTTGTGAAATACTATCTACTCCACAAAGTTATTATTGTGTTTTAACATGAGTATTACTCTGATTCTGGCAGACTGCATCTAGTTCCAGGCATCTTCATTGTTGTGTGTTCTAAGCTTTGGTCCAATAATGGGGAGTTGTTACTAGGCAGGAAAACTCCAATGTGTCTTATCTTACAAATAAACAATACTACATGAAGGCTTCCCACTCTTTGAAGAATAACGTCATCTTGTTTCAAAAGAAATACTATTTGACAGAATGTGTTTGGTGCAAATATGCTTTACTTCTCTTCACCTGTGTATTTCAATAACATTTTGCTGGCTAGTATGTGGCATAACTAAAATTGCCTCAATGTTAGCAATGTAAGGTCAATCTATAGCAGAAGAATTTCATCCAGATTTTTCTGTTAAGTTTCTAAGATGAAGATTCAATATGCATAGGTCACCTCAGAAACTAATCTAGGTGTCTTAAATCAATTCCTCTACCTTTGTTTTAATTCCCCACCTAATATGTGGGAAGGAGCACTATGATCCCAAGAGATCTTTACTGTCTTACCATTTCTTTTCTCTTCAACTATTGATGATCAGGTTTTCTGCCGTGAATTGAAAATTGATGAAATGAGGTGGTACACTGGTGATTTTTGTAAGAAATGCTGCATCTGCTACATTTTCCCCCTCTGAATAAAGACCATTAAGTTAAAATACAAATTAAAAAAAAACCAGCAAGTTGTCAATGTTGTGGTACAGTAGGAATTCTATGATAGAAGAATCTAATAATCATGTGCTACCCATTATTAGAATGGTTTGTAAATAGCACATTTGTAGCATACATACATAAGTATAAATGAAAATTTACTAATCATACATACTAAATTAGATTAATAGATGGCGGAGACCCGCTTTTTAGGTACACAGAACCTTTTGGTAACAGTATAGACAAAAGGGAATCTGATAAAGAAAGATAACTCACATTTTGCCCTCTTGTTCTTCCATCCTACTGGGAATTGATTCATCCTATTGCTGCTGCTTCCTGACCAGTGTTTCCAGGATTCTGTCATGGACTGAAGACCAGCAGCTTTCTGGGAGTCATCTAGGTTTTTGACTTCACAGTGGGACTGCTGAGCACATACATATGTGGAGTGATCAACTACCAGTCTTGCAGTCTGGTCATATGAAAGTTACTCTACCCCATTCTAAACCTCTCAAATGTGATTAGACTCATTGCTGTTTTAATATAAAATGACATAATAGCTTCTTTAATATGCATTATACTATCCATATATTCATCTCATTTGTTGTTCTTCAAAAGAACCCCAATATACAATGGACCTACTAGATGGCTTTTGAGATAAGTGAGGGCACTCTTTCATTTATTTGATCTTTTTAGCATGACTTTTCTTTTGGAGTAATTTTTTGAAATTTTTATACAAAATCACAAGTTTCTTTGTGAAACTGTCTTATATATACAATGTAGTGATATATATATATATATATATATATATATATATATATATATATGCCTTTATTTCTGGCTTTAAATGAAATGTATAGTAAAGCCTTTGACTCTGGCTTTGAATGAAATGTTTCAGCAATCATTTGCTATGTTTGGGTCAATTAGTAGAAGCTAAGAAATGTTTTGAGATGACTTGAGCCTTGAGAAAAATGTCTCTCTAGAGAATCAAAACTTGTTACTACATGAGAGCGTGCAGTTGCACTAATGTTCCTAAAACACTTTGGCAAGCCCTGAGTTCTTACTTTTGATTATGGCTGTCCCTGGTCAAAAAGGACTGAAATTGTTTGGGTTATCTGATTCACATGCAGTAAGGACACAATAACTTTGGTAGTTGGAACCTTTCTCAGCCCCAATTAACCTTGTATGATGTTTGAATAAAATAATTGGTGTGAGTTTGCTGAGTGTCAGTTTTTCCAAGAAGGCTGAATCACTCTGCTCCTTTGGAAAACGAAGGCTTAGCATCTTGGTGAGCTTTTCTCTCTACTGCAGTACCTATGACTGGCATCAATCAATAATAGAATTTTGGTTAATTCCATTCCTCTTATTTTCCAGTCTGCTATCCCCATGCCTCCACTTCCAGTCTATAACATTCTGATCCAAGCTTTCTCCTTTTCTCTTTTATGACACATATTACTTTTTCCACAACTCTTTTCTTCTTCATCTGATTCCCTTTTTAGATTTCTAATCACTTAGCTACCATGAAAATACATGTATATAAATGTTGGAAGGTAGGACATGTTTATGAGAGAACATATGAGGTGTTAGTATAATTATTTTCTAATTTGATTCATTTCCCTGCAAAGCTGTTTTTCTTTAGATGTATAAAATTCCATTGTATATATTTGTTCAATTTTCCTTATCTGTTATTGGACATCTAGGCTAATATAGATGCAGAATTCTTTAAATATATGTGTAATCATATAGCCGTGTCAACGTTTTAATTTTTTGAGAAATCTCTACTCTGACTTTAAAAAAACAATATAGTATTTTGTTAACATTTTAAGAATATCACATAACATATTTTGAGCATATTTATGGATCTGCCTTCTCCTCCCTATACACTTTGTGTCCTTTTTTATTTTCCAGAGAGACTATCTTACAGTAGACATTCTGCTTTCCTGGCTTTTATACTATGTCTTCCTACCTGGTATTTTTTCTGAGGCTTAGGTATAGACATTGTGTTGGAAATGTATTAGTTAGAGCTAGGTACCCCATGATCACTTTTTCTGGGCTTTAACAGTTGCGGCTTTCTTTGAGGAGATATGCCTTTTTCAATAAACATAAGCATTGGCAATTCAGTAAGAATGTATACTGGTTTAGGAAAGAGAAAGTAGAAGGTCATTTCTAGTTTCCATGACCTCACCAACCATTAGTAGTTCAATAGATTTACCATACCAGGTATGAGTTCCTCTTATTGACTGAGCCTTAAGTCTAACTTAGTCATGTTTATAAAACTTATTCTGATACTATGAGAGCTAGTCTTCACAGAAGAAGATTCCAATTTAGATTCAGATCAATTCCTCTAAGTCCTGTGTCCAAAGTATGTGATGTTTATAGCAATACATTCCTACAATCTTTTTCTGGAAAGAATCAAGGCCAACATTAATAACCTATATTGTTTGGGTGGCCTTATTGACTCCTCTAATCAACAACTTGAAAGAAGGTTCCTCATGTCTGGTACTGGAGGTTTTGTTAGGAAGCTTATTGTTTGAGGTGAAAGCATTATCACTCCAAGTGGTATAACTTTTATTAAAATATATATGTGTATGCATACATATACATACAACTATGTATGTATTATTTATAATTTTAAGTAAATATAAAATAATACATTTTACATGGCTTTATCAAACATTCTTAGTGTTATTTATCTCTACTCATTCCCTCTCTGTGTGTTGCCCTCCCTTCACCCATCCCCACAAAAATTCTCCTGCCTATTTTCCCCCTTTCCATCTCTATAGAATGGTATCTTAATTTTCACCTCTTCCTCCTCTTCTTCTTCTTTTCTTTCAATTAAATAATTTATTTGTTCACTTTACAGCCTGATTGCAGCCTCTCTCTCCTCTCAGTCTCACACTCATATAGCCCTTCCTCCCTCTCCTTCTCCTTTGAGAAGGGAGCTGTATCCCCTTGAACCAACCTACCCTGGCTCATCAAGTTATTGTGGGACTAAGCATGTTCTCTCCCACTGATACTAGACAAGGCAGCCTAGTTAGAGAAACAGAATTCAGAGGCAGGCAAAAGAGTAAAGAACAGTCTCTACTCCAGTTGTTGGAAGTCCTGCATGAAGACCAAGCTGCACATCTGCTACATATGTGTGGGGGGTGGGGGAAAGGGGTGGGAGATGGGACTAGGTCCAGCCAATGCATGTCCTTTGGTTGGGTCAGGCTCTGTGAGCCCCCAGGGGTCCAGGTTAGTTGATTCTGTTGGGCCCTATCCCCTTTGGCTCCCATAATTCTTCCCCCAATTGTTCCAAAAGACTCTCAAGAGTTCCATCTAATGTTTTGCTGTAGGTCTCTGTAGCTGTTTCAGTCAGATACTGGGAAGAGACTCCCAGAGAACAGTTATGCTAGGTGGAGTTTCTCTTCTCAATGATTGCCACTATGACCGGGATCAGATGAAATCTCAAAACTGTTTTAATTTTCACCTACCTTTTCCCTGTCTAATCACAGGCCTCCTTCTGCCCTAATATTTTAGTGTGGTTGGAACAGGAAAATCCTGCCACATCCATGTGTGCATGCAGATACATAAGTATACATGTATGTGTGGAGGCCAGAGGTTGAGTGTTGCAGGTAGTTTTAAAATAAACCCATGCTAAATCCAGCTATGGCTTGCGCATAGCCTGAGACCATGACCAAGTGTGCCTCATTAGCCAATGCCTCTCCCACAAATGCTGCTCTGCCTCTCCAGAGCTCAAAGATCACTCACTCTCTTGCCAGCCTACCACCCTGCAGCCATCCGTGGGTGTGCACTAGTCAGCCCATGCTCCACTGTGGTTACCTCTCCCCTGAATCTGTGTCATTTGCTCAAATTCCACCTCAGCTATGTTCTTTCGCTCCTGCCCACCTGAGTTGCAGAAAATTGAAAACACCAGACAATCTTAGTTTAAAATCAACAGATGACACAACCAATGGGTGTGTAATCTTTTGTCGTAAACTCATCAACTATTCTATGTTGAAAACTTCTTTGGCAGAGGTCACCATTGGGTCTAACAGTTCCCTGTCTACATCATGCTCCCTCCATCTCTCTGCCTCACTGTAAAAAAAAAAAGGGCGTTCCTTCCTCCTATCTCCTCTCTTCCTCTCTGGGGTCCAGAAGGCCCACATCTTCCTCTTCATCCAATGATTGGCTTCTTGTCATATTTATTAGCTAATCAACTAAATAGGGGAAATGCCCCTACAGTTGAATTCCAGTGTCTTTCTCCATTGTGTTTCATAATTTTATTTTTTGAGATAGTATCTTTTACTACACTTGGTGCTCTGCACCCTAGTGCGTGCCGACAGAAAAATCTCACGCAGACAGCGAGGCCATTCTGGTACAGATTTCTCTGTCTTTTACCTGTGCTCGCAGACCATCTGGCTGTGTGGCTGGGTCCCTGGCAGCGCGTTACAGCTAGCTCCCTGTGGTGAATTTAATAAGAGATGGCCCATAGATTTAATGTTTTATTATTTTTTTATTTTCTAAGTGTTTTTTTATTTACATTCCAAATCATTTCCCCTTTCCCGTTTCCTCCCTCCCCGAAAGTCCCATAAGCCCCCTTCCCTCCCTCTTTTCCCCATTCAATCTCCTCTTGCTTTTCTGTCCTGGCATTCCCCTACATCCAGTCTTTCCAGGACCAGGGGTCTCTCCTTCCATCTTCTTGGAAATCTATTGATATGCGAATTGTGTCTAGGGTATTCTGAGATTCTGGGTTAATATCCCCTTATCAGTGACTGCATACCATGTGTGTTCTTTTGTGATTGGGTTGCCTCACTAAAGATGATATTTTCAAGTTCTGACCATTTGCCTAGGAATTTCGTGAATTCATTGTTTTTAATTGCAGAGTAGTATTCCATTGTGTAAATATACCGCATCTTCTGAATCCATTCTTCCGTTGAGGGACATCTGGGTTCTTTCCAGCTTCTGGCTATTATAAATAAGGCTGCTATGAACATAGTGGAGCATGTGTCCTTATTGCATGCAGGTAAAGCCTCTGGGTATATGCCCAGGAGTGGTATAACAGGATCCTCCGGGAGTGTCATGCCCAGTTTTCTGAGGAACCGCCAGACTGCTTTCCAGAGTGGTTGTATCAGTTTGCAATCCCACCAGCAGTGGAGGAGTGTTCCTCTTTCTCCACATCCTCGCCAACAACTGCTGTCTCCTGTGTTTTTGATCTTAGCCATTCTGACTGGTGTGAGATGGAATCTCAGGGTTTTAATGTTTTATTATTAAGAAAATAGGAAGAGAAAAGAGATAGAAGACAAAAGAAAAGGAGAAAATAGATAAGAAAAGCAATGACCACATGAAAAGGGGAGAAAATAGAGAGACAGAGAGATAGCACACTCTGAGGGGCACTATTTATACTGAGTTGTGTTGCCACGTAACCGAGAGACTGGGAGAGCCTGGCTGCAGGCAGGTGTCTGCAGAGATGGAGTCAGGCTAGAACCTGGGGCGTGGCCACAGGTCTCATTAAAGTCTCACAGCTAAAGAGTACAATTTCCTTAAAAACTACCTAGGATATTAAAGCAATAAAGTGTCTCGTCACTGAAAAATTCTGGTATGAAGAAAGACATTGAGGAAGATGCTAGATAATAAAAGATATTTCATACTCCTGGATTGACATAATCAATATAAAATGAGTACTATAATTATTTTGTTATCAAAAGTAATCCACATATTCATGAAATTTCCATCAAAATCTAATAAAATTCTTCACAGAACAAGAAAAATATCCTCATATATATATATACACATATATATATGAACAAATGAGCATCGATAGCCAAAAAATCCAAACAAAAAGTCTCACAATACCTGACATAAAATTATGCTACAGAGTAATATTGACAAAGACAACATGATACTTGCACGAAAACAGAAATGAAGACCAATGAAGTGTAATAGAATACCAAGAAATAAATCCATCAGCTATAGACACCCAAATTTAAACAAGTGTGCCAAATTTACACAGTGGATAAAAGACAAGCTAGTTGATAAACAATAATAACAAAACTGGATACAAACAGCAAACAATAAAGTATTTGCTATGTAATCGGAGTTCCTATTCCCAGAATGCATATAAGAGGTCAGGTGTGGTAGTGTGCACAGTGTGTAATCAATGCTTTGCTGAGGTAGTAACAGAATGATCCCTGGAACTTGATTGCCAGCTAGTCATTATCACAGACTGTCTCTGACCTGCCTGCTCCCAATAATGACATGGAGACGTTTTATTATTAGAAAATCTTGGCCTTAACTTGACAGACTCTTAACTAGCTCGTCTAAGTAAACCTAACAATCTAGCTCTGTTCTATCACATGCCTTGTTACGTCTCCTCAGTACCAGTACTTGTTTCTTCCTCCATGTCTAGATGACAACTATTTTGCCTCTGACTCTTTCCCAGAGTTCCTATCACTGTCCAGAAATTCTTCCTATTCCTTTCTGCTTTGGTATATTCTATTCAACATTTTACTAAACCAACCAGAAAGTGATGACAAAGATGTTTACAAAGCACTGAGACAGGTGATGCATCATAAAAATAATACCAAAGTTCAGCCTGTACTCAAATCTCTACCTGTACAGAAATCAGCATCTATTGTAATGCTAAGTGCTGTTTCCCAAGACTCCAAATAGCCTCTTTAACCCAACCCCCACTTAACTATCATTGGTAAATAAAGATACCAACAATTAATAGCTGAGCAGAAGAGATATAAGTGGGGTTGAGATTTTTAGGGTTTGGAAGAGAGAGGATGATCAGGCAGGAAGGAGCAGGAATAAGGTGCCATGGACAAAGAAGTATGTGCAGGAGGGAGAAGGGCAGCTGTGGGCGAAGGGATAAGAGAACATGGCCCAGAGGGCTACAAATTGGAGTTAAGAGCTTCCCAGATGGAATAGAGTTAATAGTAAGTGATAACTAGGGGTTATCGATAGGAAAGTAGATTTTCACAGTATGGAGATAGGCAGCTGCCAAGCTATTGTGTTGCCTAAGGCTATATAAAAATATACAGGTTGTATGTATTTCATTCAGGAACATAAATGGTCTAAGATGGGGAAGAAACCCAATGGGAGATTTTAAAATATCTTTTTGCTACAAGAACTACAAGAATTTTTTTCTGAGATAGGGTTGTTATATATAGCCTTGGCTGTCCTGGGACTCATTCCTTAGATCAGGTTGGTCTTGAACTCAGAAATCTGCCTGCCTCTGCCTCTGGAGTGTGGGGATTAAAGACATGTGCCAACAACAAGAAAATTTAATATTTAAGCAAATTAACCAAAAAAAAGAAAGACAAGATCTAAGTTAAAACTAGAGAAGACAGGAAATGATACACTTAAGTCAATGAGAAAATTAGCAAAATAAAAAGAGTGCATTTTAAAAATCATCAAGTTTCTGAATAAAGAAATTGAAGAAGATCTCAGAAGATGGAAAGATCTCCCATGCTCATGGATTGGCAAGATTTATATAGTAAAAATGGAGATCTTGCCGAAAGCAGTCTACAGATTCAATGCAATCCCAATCAAAATTGTAATTCAATTCTTCATAGAGTTATAAAGAGTAATTTATGAATTCATTTGGAATAACAAAAAAAAATCAAGGATAGCAAAAACTATTCTCAACATTGAAAGAACTTCTGGGGGGATAACCATCCCTGACCTCAAGCTATATTACAGAACAATAGTGATAAAAACTGTATGGATTGGTACGAAGACAGGCAAGTTAAACAATGGAACAGAATTGAAGACCCAGAAATGAACCCACATACCTATGGTCACTTGATCTTTGACAAAGGAGCTAAAACCATCCAGTGGAAAAAAGATAACATTTTCAACAAATGGTTCTGGGTCAACTGGAAGTCAGAATGTGGAAGAATGCAAATCAATCCATTCTTATGTCCTTGTACAAAGCTCAATTCCAAGTGAATCAAGGACCTGAACGTAAAACCAGATTCATTGAAACTAATAGAGGAGAAAGTGAGGGAAAGCCTTGAACTCATGGGTACAGGGGGAAATTTGCTAAACATAACACCAATGACTTATGCTCTAAGGTCAACAATAGACAAATGGGACCTCATAAAATTGCAAAGCTTCTGTAAGGTGAAGGACACTGTTGATAGGACAAAATGGCAACCAATAGAATGAGAAAAGATCTTTACCAATCCTACATCCAATAGAGGGCTAATACTCAATATGTACAAAGAACTCAAGAAGTTAGAATCCAGAGAATCAAATAACCCTATTAAAAATGGGGTAAAGAGCTAAACAAAGAATTCTCATCTGAGGAATCTTAAATGACTGAGAAGCACTTAAAGAAATGTTCAACATCCTTAGTCATCAGGGAAATGCAAATTAAATCATCCCTGATATTCTACCTAATACCAGTAAGAATTGCTGAGATAAAAAACTCAGGTGACAGCAGATGCTGGCAAGGATGTGGAGAAAAAGGAACACTTCTTCATTGTTGGTGGGATTGGAAGGTGATATAACCACTATGGAAATCAGAAAACTGGACATAATCTTACTTGAGGACCCATTATGCCACTCCTAGGCATATACCCAATAGATGCTCCAATGTATAACAAAGACACATGCTCCACTATGCTCAAAGCAACCTTATTTATAATAGCCAGAAGCTGGAAAGAACCCAGATGTCTCTCAACAGAGGAATGGATACAGAAAATGTGATATATTTACACAATGGAGTACTACTCAGCTATTGAAAACAATGACTTCATGAAATTATTATACACGTGGATGAAAGTAGACAATATCATCCTGGGTAAGGTAACCCAGTCACAGAAGAACACACATGGTAAGCACTCACTGATAAGTGAATATTAGTCCAAAAGCTCCAAATATTCAAGATATTATTCACAGATCACATGAAACTCAAGAAGGAAGATCAGAGTGGGTGCCTCAGTCCTTCTTATAAGGGGAAACAAAATACTCACAGAAACAAATACAGACACAAAGTGTGGAGCAGAGACTGAAGGAAAGACAAACCAGAGACTGCCCCACCTAGGAATCAATCCCATATACAGTCACTAAACCCAGATACTGTTATTGATGCCAAGAAGTGAATGCTGATAGGAGACTGATATAGCTCTCTTCTGAGAGCCTCTGTCAGAATGTGACAAATACAGAGATGGATGCTCACAGCCAACCATTAGACTGAGAAAGGGACCCCAATGGAGGAGTTAGAGAAAGGAGTGAAGGAGCTGAAGGGGATTGCATGCCCATAGGAAGAACAAAAACATCAATCAACCAGACCTCTCAGAGCTCCCAGAGACTAAACCACCAACCAAGGAGTACACATGGAGGGACCCATGGCTCCAGCCACATATGTAATGGAGGATGGCCTTGTAAGACATCAATGGGAGGAGAGGCCCTTGGTCCTGTGAAGGCTATATGCCCCAGTTTAGAATGGGAGGGCAGGGAGGCAGAAGTGGGTGGGTGGGTAGGGGAACACCCTTATAGAAGCAAGGGGATGAGGGATGATATAGGGGGTTTCTGGGTAGGGGACCAGGATAGGGGATAACATTTGAAATGTACATAAAGAAAATATCCAGCGACCCAAAGAACTCCACCAGAGAACTCCTACAGCTGATAAACGACTTCAGCAAAGTGGCCGGATATAAAATCAACTCAAGCAAGTCAGAAGCCTTCCTATACTCAAAGGATAAGCAGGCTGAGAAAGAAGTAAGAGAAATAATACCCTTCACGATAGCCACAAACCATATTAAGTATCTTGGTGTGACTTTAACCAAACAAGTGAAAGATCTGTATGACAAGAACTTCAAGTCTCTGAAGAAAGAAATTGAAGAAGACCTCAGAAGATGGAAAAATCTGCCATGCTCATGGATTGGCAGGATTAATATAGTAAAAATGAGCATCTTACCAAAAGTAATACACAGATTCAATGCAATCCCCATCAAAATCCCAACTCAATTCTTCATAGAGTTAGAAAGAGCAATTCAAAAATTCATCTGGAATAACAGAAAACCCAGAATAGCTAAAACTATTCTCAAGAGTAAAGGAACCTCTGGGGGAATCAGTATCCCGGACCTCAAGCTGTACTACAGAGAAATAGTGTTAAAAACTGCATGGTATTGGTACAGTAACAGACATGTAGATCAATGGAACAGAATTGAAGACCCAGAAATGAATCCACACTCCTATGGTCACTTGATCTTTGACAAAGGAGCTAAAACCATCCAGTGGAAAAAAGATAGCCTTTTCAACAAATGGTGCTGGCTCAGCTGGAGGTCAACATGCAGAAGAATGCAAATTGACCCATTCTTATCTCCTTGCACTAAGCTCAATTCTAAGTGGATCAAAGATCTCCACATAAAACCAGACACACTGAAACTAATAGAAGGGAAACTAGGGAAGAACCTTGAACATATGGGCACAGGGGAGAATTTCCTGAACAGAACTCCAATAGCTTATGCTCTAAGATCAAGAATAGACAAATGGGACCTCATTAAATTACAAAGTCTTTGCAAGGCAAAAGACACTGTCAAAAAGACAAAGCGGCAACCACCTAACTGGGAACTGATCTTTACCAACCTTACATCCGACAGAGGGCTAATATCCAATATATACAAAGAACTCAAGAAGTTAAACTCCAGAGAGGCAAGTAACCCTATTAAAAAATGGGGTACAGAGCTACACAAAGAGTTCTCACCTGAAGAATATCTAATGGCTGAGAAGCACCTAAAGAGATGTTCATCATCCTCAGTCATTAGGGAAATGCAAATCAAAACAACCCTGAGATTCCATCTCACACCCGTCAGGATGGCTAAGATCAAAAACACAGGAGACAGCAGTTGTTGGCGAGGATGTGGAGAAAGAGGAACACTCCTCCACTGCTGGTGGAATTGCAGGCTGGTACAACCACTCTGGAAAGCAGTCTGGTGGTTCCTCAGAAAACTGGGCATGACACTCCCGGAGGATCCGGCTATACCACTCCTGGGCATATACCAAGAGACTTTACCTGCATGCAATAAGGCACATGCTCCACTATGTTCATAGCAGCCTTATTTATAATAGCCAGAAGCTGGAAAGAACCCAGATTTCCCTCAACGGGGGAATGGATTCAGAAGATGTGGTATATCTACACAATGGAATACTACTGTGCAATTAAAAACAATGAATTCACAAAATTCCTAGGCAAATGGTCAGAACTTGAAAATATCATCCTTAGTGAGGTAACCCAATCACAAAAGAACACACAAATGTATGCAGTCACTGATAAGGGGATATTGACTCAGAATCTCGGAATACCCTAGACACAATCCGCATATCAATAGATTTCTAAAAAGATGGAAGGAGAGACCCCTGGTCCTGGAAAAACTGGATGTAGGGGAACGCCAGGACAGAGTAACGAGAGGGGGTTGAGTGGAGAAAAGAGGGAGGGAGGAAACGGGAAAGGGGAAGTGATTTGGAATGTAAATTAAAATAATAAAATAAAAAAAATAAAAAAAAACGACAAAAAAAAGAAAATATCCAATAAAAAATTAGTAAATAAAAATATCACAAAACTAGAAAATCTAATAGAAGTGGATACATTACTAAATATTTCATAACAAAACTAAAAAATTTAAAATAAATTATTTTAGTGGACTTATCATATCCTATGAGATAGAAACAATAATTAGAAATCTCACACATGAATAAATTCTAATGTAGAGGGATTGAGCACGGAAGAATTAACATGAGGTTTACATTTTTACCCAAGAGATAACCCTATTCCACAGCTCTCCATACCCAAATCCTGCATGAAGAGAGCTGGTCTCCCAGCAGTGCTGATGCACCCAAGGTCACAGGTGAAACCACCACTATTGCTCCAATACCTGGCCCAAGAGGGACCCACAAGGAGCACACAGGGCACAGGAACCGAGGAGCAGCAAGGGATTAGATCCTTTGGTTTCCATATGTGCCCCATCTTTTTTGATAACTTTTGGTTGAAAGTCTATTTTATTGGATATTAGAATTTCTACTCCAGTTTGTTTCTTGGAACCAATCACTTGGAAAATTGTTTTCCAGTCTTTTATTCTGAGGTAGTGTTTGTCTTTGTCACTCAGGTGGGTTTCCTATATGCAGCAAAATGTTGGGTCCTGTTTATGTATCCAATCTGTTAGTCTATGTCTTTTTATTGGGAGAACTGAGTCCATTAATATTAAGAGATATTAAGGAAAAGTGATTGTTGCTTCCTGTTATTTTTGTTATTAGAGGTGGAATTATGTTTATGTGAATATCTTCCTTTTGGCATGCTAAAAGAAGAATACTTTCTTCCTTTTCCTAGGGTGTAGTTTCCCTCCTTTTGTTGGAGTTTTCCATTTATTATGCTTTGATGTGCTAGGTTTGTGGAACGATATTATATAAATTTGGTTTTTTCATGGAATACTGTGGTTTCTCCATCTATGACAATTGAGAGTTTTGCTGGGTATAGTAGCCTGGGCTGGCATTTGTGTTCTCTTATGGTCTGTATGACCTCTACCCAGGATCTTCTAGCTTTCATAGTCTCTGGTGAGAAGTCTGGTGTAATTCTGATAGGTCTGCCTTTATAGGTTACTTGACCTTTTTCCCTTACTGCTTTTAATATTCTTTCTTGGTTTTGTGCATTTGGTATTTTGATCATTATGTGGCAGGAGAAATTTCTTTTCTGGTCCAATCTATTTTGAATTCAGTAGTCTTGTATGTTTATGGACATTCCTTTCTTTAGGTTAGGGAAGTTTTCTATAATTTTGTTGAAGATGTTTACTGGCCCTTTAAGCTGGAAATATTTGCTCTTTTCTATATCTATTATCCTTAGGTTTGGTCTTCTCATTGTGTCCTGGATTTCCTGGATATTTTGGGTTAGGTTCTTTTTCTTTTTGCATTTTCTTTGACTGTTGTGTCAATGTTTTCTATGGTGTCTTCTCCACCTGAGATTCTCTCTTGTGTCTGTTGTTGATGCTTGCATCTACGACTCCTGATCTTTTTACTGTGTTTTCTATTTCCAGAATTTTCTCCCTTTGTGTTTTCTTAATTGTTTCTATTTCCATTTTTAGATCCTGGATGGTTTTGTTCAATTCCTTCACCTGCTTGATTGTGTTTTCCTTTCATTCTGTGACTACAGTGGTGACATGGGGATTTAGAGTAGCATCTGTGTTGTCTGTCTCTGGACCTGCTTCATTGGCATCTGTAGACTCTTGCTCCTATTTCTTTTTTATTGGGGAGAAGGACTTCTTTTAGGGGATCTACTCCACCTTCTGGGAGAACGACTCTGGCTCCTCCTGTAGCACAGTGCAGGTGAGTGCACCATGGCTTGTCCAAGTCTCAGTAGCTTCTTCATTGGAGGTCAGATGACTTTTTCCAGCTTCTCAGCTTCCTCTTCCTCACTAAACTCCACATCATATATGTCCTCTTCTAAAGCACTAACTCGAAGCTCCAGTTGCCCAGCTTCTTCCAGAATTTACCTTTTTTTTAGCTGGGTCAAAATGATATCACAGACTCTCTCACTGTGCAGTAGTTCATCAGTGAACTCATCTGCATGCATCAGTTCAAATGCTCCATTTTGATTCTTGATTTGTCAATAGTCATTGTACAAAGACTCAAAGTACTTGTAGCAAACAATTGCAGTTCCTGTCAGCCTCATGTAAAGTGCCCCCAACATCCAAACATACCTAAAATATTCACTTTTTTTTAATGAACTCGTCTTGCTATCCTTATTAGGTTGAATTTGAAGCATGTTCAAGGTTAAACTAAGAAAAGGAGTTGGCTTTGTGTGTAGGTTTCTACCATACACACCACTCACAAACCTTAACTCCATGGCTTTGTTGACTACCAGTTCAGCTGTAAGTCCAAAATACTCTTCTTTCCTATACTTTGATTCATAGATTCACGTCTGGATGATCTTCTCCACCAGATACTAAGGGTTATTGCCATGAATGCTGGGGGCATCCTTTACTGTGTAGAAGTTATTTTTATATCTAATCATGGAATTCTTTTGTTTCTTAGTCATATGACACCACTGTGACTTTGTATGAGCTAGCTTGTCTAAGAAGGGGGATCTTAATACTTCATTCTTTCATCATGTATTCACACCATCCCTTGTCCATCAGTTTAAAGCCCTGTTTATAGCAGAGATAAATCCAGCCAATCTAACTTTGTTGCTATACCTTTTTCTTGAGAGGCATACATACCATATGTGGTGCCAAATCTTATAAGTCATGTAGTTGCCTGAGTGCGTAGTAGGAAGAGTCTTTCTTTAAAATTCACTTTATATCACGATCCAGACCTGTTCCTTTCTCTCCTCCCAGTTCCACGCTCACATATTCCTTCCACCACTACCCTCTCTGCTTCTCTGAGAAGGGGAAGCCGCCTTACCTCCCCCACATCCCTAACCTGACATGGGTACCAAACCACCCTATCACATCAAGTTGCAGTAGGACTAAGTACATCTTCTCCCACTGAGGCCGTACAAGGCACCCAAGCTAGGAAAAGAGGATTAACTGTTAGGGACCCCACATGAACAAAAGGCTTTTAATTTCTTCTGCTGCCAACTTTTCTAGCCTGCTGAATCTTGTTTATGTTTTTTTTAAAGTTTACTTCGTTGTGAATATCTTGTTCCTGAATAAGTACAGGGACAGATGTTTCAAGAGTGTCTTGGAGTCAGAGATTCATAAGGAGACCTATTGAATCTTTATTTGAGTCACAACCTCCAGGGCTTAAGGAAGACCTTCAACTAGGACCAGATAAGGGTATCTCCCTAAAAACAGGAGAGGTTGTATACTCAAAACATTTTTGGGAAAGTTTAAAAGCAGTATTGGGAAAAGGCATAAATGATTCATAAGAAATTTCCCATCAAGTCAATATTCCCAAGTTTTACAAATTTTAAAAGCCTCTCAACCATGTAAAATGTGGTGATCAAGACCAAGAGTGAAAGATGGCTCCAGTGATTGCATCATGAAGCCCAGATTTGCTGAATCTTTTTCAGGCAGCTGTGCTGCCTTTATGACTTTCACTGTTCCCATTAGATGTGACTGTGCCAACCTTATAACAATGTGCCACTATAGGCAAAAGCAGTCACATCTTACTTGGCAGGTTGGTAGTGTAAAAGATGAGTAAAAACAATGATGAATTTTCTCCCCCAGTATTCTGTGTAGTACTTACCTTCTGTCACAACGAAAGCTATCTAACAGAAAGGGAGCTTCCAGCTCAGGTTCAGCTTAATTTCATTGTATCTTGCAATGAAAGTGTGTAGCATCTTCAGCAGTAGCCCTACCACCACCATCTAGTTCTAGTAGACAGCAAATAAGAATGACAATACTCTGTATTTTTTTGGAGGTCTCAGAACCAACAGTTGCTAAGTCATCACAATATGACACTGAGATTTTTGTTTAATAACTCATGACTTTTAGGAGCAGCATTGGAATCTTAAACTGATTAAATTGCTAAAGAATATATGGATTTTTGAAGTTGCATTTTATTTTGAATTAATTAGATTTTGAGGTCCTGGTTGGAAGGTTATGATTTAATGTGATAGAATTAAGTATCAAATTGATAAGGCATTGAATTGTAGTAATGAATATCAATTGTAGACTTGCTGAGAATCTGCAACTATCTGGGAGATGAGCCTCTGCTGTTACTTAAAAGGGAAAGTTGAAAGACCCACCCACCCACTGTGGTACCATTTTGGTGGTAGGGGCTAGAATCCTAGACTGTATTAAATGGAGAGAAATGAGCATAGTAATTTAACTCTTTCTGCTATTTGACCAGCTGCTTCAAAATACTCCTGCCATTATTTCCTCACCACAATAGACTGTAACATACAGATTTGAGCCAAGATAAATCATTTATATCTTAAATTGTTTTTCAGACTGTGTTATCATAACAGAAAATTTAATAAAAAAAACTTCTATGCTTGCCCTTAGGAATCAGTAAAGATGCATGATAGTCTGAATAACAAAATAATAAACAGCCATATATATAACATGCTTCCGAAATTCTTAAATTGTAACTGAATGTTAAATATTGAAATACATTCCCGACTGGTTGGAAGTCTTTTCTTTTCTCTTTTATCTCTTTCTTTCTTTTCTTTCTTTCTTTCTTTCTTTCTTTCTTTCTTTCTTTCTTTCTTTCTTTCTTTCTTTCTTTTTCTAGAGTTTGCAAGTCTGCCCTGGAAAGGTTTTCTTTCTCTTGTTCTTTGGTACAGATTTCTGGGGATATACTCTTCTCAGTGTCCATTGGTCACAAATCAGACCTCAACAGATATAAGAAGATAGAAATAATCCCATGCCTCCTATCAGATCACTATGGAATAAGGGTGGTCTTCAATGGCAACAAAAACAAAAGAAAACCCACGTACACATGGAGGCTGAACAATGCTCTACTCAATGATAACTTGGTCAAGGTGGAAATAAAGAAAGAAATCAAAGACTTTTTGAAAGTTAATGAAAATGAAGGCACAACATACCCAAATTTATGGGACACAATGAAAGCAGTGCTAAGAGGAAAATTCATAGCCCTGAGTGCCTCCAAAAAGAAACGGGAGACAGCATACACTAACAGCTTAATGGCACCCCTGAAAGCCCAGGAACAAAAAGAAGCAAATACACCAAAGAGGAGTAGAAGGCAGGAAATCATCAAACTCAGGGCTGAAATCAATCAAGTAGAAACAAATAAAACAATATAAAGAATCAACAAAACTAGGAGTTTGTTCTTTGAGAAAATCAACAAGATAGATAAGCCCTTAGCCAGACTAACCAGAGGGCACAGAGATAGTATCCAAATTAATAAAATCAGAAACGAAAAGGGAGAGATAACAACAGAAACTGAGAAAATTCAAAATATCATCAGATCCTACTACAAAAACCTGTATTCAACACAACTAGAAAATCTCGAGGAAATGGACAATTTCCTTGACAGATATCAAATACCAAAATTAAATCAGGATCAAATAGACTATCTAAACCATCCTATAACCCCCGAAGAAATAGAAGTTGTCATTGGAAGTCTTTCAACCAAAAAAGCACAGGTCCAGATGGTTCTAGTGCAGAATTCTATCAGACCTTCAAAGAAGACCTAACACCATTACTCTTCAAAATGTTCCACAAAATAGAAACAGAAGGAACACTACCCAACTCATTCTATGAAGCTACAATTACACTAATACCAAAAGCACACAAAGATCCGACAAAGAAAGAGAATCTCAGGCCAATCTCTCTTATGAATATCGATGCAAAAATACTCAATAAAATTCTTGCCAATTGAATCCAAGAACACATCAAAACGATCATTCACCACGATCAAGTAGGCTTCATCCCAGGGATGCAGGGATGGTTCAATATAAGGAAATCCATCAATGTAATCCACTATATAAACAATCTCAAAGAAAAAAACCACATGGTCATCTCATTAGATGCTGAGAAAGCATTTGACAAAATTCAGCATCCTTTCATGCTAAAGGTCTTGGAAAGATCAGGAATTCAAGGCCCATATCTAAACATAGTAAAAGCAATTTACAGCAAACCGGTAGCCAGCATCAATCTAAATGGAGAGAAACTTGAAGCAATCCCACTAAAATCAGGCACTAGACAAGGCTGCCCTCTCTCTCCATATCTTTTCAATATAGCACTTGAAGTTCTAGCTAGAGCAACAAAAAGAGGTCAAAGGGATAAAAATTGGAAAGGAAGAAGTCAAACTATCACTATTTGCAGATGATATGATAATATACTTAAGCGACCCAAAGAACTCCATCAGAGAACTCCTACAGCTGATAAACAACTTCAGCAAAGTGGCCGGATATAAAATCAACTCAAGCAAGTCAGAAGCCTTCCTATACTCAAAGGATAAGCAGGCTGAGAAAGAAGTAAGAGAAATGATACCCTTCACGATAGCCACAAACCATATAAAGTATCTTGGTGTGACTCTAACCAAACAAGTGAAAGATCTGTATGACAAGAACTTCAAGTCTCTGAAGAAAGAAATTGAAGAAGACGTCAGAAGATGGAAAAATCTGCCATGCTCATGGATTGGCAGGATTAATATAGTAAAAATGAGCATCTTACCAAAAGTAATATACAGATTCAATGCAATCCGCCTCAAAATCCCAACTCAATTCTTCATAGAGTTAGAAAGAGCAATTCAAAAATTCATCTGGAATAACAGAAAACCCAGAATAGCTAAAACTATTCTCAAGAGTAAAAGAACCTCTGGGGGAATCAGTATCCCGGACCTCAAGCTGTACTACAGAGCAATAGTGTTAAAAACCGCATGGTATTGGTACAGTGACAGACATGTAGATCAATGGAACAGAATTGAAGACCCAGAAATGAATCCACACTCCTATGGTCACTTGATCTTTGACAAAGGAGCTAAAACCATCCAGTGGAAAAAAGATAGCCTTTTCAACAAATGGTGCTGGCTCAGCTGGAGGTCAACATGCAGAAGAATGCAAATTGACCCATTCTTATCTCCTTGCACTAAGCTCAATTCTAAGTGGATCAAAGATCTCCACATAAAACCAGACACACTGAAACTAATAGAAGGGAAACTAGGGAAGAACTTTGAACATATGGGCACAGGGGAGAATTTCCTGAACAGAACTCCAATAGCTTATGCTCTAAGATCAAGAATAGACAAATGGGACCTCTTTAAATTACAAAGTTTTTGCAAGGCAAAAGACACTGTCAAAAAGACAAAGCAGAAACCAACTAACTGGGAAATGATCTTTACCAACCTTACATCCAACAGAGGGCTAATATCCAATATATACAAAGAATTCAAGAAGTTAAACTCCAGAGAGGCAAGTAACCCTATTAAAAAATGGGGTACAGAGCTAAACAAAGAGTTCTCACCTGAAGAATATCTAATGGCTGAGAAGCACCTAAAGAGATGTTCATCATCCTTAGTCATTAGGGAAATGCAAATCAAAACAACCCTGAGATTCCATCTCACACCAGTCAGGATGGCTAAGATCAAAAACACAGGAGACAGCAGTTGTTGGCAAGGATGTGGAGAAAGTGGAACACTCCTCCACTGCTGGTGGAATTGCAAGCTGGTACAACCACTCTGGAAAGCAGTCTGGCGGTTCCTCAGAAAATTGGGCATGACACTCCCGGAGGATCTGGCTATACCACTCCTGGGCATATACCCAGAGACTTTACCTGCATGCAATAAGGACACATGCTCCACTATGTTCATAGCAGCCTTATTTGTAATAGCCAGAAACTGGAATGAACCCAGATGTCCCTCAACGGAGGAATGGATTCAGAAGATGTGGTATATCTACACATAGAATGCTACTCTGCAATTAAAAACAATGAATTCACGAAATTCCTAGGCAAATGGTCAGAATTTGAAAATATCATCCTTAGTGAGGTAACCCAATCACAAAAGCACACACATGGCATGCAGTCACTGATAAGGGGATATTAGCCCAGAATTTCGGAATACCCTAGACACAATTCGCATATCAATAGATTTCTAAGAAGATGGAAGGAGAGACCCCTGGTCCTGGAAAGACTGGATGTAGGGGAACGCCAGGACAGAGAAACGAGAGGGGGAATGGAGAAAAGAGGGAGGGAAGGGGGCTTATGGGACTTTCAGGGAGGGAGGAAACGGGAAAGGGGAAATGATTTAGAGTGTAAATTAAAAAAATAAATAATTAAAAAAAAGATCCAAATTGAACTGAGCTAATAGAAAGAAACTATGATACTGGCAATACTGTTGCAGGGCTCTTGTTCAAAGAGACTAAATTTTTTCTGGTATCAGCTCAGTGCTGATCACCTACTCTATGGAAGCTGTGGAAATCAAGTTCAAGTATTGGGAAAATGTTGAGGTTTTGTCTGTTGCTCTGTACTGTAATGACTCAGGGATGAGGAGATGCTTACATATACCACGTGATGCTATGTAATCTTGCTCCTTAATGTAAAATGATTGGTTAAATAAAGATGCCTAAAGCTTATCTGGGGAGAAGAGAGGTAGGCAGAGTTTCAGTGTTCAGGCTTGTGGTTGGAAGTAGGACCACAAGGAAGAGGAGAGTAGAGAAAGAGAGAAAGATGCCATAGGGTGAAGGATCCTGAGAACTGGCCATGAGGGTCAGTTGAAATAAGAGTAGCTTAGGCAGACTATAGCAAGTCATGTCTTAGGGTTATTGATAGAGAAGTAGATACTAATGGCTTAGGGGATAACTATCTGCCCCACTCTAATGTGGTTTAGGGCTTATATAAATAAAAAAAAGTTTTGTGTCTTTTATCTGGAAACTGAAAGATCTAAGGCAGTGCAGAGTCCCCTCACTGATTTTAAATATTTATCACTACAGCAAAAAAGGACAAAAAGAAGGAAAATAGACTAAAGGGTCTTTTTGCCTTCATAAGGAAATTAGAGATAACAAGAACAATAACAACAAACCTCTATGGATTCATACCCTGGAAATGCAATTTCAAATATAGTTTACAAGACATCAGGTCTCAGTTCTTAGTCATATACAATATTAAATAACACATTTTGAAGTGGTGGCCTTCATCCTGTCCTAGATCTCCCCTAATCAATCAGTAATCATCATCCATTCCTTTATATAATTGTCATTCCAGAATTGTTATGCTGTGCACTGTAGTGACCAGACATATTTTATGCCTAATGTTATCATACTACATATCATGTTGCCCTGGGACACTTACGAATCCATGAAGTATGCCTAGTCATGGAGCACTGCCACAGTTCTGTTTCTTCGCCTCTGAGTTTTTTTCTTGTCCTAGGTGAAGGGAGGAATTTTTGCCTTTTGGAAGGCACCAATAATTTTTTGAGCCAACTTACTTAAGTAAAATTGTATGCACTCAATTTCATTCATTTAAATTTAAAAACTGTTGTCAGTTATTTTTCCTCAAAACCACAATTTTAGTCAGAAAGTATTTCTACTGTGAAAGGCAGATCTTTCATTCTGTATTGTAATCAGTCTTCCTAACCTCTCAGGAGCCACTCATATTATTTTTATGTAGTTTTTTTTTTTTACAACAGGTAAAGATTTTTATAAGGAGACTCATGTGCCATGTACTTTTCTGTAAAAACCCCATATAATAATTCTCTTCATTAGTCATCAATTCGAGATATGTCTCAACAATTTGTTTTTACATAGCAATCATAGATTATTGACTTATCTATTGACCTATTTGTAACTTGTGCATTGTTTATAGTTTGTAACTATAATGATAAAACTGCTATGATGATATATAAATAGTTTTTAAGGCAATGTCTATCATCTATCTATAATATACCTGCTATAATCTATTATTTACCTACTTAGTCTGACATTTATCATCTATTGTAATCGATCTTTCATCTATTTATCCTTCATTAATCATCTATTATCATCTGCCTATTTATCATATATCATGCGTCTATTTGCCTATCTTTAATATATCAGTCTATAATCTATCTACATATCCTCTATCTTATCTAGATGTCTATCATCTATGCATCATTTATCAACTATCCATTATCATCTACCTGTCTAGCATTTGTCTATCTAGATATCTATCATCTATCTGTCATGTATTTACCAACCTATCTAGCGTCTATCTGCCTATCTACCTATCTAGCATCCATCTTTCATGTATTTATAAATGATCATCTATCTATTGATCTGTCTATCATCGACCTATTTATTATCTACAATGTATCATCTATATTTACCTTTTATTATTATCAAGCTATCATCTACAATTTATAACCATATACTTATCTATTATCTATTTATTGTTCTATCATCTATCAATATTTTTGTCTATTTATCGATCTTTAATATACTTGTCTATTTCCCTTCTAAATATATCTATGTTATCTAGATGTCTATATCATTTCTATCATGAATCAACTATTTATATCATTTACCTATCATCTACCTATCTATTCATCCTCTAACTATAATCTATTTATTTATCAATCATCTATCATTTATCATCTGTTATATACTTATCATTATTTATCTGTTATCATCTATTTATCATCTAACATCTACTTCTTTATCATCTATAGTCTTTTCTCAATCTTACCTATTTATCACTTATCATCTATATTTATTTACCTATTTATCATCTATCATCTATCAATATTTTATCTATCCATATTTAATATATTTGTCTATTATCTATTTATTTCATCTATCCATCATTTATCAATTATCTACTAACATCTATATATTTATCTATATTCTATCATCTATATATTTACAATCTGCCATCAATCTATATCTCTATTATCTATCCATATCATATATTATCATCTATCTATCATCTTTCTATCAATCCACCCATTTTTGTATCTATCATCTATCTGTCATTTACCATCTATATATCTATTACTTATCTATTTATGTCTGTAACAGTTCTATGATGAATTTAAACAGCTATCCATGGAAGATTGTTTTGAATGTATAATTTGATGATGCAATGCATATCAACTGAATAGGCATCAAAGTGTTTTATTACTGACAAATGGAAGATAAAGATAAGGACAAGTACCTATTAGGTACATAATAGCCTCAGCAGGTAGAGAGGAGGATTTGGTGTTGTAATTAAAGAGTATAACCATTAATAACATTCCTACTGTTTGATGTTTCCATTGTATGAACCTCTTCCCTAATTCCCATACCAGGATTTAAAAAGAAAATACATAGATTTTCTTATTGACTTGCCCAGAAATGGAGGAAAGCAGATGAGGAGTGTATTTCAATTGGTAATGTACTTGTCTAACAAGCATGAAACCCTGCATCCAATTCCTCAGCAATACATAAACTATACATTGTGGTACATGCCCATAATTCTAGAGTTTCTGAGTTGGAGGCAGGAGGATCCAGACTTCAAAGTTATTTTCTACTATATGGAGATACATAAGATCACACTGATAGAGAATGAGAGAGAAGAAGAAAGACAAGGAAAGAAATGGATGGGGTTGTGTGGGCTTGAATGTTATCAGGAGTTAAACAAACAAAAATACATAACAAAATTTATCTAGACTTTTTTATAGCATGTGTTTCCCTTTCTTTAGTGTACATGCACAGATTTTGAAATTGTAGATATTAGAATAAGCACATACTTATATCTAGACATCTACTTTTGCCAATCTTCAATTATCCTCAAAGCATACTGTCCTTATGCTTTTTAAAGCAATATTTTAAAATTATTTGATAGTTTAATGTAATATATTTTGAAAATATTCAGATGACCCAATTTTTCTCTTCACGGTCCTTCCCACCTTCACATTCCTTCCACCCAAATTTGTTCTTTTGTTCTTTTCCTTATTAAGTACAATGTGTACTACCCAATTACTTTGGGGGATGGGGAATCCCTAGCATGTAGTATATTTGAAGATTTGTTTGCATGTGTGTATTTATGTACACCATGTACATGCCTCAAGCTGGAGGAGGCCAGATGTGGGTCTCAGATCCCCTGGAACTAGAGTTTGGGATAATTTTGAGATACTACATGGGTGTGGAGAACCAAATTGAGGTCTTGAGGAAAATCAGCAAGTGTGCTTAGCAGATGAGCCACTTCTACAGCCCAAACCTGTTCTATATGTAGCTGCTTTATAGTGTCTAGAGATCATTATGATCAGTTAGGATTTGCTCATTCTCTGTTCTCTTTTTATTTTGAATAGTACTTGCTGTTTTTTTATAGTCACTAATACTTTCTTCTTAGTTTTTTTCCTGTTGCCATTATAAGCTATTCTGACAGGATCAATTTAAGGGAGTTTACCTGCCAAATTTCAGTTTATCAGCAGAATCACAGGAGCTTCTGAGAGGTGTTCACATTGCATCCATCCTCAAGAAGCAGAGAATGATGAATGAGTACTAGAGTTCAGTTTACTTTTTGCATTTTGTATTCTCAGGATTTCTTGCTTAGGAAGCAGTCTCATTCACAATTAATATGTTTTTTACCACATCACCCAAGGTGATCAAGAGAGTCCCATAATGCCAGAAGCAGACCATCTCTTTGGTGATAATACACATTTCTTGTGTAGTATTTTATATTCAATTAACATTATCCAGTGTATTTTTTCATCTTAATTATTCTAATTTGTATCTCTAGACTTGCAGGGTATGTTCCACTCAAAATATCCAATCTTTTCTTATTGTTCTTGAACATACAGATTGTAGGTACAATACTTTAATGCCCCTATTAATTGTTTTCTTTTTAATTATTTCTAATTAATTTCACTAACTGATATTTTTTGTGTATGTGTATGCAGAGGTTGTGTTTCACTCTTTCAGACTTGAAAATATTTGACCAGTAGTAGGTATTGTGTTTTGCCATGTTAGGTCATAGAAATTTTATGTTATTGTAGTTGAATTTTTTCTGGGTATACTATTAAACTACTTGAGAACTCTTTTGGGATTTAGGTCTTGCTTTTAGACTTTGGTTGCTGAAACAGAACTAGCACTGCATTTAGTTTAAGTTTAATTTTCCACACTATTGAACCATGACTCTTCTTCGTTTAGAAGCAGATGGCTCCCAAAATATGAGGGGGTGCCATTAAGGTTGTTGATAGTACATGCTGTCTCTACCCACATGCTTTATCTGAGCATAATTTCTTTAATCTTTGAAGTTGATTCTATTTCCTTTTTTTATTGGTTCTTTTTTATGTATATTTTTTCATTTTTTCTTTTTTATTAGATATATTCTTTATTTACATTTCAAATGTTGTCCCTGTTCTTGGTTCCCCCCTCCTCTGAAAATCCCATAAGCCATCTCCCCTCCCCAATCAGTGTTCTCCCACTTCCTGTCCTGGTATTCCTCTACACTATGACACTTTTGTGTCTAACAAGGCCATCCTCTACTGCCTATGTGACTGGAGCCATGGGTAACTCCATGTGTATTCTTTGGTTGATGTTTTTGTCCCTGGGAGCTCTGGGAGTACTGGGTGGCTCATATTGTTGTTTTTCCTATGGCACTGCAAACCCCTTTGACTCCTTGAGTCCTTTCTCAGCTCCTCCATTGGGGACCCTGTGCTCAGTTCAATAAGTAGTTGAAAGTGTCCCACTCTGTATTTCTCATACATTATCAGAGCCTCCCAGATGACAGCTATATCCAAATCCAGTTAGCAAGCACTTGCAGGCATCAATAATAGTGTCTGGCTTTTGTAACTGTATATGGGATGGATCCCTGGGTGGGGTAGTCTCTGGAGGTCTTTCCCTCAGAACCTGCTCCACCCTTTGTCTCTGTATCTCCTTCTATGGGAATTTTGTTTCCTTCTATGAAGGATGAGAGTATCCATACTTTGTTCTTCCTCCTTCTTGGACATCATTTGATATGTGAATTGTGTCTTGGGTATTCCAAACTTCTGGGCTAATATCCACTCATCAGTGAGTGCATATCATGTGTATTCTTTTGTGGTTGGGTTACCTCACTTAGGATGATATTTTCCAGTTCCACCCCTTTGTCTAAGAATTTCATGAATTAATTGTTTTTAATAGCTGAGTAGTATTCCATTGTGCAAATACACCACATTTTCTGTGACTAATTTCTCCACTGAGGAGCATCTGGGTTCTTTCCAGGTTCTGGCTATTATAAATAGGGCTGCTATGAACATAGTGTAGCATGTGTCCTTATTACATGCTGGGGAATCCTCTGGGTATAAGCCTAGGAGTGGTACATTAGGGTCCTCCTACTGGACCTCATGCTCAGTTTTCTGAAGTACGGCCGGACTGACTTCCAGAGTGGTTGTACCAGCTTGCAATCCCATCAGCAGTGGAGGAGTGTTCCTCTTTTGCTACATCCTCGCCAACACCTGCTGTCTCCTGAGTTTTTGATCTTAGCCATTCTGACTGGTGTGAGGTGAAATCTTAGGTTTGTTTTGATTTGCATATACCTGATGACTAAGGATGTTGAACATTTCTTTAGGTGCTCCTCAGCCATTCAATATTCCTCGGGTGAAAATTCTTTGTTTAGCTCTGTACTCAAATTTTTTAATAGGATTACTTGGCTCTGTGGAGTCTAACTTCTTAAGTTCTTTGTATATATTGGATAATAGCCCTCTGTCAGATGTAGGTTTGGTAAAGATCTTTTCCCAATTTGTTGGTTGCCATTTTATCCTATTGACAGTATCCTTTTCCTTACAGAAACTTTGTAATTTTATGAGGTCCCATTTGTCAATTCTTGATCTTAGAGCATAAGCTATTGGTGTTCTGTTCAGGAAATTTCCCACTGTGCCCATGTGCTCAAGGCTCTTTCCCAGTTTCTTTGCTATTAGTTTCAGTGTGTCTGGTTTTATGTGGAGGTTCTTGATCCACTTGGATTTGAGCTTAGTACAAGGAGATAAGAATGGATTGATTTGCATTCTTCTACATACTGACCTCCAGTTGAACCAGCACCATTTGCTGAAAAGGTTATCTTTTTTCCACTGGATGGTTTTAGCTCCTTTGTCAAAGATCAAGTGACCATACGTGTGTGGGTTCATTTCTTGGTTTTCAATTCTATTCCATTCATCTACCTGCCTGTCACTGTACCAAATATGATGCAGTTTTTATCACAATTGCTCTGTGGTACTGCTTGAGGTCTGGGATATTGATTTCTCCAGAAGTTTATTTAATGTTGAGAATAGTTTTCACTGTCCTGGGTTTTTTGTTATTCCAGATAAATTTGAGAATTGCTTTTTCTAACTCTATGAAGATTTGAGTTGGAATTTTGATGGTGATTGCATTGAATCTGCAGATTGCTTTTGGCAAGATGGCCATTTTTACTACATTAATCCTGACAATCCATGAGCATGGGAGATCTTTCCATCTTCTGAGGTCTTCTTCGATTTCTTTCTTTAGAGGCTTGAAGTTTTTGTCATACAGATCTTTCACTTATTTGGTTAAAGTCATACCAAGATACTTTGTATTGTTTGTGACTATTGTGAATGGTTTCATTTCCCTAATTTCTTTCTCAGCCTATTTATCCTTTGAGTATAGGAAGACTACTGATTTGTTTGATTTAATTTTATATCTGGTTGCTTTGCTGTAGTTGTTTATTAGCTGTAGGAGTTCTCTGGTGAAGATTTTTGGGTTGCTTAAGTATACTATCATATCATCTGCAAACAGTGATAATTTGACTTCTTCCTTTCCAATTTGCATCATTTTGCTGTCTAATTTCTCTACCTAGAACGTCAAGTACTATATAGAATAGATATAGGGAGAGAAGGAAGCCTTATCCTGTCTCTGATTTTAGTGGGATTGCTTTAAGTTTCACTTCATTTAGCTTGATGTTGGCAACTGGTTTGCTGTATATTGCTTTTACTATATTTAGGTATGGGCTTTGAATTCCTGATCCTTCCAAGACATTTAACATGAAAGAATGCTGAATTTTGTCAAATGCTTTTTCAGCATCTAATGAAATGACCATGTCATTTTTTTTCTTTGAATTTGTTTATGTAGTGGATTACATTGATAGATTTCTGTATATTGAACCATCCCTGCATCACTGGCATGAAGCATACTTGATCATGGTGAATGATAGTTTTGGTGTGTTCTTGGATTCAGTTGGCAATAATTACTATTGCGTATTTTTGCATCAATATTCATAAGGGAAACTGGTCTGAATTTCTCTTTCTTTGTTGGATCTTTTTGCGGTTTTGGTATCAGCATTATCGTGGCTTCAAAGAACAAGTTGGGAAGTATTCCTTCTGTTTCCATTTTGTGGAATAGTTTGAAGAGTATTGGCATTAGGTCTCTTACTGCTTTTAATATTCTTTCCTTGTTTAGTACATTTTGTGTTTTGATTATTATGTGGTGGGTGGTATTTCTGTTCTGGTCCAGTCTGTTTGGAATTCTGTAAGCTTTTTGTATGTTCATGGGCCTCTCTCTCTCTTTAGTTTAGGGAAGTTTTTTTCTATAATTTTGTTGAAGATATTTACTGGCCCTTTAAGTTGTAAATCTTCACTCTCTTCTGTACCTATAATCCTTAGGTTTGGTCTTCTCATTGTGTCTTGTATTTCCTGTATGTTTTGGGTTACAAGCTTTTTGCATTTTGCATTTTCATTGACTGTTGAGTCAATGCTTTCTATAGTATCTTCAGCACCTGAGATTATTTCTTCTATCTCTTGTATTCTGTTGTTTATGTTTGCATCTATGACTCCTGATTTATTTCCAAGGATTTCTATCTCCAAATTTGTCTCCCTTTGTCATTTCTTGGTTGTTTCTACTTCTGATTTTAGATCCTCGATGGTTTTGTTCAGTTCCTTCACTTGTTTGTTTGTGTTTTCCTATATTTCTTCCAGGGATTTTTGTGTTTCCTCTATAAGGGCTTCTGCCTGTTGACCCATGTTCTCCTGTATTTCTTTAACTGATTTTCATGCTTCCTCTTTATTGGTTTCTACCTGTTGACCCATGTTCTCCTGTATTTCTTTAAGTGATTTTTGTGTTTCATTTTTAAGGGCTTCTGCCTGTTGACTCCTTTTCTCCTGTACTTCTTTAAGGGAGTGATTTATGCCCTTGAAATCCTCTATCAGCATCATGAGATGTGATTTTAAATCCAGGTCTTGCTTTTCTGGTGTGTTGGAGTATCCAGGACTTGTTGTTGTAGGAGAACTTGGTTCAGATGGTGCCATATTGCCTTGGTTTCTGTTGATAACGTACTTGCATTTGCCTTTTGCCATTTGGTTATCTCTGGTGTTAACTGGTGTTCCTATCTCTGACTGTGGCTTATCTGTCATGCAAGACTCTGTATCTGTGCTCCTGGTAGACCCATTCTCTCTGTGTGCACTGGTATGTAGGTACTCCTGCAAGACCCACTCTCTTGTGATTGTATTTGGGTATGTAGTTCTATGGCCTGGATCAACTCTGGGTCCATGTGGAAATCAGAAGACTCCTGTCCCAGGCTGCTCCGTGGCACTTGTGTCCTCAGGGTTTCCGGGCATGAACCTCTGAGCACTGGGTGTGGTTCTCCCTGAGCAGGCTGGTTTCTCTGCACTCCTGGGTGGTTAAATTGCCTCCCTGTGCCACAGGGTATGGGGCACTGTGCCAGAGGATGGGCCCAAGCCAGAGACAGTAATCAGAGGGCTTCCACCAGAGGGTTCCGGGTGTGATCCTGTGAGTGTTGAGGGTGGTTCTACCTGTGCAGTCCAGTTTCTCCACACTCCTGAGTGGGCAAGCTGCCTCCCTTGCCACTTGGGTATGGCACTCTGTGCCAGAGGATGGACCCAGGCCCATTGTTCATTCTATTTCTTATCTTTCTTCCACTCACATGCATATTCTGATCTGTACTCCACTTAGAATTTTATGAAACCCTACACAAGCCTGCAACCTTTACTGTGTATAACTTCTACTTCTTTGGTATTATCTCTCAGTTATTTTATTATTCACAGTTTACCAAGACATCAAGATATCAATCAAGGGTGACCTCTGAAAACTGTCTTGGGTTGTCCATTTTTGACTGCAACCCCAACACTTTTTCCAGAAAGTTGGCAGGAAAATTATTGTTGACATCATTTTCCTTCAGTCATTTAAGAATCCCCACCAACTAATGCCTGGAATCTAGTTTTCTATGTGTCATTGATGTTATTGTAGAAGCAGATTATGCTTCAAGTTTATTAATACATTTTAATTAGGACATTAAGGATTTTTGTTTTTTTCTTTGATTGGTTGGTTGTTTTGTGACAGGAATTTTCTGTGTAACTTCTGTACATGTACCAGAATTTGTTTTGCAGACCAGGCTTACCTCAAACTCAGAGATTCTTCTGCCTTTGCCTCTTGAGTACTGAGATCAAGTCATGCGCCATCACACCTAGCAAGGTATTTTAACGTGAAACTTAAAATTTAATATTCAATTTTAGTGTGTTTATAATGAAATTAATAAATATATATGGAGTTACTAAATTTTTAAAATTTATTAAGAATATATCAAGCCTCCAATTCCATTTCAAAGAATATTTCTTTCTTTTTAACATGAATGTTTTTAAATGAGAAATGTGCCTATATACATATTTTTACAAGATCTAATCACATATCTTCATATTGTTCTTTCACATTCCAATTTAATTTTTAAAAATATTATTTGACTTTCTTTCTTTTTTAATTAATTAATTAATTAGTATTTTGCACTCTATACTTTATTCTCCCCATCCCCATTAACCCTCCAAACTGTTCCACATTCCATACCTCCTCCCCATCCCCATTAACCCTCCAACTGTTCCACATTCCATACCTCCTCCCCACCCCCTGTCTACACGTGGATGTCTCCACCCCCCATCCCATGTGACCTCTAAACTCCCTGAGGCCACCAGTCTCTTGAGGGTTAGGTGCATCATCTCTGAATGCACACAGACCTAGCAGTCCTCTACTGTATGTGTGTTGGGAGCCTTATATCAGCTGGTATGTGCTGCCTGTTTGGTGGTCCAGTGTTTGAGAGATCATGGTGGTCCACTTTAATTGAGAATGCTAGTCCTCTTACAGGATGGCCCTTCTCCTCAGCTTCTTTCAGTCTTCTCTAATTCAACAACAGGGGTCTGCCACTTCTGTCCATTGATTGGGTGCAAATATCTGCATCTGACTCTTTCAGCAGCTTGATGGGTCTTGAGAGTGTGGTCATGCTAGTTCCATTTGTTTGAGTACTCCATAGCCTCAGTAATAGTGTCAGGCATTGTGGCGTCCCCTTCACCTGGATTCCTCTTTGGACCTGTTACTGGACCTTCTTTTCCTTAGGCTCCTCTCCATTTCCATCCCTGTGATTCTTTCAGACAGGAACAATTATGGGTCAGAGTTTTGACTGTGGAATGGCCACCCTCTCCCACATTTGATGCCCTTGTCGTCCTGTTGGAGGTGGGCTTAATAAGTTCCCTCTCTCTACTGTCAGGCATTTTATCTAAGGTCCCTCCCTTTGAGTCCTGAAAGTCTTTCACCTCCCAGGTTTCTGGTACATTCTGGAAGGTCCCCCCAACTTCCTATCTCCTGAGGTTGCCTGTTTCCTTTCTTCCCGATGGCCCTCAGGACTTCAGTTCTTTTCCGTCACTCAATACCAGATCAGGTTCCCCTCTCCCCTCTCCAGTTTGGAAGGAGAAGAAAGTAATCATGAATGGGGAGGATGGGAGGGACCTGGGAGAGAAAGTGGATGAGGGGAAGTGGGGAGGGGAGAGAGGAACCTGAAGGAGCACGTGTTCTACTATGTTCACAGAGGCATTATTTTTGATAGCCAGAAGCTGGAATTTGCCCAGATGTCACATGACAGAAGAATTGATACAGAAAATGTGGTTCATTTAAACAATGGAACGCTACTCAGCTATTAGGAATGAGGACATTTCTGAGTTTTGCAGTCAAATGGATGGAACCAGAAAATATCATCCTGAGCTAAGTACCTTTTTCTCACCACCTCCTGTTACCTTCCTGAAAATTTGACCATATAATCAGACATAAATATATTGAGTGAGGTAACCCAATCACAAAAAAAAAAGAAAAAAAATCAAAAACCCACATGGTATGCACTCACTGATAAGTGGATATTAGATCAAAAGCTCAGAATACCCAAGATACAATTCACAGACCACATGAAGCTCAAGAAGAAGGAAGACCAAGTGTAAATATTTTGGTTCTTCTTAGAACTGGGAATGAAATACCCATGGGAAGAGATACAGAGTGTCAGGAGCCATAATGGGACAAGCTAATACACTAACAGGTGATCCTCCTGAAATGGCCTGCTTCGGATTATAATATAATCTGTGACAGGTGAGCCCTCATTAAGCAAGGCTGTGAAGAACTAAATTTAGGAAAGATTCCTGCTGTTAATATGTTATTATTAAACATATATAATAATCAATAAATAATAGCACACCCCTTTGGAGCAGATTTCCGAAGATCGACAAAGATATACTGTCTTATAGTGATTCTATGCAGACAAATAGATGACTTAAGTTTTAATGATGATCCTACAAAAATTCCTAAAATTATATCTGTGATTATTAAGTTCTTTTATGGTGGGAGTGATATTAGGTCCATTTCTGATAGTCAAAACTGTAATGAGAACTCTGTCAGTCTCCCCAAGTGTCACCAGTTAATTCTCTTAGATGGCAACCAGACTTTCTCCTACTCAAAGCACATTCCAAGAGGTTCCAAAAGGGAACTAACGATTTATTATAGGTGCTAGGACAGAAGATAAAATATTGACTGGGTTTAACTATACAAAACTTTACTAGTAACTTATAGTTTTAAACTTTCAATGAACTTATAGAGCTAAGACAGGTGATAGATGTTTAGCTAGATAATTACTCCTAATGGATATGCATGTAAAGATTTTCTGTTGTAAACTTGTATTTCAATTTATAATTTGACTTTTTGTGAGAATTTGTGATGAACTTTGTAACATGTGATCATGTATTCTGAAAGATGTTTAAGGGCTGAAGACAAAGAAAAGAGTCAGAACTGAGGAACTGAGGTGAGAACTGAACTGAGAGAGGAACTGAACTGAGCAGAAGTTTTTAGTCATAAGAGGACAATATTAGAAGGGAATGCAGAGTAGAATTTAGAAACTATAGGTAATATAAAAAACTAAGAGTAATGTGCAGAATGCAGAGGGAAAGAGGAAAAAAGAAGACATTGCAGAGAGCAGAAGTAGCAGGCAGATTTCTCCTTACTAAGGGACAGAACAGGTCCCATGGTAAGGACAAGGCAGAATTAGTCTTACTAAAAAGAATAAAACTTTTTCTTAAAAACATGAATTTAATTCATTTAGCAGTAAAAGGGTAGAAGCTTTTTCTTTATGCAATAAATATTGGAGTTCATTTTTCATCCAGAATGAGTGAGTTCTTTCTGTACCAGTGCTTGGTCTTTTGCTCCATATGCGTAAGTATGGATATGTGTGTAAGTATGTAATTGTGAGAATGTATGCATGTGTGTGTGTAAGTAAGTAATTGTGAGAATGCATGCAACCTGGGCCCAACTGAATTTGTGTGGAAATGTGGAAATGAGTACTCTGCTTGCATGAAACTGTATGAATTTATGTGAGATTATGCATATTCACTTATGTAAAAAATTTTCTTTCTGGGAGTGTTATTCTCTTCTCCTGGTTCAATAGAAGTTTATTACTCCAAACCTCCCCCTAGCCTGACAAGCAAGAGGCATCTGGACAATAGGAAAAAGGCTCTAGCAATTAACCCTTTATTTAATCTCTTGCTGTTTTAGGATGAGGTGCTAAGTGCTTGAAACTGCAGTCTCTGGCTTCAGAGGAACACAGAAGGCAGATCAGCTACAATAGCATAGTAACTTAGATTTAGATAGGTAAACTTTTTATTATACAGCAACCCTAAATAACAAAGTCTTACCCCAGAATTTCATAAGACCTAGTCTTATTCTTCCCCACTCCACTGCCTCAAGAAGAACCAACAAGAAAGAAGAAAATCTCCTACTGGGGAGAGCAACAGAGACAAAGTGTGGAGCAGAGACTGATGGAAAGTGCATCCAGTGACTTCCACACATGGGGACCCATCCCATATACAGTTACCAAACCCAGACACTATAGTGGATGCCAAGAAGTCCTTGATGGCAGGAGTCTTATATAGCTGTCTCCTGAGAGACTCTGCCAGAGCCTGACAAATACAGAGGTGGATAATTACAGGCAATCATTGGATTGAGCATGGGGTTGCAAATGAAGGAGTTAGTGAAAGGACTGAAGGAGCTGAAGAAGTTTGTGTCCCCATAAGAGGAGCAACAATATCAACCAACCAGACACACAAGAGCTCCCAGGGACTAAACCACCAACTAAAGAGTACATATTGAGTGACCCATGGCTCCAGTCACTTATATAGCAGAGGATGGCCTTGCCAGACATTAATAGGAGGAGAGGCCCTTGGTCCTGTGAAGACTTGATGCCCCAATGTAGGGTAATGCTGGGACAGGGAAGCAGGAATGGGTGGGCAGGTGGGGGAACACCATCATAAAAGCAGGGGGTTGAGGGATGAGATAGGGTGTTTTCAAAGGCTAAACCAGGAAAGAAGATAACATTTGAAATGTAAATAAAGAAAATGTCTAGTAAAAAATAAAAAAATAAATTTACATGCAAATGGATAGAACTAGAAAATATCATGCTGAGTGAGGTAACCCAGTCACAAAAAACTCACATGTTATGTATTCACTGATGAGTGAATATTAGCAAAAAAGAAGCTTGGAATATCCATGATACAACTCACAGACCATATAAACTGAAGAAGATAGAAGACCACACCAATGTGTGAATGCCATAGTTCTACTCAGATGTAGGAAGAAGATAATCTTGGGACGTTTATAGAAAGAGAGATCAGGGAGGGAATGGGAGAGGGGGAAGGAAAAACTGGGGGCTGCTTCAGATATGGGAGGAGATGTGGAAGAAGTACAGAGGATCAGGAATTTGAAAGGAGGAGAGTAGCAGTGGGGGAAAGGGAACTTGGGGTAGCCACTAGAAAGTCCCAGATATCAGTGACTGAAGATTTTCCCAGAACCCAACAGGGAGGACATTAGCTGAAATACTCAACAAAGGGGAAATAGAACCTGTAGAGACCATATCCAGTGGATAGGCACAGCCTCTGGTTGAGAGATGGTACTACCTACCCACCTCAAAAATATTAATCCAGAATATTAATGTCAAAAGGAAATGCAGGGACAAAGAGTGGAGCAGAGACTGAATGAAAGACCATCCAGAGACTGCCCCACCTAGGGATCCATCCCATCTGCAGACTCAAAACCTAGACACTATTGCTGATGCCAAGAAGTGCTTGCTGACATGAGCCTGGTATAGCTGTGCCATGAGAGGCTCTGCTAGAGCCTGACCCATACAAATGAGGATGCACATAGTCAAACATTAGACTGAGTCTGGGGATCCCAATGGAGGAGTTAGGTGAAAGAATTAAGGAGCTGAAGGGGTTTGCAACCCCATAGGAAGAACAACAATATCAACCAACCAGATCACTCAGAGCTCCCAGGGACTAAATCACCAACTAAAGAGTACACATGGAGGGACCCATGGTTCCAGCTGGATATGTAGCAGAGATTTGCCTTGTTTGGCATCACTGGGAGAGGAGTCCCTTGGTCCTGTGGATGCTCAATGACTCAGGGTAGGGGAATGCTAGGGTGTTGAGGCAGGAGTGGATGGGCAGGTGGGGAAGCACCCTATTAGAGGCAGGGGTGGGAGAGGGGATTTGTGGAGGGAAAACTGGGAGGAGTGATAACATTTGAAATGTCAATAAATAATCAATAAAAAATGAAAAAAAAAAAGCAACTGCTGTTATTTATAAGCAAGGTACATTAAAACCACCAAACTTGACCACTCCCTGGGTAGAAAGTAGAGATTATTTAGGGAAAAACTGCCAGGATTTCTCAGAGCATATCATACAGCACCCTGCAAGAAAACCCAGTTTTATCAGCAAAGGTAGCAGCCGGAGGTGTTGTGTAGATCAGAAGAACCTGGGAGTCAGCATGCAGGCCTTGGTCTGTTGTAAGTTGTTCAGGTTAATCAGAAACTAAATGCATTTTTCTGGGAAATTGTGGACTGTTGTCAGCAGAAGAACAAAGTAGTGCCTTTCTTGACAAGCAGAAACCAGCTTGAGGAATGTTGAGTTTAGGTTTTTGTTTACTCAATATCAATAGAAATCTTTATGTTTACTTGGTCATAATTGCACTTGGGTTAGGCTCAGGGTGCCATATTAGGACACTGTCAGGAGCAGTGTTAATTTGGGGGCCTTCTTTGGACCCAAAATTATTCAATATTCAATTTTCTTTCATATAGGTATTATTCTCTAAATAATCTTAAATACTCTTGGGGTAGTGTAGGGGTGGTTCTGATGCTAAGGTCCTATTCCCCAATTGGTTCTTGATATGTCAATAAATAAAGCCATGGATCAATTGTTGGGCTTAAGAAATTGTCAGGACTTCAGGGTCCCTAGAGGAGGAGCAACAGATGAAAGGAAGGAGAGATAGAGTTCTCTAGGCTTCTGATGGAGAAAAGTTGACCAGCCACATGAGATCTTGAAAAAGATCACATGACCACACAGGACCTTCCTACAGGCAGGTAGTCAGGGTTGTTTAGCAACTAAAGTTTAGGGCAGGTGGGAGTATGGAGTTAGGAATATTGGAAAGGTCATGCTTTTTCCAGGCAGGAGATAGTAATGCCCAGCAACTGTGCCAAGAACGCAAGTTAAAATTGAACAACTGCATGTTTGTGTTTTTTATCCTTGGATTCAAGGGAAGCTGAGTGGGGTCTGATAGTGTGACCTGTTTCTGGAACTAAGGCAGGTTAGTGAAAAGCTACACGCAACAGGATAAGGGTGAGATCATTGAGAAGGTAGCATCCTTAACAAAAGTTGTAATGAGTTTCATAGTGTTTCAGAGCTGAGACAGTTCCTGAGAAGTAATAGTAAAACGTGGGAAGATAGAAATGGTCTAGGGGAGGGATAGGGTTTCAGAATATACCCTAAGGGAAGGAGAATAGAAAAGCTCAACAGACATGAACATAGAAAGAAGGATAATGCAGGCTATAAACATGTAAGGTAGGAAGGGTGGAGGTGGGTAGGAAAGAGGAAAGGGGAGGGAAAGAGAGGGGTAATCAGAACTAGATATGTATGCAAAAGCTATATGAAACTTATAGTTTTATTCATTTATTTTTAAAATGCTCAAAAAATGTTTGAAGGGAGATACTCTCCTTGTGTTGACAATACTCTTCCCAGAAACTATGGGTTATTAGCTAGTACTGGACATTCTCTTATACATGTTAGACATGGAGGCCTCAGTGGGTCCCCCAAAAATACCAGTTCTTATCTTTGCTTATTACTGTCAATCAAAATTTGATGGGAAACTCTATTGCTAAAGACACCATGCACTTTGGTCACATTACATAGAGAAACCAAGCTGGAAGTTTCATCCCTTTTATAGTACCAGAAGTTTATATGCATAGACTAAAGAAGAAAATTCATTAACAGTCATACTGTCTTAGACTTTCTATTGCTGTCACAAGGCACAATGACCAGAAACAACTTGTGGAAGAAAGACTTTATGTCATCTGGCAGCTTATAGTCCATCATCCAGAAAGTCAGGGCAAGAACTCAAGGCAGAAATGCAGATTCAGGAATAACGCAAAAATCATGAAGGATCAGTGCTTACTCTTCATGGTTGCTGAGGCCCAGATGTAATTTTCTGCAGTGGTAAAGCCATTGATCAGTTGCCTATGTTCTAGTAATTAACCTCCTACTCATGGTCTTACAACAAATTCTATTATGCTCCAAGGATCACAGAGACAAAGAAGACATGAAAATAGGAGTAGGGTGTTGCAGGATTTTCCATGTCCAATCATATTAGGGCAGTGGAAGGCCTGTGATTGGACAGGAAAGGGGAGGCAGAGCTAGGAGTTGGGGAGACACAGAAGTGCAGGAAGAGAAAGAAAGGAACCAAGATGGCTTTGAACAGGTACCTGTGTGACTTCTACTAGCCAAAATAGCTAAGTTTTTATAAGGTTAGAAATGTTGGTATAAAGTTTTTATCATTATCAATCGGCTCTTAAATTACTGCATTGGCATCTTGTAAGTTGTAATATTATCTATATAAATCTGATTGGTTAATTAAGCTTTAAGGGTTTTGCTTTACTTGGTTACTAGAGTGTGGGTCCATGGATGGCAGAGAGGGAACACAGTTGAGGTGCTGTTGGAGCTAGCTGGGAGAGAATAGCTTGGCAGCAGGGACAAGTCAGGACATGGTGTTGAGGCCTTGTGGGGCAGGAGAGTTAGTGTGATCTTTTTAAATATTTCCCAAAACAGAGTGGAAAAATTCTAGTGAAACAGGTGGGAGGTGGAGTGAAAGAGGAAAAGTGGTGTCAAAACACCGAACATTAATCATATACCTATAGGAAACTATCATGGAATAAAATATGTGTTTTCATGTTGCAAGCTGTGGCTGAGGCAATTTTTTCTTTTTATGTGGGAGACCTGGCTAAAGGATCATTTGCCTCTACAAGTATGGGGCAAAATTGCTCTTACGAGAGCTGTATAAGGTGGTGTTGCTTTCAAATTTTAAACTACTACTGAGTAGTAAATCTAGCACTTTTCTTGCATTAAGAAGGGTTGTACTTCCTCTGCATTTGAGTCTCTTAAAATAAATTTTTGTTTGTTTGTTTGTTTGTTTGTTTCTTCTTGATGTGACTTATGATTTGTTTTCCAGGTACTTTGAGAGACAGTCTGGGAGTTAAGGTTTTCTGTATAAACTTTGTGAGACTTCTGAGGAGAAACATCTATGAAACATCCTGGTGATACTTTGAGGATGACGCAATCTTGATTGTAATGTAGAGTGACTAGGGTGAGACTGAGAGAGCTTGAAATTGTCCATAGTAGAGATATGGCAACAAGAATCACTGGATGAACTATAATAACACAAGTGAACTTTTCTCTATATATCTGTATCATGTCCATGATGATCATGGACCCCTAGAGGGTGGCTAAGTATTTAACTCATTAGTGGAACTCCAAGAGTTAACAGTTCAGTACTACCAAACATGTTACAGCAATTTTGTGTGAAAATTTTTATGTGCTAATTTTTTCATTTGACACTGCAGTGTGTAAAGTTCCCAAGAAAAATGATGATTAGACATCACATTATTTTTTTAATCTGAAAATATAATGATATTAAAGTTAATTCAATGGGTTAACATGTAGGGTAATATTTAAATGTCATTGGATCGGTTTATGCCGTTTGATTCCACTTCAGCATGAAACTGTCAAATCTTTATCTGTTTGAAGGAGCCAGCCTGTCATGTATTCATTATTGCTAGAATTCTTTTCTTTAAAAGCAGAACATTGCATGTGCTAGTTAATTATCCACTACTTCATGACAAGAATGCTATATCTACATGAACATTTTTAAGCCTTTATTTTATTTATCTGATTAATAATTTTACTTGTTCTTTGACAATTTCATACATGTATATAATGCATTTTGATCATATTTACTGACATTTCCCTCTTTTATCTACCTCCATTCCTCACTCTGAAAAAGTTCTTCTTCCTTACACTGTCCTCTGTCTATTTTCATGTTGAGCAATAATCATGAAGAAAACTTATTTCTCTCCTCTGGTTGCTATTAACTATTAATAATTACTATGTTACTATGGGGTTTCCTATACTGCTCATAGTATCACAATAGGTTATTTCTATACATATATTTTTAATTAGCCAAATGATAAGTTAAAGACAATGTATTACCCATTATGTTACACTTAGACTCTCATGTTGATAGTTTATAGTTCTGAAAATCATGGGTGACTCTATAAGGTAAATTAAGTATATAAATGTAAAGCAGTATGAATAAGATAATTTATAAATGACTTTTTCTTTTTTCATTAAGAATATAATGTTTTATTAATTATTGATAATACATATAATATTTTTGGTCATATTCATTCTCCCTAAGGACCTCATATTCATTCTCTATTCTCTGCCAATTCCGATATTCATATTTTGATGTTAGAGCCAGTTAATTAAAATATTTGCTCCCATATTCCTATGGGTGTTGAGCTATTCAGTGGAGATTGGTCAACCTACCATGTGTCTCATTCTTTAAAAAGACAAAACAAAACAAATAAACACACACAAAATTAAAAAAAAATGAAAATAAAGAAGCTTACTTTTCCTTCCCAGAAGCCAACCAGGTTAAATAATACTCAACTATGGATGGGTGTGCAAGAGCCCTTCTCCTTTCTGTGCTGTAATGTTAACTGGCTTCATTTTGTTCAGTCTTTTTTAGGCAGTCACAGATTCTATAAGTTCATCAATGCAGTAGTCCTACCATTTTGAAGAGACACTGTTTTTTAAAAGACCACATTTTGTGAAAACAATGTCCTCCTTGTCCTCTGACTCTTATGGCCGTCCCATTTCCTATTCCATGATTGTCTCTGAGTATTCAGGAAAAAGAATTTGGCACTAGTGTCTCATTAGTGGATGCATATTTCTTATGACATGTTTTTCACTTGAAACAGTTATGAGTTATAGAAATGTTAACCTCCATCTGTTGTACAAGGAAGCTACTCTGATGAAGTCTGATGAAGTACAACCTGCAGTAGTTTTGGGGTATAGATTATGTTGCTGTAACAAAATAAGAGTAGAGCACTCATTCCTTAGGGCTATGAACTCCTCAGTCATGGGATCTTGGCCACATCACATTATTCATTCTTCCACTGAAGTAGGTTTAAATCTGATTGGAAAGCAGTTGGTTATTCACATTAAATGACTTCCACTATTGAGCCAAGTGAGAATATTAGTTAGGCAGTTATTATTATAGCTCTTAGAGTTCATAGCTGGGTAAGAATGTTGATGACTCTTTCCTACTGGCAACCTATATAGCACTGTTCAGTGTTTAAAAAAACTATTCAGTATGTAGAAAGCTTCTTGGTCAGGACCAACTTGATTTTTTTCTATACTCTACAGCAGTAGAAGCATTTTTTGACTCACTGAATACTAGTAAAAATTATGTCTACATTATCAGCAAAACTAAAAAAGGAAAAGTTTCACCTACCAGAAATTATGCTGTACCTGCATAGCATATATTTCAAAGTATATACTTCCAAGAAAAATTTTCCCTGAATGAAAAAAAAAAAAGCCAAGAGTTATATTTCTCTAAAGAACATTCCTGTAGTAAGATCAGGAAGAATGGGGAGTGGTTCTTTGATCCTCTCCCAGTTTTCAGGAAGTGAAAGAGATGTGATGATTTACAATTTTATGGAGATTAAATATCTTAAAGAAGGATTGTGTGGTTGTTAGGTTTATTCATTATGAAACTATCATTTGGACCCAAATACCTTTGTACCAAATAAACTAATGATTATTTTCTATAACAGTAATTTTTGTTACAATATTAAATATTGTGATCATGAATAAAGTCTTGTAGTAGCTCTCTTACTCCTGTTTCCTGCTTGCTTCTCTCTTGCCCTCTTGGTCTCTTCTTTCTCCCCCTTCCCTTCCTCCCTCTCTCCATATGGTCATGTCCAGCCTCTACTTCCCTCGCCTTCCTCTGCCTCTACTACCTCTTAACTCTGCTACCCATACCCTAAATAAACTCTATTCTCAAAAAAAAAAAAAATTGAAGCCTTGTAGAAAGTCCTTGTATGCTGGAAAAATTCAAGGGAGTTTGTGCCTTAGAACTTGAAAATACCCATAAAAATGTGTAGTTACTTATTCTGCAAGTACAACCTTCTCTTTTTCTTTTGCTCTTAGACAAAGTCTTTATACACATCGCAAGCTATCCTCATTTTTACATTCTTACTTTGTAGCTCAAGTTGGCTTCAAAGTCATTACTGCCTTGCTTCAGCAGTTGAGCGCTGGTACATACGTGTCTGCCACTACACTGTATATTTATATATATGTGTATGTGTACATGAATGTATATGTATATGCATATGATGTATATGTATATGTGTGAGTACGTGTGTGTGTGTTATGTGTTGCTAGAGAATAGGGTTTTGAACAGGGTAGGAAATCAATTTTCATCTGAGTTATATCGTCATTCTTTTTTTATTTATTTATTTATTTATTTTATTTTACATTATTTTTTTTAAATTTACATTCCAAATCATTTCCCCTTTCCCGTTTCCTCCCTCCCCGAAAGTCCCATAAGCCCCCTTCCCTCCCTCTTTTCTCCATTCAATCCCCTCTCGTTACTCTGTCCTGGCGATCCCCTACATCCAGTCTTTCCAGGACCAGGGGTCTCTCCTCCCATCTTCTTAGAAATCTATTGATATGCGGATTGTGTCTAGGGTATTCCGAGATTCTGGGTCAATATCCCCTTATCAGTGACTGCATACCATGTGTGTTCTTTTGTGATTGGGTTACCTCACTAAGGATGATATTTTCAAGATCTGACCATTTGCCTAGGAATTTCGTGAATTCATTGTTTTTAATTGCAGAGTAGTATTCCATTGTGTAGATATACCACATCTTCTGAATCCATTCCTCCTTTGAGGGACATCTGGGTTCTTTCCAGCTTCTGGCTATTATAAATAAGGCTGCTATGAACATAGTGGAGCATGTGTCCTTATTGCATGCAGGTAAAGCCTCTGGGTATATGCCCAGGAGTGGTATAGCCGGATCCTCCGGGAGTGTCATGCCCAGTTTTCTGAGGAACCGCCAGACTGCTTTCCAGAGTGGTTGTACCAGCCTGCAATTCCACCAGCAGTGGAGGAGTGTTCCTCTTTCTCCACATCCTCGCCAACAACTGCTGTCTCCTGTGTTTTTGATCTTAGCCATCCTGACTGGTGTGAGATGGAATCTCAGGGTTGTTTTGATTTGCATTTCCCTAACGACTGAGGATGATGAACATCTCTTTAGGTGCTTCTCAGCCATTAGATATTCTTCAGGTGAGAACACTTTGTTTAGCTCTGTATCCCATTTTTTAATAGGGTTACTTGCCTCTCTGGAGTTTAACTTCTTGAGTTCTTTGTATATATTGGAAATTAGCCCTCTGTCGGATGTAAGGTTGGTAAAGATCAGTTCCCAGTTAGGTGGTTGCCGCTTTGTCTTTTTGACAGTGTCTTTTGCCTTGCAAAGACTTTGTAATGTAATGAGGTCCCATTTGTCTATTCTTGATCTTAGAGCATAAGCTATTGGAGTTCTGTTCAGGAAATTCTCCCCTGTGCCCATATGTTCAAGGTTCTTCCCTAGTTTCCCTTCTATTAGTTTCAGTGTGTCTGGTTTTATGTGGAGATCTTTGATCCACTTAGAATTGAGCTTAGTGCAAGGAGATAAGAATGGGTCAATTTGCATTCTTCTGCATGTTGACCTCCAGCTGAGCCAGCACCATTTGTTGAAAAGGCTATCTTTTTTCCACTGGATGGTTTTAGCTCCTTTGTCAAAGATCAAGTGACCATAGGAGTGTGGATTCATTTCTGGGTCTTCAATTCTGTTCCATTGATCTACATGTCTGTCACTGTACCAATCCATGCGGTTTTTAACACTATTGCTCTGTAGTACAGCTTGAGGTCCGGGATACTGATTCCCCCAGAGGTTCTTTTACTCTTGAGAATAGTTTTAGCTATTCTGGGTTTTCTGTTATTGCAGATGAATTTTTGAATTGCTCTTTCTAACTCTATGAAGAATTGAGTTGGGATTTTGATGGGGATTGCATTGAATCTGTGTATTACTTTTGGTAAGATGCTCATTTTTACTATATTAATCCTGCCAATCCATGAGCATGGCAGATTTTTCCAACTTCTGAGGTCTTCTTCAATTTCTCTCTTGAGAGACTTGAAGTTCTTGTCATACAGATCTTTCACTTGTTTGGTTAGAGTCACGCCAAGATATTTAATATGGTTTGTGGCTATTGTGAAGGGTATTATTTCTCTTACTTCTTTCTCAGCCTGCTTATCCTTTGAGTATAGGAAGGCTTCTGACTTGCTTGAGTTGATTTTATATCCAGCCACTTTGCTGAAGTCTTTTATCAGCTGTAGGAGTTCTGTGGTGGAGTTCTTTGGGTCGCTTAAGTATACTATCATATCGTCTGCAAATAGTGATAGTTTGACTTCTTCCTTTCCAATTTGTATCCATTTGACCTCTTTTTGTTGTCTAATTGCTCTAGCTAGAACTTCAAGTACTATATTGAAAAGATATGGAGAGAGAGGGCAGCCTTGTCTAGTCCCTGATTTTAGTGGGATTGCTTCAAGTTTCTCTCCATTTAGATTGATGCTGGCTACCTGTTTGCTGTAAATTGCTTTTACTATGTTTAGATATTGGCCTTGAATTCCTGATCTTTCCAAGACCTTTAGCATGAAAGGATGCTGAATTTTGTCAAATGCTTTCTCAGCATCTAATGAGATGACCATGTGGTTTTTTTCTTTGAGATTGTTTATGTAGTGGATTACATTGATGGATTTCCTTATATTGAACCATCCCTGCATCCCTGGGATGAAGCCTACTTGATCGTGGTGAATGATCGTTTTGATGTGTTCTTGGATTCGGTTGGCAAGAATTTTATTGAGTATTTTTGCATCGATATTCATAAGAGAGATTGGCCTGAGATTCTCTTTCTTTGTCGGATCTTTGTGTGCTTTTGATATTAGTGTAATTGTGGCTTCATAGAACGAGTTGGGTAGTGTTCCTTCTGTTTCTATTTTGTGGAACAGTTTGAAGAGTATTGGTGTTAGGTCTTCTTTGAAGGTCTCATAGAATTCTGCACTAAAACCATCTGGACCTGTGCTTTCTGTGGTTGGAAGACTTCCAATGACAACTTCTATTTCTTCAGGGCTTATAGGACGGTTTAGATGGTCTATTTGATCCTGATTTAATTTTGGTACTTGGTATCTGTCAAAGAAATTGTCCATTTCCTCAAGATTTTCTAGTTGTGTTGAATACAGGTTTTTGTAGTAGGATCTGATGATTTTTTGAATTTCCTCAGTTTCTGTTGTTATCTCTCCCTTTCCGTTTCTGATTTTATTAATTTGGATACTATCTCTGTGCCCTCTGGTTAGTCTGGCTAATAAGGGCTTATCTATCTTGTTGATTTTCTCAAAGAACCAACTCCTCGTTTTGTTGATTCTTTGTATGGTTTTATTTGTTTCTACTTGATTGATTTCAGCCCTGAGTTTGATGATTTCCTGCCTTCTACTCCTCTTTGGTGTATTTGCTTCTTTTTGTTCCAGGGCTTTCAGGTGTGCCATTAAGCTGTTAGTGTATGCTGTCTCCCGTTTCTTTTTGGCGGCACTCAGGGCTATGAATTTTCCTCTTAGCACTGCTTTCATTGTGTCCCATAAGTTAGGGTATGTTGTACCATCATTTTCATTAACTTTCAAAAAGTCTTTGATTTCTTTCTTTATTTCCACCTTGACCAAGTTATCATTGAGTAGAGCATTGTTCAGCCTCCATGTGTACGTGGGTTTTCTTTTGTTTTTGTTGCCATTGAAGACCACCCTTATTCCATAGTGATCTGATAGGAGGCATGGGATTATTTCTATCTTCTTATATCTGTTGAGGTCTGATTTGTGACCAATTATATGGTCAATTTTGGAGAAGGTACCATGAGGAGCTGAGAAGAAGGTGTATTCTTTAGCTCTAGGATGAAATGTTCTATATATATATCAGTCAGTTCCATTTGGTCCAAGGCTTCAATTAGATTCACTGTGTCCCTGTTTAGTTTCTGCTTTCCTGAATGATCCATTTCAGAGAGCGGGGTGTTGAAGTCACCCACTATTATTGTGTGCGGTGCGATGTGTGCTTTGAGTTTTAGTAAAGTTTCTTTTACGAATGAGGGTGCCCTTGCATTTGGAGCATAGATATTCAGAATTGAGAGTTCTTGATGGTGGATTTTTCCCTTGATCAGTATGTAGTGTCCTTCTGTGTCTTTTTTGATGACTTAAGGTTGAAAATCAATTTTATCTGATATTAGGATGGCTACTCCACCTCGTTTCTTGGGGCCATTTGCTTGTAAAATTGTTTTCCAGCCTTTTACTCTGAGGTAGTGTTTGTCTTTGACACTGAGGTGCGTTTCCTGCATGCAGCAAAATGCTGGGTCCTGTTTACATATCCAGTCTGCTAGTCTATGTCTTTTAATTGGGGAATTGAGACCATTGATATTAAGAGAGATTAAGGCATAGTGATTATTGCCATCTGCCATTCTTGACGCTATCTTTATGTTTGAGTGGTTATCTACTTTTGGGTTTGATTCAAGAAGGTTATTATCTCATTTTTTCCTGGGTGTTGTTTCTCTCCCTGTATTGGAGATTTCCACCTATTATCCATTGCAGGGCTGGATTTGTGGAAAGATAATGTGAAAATTTGATTTTATCATGGAATATCTTGGTCTCTCCATCTATGGTGATTGAGAGTTTTGCTGGGTATAGTAGTCTAGGCTAGCATTTGTGCTGTCTTAATGTCTGCATGAGATCTGCCCAGGATCTTCTGGCTTTCATAGTCTCTGGTGAGAAGTCTGATGTGATTCGGATAGGTCTTCCTTTGTATGTTACTTGGCCCTTTTCTCTTACTGCTTTTAGTATTCTTTCTTTAGAACATTCGGTGTTTTGATTATTATGTGACGGGAGGTATTTCTGTTCTGGTCCAGTCTGTTTGGAGTTCTGTAGGCTTCTTGTATGTTCATCGGCATCTCTCTCTTTAGGTTAGGGAAGTTTTCCTCCATAATTTTGTTGAAGATGTTTACTGGCCCTTTAAGTTGCAAATCTTCATTCTCATCTATACCTATAATCCTTAGGTTTGGTCTTCTCATTGTGTTCTGGATTTCCTGGATGTTTTGGGTTACACGTTTTTTGCATTTTGCATTTTCTTTGACTGTTGAGTCGATGCTTTCTATGGAATCTTCAGCACCTGAGATTCTTTCTTCCATCTCTTGTATTCTATTGTTTATGTTTGCATCTATGACTCCTGATTTCTTCCCAAGGTTTTCTATCTCCAAAGTTGTCTCCCTTTGTGATTTCTTAGTTGTTTCTACTTCCTTTTTTAGTTCCTGGATGGATTTGCTGAGATCCTTCACTTGTTTGTTTGTATTTTCCTGTATTTCTTTAAGGTATTTTTGCATTGCCTCTTTCAGGATTTCTTCCTGATGACCCACGTTCTCCTGCATTTCTCTGAGCGATTTTTGTGTTTCCTCCTCATGGGATTCCATCTGTTGATCCATCGTCTCCTGCATTTCTTTAAGCAGTTCTCGTGTTTCCTTTGTAAGGGCATCTAACCATTGATTCATTTCTTTAAGCAATTTTTGTGTTGCCTCCTTATGGGCATCCATCTGTTGACCCATATTCTTCTGCATTTCTTTATGCCAATTTTGTGATTCCTTTGTGAGTGCATCTACCCGTTGATTCATCTTGTTAAGCGATTTTTGTGTTGTCTCCTTGTGCGCCTCCATCTTTTGATCCATGTTCTCCCGCATTTCTCTAAGCAATTTTTGTGTTTCCTTTGTAAGGGCTTCTAACCGTTGATTCATGGTCTCCTGTAACTCTTTATGAGATTTATTTGTGTCCTTCTTGTGATCCTCTAATAGGATCATGAGAAGTGATTTTAAATCCAGATCTTGTCTTTCGGGTGTGGTGGGGTATCCAGGACTTGCTGCTGTTGGAGAGTTGGGTTCGGATGGTCCCACATTACTTTGATTTCTGTTAGTAACATTCCTACGTTTGCCTTTTGCCATCTGGATACCTCTGATGTTAGTTGGTCCTGCTGCCACTGGCTGTTTGTTGCACCTCCTGTGAGCCTGCAAAGCTATTTCTGCCCCCCCCTGGATTACCAGGATTCCCCTGGCACCGATTTCTGGGGCCTGCCTGCTCCTGAGTGACTTTGGAGCCCTAATGTGCCTTGCCCCAAGTGATCTTATATTGGGGAGGCCTTGCACATCCAAAGGCTCAGCCTAGTGGATTCCTGGAGCGGTCGCCAAAGGGAGGCTGGTAGGCTCCTGCCCTGTGCAGGGGTGTGTGATCTCTCCTGGGGGGGAGGGGGCGTCCCTCTGTCAGGCAGAAGTCCCACAGCAGAGCTGGCGTGCTGGTTACTGCAGATCAGCCCAGCACTTGGGAGCCGCATACACACAAGCCGCCCGAGACCCATGCGATATTATGCCTGTCTGTCTTAGAACCTGGCTGTCCCAACTTCCCAGTCACTGGAGCAAAGATGGCGGAGGGCACTCTCCGTGGCGCCGCTCACCCTGCAGACGCGATCGCCTGCCGATCTGGCACCCAGGCGACCACAGCGCTGACCCGTTCTCGGGCGCAGAGGGAAGTCCCAACAGGCCGTGTCCCAAGTGATGTTATATTGGGGATAGAGCCTGGGTACCTGTTTCTTCAGTGCAATCTCCGGGAACAGAGGTCGCGGAAGTATATCTTCATTCTTATTACTTATTTGCATCTACTTTCATAGATATTGTGAGGAGCGAATGATGCAAAGATAATTCTTCTTAACATATCGTAATTAAAAATCTAAGGATACAGAACAGAGAAAGAATATTGCAAGCTTCAAGTAGAACAAATCATGTCAATTACAAAGTTAAATTCATCAGAAGTCTATTAAAGCTCTCAGCAGAACCTTAACCATCAAAAAATCCTAGAATTTTGTATAGTTGAAACTTGGAGAATAAATAATTTCCAAGCAAGATCCTTATGTCCAAAAAAAAAAAAGTGTTGTTTGAAATCAGTGGATACAAAGACCCTTCAAGATAAACACAATTGAAATAAAACTCATGACTTTATGAAAGTTAAAGTAATTCTACATAGAAACAAGAATGAAGCTAAAAAATACATCAGATGAAGGGAATATTTGAGCAAATGTATTGTGGAATATTATTAATATAGCAAACTAGAAAATCCTTGTTTGCATACATAAAGGGGAAATAAAACAAAGCACAGAAAACAATGTATATAAAACTTATTTTATAGAAATCATAAAAATTTTCTAAATGAAAACTCCATATGTAAACAAATGGCCTTAATTATCCAATTTGAAGAGGTGCACAAGTTTATTGTATTAAAACCAAAATACGACGATTTGCTACTGACAAGAAACACTTATTATTACCACAAATAACATAGCACAAACAAAAATCAAAGCTAGAATCTAAAAAGAAGTTAGCATTTCTATTTTCACACCTCAAAAATGATTTTAAATCAAATATAATCACCGGGGTTAATTAAGTTACTAATTTTAACAAAGAGAAGAATCTGAGAAGTTACAAGTATATAGCCATCAATTTTTATGTAGTGAATTTCATACAACATAAGCATCAATTGTATATAAAAACTTAGTAAACTTTAATAAATACATAAATATAAAGAAAAGAACTCAAGTGGAATCTACAGTTTCAGGTCTGCTAGGCCAGCCCTGTACTAGCTGAGAAGTATCTCGTGCCCCATGCCATACTTTTTAAATTCTAATTATAGTTAATATGTCATTTGAAAATTCATTTTCATAAAATTTCTAAAAGGAAATTTTTCTTAGAGAATGTTCAGAAGAAAATTCATATTTTGTAAAATAAGAAGAAATTTGATACCTTTTTCTATTTTTCCATATACATATATGGTAGAAACATATGATAGAATATATATGTGATAAATATATTATACATATTATATGAAGAGGAACCTGTATATGTAATATTATTTTTTTCTAATTTTTTATTAGATATATATATTTTTTTGCATTTCAAATGTTGTCCCCTTTACTGGTTCCCCCCCCCAAAATCCCCTAACCCATTCCCCTCTTCCCCTGCTCACCAATTCACCCATTCCTGCTTCCCTGTACTGGCAGTCCCCTATACTGGGGCATCTAGCCTTCTCAGGACCAAGGGCCTCTCCTCCCTTTAATGTCCAACAAGGCCATTCTCTGCTTCATATGCATCTGGAGCTAGGGTCCATCCATATGTACTCTTTGGTTTGTGGTTTAGTCCCTGGGAGCACTGGGAGGACTGGGTGGCTCAAATTGTTGTTCCTCCTATGACACTGCAAACTCTTTCAGCTTCTTGGGTCCTTTAGCTCCTCTACTGGGGACCCTGTGCTCAGTTCAATGGTTTAATAGTGTCCCCCTCTGTATTTCTCATACACTCACAGAACCTCCCAGGTGACAGCTTTATCAGGCTCCAGTCAGCAAGCACCTGTTGGCATCCACAGTAGTGTCTGGGTTTTGTAACTGTATATGGGATGGATCCTTAGGAGGGGCAGTCTCTGGATGGTCTTTCCCTCAGTCTCTGCTCCACATTTTGTCTCTGTATCTCCTCCTGGGTGTATTTTGCTCCCATTTCTAAGAAGGACCAGAGTATCCATACTTTGTTCTTCCTTCTTCTTTAGCTTCATTTGGTCTGTGAATTATATCTTGGGTATTCCAGACTTCTGAGCTAATATCTACTTATCAGTGAGTGCATACCACCATATTTGTTCTCTTGTGATTGTGTTACCTCACTCAGGATGATATTTACTAGTTCCGTCTATTTGCTTGAGAATTTCATGAATTCATTGTTTTTAATAGTTGAGTAGTATTCCATTATGTAAATGTACCACATTTTCTGTATCCATTCCTCTGTTGAGGGCCATCTGGGTTCTGTCCAGCTTCTGGAAATTATAATTAAGACTTCTATGCACATAGTGGAGTATGTGTCCTTATTACATGCTGGAGAATCCTCTGGGTATATTCACAGGAGTGGTATAACAGGGTCCTCTGGTAGTATTATGCCCAATTTTCTGAGGAACCCAAATTATATAAACTAGCATATAATAATACATATTTATAAATATACATATATATTTACATGTAGATGGAACTCATTATGTTAAAATTTAGGATTATAGCTGCAAAGGTAGATTACCCTTCATGTTAGATCTATTTGCTAAGTTGAAGAAGTAGAACTAATGTTCATATAGTTTTTTAATTATAGTTTGTATATTTTATTTGAAAGATGATGCCACCTAAAAGGACAGAAGTGGTTCCTGAGGCAGAAAAACACTAAGGAAATCTTGAAACATGTCCATATATTGTTCCCTCATGTACCTACCTCCACAGCTAAACATATAATATGTATACATATATATGGGATTATATATGTATATCTATGCACAATGAACACTATATTTTGAATTAATAAATAAAAAGTTCATTAATAGTCATAGGAGTCAGTAAGAAGCTACAAGCTATAAAAAAAACATTTTTCCGATTTATTCATCCATTTTCTCCCTCCAACCCCTCTAATATAACCCTTCTTGCACTCTTTAAACTCATAATGAAAAACTTATTTTTCATTAATTATTGCAACATTCATATATATATATGAATGACCCCAGTTCCTAATACTTTATAGAGAACCAGTAGAACACAGGACATTTGTTAAGAACCACCCCCCACCTCTGGAGGCCCAGAGCTGTGGGCTGGGACCCACTACCCAGCAACCACCGAAACCCACGCTCCCTCCAGATTGCCACTCCCCTTCCGTCCATTCTACCCCTCCCTCCTCCTCCACCACTGCCTGCCCCATTTGTTCCAATGTGGTAGACCCCTGCCAGTTCTGCCACGGGGAAGACCCCAGTTCCTTATACTTTCTAGAGAACCAGCAGAGTGCAGGGCATTCAAGAGCCAGCAGCACACTGGGCATTCGAGAACCAGCAGCACACTGGGCATTTGAGAACCAGCAGTCTGCAGGGAATTTGACCCTTATGAAGTCTGCCACAGGGAAGATCCCATCTGCTGATACTTTTGGAGAATCAGCTGTACGCAGGGCATTTGAGAGAAAGGGAATCCCAGGAGTACAGATACACAGGCCTGCAGGACAGAGACGACACAGTCAGAGACAGCAAGACCAGCTAACACCTGAGATAACTAGATGACCAAAGGCAAATGCAAGATCATTACCAACAGAAACCAAGGCAACATGGCACCATCAGAACCCAGTTCTCCCACAACAGCAAATCCTGGATACTCCATCACATTGGAAAAGCAAGAGCTGGATTTAAAATCTCATCTCATGATGCTAATGGAAGACTTCAAGAAGGACATAGATAACTTCCTTAAAGAAATACAGGAGAACATGGGTCAACAGGTAGAAGCTCTTAAAGAGGAAACACAAAAATCCCTTACAGAAATACAGGAGAATATGTGTCAAAAGGTAGAAGCACTTAAAGTGGAAACACAAAAATCCCTTAAAGAAATACGGGAAGAGCTGAAGCCATCTTTGCTTTGGTGACTGATCAGACAGGTGCAACCAGGTACACAGATAACCCGAGTATAACATCGCTTGGGACACAGCCCACCAGGGTTCCACCTGCACCCAAGAGTTGGGCAACTGTGGTCCTCTGTGCACCAGCTCTGCCAGGGGACATTTGCCCTGCAGGGAGAACCCTGGTTGGAGGGGGCCCCGCAGCCACTGCCATCTTTGCTCTGGTGACTAATCAAACAGCTGCAGTCAGGTACACAGAGATAACCAGAGTAAAACATCAATTGAGGCAAGGCCCACTGGGGCTACACTGGCACCCAGGAGGTGAGAAGCCCCTCAGAAATCTGTGCCAGGGGAAACCCGGTCACCCAGGGGTATGGAAATAGCCTTGCAGGCTCACAGGAGGTTCAAGCACCAGCCAGTGACAGCAGGAACAACTAACACCAGAGATAACCAGATGTCAAAAGGCAAACGTAGGAACGTTACTAACAGAAATCAAGGCAATATGACATCATAACGGCAAGTCCTGGATATCCCAACACACCAGAAAGGCAAAATTTGGATTTAAAATCACATCTCATGATGCTGTTAGAGGATTTCAAGAAGGTCATAAATAAATCTCTTAAAGAAATACAGGAGAACATGAGTCAACAGGTAGATGCTCTTACAAAAGAAACACAAAAATCACTTAAAGAAATTCAGGAGACTATGGGTCAAGAGATAGAAGCTCATAAAGAGGAAACACAAATATCACTTAAAGAAATACAGGTGAACTTGGGTCAACAGGAAGAAATCCTGAAATTAATTAATTAAATTATTAATTAAAGAATTACAGGAAAACACAAGCAAACAAGTGAAGGAACTGAGAAAAATCATCCAGGATCTAATAACAGAAGAGGAAACAACTAAGAAATTACAAAGGAAAAGGGAATTGGAGACTGAAAACCTTGGGAAGAAATCAGGGGTCATAGAAGCAAACATCAGCAACAGAATAGAAGAGATAGAATAAAGAATCTCAGGTGCTGAGGAAAGCATTAACTCAACAGTCAAAAAAAATGCAAAATGCAAAACGTTTGGAAAAATGCAAAACCCAAAACATTAAGGAAATTCAGGATCCAATGAGAAGCCCAAACCTAAGGATTATAGGTATAGATGAAAGTGAAGGTTTCCAGCTTAAAGGGCCAGGAAATATCTTCAACAAAATTATAGAAGAAAACTTCCTTAACCTAAAGAGAGAGATGCCCATGAACATTCAAGAAGCCAACAGAACACCAAACAGACTGGACCAGAACAGATATACCTCCTGTCACATAATAAACAAAACACAAAATATACTAAACAATGAAAGAATAGTAAAAGCAATAAGAGAAAAAGACCAAGTAACATATAAAGGAAGAACTATCAGAATTACACCAGACTTCTCACTAGAGACAATGAAAGCTAGAAGATTCTGGGCAGATCTCATACAGATTCTAAGAGAACACAAATGTCAGCCCAGACTACTATACCCAGCAAAAATCTCAATCACCATAGATGGAGAAACGAGGATATTCCATGATAAAACCAAATTGACACTATATATTTCCACAAATCCAGTCCTACAAAGGATAATAGGTAGAAAATGCCAATACATCTGGAGAGAACATACATTATCAGCTTAACTGCACACCTGAAAGCCCTGGAAAAAAGACTCTAATAAACACAAGAGGAGTAAAAGTCAGGAAATCATTAAACTCAGGGCTGAAATCGATCAAGTAGAAACAAAAAGAACCATACAAACAATCAATAAAACCAGGAGATGGTTCTTTGAGAAAATCAACAAGATAGATAAACTCTTAGCCAGACTAATCAGAGGGCACAGAGATAGTATCCAAAGTAGCAAAATCAGAAATGAAAAGGGAAACATAACAGAAACTGAGGAAATTCAAAAGTTCTTCAGATCCTACTACAAAAGTCTATACTCAACATACTTGGAAAATCTGGAGGCAATGGACAATTTCTTAGATACCAAATACCAAAATTAAATCAGGATCAAATAAACCATCTAAACCATCCTATAACCCCTGAAGAAATAGAAGTGGTCATTGAAAGCCTTCCAAACTAAAAAAGCACAAGACCAGATGGTTTTAGTGCAGAATTCTATCAGACATTCAAAGAAGACCTAACACCAATACTCTTCAAACTATTCCACAAAATATGAACAGAAGGAACACTACCCAACTCATTCTATGAAGCCACAATTTTGCTGATACCAAAACCACACAAAGATCCAACAAAGAAAGAGAACTTAAGACCAATTTTCCTTATGAATATCCATGCAAAAATACTCAGCAAAATTATTGACAATCGAATCCAAGAACACAACAAAATGATCACACACCATGATCAAGTAGGCTTCATCCCTGGGATGGAGGGATGGTTCAATATAAGGAAATTCATCAATGTAATTCACTACATAAACAATCTCAAAGAAAAAACGCTGCATGGTCATTTCATTAGTGCTGAAAAAGTATTTGACAAAATTCAGGATCCTTTCACGCTAAAAGTCTTGGAAAGATCAGGAATTCAAGGCCCATATCTAAACATACTAAAAGCAATATACAGTAAACTGGTAGCCAACATCAAACTAAATGGAGAGAAACTTGAAGCAATCCCATTAAAATCAGGGACTAGACAAGGCTGCGCATTGCTCTCCATATCTTTTAAATATAGTACTTGAAGTTCTAGTTAGAGCAATTAGACAGCAAAAGGAGGTCAAAAGGATACAAATTGGAAAGGAAGAGGTTAAACTATCACTATTTGCAGATGATATGATATTGTATTTAAGTAACCCTAAAAACTCCACCAGAGAACTACAGCTGATAAACAACTACAGCAAAGTGGCCAGATATAAAATTAACTCAAGCAAATCAGTAGTCATCCTATACTCAAAGAATAAACAGGCTGAGAAAGAAATTAGGGAAATGACACTTTTCACAATAGCCACAAACAGTATAAAGCATCATGGTATGACTTTAAACAAGTGAAAGATCTGTATGACAAGAACTTCAAGTGTCTGAAGAAAGCAATTGAAGACCTCAGAAGATGGAAAAATCTTCTATGCTCATGGATTGTCGGGATTAATATAGTAAAAATTACCATCTTGACAAAAACAATCAATGGATTCAATGCTGTCCCCATCAAAATCCCAACTCAATTCTTCATAGAGTTAGAAAGAACAATTCTCAAATTCATCTGGAATAACAAAAAACTCAGGATAGTGAAAACTATTCTCAAGAGTAAAAGAACTTCTGAGGGAATCAGTTTCCCAGACCTCAACAGTATTACAGAGCACTAGTGTTAAAAACTGCATGGTATTGGTACAGTGACAGGCAGGTAGAATAATGGAATAGAATTGAAGACCAAGAAATGAACCAACACACCTACGGTCACTTGATCTTTGACAAAGAAGCTGAAACCATCCAGTGGCAAAAAGATAGCCTTTTCAACAAATGGTGCTGGTTCAACTGGAGGTTAGCATGCAGAATAATGCAAAATGATCCATCCTTATCTCCTTGTACTGAGCCCAACTCAAGGACATCCACATAAAACCAGGCACACTGGGCCATTTGCAGCAGTGAACCAGGCAGCTCCACAGCCTTCTGTGCTTAGCCCACCAGAAGAGAATGATCTCCCAGCAGCAATTTCACTTCTGAGAGCAGAGGTGAGATCTCCACCTTCTCTATGGAGGGGTACAGCTTGGAGCACACTGGGCATATGATCAGTGGAGAAGCTGGGACAGGAGTCTTCCCTTCCTGCCGCCATTTGCAGCAGGAAACCACAGCCTTCTGTGCACAGACCCTGCCAGAAGAGAGTTGGTCTCACAGGAGTACAGACACAGGTTTACAGGCCCATAGCAGGGGCAAGCTCCAGCCAGAGACAACAAGACCAACTAACAGCAGAAATAATCAGATGGAGAAAGGCAAGCACAAGAACCCTACCAACAGAAACCAAGGCTACCTGGCAACATCAGAGCCCAGTTCTCCCACTGTAGCAAATTCCAGATACCCCAACACACTGGAAAAACAAGAGTTGGATTCAAAGTCTCTTCTCACGATGCTGTTAGAGGACATCAAGAAGGACATAAATAACCCCCTTAAAGAAATACAGGAGAACGTGTATCAAATGGTAAAGGCTCTTAAAGAAGAAACACAAAAATCCCTGAAAGAAATACAGGGGAGAATGGGTGAAGAGGTAGAGACCCTTAAAGAGGAAACACAAAAATCCCTGAAAGAATTACAGGAGAACACAAACAAACAAGTGAAAGAACTGAACAAAACCATCCAGGATCTAAAAATGGAAGTAGAAGCAATAAAGAAATCACAAAATGAGACATCTCTGGAGATAGAAAATCTTGGAAAGAATTCAGGAGTCATAGATGCAAGCATCAACAACAGAATACAAGAGACAGAAGAAAGAATCTCAGGGGCTGAAGATACCACAGAAAACATTGACTCAACAGTTAAAGAAAATGCAAAATGCAAAAAGCTCCTGAGCCAAAACATCCAGGAAATCCAGGACACAATGAGAACACCAAACCTAAGGATTATAGGTATAGAAGAGAGTGAAGATTTCCAACTTAATGGACCTGTAAATATCTTGAACAAAATTATACAAGAAAACTTCCCTAACCTAAAGAAAGAGATGTCCGTGAACATACAAGAAGCCTATAGAACTCCACACAGACTGGACCAGACCATAAAGTCCTCCCTGCACATAATAATCAAAACACCAAATGCACTAAACAAAGAAAGAATATTAAAAGCAGTAAGAGAAAAAGGTCAAGTAACCTATAAAGGCAGGCCTATCAGAATTATGCCAGACTTCTCACCTGAGACGATGAAAGCCAGAAGATCCTGGGCAGATCTCATACAGGCCTTAAGAGAACACAAATGCCAGCCCAAACTACTATACCTAGCAAAATTCTCAATTACCATAGATGGAGAAACCAAGATATTCCATGATAAAGCCAAATGTACACAATAACTTTCCACAAATCCAGCCCTACAAAGGATAATAGATGGAAAATGCCAATATGAGGAGGGAAACTACACCTTAGAAAAAGCAAGAAAGTAAACTGTTTCCAACAAACCCAAAAGAGAATAACCACACAAACATAAAAAGAACATCAAAAAATAACAGGAAGCAACAATCACTATTCCTTAATATATTATAACGTCAATAAAGTCAATTCCCCAACAAAAAACATAGTCTAACAGAGATGTTTTTCATGTGTATCTTCAATTTTATCAGAAAATGTTTGTGACTCCTCTCAATTTAGTAATGCTTTTTATGTCTACCATTTTGACTGTATTATTTTCCATGATAATTTTTAATTTTAACATTTTTTCTGTGTATTTCTTCGATTTTGTCAGAGGTGTTTTTCATGTAGATCTTCAGTTTTGTCAGGGGGTGGGAGTAGGGTGTTGTTTGTAGTTCCACTTTCAATCAATTTAGTTTTTGTGCCTACCACTTTTCAGTATAACTGTCCATGATAATCTTCAATTTTAAAGCTTTTCTGTATTTTTCTTCAATTTTGTCAGTGTATATTCCATGTGGATCTTCAGTTTTATCAAACAATGTCTATAATTTTACTTTCAATCAACTTAGGAACATTTTTATACTTTCCATTTTATCTGTGCAATTTTCCATGTAATAGTTAGTTTTAACACATTTTTTTCTATATATTTCTTAATTTTTTTCAGGAATATTTTCCTTGTAGATCTTCAATTTTATCAGAAAGTGTTTATAATTCTATTTTCAAAAAACTTAGGAATATTTTTATGCCTACCATTTTATATGTATAATTTTTTCCATGAAATATTCAATCAATGCATTTTTATACATTTCTTCAATTTTATCAGAAATATTTCCCATGTAAATCTTCAATTTTATCAGAAAATGTTTATAATTTCACTTTCAATCAACTTAGAAATATTTTTATGCCTACCATTTTACCTGTATAATTTTCCATGATAATCTTCAATTTTAATGTTTTTCCATATATTTTTTTCAATTTTATCAGAAATATTTCCCATGTAAATCTTCAATTTTATCAGAAAATGTTTATAATTCTACTTTTAATCAACTTAAGAATATTTTAATTCCTACCAATTTATCTGTATAAATTTCTTCAATTTTATCAGAGATATTTTCCATGTAAATCTTCAATTTTATCAGAAAATGTTTTTACTTCTACTTTCAATCAATTTAGGAATATTTTTATGCCAACCATCTTATCTGTATAATTTTTCATGAAATAGTCAGTTTTCACGTATTTTTCTATATATTTCTTGCGTTTTATCAGAAATATTTTCCTCGTAGATTTTCAATTTTATCAGAAAATGTTTATAATTCCACTTTCAATCACCTTAGGAATATTTTTATGCCTATCATTTTATCTGTATAATTTTTCCATGAAATAGTCCATCTTAAAATGTTTTTCTATATATTTCTTCAATTTTATCAGAGATATTTTCTATGTATATTTACACAATGGAATGTTACTCAGCAATTAAAAACAATGAATTCATGAAATTCTTAGGTAAATGAGGAACAGGGGGAGGGAAGAGGGCTTATGGGACTTTTGGGGAGGGGTGAACTGGGAAAGGGGAAATCATTTGGAATGTAAATAAAGAATATAGAAAATTAAAAAAAAAAGCAGACACACTGAAACTAATAGCAAGGAAACTGGGAAAGAGTCTTGAGCACATGGGCACAGGGGGAAATTTTCTGAACAGAACACCAATAACTTATGCTCTAAGATCAAGAATTGACAAATTCTTGACAAATGGGACCTCATAAAATTACAAAGTTTCTGTAAGTCAAAGGATACTGTCAACAGAACAAAATGGCAACTAACAAATTGGGAAAAGGTCTTTACCAAACCTACATACATGACAGAGGGCTAATATCTAATATATACAAAGAAATCAAAAAGTTCAACTCTAGAGAGTTCAATAACCCTATTAAAAATGGGGTACAGGGCTGGAGAGATGGCTCAGTGGTTAAGAGCACCGACTGTTCTTCCGAAGGTCCTGAGTTCAAATCCCAGCAACCACATGGTGGCTCACAGCCATCTGTAATGAGATCTGATGCCCTCTTCTGGTGTGTCTAAAGACAACTACAGTGCACTTAGATATAACAATAAATTAATCTTTAAAAAAAATGGGGTACAGAGCTGAACAAAGAATTTTCACCAGAAGAATATCGAATGGCAGAGAAGCAACTAAAGATATGTCCAACATCCTTAGTCATTAGGGAAATGCAATTGAAAACAACCCTGAGATTCACCTCACACAAGTCAGAATGGCTAAAATCAGAAACTCAGGAGATAGCAGGTACTGGTGAAGATGTGGAGAAAGAAGGATACTCCTCCACTGCTGGTGGGATTTCAAGCTGGTCCAATCAGTCTGGAAATCAGTCTGGTTGTTCCTCAGAAAACTGGACATGATACTTCCTGAGGGCCCCATTACACCACTCCTGGGCATATACCCAGAGGACTCCCCAGCATGCAATGAGGACACATGCTCCACTATGTTCATACAGGCCTTATTTATAATGTCTAGAAGCTGGAAAGAACCCAGATGTCCCTCAACGGAGGGATGGATACAGAAAATGTGGTATATTTACACAATGGAATAATACTCAACAATTAAAAACAATGAATTCATGAAATTCTTATGCAAATGGTTGGAACTAGAAAATATCTTCCTAAGTGAGGTAACCCAATCACAAAAGAACAAACATGGTAAGCAGTCACTGATAAGTGGATATTAGCCCAGAAGTTCAGAATACTCAATCCAGGATTCACATAACAAATTATGCCCAAGAAGAAGGAAGGAGAGGCCTCTGGTCCTGGAAAGGCTCGATGCAGCAGTGAAGGGGAATACAAGGACAGGGAACTGGGAGGGGGTCAATTGGGCAACAGGGGGTGGGAAGAGGGCTTATGGAACTTTTGGGAAGGGGGGAACTGGGAAAGGGAAATCATTTGGAATGTAAATAAAGAATTAAAAAAAAAGAACAAAAAGAAATATGAGAGAACATGGGTCAACAGATAGAAGCCCTTAAAGAGGAATCACAAAAATCCCTTAAGGAAACACAGGAAAACATGGGTCAATGGGTAGAAGCCCTTAAATAGGGAACACAAAAATCCCTTAAGGAATTTCAGGAAAATGCCAACAAACAAGTGAAGGAACTGAACAAAACTATCCAGGATCTCAAAATGGAAGAAACAACATGGAAATCACAAAGTGAGACATCTCTGGAGATAGAAAACCTTGGAAAGAATTCAGGAGTCGTAGTTGCAAGTATCAACAACAGAATTAAAGGGATAGAAGAAAGAATCTCGATGCAAAAAGATTCCATAGAAAACATTGACTCAACAGTCAAAGAAAACGCAAAATTTAAAAAGCTTGTAACCCAAAACATCCAGGAAATCCAGGACACAATGAGAAGACCAAACATAAGGATTATAGGTATAGAAGAGACCAAGGATTTACATCTTAAAGGGCCAGTAAATATCTTCAACAAAATTATAGAAGAAAACTTTCCTAACCTAATGAAAGAGATGTCCATGAACATACAAGAAGTCTATAGAACTCCAAACAAACTGGACCAGAGCAGAAATTCCTCCCGACACATAATAATCAAAACACCAAATGCACTAGACAAATAAAGAATATGAAAAGCAGTAAGGGAAAAAGGTCAAGTAATGTATAAAGACAGACCTATCATTTTCCTGCATATAAGAAACCCACCTCAGTGACAAAGGTAGTCACTACTTCAGAGTCAAAGGTTGGAAAACAATTTTCCAAGCAAATGGTCCCAAGAAAAAAGCTGGAGTGGCAATTCTTATATCGGATAAAATTGTCTTTCAACCAAAAGTTGTCAAAAAATATAAGGAGGGACACTTCATACTGGTCAAAGGAAAAGTCTACCAAGATGAACTCTCAATTCTGAACATCTATGCTCCAAACACAAGGGCACCCACATTCGTAAAGCTCAAAGCACACATTGCACCCCAGACAATAATAGTGGGAGACTTCAACACCCCACTCTCAACAATGGACAAATCATGGAAACTGAAACTAAACAGAGACATGGTGACACTAACTGAAGTTATGGACCAAATGTATCTAATACATATTTATAGAACAATCCATGCTAAAGCAAAAGAATATACCTTCTTCTCTGCACCTCATGGTACCTTCTCCAAAACTGACCATATAATAGGTCACAAAACAGGCCTCAACAGATAAGAAATATTAAAATTATTCCATGCACCTTATCAGATCACCACAGTCTAAGGATGGTCTTAAGTTCAATCAAAAACAATGGAAAACACACATATATGTGGACTTTGAATAATGCTCTTCTCAACGATAGCTTGGTCAAGGAAGAAATAAAAAGAGAAATTAAAGGCTTTTTAGAATTTAGTGAAAATGAGGACACATCATACCAAAATGTATGGGACACAATGAAAGCAGAGCTAAGAGGAAAACTCATAGCTCAGAGTGCCTCCAAAAACAACCTGGAGAGAGCATACACCAACAGCTTGACAGAGCACCTGAAAGCTCCAGAACAAAAAGAAGCAAATACACCCAAGAAGAGTAAATGGCAGGAAGTAATCAAACTCAGGGCCAACATCAACCAAATAGAAACAAAATGAACTATACAAGGAATCAACAGAACCAGAAGCTAGTTCTTTGAGAAAATCAACAAGATAGACAAATCCTTAGCCAGACTAACCAGAGGGCACTTAGGCACTACCCAAAGTAATAAAATCAGAAATGATAAGGAAGACATAACAACAGAAACTGCAGAAACTCAAAAAAAATCATCAGATCCTACTACAAGAGCTTATACTCAACAAAGTTTGAAAATCTGGATGAAACTTTCTAGGTACATACCAGGTTCCAACGTTAAAACAGGATCAGATAAACCATCTAAATAGTCCTGAAAGTCCTAAGGAAACAGAAGCAATTGTTAACCATCTCCCATCAAAAAAATAAGCCCAGGACCAGATCTGTTTAGTGGGGAATTCTATCAGCTCTTCAAAGAAGAGCTAATACTGATACTCTTCAAACTATTCCACGAAATAGAAACTCAAGGAACACTACCCAACTCATTCTATGAAGCCACAACAATGCTTATACCTAAACCAAAGACCAAACAAGGAAGGAGAACTTCAGGCCAATCTCCCTCATTAACATCGATGCAAAAATACTGGTTAACCCAATCCACGAATGCATCAGAACTATAATTCACCATGATCAGGTAGACTTCATGCCAGGGATGCAGGGATGGCTCAATATATGGAAATCTATCAATGTAATCCATTACATAAACAAAGTCAAGGAAAAAAACTACATGGTCATTTCATTAGATGCTGAAAAGACTTTTGACAAAATCCAGCATCCCTTCATGATAAAAGTCTTGGAGAGATCAAGAATCCAAGGTCCATAGCTAAACATCTTGAAAACAATGTACTGCAAACTGGTAGCCGACATCAAATTAAACAGAGAGAGAAACTTGAAGCAATCCCAGTAAAATTGGGGACCAGATAAGGCTGCCCACTCTCTCCCTACTTACTCAATATAGTACTTCAAGTACTTATCAGAGTGGTCAAACAACAAAAGGGGGTCAAATGTATACAAACTGGAAAGGAAGAAGTCAAAATATCACTATTTGCAGACGATATGATTGTATACTTAAGCGACCCCAAAACTTCCACCAGAGAACTCCTAAAGCTGATAAACAACTTCAGCAAAGTGGCTGGATATAAAATTAGCTCGAACAAATCAGTAACCTTCCTCTACTCAAAGGATAAACAAACTGAGAAAGAAATTATGGAGATGACACCCTTCACAATAGTCACAAATAATATCACATACATTGGTGTGACACTAACGAAGAGCAAGCGAAAGGTCAGTATGACAAGAACTTCAAGTCTCTGAAGAAAGAAATCAAAGAAGATCTCAAAAGACGGAAAGATCTCCCATCTCATGGATTGACAGGATTAATATAGTAAAAATGGCCATCTTGCCGAAAGCAATCTACAGATTCAACGCAATTCTCATCAAAATCTCAAATCAATTCTTCATAGATCTAGAAAGAACAATTCTCAAATTCATCTGGAATAACAAAAAACTCAGGATAGCAAAAACTATTCTCCACAACAAAAGATCTTCTGGGTAATCACCATCCCTGACCTCAAGCTCTACTACAGAGAAATAGTGATAAAAACTGTTTGGTATTGATACAGAGATAGGCAGGAAGATCAATGGAATAGAATTGAACCAGAAATGAACCCACACACCTATGGTCAGTTGATATTTGACAAAGGATGTAAAACCATCTAGTGGAAAAAAGACAGCATTTTTAACAAATGGTGATGGATCAACTGGAGGTCAGCATGCAGAAAAATGCAAATCTACCCATTCTTATCTCCTTGTACAAAGCTCAAGTCCAAGTGGATCAAGGACCTACACATAAAACCAGAGACACTGAAGCTTATAGAAGAGAAGTTGGGGAAGAATCTTGAACACATGGGCACCGAGCAAAATTTCCAATGGATCACGCTCTGAGAACAACAATAGACAAACGGGACCTCATGAAACTGTAAAGTTTCTGTAAGGCAAAGGACATGGTCAAAAAGACAAAATGATAACCGACAAACTGGGAAAAGATCTTTACCAATCCTACATCCTATAGAGGGCTAATATCCAGTATATAGAAAGAATTCAAGAAGTTAGACTCCAGAGAGTCAAATAACCCTATTAAAAATGGGGTACAGCTGCCTGGTGGAGGGACCCCGTGCTGTGAGGGAGCCTGCCAGCTTTCCTTCCGCGACCTCTGTTCCCGCGGACTGCGCTGGAGAGACGGGTACCCAGGCTCTCCCCCCAATATAACATCACTTGGGACACGGCCTGTTGGGGCTTCCATCTGTGCCCGAGGGCAGGTTGGCGCTGTGGTCGTCTGGGTGCCAGATCGGCGGGCCATCGTGACCACAGGGTGAGCTGCACCACGGAGAGTGCCCTCCGCCATCTTTGCTCCAGTGACCTGGTAGTTGGGACCGCCAGGCTCAGAGACAGACAGGCATAATATCGCTTCGGTCTCAGGCAGCTTGTGTGTAACCTGCTCCCAGGTGCTGGGCTGATCTGCAGTGACCAGCGCGCCAGATCTGCTGTGGGACTTCTGCCTGGCAGAGGGACGCCCCCTCCCCCCCCAGGAGAGATCACACACCCCTGCACAGGGCAGGAGCCTGCCAGCCTCCCTTTGGCGACCTCTGCTCCAGGAATCCACTAGGCTGAGCCTTTAGATGTGCAAGGCCTCCCCAATATAAGATCACTTGGGGCAAAGCACATTAGGGCTCCAAAGTCACTCAGGAGTAGGCAGGCCCCAGAAATCGGTGCCAGGGGAATCCTGGTAATCCAGGGGGGGCAGAAATAGCTTTGCAGGCTCACAGGAGGTCCAACCAACAGCCAGTGGCAGCAGGACCAACTAACACCAGAGGTATCCAGATGGCAAAAGGCAAACGTAGGAATGTTACTAACAGTAATCAAAGTAATGTGGGACCATCCGAACCCAACTCTCCAACAGCAGCAAGTCCTGGATACCCCACCACACCCGAAAGACAAGATCTGGATTTAAAATCACTTCTCATGATGCTATTAGAGGATCACAAGAAGGACACAAATAAATCTCATAAAGAGTTACAGGAGACCATGAATAAACGCTTAGAAGCCCTTACAAAGGAAACACAAAAATCGCTTAGAGAAATGCGGGAGAACATGGATCAAAAGATGGAGGCGCACAAGGAGACAACACAAAAATCGCTTAACGAGATGAATCAACGGGTAGATGCACTCACAAAGGAATCACAAAATTGGCATAAAGAAATGCAGAAGAATATGGGTCAACAGATGGATGCCCATAAGGAGGCAACACAAAAATTGCTTAAAGAAATGAATCAACGGTTAGATGCCCTTACAAAGGAAACACGAGAACTGCTTAAAGAAATGCAGGAGACGATGGATCAACAGATGGAATCCCATGAGGAGGAAACACAAAAATCGCTCAGAGAAATGCAGGAGAACGTGGGTCATCAGGAAGAAATCCTGAAAGAGGCAATGCAAAAATACCTTAAAGAAATACAGGAAAATACAAACAAACAAGTGAAGGATCTCAGCAAATCCATCCAGGAACTAAAAAAGGAAGTAGAAACAACTAAGAAATCACAAAGGGAGACAACTTTGGAGATAGAAAACCTTGGGAAGAAATCAGGAGTCATAGATGCAAACATCAACAATAGAATACAAGAGATGGAAGAAAGAATCTCAGGTGCTGAAGATTCCATAGAAAGCATCGACTCAACAGTCAAAGAAAATGCAAAATGCAAAAAACGCGTAACCCAAAACATCCAGGAAATCCAGGACACAATGAGAAGACCAAACCTAAGGATTATAGGTATAGATGAGAATGAAGATTTGCAACTTAAAGGGCCAGTAAACATCTTCAACAAAATTATGGAGGAAAACTTCCCTAACTTAAAGAGAGAGATGCCGATGAACGTACAAGAAGCCTACAGAACTCCAAACAGACTGGACCAGAACAGAAATACCTCCCGTCACATAATAATTAAAACACCGAATGTTCTAAACAAAGAAAGAATACTAAAAGCAGTAAGAGAAAAGGGCCAAGTAACATACAAAGGAAGACCTATCCGAATCACATCAGACTTCTCACCAGAGACTATGAAAGCCAGAAGATCCTGGGCAGATCTCATGCAGACACTAAGACAGCACAAATGCCAGCCTAGACTACTCTACCCAGCAAAACTCTCAATCACCATAGATGGAGAGACCAAGATATTCCATGATAAAACCAAATTTTCACAATATCTTTCCACAAATCCAGCCCTGCAACGGATAATAGGTGGAAACCTCCAATACAGGGAGAGAAACAACACCCTGGAAAAAATGAGATAATAACCTTCTTGAATCAAACCCAAAAGTAGATAACCACTCAAACATAAAGATAGCGTCAAGAATGGCAGATGGCAATAATCACTATGCCTTAATCTCTCTTAATATCAATGGTCTCAATTCCCCAATTAAAAGACATAGACTAGCAGACTGGATACGTAAACAGGACCCAGCATTTTGCTGCATGCAGGAAACGCACCTCAGTGTCAAAGACAAACACTACCTCAGAGTAAAAGGCTGGAAAAAATTTTACAAGCAAATGGCCCCAAGAAACGAGGTGGAGTAGCCATCCTAATATCGGATAAAATTGATTTTCAACCTAAAGTCATCAAAAAAGACACAGAAGGACACTACATACTGATCAAGGGAAAAATCCACCATCAAGAACTCTCAATCCTGAATATCTATGCTCCAAATGTAAGGGCACCCTCATTCGTAAAAGAAACTTTACTAAAACTCAAAGCACACATCGCACCGCACACAATAATAGTGGGTGACTTCAACACCCCGCTCTCTGAAATGGATCGTTCAGGAAAGCAGAAACTAAACAGGGACACAGTGAATCTAATTGAAGCCTTGGACCAAATGGAACTAACTGATATATATAGAACATTTCATCCTAGAGCTAAAGAATACACCTTCTTCTCAGCTCCTCATGGTACCTTCTCCAAAATTGACCATATAATTGGTCACAAATCAGACCTCAACAGATACAAGAAGATAGAAATAATCCCATGCCTCCTATCAGATCACTATGGAATAAGGGTGGTCTTCAATGGCAACAAAAACAAAAGAAAACCCACGTACACATGGAGGCTGAACAATGCTCTACTCAATGATAACTTGGTCAAGGTGGAAATAAAGAAAGAAATCAAAGACTTTTTGAAAGTTAATGAAAATGATGGTACAACATACCCTAACTTATGGGACACAATGAAAGCAGTGCTAAGAGGAAAATTCATAGCCCTGAGTGCCGCCAAAAAGAAACAGGAGACAGCATACACTAACAGCTTAATGGCACACCTGAAAGCCCTGGAACATAAAGAAGCAAATACACCAAAGAGGAGTAGAAGGCAGGAAATCATCAAACTCAGGGCCGAAATCAATCAAGTAGAAACAAATAAAACCATACAAAGAATCAACAAAACGAGGAGTTGGTTCTTTGAGAAAATCAACAAGATAGATAAGCCCTTAGCCAGACTAACCAGAGGGCACAGAGATAGTATCCAAATTAATAAAATCAGAAACGAAAAGGGAGAGATAACAACAGAAACTGAGGAAATTCAAAAAATCATCAGATCCTACTACAAAAACCTGTATTCAACACAACTAGAAAATCTTGAGGAAATGGACAATTTCCTTGACAGATACCAAGTACCAAAATTAAATCAGGATCAAATAGACCATCTAAACCGTCCTATAAGCCCTGAAGAAATAGAAGTTGTCATTGGAAGTCTTCCAACCAAAAAAAGCACAGGTCCAGATGGTTTTAGTGCAGAATTCTTTCAGACATTCAAAGAAGACCTAACACCAATACTCTTCAAACTGTTCCACAAAATAGAAACAGAAGGAACACTACCCAACTCGTTCTATGAAGCCACAATTACACTAATACCAAAAGCACACAAAGATCCGACA